>OY294067.1:289742410-290942410 GCA_958510875.1 Endomychus coccineus
AGGCTAACAGAGTTCACTGACAGATGTAAGGAAAGCAACAAATGGTTAGGGGAGGGCACAGTCACCCTACAAGGGGAATTAAGGCAGGTCTCCCGCCAATTTCTCAGGACACTTGGAGAGTCTAGAGACAGGTAAACACAGACATAAGTACGACATAAGTAATATTATTGTATTAGTCATTTCTAGGTAATGACTGTTGTTCGAATTATGGGAGTAAATTTTAATCTTTATGTTATTACACATTATTGTACGATTAACGCTTAACTTAAGCTGTAGTATAGTCATGAATTATGCATCACGGAATGATAAGCTATTAGAGCCTTATTAAGAAAACTATTACTCTAATATTATGAAAATATCAGAGTTGCAAAAACATTATTATACAGAATATCTAAGCAAATGTATCAACAATATGCCATTAATAAACTATAATAGAGTTCACATTGTGGATATATTATAACACTCTCCTGAGTTTACTCTGATGATGGATACTTGGTAGCCGAAAAGTCCTCAGTATTTTAGTAGTATTTTTAGTGGATAAGGGTGATTATTTATAATCAATAATATGTCTTTACCCTTTGAGTAATGATATTGTTGTGGTATGGATCAATTATGACTAATTCCCAGAATAATATCTCAAAAATAGTATATATTAGTTTCATGTACAAGATCATAATATTTTAGTTCTCGATAGAGATGTCTTCCTATCAGCCTGAAAAAACATAGGAAAAATTCGTATCGGCGTTTTCCTTATAGTCGAGGAAATATAGCCGTAAAAAGGCCAAATGATCGAATTTTTTACTGGCAACCTGTATCGAGATGCGGTTTTGGCCATTTGTTCCAGAAACACAATAGAAAAAAATGTTACATATTTGTTTTACCAGGAAAAGCTTGGCTGCATTCGTGCATACAAAAAATGAATCTAAATCATGCAATTTGCTGATCTGTGTAAATATTATATTGTCGCTCATCAAATATTGATCAAAATTGGGCAGAATTTGTTACTCGGGGGTTTTTGGGGTCGCTGATTACGAATTTGATGTTTTCATAATGCCAAGCTGCACCCTGGGGCAGATTTCAGGGGCTTGGGGTGGGGGATTTGCAATATAAAGCGGAAATCCTCAAATTTTCTCAATCATTCGGTATTTTATGGCAATTTTGGGATTTTTAAACACAAACTAGATGATGTTCTTTAACTCAAGTGCCCGGGGCAAAGTGGGGCAATGTGGGGCACTTGGAACTATTATCGAATTTCAACCATCAAACCTAAAAACCTTGTTCTCTGAGGTAACGAAGTTTGACAGTTGAAATTGATTAACTGCCCCAGATGCCCCACGTTGCCCCAGAGGACACTCTGCCCCAGGAGCATCTGAGCTGGAAATGAACCTTGAATTCGTGTTCAGCGACCACAAAAACCCTCAGAGAACAAGGTTTTTAGGTTTGATGATTGAAATTCGATAATAGTCCCAAGTGCCCCACATTGCCCCACTTTGCCCCGGGCACTTGAGTCAACGAACATCATTTAGTTTGTGTTTAAAAATCTCAAAATTGCCATAAAATACCGAATGATTGAGAAAATTTGAGGATTTCCGCTTTATATTGCAAATCCCCCACCCCAAGCCCCTGAAATCTGCCCCAGGGTGCAGATTGGCATTATAAAAACATGAAATTCGTAATCAGCGACCCCAAAAACCCCCGAGTAACAAATTCTGGCCAATTTTGATCAATACTTGATGAGCGACAATATAATATTTACACAGATCAGCAAATTGCATGATTTAGATGCATTTTTTGTATGCACAAATGCAACCAAGCTTTTCCTGGTAAAACAAATATGTAACATTTTTTCTATTGTGTTTCTGAAGCAAATGGCGAAAACCGCATCTCGATACAGGTTGCCAGTAAAAAATTCGATCATTTTGGCTATAATTCCTCGACTATTAATAACTGTGATTGAAATGGACTCGGGCATGTCTTTCATTGCACCAAAACAGATATTCAAGAATTTATTAGAGTCAATTATTAACACCGATAAATCTTTTCGGAACCATGGATGGATTATGAAACAGAACAAAATCATATCAGTGCTACCGGTCGATATCTGTGCCGAGGTATGAAAAATACCTCATTGACGAATCTGCAAGAGACCAGAGCATGTAACACCCTCCAGCTAAGCAGAGAGCTCGAAAGCAAGAGAGAGAGAGAGAGAGAGAGAGAGAGAGAGAGAGAGAGATAAACGCATATCTCCTCATACTCACTGCAGTCAGAGGATGTTAGTAACCTAGTACCAAGATGGCGACTAAACAAATGAACTTGTTATAGTCCAAGATCCACTGTATGAATCAAAATCTGCATTTGGTAGTTATCTGGTATATGGCACAAGTCATTTCGAACTACATATCGAGTAATAATGTGATGATGTATGGGAATATTTTTCTTAACTTTGCCTACATGAGAGTGAAACCTATAATGTTCGAAGAAAATCATGTGAACCAACAGTAGAAAGTAGGGAGAGGAGATAGGCATTCGTATTTTTCTTGCAGGTTTGGAGGTTATATGCATAGGGGAAGACTTCGATAGGTAAAGAGTTCCACAACTTCGCTGTTCGATAAAAAAAATGAAGACTGGTAGGAAGAAGTTCGGAACGTTTCGAGTTTGACAATGAAGGGGTGACTAGTTTGAACTTGTCTAGTCTGCCTATATGGAATCTCTCGTGGTGGAATACCAGACGAGATTTCTGATGAACACTGACCATGGAAATATCTATACAAAAGGAAGAGGTCTCCCACCTTTCTACTATGTTCTAGGAAGGTCAATGTGCTCGTAAGTGTGACATGATCAATCAAACTAATAGGTCTCTTCTGTATAGAATTCAAGAGCTTCAGCGTATGTTCGGGAGCTGAACCCCAAACATGTGAAGAGTATAATAATATACTTCCTCCATCTCAGTCTGGCTTCAGAAAGGGATCTGGTTCAACATCTGCTTTACTAAATTTGGTCGACAATATTGTTAGAAGTCGTGACTCAGGTCTTAGTACTGCTTTGATACTTCTAGACTTTTCTAAGGCCTTTGACTGTTTGCTTTGCGCAAATTTGTCCTTTCTGGGTTTCGATCAGCAGGCGGTTGCATTTTTTGAGTCTTATTCAAGTGGTAGGTTGCAAAGGGTTGTATGCCATGGTATGTCCTCAGATGTTGCCTATGTTACATCTGGTGTACCGCAGATGTACCAAGAATGGACCCCTTCTCTTCTTATTTTATACCTTTGACATGTGTGAATCTGTAGGGTGCTCAACAGTTCAATCTTATGCGGACGACACGCAGATTTGTCACACTTTTGACCATAGATTCTTGGTAAATGCAGGCCAGATGTTGAATAATGATTTGTAGTCTGTTTCGGCGTATGCCGCGAGACACAACTTAACGTTAAATCCTAATAAATGTTCTGTTATGTGCGTTTGTCCTGCGAAAGTTGAAAAGACTATTAGATCGAGTCTAAATATTTTTAGGTAGACAGCTTCCGTTCGTTGGTGGCGCCAACATACTGGGTGTGGTTTTTGATGAAAATCTTCGTTTCCGGGCTCACGTATCCCTTTTGGTCAAAATATCGTATATCGCGTTAAGGTTGCTGTATCAGAACTTTCTCATAATTAACTTTAAGCTAAGAAAGAAGCTGAGCGAATCTCTAGTTTTGTCTATAATTAATTATTGTTTCGTAGTATATTTTCCGTGTCTTGACGTTGTCTGCAGGAACCGGCTGCAGAAGATACAGAACAGCTGCTGCCGTTTTATTTTTGGTTTGAGGAAGTATAACCCAAAAAATTAGAGAACTTCAGTGGTTGAGGATTGAACCTATCTATCGATACAGTTTGACAGTGTTAACTCATCAAGTCCTAGCACAATCTCAGTCTGTGTATTTGCGCGAAAAGCTGGTTTTCAGAAGTGATAGCGTTCGGCTACGGTTTGTGTCACAGCTGTCTTTGCCAGGTTTTCGCACTACCATGTCTCGTAGATCATTTACATATAATGCGGTTACGCTTACGGGTGCACGATTTAAACGATGCTTAAAATTATTGTTTTTGTAAAGATGATGAATCGGGGGAGGGGGAGGAGGAGGGAGTATTTGTTTTTGTTATGATTATTATTTATGTATATTTTAGTTCATAGTCGCTGTTCTATCTTTCCTTTTCTTTCTATGCATTTATTAAAATGGGGTTAAGTAGAGTAGCTAATTAGCTAGACTTCGCCCGAAGAAATTACACTTCTGTAAATTTATCTGAATAAAGACATTATTATTATTATTATACTCCAGGACAAGAACTTGGCAGATGTGTTCCCGTAGGCAGCCGCTAAGAACGAATTTTTCGAAACTCAATCCCAAACGAGGTAAAAGGGATTCGATGCATTTTGACGTTTGTGACCACTTATAAAATCACGTACAATTTACATGACAGACAGATCCATAGATTAATGGATCATTATCACAGTTCAAACTGTCTAAGATATGACAGAATACCCATTAACAAAACAGGTGACGTTTACATGACAGTCACATAATGTGCGTGACATACCATTCCATAACATAGTTATCCTTGTCAATTCAAATAAACTTATTATTATTATTATTCGCATATTATTAAATATTACTTTCCTCTGTAGGTTTTAAGAAAATCTGAATTTTATGAAAAATAACCTCAATTTACAGTTAGTCGTTACGTGTTCTATGGCAGTCAGTAAAGTTATCAGTTAATTAAGAATGTATGAACTGTACTAAAAATTTTTGTACGATAGAAAACGTCAAAATTAATATCGCATATCGGATATCATAATTGTACAATAGCCTTTACTGTTAATAAATATACAAATTCAATTTCACTTTTATAGCCATGACTAGATAAATATAAACGGGATACATCCAAAACTTAATTTATGAATTACGGTTGTTTTTCAATTCTCATGTAAGAAGCATAATCTATCTCCTTGTGTACACCAGCAATATGTCGTTTGATATTCCCAGTTCTAGTGCTAATAAAGTTACAGTTTTTGTACAAGCATTTCCAAGTTCGTTTCAGGCCACAGTCGTATTTCGAATGGACATATAATGATGCCTCTTTAGAGTAACCTTTTCCACAACTTGTACATTTAAAGGGTCCTGAAAAAGAAAGCTTTATTAACAGTGTTTCAAATGGGAAAAACTGGAATGAACACCTAAATAATGTAATAGACAGAAAAGTGAAAATGTTCAAGTAGTTCCCTGGTTATGATATTCAAGTCTTCCCGATGTCATTCATGATAGTATATCCTACAACAAGTTTAGAATAGTTCTATGCCACAAGAGCGAAAGTTTGTAGTCCTGAGCCGAAGGCGAGGGCTATGGTTCGCGAATGTGGAATATACCATATTACTAATTCATTCATTAAAATGTCATACACATACTGTATCAGAATGTATATTCTATCAGTGCTTTCGACCAATCAGAAACAGTTTAGCCGCAATCTAGTGATGGAATATAAATGCTTACACAGTCTGTGAGAATGATATATATTACAATCTAATCTTTAATCATAGAATAGATAGTTTCAAAAGCGTGTTGGAGACAAAATTATTTTCAATAGACAACCTTTGATGTTTGAGTTGCCGAGTATTGAGCGAATGTAGATGTCCTTGGATCTCATATAACTTCATCTACCAACACTGTCATAATATCCAACCAAGGAATGAAAATTATAGACAAACAATTCCTTGGATAGGCATAATCAAGTATCCATTTGAAAAGACTCAAATAAAGTTGTCAACGCGTTCGTGAGAAATGTCATCTTTCTTTCATGGTTGAAGGCGCCATTCTATGGAACTCTTATGAATCTCAATAAACACAACTTGTACAACCCAGCAAATAACAAATCAGCATCTCAACTAGGAACGATTGGATATATTGAGGATAAAATTTCATGTACAAAACAAATGAAACACTTATCACATTATATAGTTCTCAAAATCGCTGACAATTTGATGTTTACAAGCCAAATGTCTTTTGATGTTACTTTTCCTTTTAGTAGCGTATGCACAATTAGGTTTTCGACATTTCAACAATGACTTCCCACAGTCCAATCTAGTATGCACATATAACGAAGCAGCTGTTGAATACATCTTTCTGCAAGTTGGACAATTATATTTTCTTCCTGAAATTACAAAAGTTAATAAATGTTGTAAAGGCAAAGTGCTTATGATGATCTCCATTTGAAGAGACTGATGAAACTTGAATGCATACCATACATAAACTTATAAACTGTCGTTGCCCCATGATTCCAAATCGGTATTGATGAAAACATTAGCCTCCCGTCTTCTCGAATAGTTATTTGGAAAGACTTTGTTACCAACAAAAGTTCGATCGATCAATCAAAACATGTGAATTTCTCGCATGAGCTTCCACCGATAGAGATCAACTTCATACATAAATCAGATGCTCAGATTGACATACATATTTGCACAATGATGCATCATGTCTGGACAGGTTTTAGACTTCATTATTGTAAATTCATCGTGCGCTTTTGCTACAACAATGGCCAAGCACGCTCCATCATGGAGACCAACTTTGATCTACTTATAATCTGATAATTGGCCACGACGGCTCAATTTGCTCTGAATCTAGGAGTTACTGGACGTTTCAAGAAAGAAGAGGGCCTGAAAGAATGTTAAAGTTATGAATGTCACATGCGGTGGTCAATAGCTACATAGGTTTCTATTCTTCATTTTCTTTCGGCATACTCGATACAATATAGAAGAGTAGAACAACTAGATTTTTAGCTTAACAACGCGACACCATTACATATATTCTGCTGCACAACTATTCATTTCTTCTTGGAGCGATACGTACACTGACAAAGGAAATCGCAACAGTCACGGGCGTGGTGTCGGTGAATTCCCTAGTGGTCGAAGAGCCAGTATATGGATGAAAATCTGCATTTGGTAACTATTTGGCATATGGCACAAGTCATTTATTTGACACCCTTATTGACGAAATAATGCATATTTCTGATGAAGTTGGAGCGGGTGATGGTGATGGGTCTAGCCTTATTGAGTCATTAAAAACATGTGCTTTACATCGCAAACTATTCATAGGTGCAGTTTTGAGCCTTAATAACCATTTTTCCTCCTTGAAATAAGTTTTTGGAGAATTTCAAATTTGTTTGCCTAACTGCTTCTTCCTTATGCCTATAACCTCTAAATCTTCAAGAAGGAACATGCATAAGCTAACATACATTATTATTTCAAAGTGATTACCATATACCGCACTTTTTATTCATGTAGTTGCCATACAAAAACCGTTATGCTTGCTGGAAAATTTCTAGCGTATGAGCATTCTTATACATTTTATGATACTGGACCATAATTTCAAAACACCGTTCAATTTTTGCTTACGAAAATGACTATACATCTGGAGAAAGTGCGGCGGAACCACGAATTTTTTATTTCATCGAGATAGTTGCCAAATGCAAAATTTCATACATACACTGGCTCTTGGATTATAGAGGTTATTCCTAAGTGTTGTATTAGTGTTTTCAGGTGTTTCAGTTGAAGTGAATGTTCTAGTTACAGTTTGATATAGTGAATAATTTTGTGTTTAATTACAGTTTGTTAGAGTGAATAGTTTTGTTTTATTTTTTAATAGCTATATTCAAGATTTTTGTGTTACATTCAATAATAATGATTATATCTTTGATCGACATGTTCAGCAAAAGGGGAAAAACAGTCCATAGTGGGGCATGGGAAGTCATAGCAAATGTAATTGATTGTTGTGATTCGGAAGCAAATAATCGAGTTGTGAGTATGCCACTCACAGCTGAAACGAAACGTGCTACTGCGTTTATACCGGAGTTTCAGAAACTCGATTTAGATGGATTCGAATTGAAGAAAAAAGAGGCAACTGGAGAATCCCAAAGCAACTCTTGTATTACCTGGTAAAGCAAAGACCACTCCCTGCTATTGATTCGAAAATTGATGAATTTGCTTTTCAAATCATCAGAAGAGAGATGGAAGATTCCAAACCTACATGCTCTCGACTATTAGCAGCAGTTAGGTTAAAAATGGATTTTTCCTGTGGTAAATCTTCACTAAAGAGAATATCGCAGTCTAAAGGCTTTCTCTGAAGAAAATGCCAAAATAAAATAAAGGCTCTGCAGTCTTGAGGCTTGTTCTGGATAAAATGGCAAAATAGAATGAAGGTTCTGATTGAAAGACCTATTCAAATACCGTGATATCAAAAATGATCTTGGTCATGGGTGGTTGTGGAATCTAAAACGTGTCTCTTACTTTACGTTTGAAATAATTATGTCATAATTAATTTGAAGTTTCTAAAAGTGCGAAATTTCGCAATTTTATACGAATATTGTAACA
Source organism: Endomychus coccineus (assembly GCA_958510875.1). Classification (NCBI taxonomy): domain Eukaryota; kingdom Metazoa; phylum Arthropoda; class Insecta; order Coleoptera; family Endomychidae; genus Endomychus; species Endomychus coccineus. The sequence goes on from OY294067.1 coordinate 289,750,803, forward strand.
CTCAGAAGTTTTTAGCGCTTTGGACTCCGGGATTTTCACGTGGCCTATCGAAATTAGAAGGTTCGAATTATCTAAAAACATAATTGCATGAACGCCAGACGTCCTATGTAATTAGCTACGAACGAAATCATTTTGACATATGCCTCGAGGAGCTCGCTGCGCGCAAGTTAGAGTTTATACATTTTACCTCGGTCTTGTTAATTTGGGGCCGTTTCTTGCCCCGTGCGACCGGCGCCAGTTGTAATAAAGTGTTTTTGGTTATGGGCCGCTAGCTTTTACCCGCTTCGTGTATATTTTAGTGGCGAGAAAATTCCCTTTGGTACATCGCACGTTAGACGCACGTAGCTGAGATCTGAGAATAGCTCAAACTGTTTTAATTGAATTTTCCTATTTAATGGACATTTATCGAAAAATTAAGGGCCGTCGGGCACGGTCCGATACTGAATCTAACTACAAGGAGCGAAAAAGGCACGCGAAAAGTCGTCGTAAAGCCGTATTAGGTACAACCAGTTTGCACTTTTCTAACTCACGTGAACGTCATTCGATTTACGGAAAATCAACTATTTCTAAACAGTTTTTGACCAGGATTGTGGCTATCACGATCTCTGAAAAGGTTCAAAGTTCACATAATTATTTCATAATTTGAAGTTCATTATTGTTTTACAACTGAAATAAATAGGTATGAAATTTGTAGGTTATTGATGATGTCAGTGTGACAGTGACATAATTATTCCAAACGTAAAGTAAGACACACGTTTCAGATTCCACAACCACCCTTGACCAAGATAATTTTTGATATCCCGGTACTATTGTGGTAGGCAGCTAGTTATTAACATTGTATATTCTTGTCTTTGGGGTTCCAAATGCAACTTCTGAAATAGTTCAATAAATTTGAACATCGCTGTCATGATAATGTAATCATTGTATAGGTTGATTGAAACCATGAACAATACAAACAAATGAAGGATATATAATGTTGGTGAATTACGGAAGACAACAGTGAAAACAAAAGATGAAATTCGAGAAGGCACACTACTATGGACCTAGTATGCGCAGGCTGATTCCTTGTTGCTGGTGGGAAAACAACAACCAAAGAATTAAAATATCCAAGAAACTCTTGTGACGTTTCGGTTTTGTAAAACGTTCATCTTATTATTTTTAGATAGGTGTAGTTACAGATTTTACTTTACAGTTTTATCATTAAATATACACAACTTTGAATAAAATTATTTAGTAAGACGGCGTTTTTATAATAATTAGGAGTAGGTATGAGTTATAGACTGTGGCTGGAGTCCGGACGTAGCATTACACTATCAATTCGTTGAACTTTTTCTACCTATTGAGGATAGCTGCAATTAGTCTATGTCCATAGGCAAAAGCGTGGAGTTCACGGAAATGGTCGTCATCCAATAGATATAGCTAAACAAGCGAAACATTTTGGAATCTGATTAACAGGGATGTTGGTTTCAGGAGAATTGTGAACATCATCAGCGCATTATAAATGAAATACCACATTCAACGCTAACTATAAAAGTTTATTAGTAAATGTATATCCTAAAATAGATGAAAAATAAATTATACATTGTTGTTAGTTAATGACCACACGAAACTTTCCTGTGCCAATTAGTCATAAGCTTGAACCAATCAAAATTGCACGCTATAGTATTGTTCTATATTTTTCCATAATCCATGTACGGAAGCCAGATGATTTTTCATATTGCCCTTTCTTTTAGTTTTTATTCGGCATAGCGGAATCTTGCAAACTAAATTCGGAGCGCCACAATCTAAATTCACGTGCGTGTTCAATGAAGATTTTTTCGCATACACTCTACCGCACTTAGGGCATGCATAAATCCTATCTGCAACTATAATTATTACATTTAATGAAAAAACTTATCAAAAATATAACATATGAATATCTTCATTACATAAGTATAACAGAGCAGTTAATTGGATCATTCAATGGAGTTAATGTTGCTTCAAGAAGGTATGTTAAACGTCTACAATAATATAACATGCAAACTTATTAGTTCAATGTTCTCAACAATATTTACACAGCGTCTACATTATCACATCAGAGTAGGTAATATATCTTTTGTGATAAATGCCTTTTATTCAGTCAACAATAAAAAAAAAAGATACGTGTGGCACTCGGGGACTGCCGCGGTAAAGCTATTGCATAGCGTTTTTTCTCAACTTATGCAATTATAATTATTTATTTTTTTTAATTTATGCAGTATTTTTTTTCTTTGATATTTTAATTCAAGTTTTTTCTTTGATATTAATTCAAGTTACTTTTGAGCGTGGTGACCGATAAGAAAACAATTTTTTTTCTTTTATTGAATAAATGAGAAGTTAATATCGTTCAAAATATTTTTATTATCTTACAATACATGTAGGTTATTCAGGAATTTGTTATCATTGAAACTATAGGTTTATGGTAACTGAATAACTGAAATAAGAGACATAAGTTTGAGACTTGATATCTTCTAAATATCTGGAAAATACCGCGTCAATGGTGGTCCCATATTTTGTTGTGGATTCTTGTGGATCATTATTCATTTTCAAATTCAATTTTTCCGAAAGAAAAGTTGTCAACCGCTCTGATTTTTTATCAGCGAAGTTGATGTTGAAATCGCCAGCCAGGATAAGTGGAAATTTATTACCATTTGTACCAAGTATTTTCGACCCTTCTTCAGTGTACTCCAGTAAAGTGCGATGAACTAACATTAACATCGCTAACGTGTGCAATATGTATTTCAATATTCGGAGTCATAATATTAGTTACATTATTATTATTTTGGTAAATAGCTACCCCACCTTTTGGAACAGTATTTCGTTTGAATTGAACAATACAATTGAAATTAGGTATTTTAATCGGATTATCATGCGCCATGCAAGTTTCGGTAAGAAGTAACACATTTGTTTGTCTCTTAACTGAATCTTGTAAATCATATTTGTCACTATTTAGACTTTGGCAATTGAAAGTCATTATTGGAATGCCATTTCTATTACTAATGAAATCTAAGACACTTTGAGCTGTCGTCTGAACACTATTTAAAGGCAGTCTTTTGAATTTTTGCAACAAAGGTGCAGTCGATGCAGCTTGCCTTCGATTATTATAAAACTTGAATGTAGAATTATCGTTTTTTGTCGTGATATACAATTTTTCAATATTAGTCACCCGAGAGAGCGCAACATAAACGAGTTCCTGTTATTTTTCGTTACTGAATTTATTGATTCGGTCGCCGCGCTCAAAGCCCGCGATAAAAGCTATATGCAATATCTTAACAATCGGTAACGATTGATTTGCTTTGAGGTCTCCAAATTATTTCATTATGAAAAGGTTCCGATTGCAATTCAATAGGGATATTATGATCATTATCAACAGCAAAAATACTATTAAAGTACTGAGGACCTTTCGGCTACCAAGTCGCCATCATCAGAGTTAGCTAAATTATGAATCAAATGTGCCTGTTTGATTACTATCTGGGTATAATAATGTAAACAATGGTTTACCGATAGCTGGAGATAAATCGGAATTTGATTATAATCCCAAATAGTATTTAAACAGGCACATTTTGATTTATAATTTAGTTTACTCTGATGATGGTAATTTGGTAGCCGAAAGGTCCTCAGTACTTTGATAGTATTTTTAGTGGATAAGGGTGATTATTCCTTATCAATAGAGTTGTAATATATTGACAGTGTGAACACTCCTATAGTTTATTAGCATCCTCTTTAACAATAACATACTAGCAAATAGAGACTATACATCGGATCGTGACATCACAAAGTTAGATCGCCTCGGGTACTAGAGCTGCACTGAATGCTACGAGAATTAGTCCAATTAGTTTTCGCATTTTGGCATATATCCCCACAGAAGTGGTATTATGTTTTGTTCACCGTCTCTGGGCGTTATGTTACACATCTAGCTAGGTCATATGCATGTTGCATCCGAATAATTTCCAAGATATTGTGTGATAATCATAAAATAATTATCTAAAGATGGTGCTAGAGGTAGAATTTAATTCTGGTAGGTACTTTAAATTTATTCTATTTTTCATAGAACAGAAATTCTCAAAAAAATATATAACCGTGCTTCTATCGCGAGTTAATACCGTATAAGTATAGTGAAGCCAGTCAGTCAGCTTGCCTGCATAGCATATTGTAAGATACAATCCACTATAGCGCTTTACTTGTTTCTCTTTTAAAGCTGGAATCATTCTGTATATCCAGTCACTAAGTAATAAGATTTTTCACCTGTCGAATCACTCTCTGAAACAAATGGAGAAGCAGAAGTTATATCTACGGAAATACGACTGCATATGAAATAGATCATGTTCATTATTCCCACCAGAAAGGAAAATTCATCAATATTAAAAAATTGCAACCTTTTTCACATACGAAAAGATTTGAATTTTGATGAGTAGTAATCCATGATGAGGAAAATTTAAAAAAAAATGTGTTCTTCCAACTGTATATCGGCTGTTAAGAAAAATAATGTTCAACTCATTTTAATCGTTATTACATGGTTAATAGGTATAATAGTATATATTATATACCATTGTAGTACACGTGGGAAAGTAGGGAAGTATAATATCACAGAGAATCACTTGAAAACAAACACAATTCCAGATTCAATGATTTAATAAATTATTAACAAAATACAGTTATGGAAATTAAGTAAATGATCAGAGAAACATGCTTGGCAGCCTCAAATTTATACAGTTTAGTGAACCAGCGTTTTGCGTTACCAGTTCATCAACTCATCAGATCTATAATAATTTGACCTAACTAGCTAATTTCATATTCGTATATTAAATTCAGAGTTGTATTGAGATTTTCGATATACCTGTTGTTCATTTTTATCACATATCTTTACGATGAAAGCTAAGTAGTGTACCAAAGCGCTTTCTAATCCAAGTATAGGGCAAACATCGTGTGAGAGCTAGAGTACAATGAGAAGTTGGAATGAACAATCAAATTGGAGTTAAACATTCTTGGCTGAATAAAAATTGAACTATATCTATTAGAATAAGCGGTATAGCACTAAACCACTCGGCCACTGCCTCATGACATTTCCAGGTTACTCATTTGGTACTGGAGCAACAAAACTGACGTGTTGAGTGTGGACTGAAATATCCATATGATAAACAGGTTGTGTCTTTTGAATGTTTAGTTATCAATGTGGATCTAGACGTCTGTATGTTACATGCTGATAAATGTTAAAACAAAATGTTAAGGTTATGTTAGAGAACTAGTATGAAAAAGGAACATTCTAACTATGGATGGAGCTGTATAATCGAAGAAGCAATTTATTTAAATTCCGATTCATCTCCAGCAGAGGGCCATTCCTTGTTTGCATTGTTATCCCCAAATAGTATTTAAACAAGCACAATATGATTTATAAGTTAATTTACTCTGATGAGCTACATGGTAGCCGATAACTCCCCAGTATTTTTAGTGGATAAGGGTGAATATTTCTTATTTATAGTAGTATGAAACGTATAGTGTGTACAAAGTTTCGTTGTCTAATTATCATCAACTGTTTATGAAACCGCTTTGATACACTACTAGGCTCGTTCGATACGTTTTGTCCAGATCAAATGAGTGCGTCAAAAGTGACCTCAAAACGTCTTGTAAGTAGCCAGACCTATTGCCTCAATTATGACCTCGTTGTTCTTGAATATAAAGACAAAGCTAATTGATAAAGATTTATTAAGCCTTCACTTTCAATAGAATTACGAAAATCTATTTGTTTCAAATGCGCAGTATTGTCTCTGCCTGCTATTATAGTAATCTAACGAAAGCAAGCTGGAACTAAGAAACACTAGAGATTGACACATTTTTGGAAGAAAGAACGCTACTTAGTTAAAAATAACAAACGATTCATTCAAATCCATTTCAACATAAAATAGCAGTTTACAATAGTTTCATACACAGACTACTCAACGTTCCGATGTCAAAAGATAATTTTGATAAAGAGTTGAATATTATTAAGCAAATCGAGGTAATTAATGGTTACTTTTGTGAGCTGATTCTTGAACGTTCCATATTCGAAATAACTGTTATATGTCATATTTACAACTTATGAAAATAATTCTCCTAAAATACAGCAATAATTCAACTAAAATCGTTTGATATAATCTACACATTCCGGATAAGAGATGTTGTGCATGTCTCTTATATGTTTCTTAAGATTTTCTTTTCTACTCGATTTATATTGGCAGAGATAAAACTGGCAAGAGAACGACTTACTATTGACGCAATCGAATTTCAAATGTTTGTAGAGAGAATTTTTTTTCGAATACTTCTTGGAACAATTTGTACACGTATATCGTCCACCTAAAACATAGAATATATCAGTACATACATTAACAATATAATTGTATAATATTACATAACGTTCCAAATGAAATTCACATTTTTTAATTAGATATTGTGGATATTTGAATTTATTATACCATATTATAATGGCAGAAGTAATTATGACAAAACCAGGTAAAACTGTACTAAATTATTCGAAGGACTGTTTTTGAGAAGGGCTGGAAAAAATTATACATTGAAAGTAAACAACTCCTTCCCGACTACCAGCATGTTTTTCGTAATAAATATGCAACTACTCCAGTCAATAAGCCGTGAAAAGTGGCGGACTCTCTAAAAAAACCAAGGCGTGGTATCGGTAAATTTTTTTTGCGTTGCGGCCAATCGGGTCAGGTTTCAAGTATTGTCGTGCACTCAAAAAGGTGATAATGTCTTTCAAATTTATTGTATTAGCAATTTGTTTACCAGTTCTCGTACCACAATTCACTGAACACTCTCGAAATTCATCATCTTTTGAAGAATCCATTGAAGAACAGTGTTCTGAGATATAAGAAAAAATAAAACTACTTGCCCCTTTTTCAATTAGAACTAGAAAAAACCAACTAAAACGTGCCGTTGAGAGTAATGCGAATCAATTCCGGCTCCTTTTAAACACTGCATATTTGACTGAAGGAGTTATTATCTTTTAGTCTATATGTTGCTTTTGCTTTTTACATAATGTCCGTGTCATACCATTGGATAACATAGATGTCCTTGACAATTCAAATGAACTTTCCAATGACATAGAGTATTTTATGTTTGTCTACGCCATTATTTGTTTCTACTCATTTGAATTTTGCATTGAATCTTGAACCTTGGGGAATATAACATCCACTACACACGTCTATTCATCGAGCATTTCAAATGTTGCAGGTTGCGGCAGATTTGTCAGCTATGGTACACAGTACGAATGCATGGCATGGCGAATGCGATCAGCGCAGGCCTTTTATCCTGGAGAGGAAAGTAACCTATATGTTGGCAAAGTAACGATTGGCCGAGAGTTATCTCTCATACTAGCAATAAGAGGCCAAGAGGAAAATTCCTTGAAAAAGAAAAGATGGCGTCACAATCGAAAATCCTATGTGACATTTGTGATGTACCATCTTCAACTAGAACGCAAGATGTCTTTAAAACTATACATGTCAGTTTTACCTTTTCTGTAGAATTATTGAGGTTTTATGGTGACTATGGTCAGTAGAAAAAAATCAAATTGATATGAAATGGAGCATACCCCAAATACAGAATATTATTTTCTGATGTAAATACGTATTCAAATAGTTAAATACGTTAGATCACTAAAATCTTTTTCACATCACTAGATACTTAGTTAGATCACTTAATACGTATTTAATAACAATAATTATTTGATTCTATATACGAGATAGGAGTATTGTACAGGATAATTACTGTTGAAAATTTTTTAACTGTGTACAACTCATTGAAAAAAAACAACATTTTTAAATACCTCAAAATAAAGCGGGATATACCTTTTCTAACATATTTAAGAATATCTTGGATAGTAGACTTCCGCGGACAGCTAATCTTGAAAAATCTTGTCTTCCGGATGGATTCCGCGTCACGAAACGTCGGCATCAAGTCGAGCTATTGTGACGCGGAATCCATCCGGAAGACAAGATTTTTCAATATTTAAGAATCCAAAGCTAGCCCTGGTCATGGAAATGTCGATTGCTTGATAAGAGGATAACCAATTCCCTCCAGCTGTAACGCAACAGTGGTTACGTCGTGCAGAACAGTATTTAGACAGGACCGTATTGGACACTTTTTGTGATAATAGGATGGCACTTTTCTCATTTTCGAGTTATTTGAATGATTTGAATGATGGGAGGAGAAAAGAGCATTAGGAGTGATACGGTTGGCCCTTACAGTTAAGAAACTGGAATGCAACATGAGATATTCAAAAACGAAAAAAACAACTTCCACGGTTTCGTTTATTTAATTTCGTTTATTCAACTACAACATTCCTGCATGATATTTCGAAGAATATTCGGCTCAATTAGTCTGATGCACTTGCATGTGCTTCTTCAAGTTGAATTTTCTTTTAGAGGTATAGTCGCAATTTGGTGCAGTACAAGAGAATGCTTTTGGGATGAGACAATCATACTTCTTGTGCCATTTGTATGTCACTAACTTTCTGTATTTTCTTCCGCACGATTCACAGGTGAATTCTAAAAAACCAAAATATTAGTTAAATTTCTAAGCAATTAGAAGTTTATAGAAAATGTGCGCGGAACCCTAGTGGAAGTAAATATCTTCATAATTATGGAAGGAAGTATTTCACCGGATTTAGGACGGATTAAGAGCAATTTCGTAATATGAGGATGCTATAACTATTTGAATAGATACTTACTTCAATACTTTCCAAATCATGTTTGTTGAATTTCAAAATCCAGAATACGTGTAGTCGTTTTCTGTGTTTGGAATTATTCAAATTTTGCTTCATTCAGAGAGTGAATGTCTGAATTCAAAGTTCAATAGAGATCAACAATGGTAAGATCATTCTAGTTCAGATCGAACGTCACAAACTTATAGTTCCAGACAGCTATTTCGCTCTTCTTTTAGAGTTCATCTTTGGAACGAGCAAGCTTGCAACGTTACTGAACGAGCTTTGTTGAATGTTGAAGGTAGTCATAGTGACAAGTCTATTCATAGATGGCGTGAGATACTTTTCTTTTTTTTCCATGTTGTTGGCCGGTTATTTTATATGCTTCAATGGACTTAGAAAAAATCTTGCATTCTATGATACCTCCCTAAAGGATGAAACAACCAGTTACACGTGTTGTCTGACATGTGGCTCCATACTGTTGGAATCATGTCAGTCTAGTACAAACATTTGTAATGGAATAATAAGGGAGTTACCTCCAAGAAATCCTAAATCTGTTCAATTCTATAAATTGCTCTATTTTCTCAAATAAAAAAATAAATAATAAAGATTTACCGTGCCCTAGTAATCAATATGAGTTATCACAGTTATTATTAAGTCAATCATTTAACAACTTATCAATTGTATATATTGCTGCAATGTTATAATAAAACCGTGATATCCAATAATGTATAATTCTTTAATCACCAATTACGAACCCCAATAACCTGTGGTTATCACACGTTGGTTTATTGGAAAGCAAAATAGCGTACAATATTAGAAATATATCACGTTACCCACATTAGTCCTCAAAAAGTACACGCTGACGAGGGCAAGGTGAAAAGTCCATGAAAAACGAAACAAGAAATGATTTATTTGGTCAAAACTTACTTTATTTTTCAACATAATCTCTTTGTAGCCCTTCCGAACAATACGATTTCGGCAATCCTTCCAAATAGGCGTTTGTGTCAGCCATGAACTCATCGTTGGAGCTGAGTCTCTTTCCGCCAAACCATGACCTTAAGTTTGGAAATATATGGAAATCGCAGGAGGCCAAATCTGGGGAATATAGTGGATGACGAACCAATTCATTACATTACATTACAGTACATTAACTGATATAAATACATCAAATGTTGTACTCCATTGTTCCAGTCACCTGTTCTTATGTTACCTATGAAACTTTTGCCATAACCCAAAGAAACGAAGATATTATCTGGTAAGACATGACGCGTTCCTGACAAACCAGAGCAGGAGCCTTTTGTCACACCTTCATACCGTCCTCGTAGATACCAATTATTGCTTAATATCTTAGTTGAATAGGAAATAGAAAGCTCCAATAATTGATTATCTATTTTAATACTGAAATTAAGATAATACACATATGAATACCAATGAATACTACGTATTATTTTTACACTAAATTAGTGTAGTAAAAAAAAGTGTAACATATGATCAAGAATATAATGTACTTATGATACATAAATTTTACATAACACCCGGAAGAAAAACGTTCACAATGTATACATAATAATATTACATATTTAATGGATTGCGTCCATATATATTTGAAACAATTTTAACAAAATGAAGAGTAGTTATCTTTTTGTTATTCCAAATCTAGCAATAATTTTTGCAAAAATCTTGTCTCCGAATTGTGGCTAGATTTACAAGGCGTAGCTACACTATTACATTTTATGTACACTTCTATTTAACAAAACATCCATGAAATAAAAAATATTCGGTGAACTATAATAAAAAGAGTTTTTTAAATGAGAGTGAAAGGACTCGCAAGCGTTCGTGGTTTTATTTAGAGTTGAAGAAGCTCCAACCCAAATGTGGGGTGGAAAAGTTACTTATTCGTCGGATATAAAATAATTTACCAAATAATCAGCAAAAACCGTTTACTTGTCGTTACTTGGTTTTATCGTAAGTAACTCAAAAACAAAAAAATCGCTTACCAGATTTGGATTTAAGAATACCATACCAAAACAATAACGAAGACACTTTCCAGTTTCACAATTTTTGTTTTTATATTCACCACTTAACCCCAACTTTTGTATTCTACGCCACCAAGACTAAGTAAGATGAAGCGGCAACCAATAATTGTAACGTTATCTCACACTTTACTAACTGCATTATGAATGACAATTTCGAAATCAACCACTACTTTCTCAGAAATAAAACTTAAGTTGCCGTCCTTTGTTTATAGTCTCCGCTCAAAATATCACTACTTGATGACGCTCAGTTTCATGTGAACTAGTGTGTCTATTTTAGTTTATAGACGGTGGTTTTTACTTTATATTCTTAGTATTTTAGTAGTCAATTTATTACCACAATATAAATCAACTCATGGGGGATTGATCCCCTTGATCCCCCCATCTACGCCACTGCATACTCGTTGGGTCTTAGTTGAATAGAAAATAGAAAGATTGAATGATTGACTGTATATTATAATAGTCAATATTAAGATTATACACACGGAGACACATACATACCAATAAATACAACGAATTATTTTTATTAACTTCAAGGGTAAACGGTAAACGAAGATTCCGCAAAGCGTTCTTCTAATACGCCTTCAAGCGGCTTGTTATGTGACAACATGTGCCTCTTCAAACAGTATTTTCGTTTTGTTGTATATTGACAATTCGATGAGGAGCAGCTGAAGATTTTAGCTCTTTTGCAGTCATAGCGATAGTGCCAATTGTAGGAAGATAATTTCGCATAGTTTTTACCACATTCTTCGCATGCGTAACTTTCTAAAATCAGAAACAATTTAGTGGGAGAAACAACATAAACGTTTGGGTATTACAGTTCCTTGTTTTATTGAGGTTGATCGACGTTTCGAAATTAAAATTTGGAGTTATTTACATTACAGACATATCACCAGGTTGTTAGAATATTCTATTATTTTCCATCATCAGTATTGAATACCATCAAATTGTCAAATACATTTTATGAATGAATATAAATTGAACTGGAACTATCATAGAAGATGATAATACATAAAATAGTTCCTTGGGTATGGAAAGAATTGATTTTATAATTAGATATAAATGAATATATTCATTTCTATCTAGTCTAGATCGATCAGTAACACAAACTTGTAGTTCTAGACAGCTGTTTAGCTCTTCATATAGAGCTCATCAACAGAACGAGCAAATTTGCAGAGTTAATGAACGATCTCTGTTGACGGTATATATGACCGGTCACCAGCTTGGTAAAAATACCAAACTATCTCACACCATCTACGAATAAATGAAATCAAGCAATGTGCGACATTAACTGATAGATTTCTGGCGCACTCAAGTTATCTTACATTCGCCGTAACTTTTATAGAGTTCGAGAAATCTATCAGTCAGTGTCGTACATTGTTTGATTTCATTGATGGCGTGAGATATTTTGGTTACCATGCTGTTGGCCGGTTATGTCCACCTTCAAAAGAGATCTTTCAGTAACGTTGCAAACTTGCTCGTTCTATTGATGAGTCCTATGAGAAGAGCGAAATAGCTGTCTACAACTATAAGTTTGTAGCGTCACTGATCGATTTAAACTATAGAGACCTTATCATCACAGATTAAAACGTACAGTGTTGCAGATCAACAAGCAACACTGTGCCGATGAGATTTGAGCCTTGAGCGTGGTAAGGAGGATTCTAGCCAGACGGTTAAGACCCATCAGGGAGAATTCCTCACGGTAGTCCGTTTCGTCTCTTCGAATTTCCACCGCCCAAACTGTGGAGGAGATCTGGAGAAGAGTGCACGAGGCACCGCGTCAAATTCACATAGACACTCCAGCCATAGCACACTTCGGAGCGTTTTGCGCTGAACATCAACTTCTGCAAACAGAAGTATCTTGTATGCTAGGTTATTGAGATCGATAGGCCGGTAATTAATAACATCTACGAGCAGCGTGGGGCAAAAAAAGGCATGGAGGGTTGCCGGGAGACCTGGTGATAGATAGATCTATCACTCAGGACACCATACTCTACAAGCGCAACCTTTCCATGGCTTGAATTTACTACCGCAAGAATTTAATTCAACATCACATAAGCTATTGTTATTCTTCCTTGGAAGACTCGTTCTGCCATCACATCATGCACACGACGATTCATGACAGAATCGGTAATATTCAAGAGAAATGTTTTCCAAGGACAGGTAATAGACATGTCTATCACTCAGGACTCCATACCATACTCTACAAGCGCAACCTTACCATGGCCTGAATTTACTACCGCAAGGCATTACATGCAACATCACATGAGCTATTATTATACTTGCTTGGAAGACGCGTTTTGCCATCACATCAGGCACACGACGAGTCATGACAGAATTGGTAACATATCAGAGGAATGTTTTTCAAGGACTCGTTTAGTCCCCTACAGCCTTCACGTCTAAAAGCCCACATATAGCAGCAGATTCAACATCTTATACTCAAGCGCCACGTTGACAAGCTGATACACTGTTAAACAGAAACATCGAAACGCTCGACGTGTCAACCAGGCTGACCTTCGGCTACCTAAGATCAGCCGGGATACATCCGAGATAGAGGGATTTATCGCAGCTTCCCAAGATGACGTAATCAACTCATTGGTCTCTCGCCGCAACGTGATGGGTGTACATGTTCCTGATGTCAGCTGCAGGGCCTGTCGAAAAGCGCTTTTCCTACTATCGGTATGTACGCCAAAAGCGGCCTTGGCGTACACCCATCGCCATAATGCGGCCCTACGGCTGCTCTATTACCATCTAAGGCACTCGTACGGAGTAGACCAAGAACCGGTGCTGCCTTACAAGCCAGGAGATATTGAGTTCCTCGTCGGAAACGAAAAATGCCAGATCTACTGGTATTACCCGTTTCCAGCCGTCAGGTCCATACAAGCAAATAGGTCTGACATTGTCCTTCTCTATAAACAAACCAAGACTGTGTATATAGTATTGAAAGACGAGAAAAAAATGGACAAAGTATCAGAATCTCCTGTTTGAGCTCCACACGCTGTACCCAGGCCACAAGGATAGTGGTTCTGATCATCAAACTTAAAGATCATTCCGGCCTGTAAGAACTCGGTGCAGATCTTGATAGACTGGATGCAGAAGGTAGACATACTGGGTTCAATAAGACTACTTAGAGCACACAATTTGGGAACCTGAAGCTACATACCGACCGGGGGAGTAGTTTCGGTTAATTGATTTGATTGTTCTGGCGCAATTGATGCTTGCTGCGATGCCGTCGGAGCGCAAACTAGCAATTAGCACAAGAGTTTCTCAATGTCTCAATTTCTATATGTGGGAAATTCTTTCTCAATTTTTATAGCATTGTCATTTATGGCAACAAAAATTTAGTGCTTTGAAAAGAAGAATCGTTTGGCATCGATCAGTTGAAATAGTATGATCTCAAGCTGCATATACTTGTGAAACATAACATTTTAAAATACAAAAAATACACCACAACGAAAGAACCCATCGTCATGGAACGAAAATAAATACAATTTTTAAAAGCATCTATAATATCCATATTTATTACAGCAAATATTTATTTTTGCAAATGCTATCCGAATGAGTCAGTTTTGTTTTAAGATGTCGATTCAAGTTTGATTTCCTCCTTGTTTTGAATGTACAGTTGGGTACAGTACAGGTGAAAAGTTTTTTGTTGATACAATCATATCGAACGTGACATTTGTATGACTGATATTTAGCATACATTTTACCACAGGTCTCGCAAGAATAAGAATATCCTAAAACAAACAATTTTATCATATTAATAAAAATAGATGTAATGGAATAAATACTTGTTCAAGTTTATCTTATACCGATTAACTTGAATTTTGATCAATAATTTCAATTCAAAATATAAGAAGAAAGCGTATCACACAAATACGAATATAATTTTTTTTAAACTAATTGAAACTGAAAAATATACTGGGATACATGGACTGATGGTTACATCTCCTTCTTTATTTTTTCCATATATTCTTCTGAAACTTGAAACATAATTAAGAGGCAAATTTCGCTTTTTCCGGAAATGACATCAACTTTGGATTTAAGATATGTGAGTGCACATTCTCAACAAATGTCTGAATTTCAAAAAACTCAAAATAAAAACGTTGGTTCGAAATAATGTACATGCAGTTTGCATGTACATGTGGCCGAAGAACATGATGAAGGTAAATTATCAATATGAAACATACTATCTGAAGTATCTGGATTGACGTGATTTCCATTTTCGTACAGATTTTGGTTCACTACAAAAAGACGACAATATACCAGACATGACAACAATTCATGTGAAAACGTAACAGAGACGCTGCCAAAAACATTTTGAAGAAATTTAAAATCTCTACGGAAAAAGCTCTTCATAATTTTCCCTCATGGATAGTTGTTACTTTTAATCAGTCAGTATTACTTCTTAGCATACCGTATTTTATCAGGTATCACGTACAGGGTGCGGCAAAATGAATTACCCAATTTAAAAAGGTTATGCAAATTTACTAACAGAAATAATAAAACTAGAAAGATGATAATTTTTTTGGTTTAAATTGTGTTTCGTAAATGATCGCCATTATTCTCAACAGATTCTTCTATTTGATTAGCAAATTTTTGACATTTTGAAGAACGTGACAACGTGGGATACCATTGATTTCATTTCTGGGTTAATTCACCAAAACTTTAAGCTTTAAATAGCCCCAATGAAAATAATCCGGAGCTGCAAGATCTGGAATCTTGCTGGCCATTTCTCGAAATGAGTCAGTTTGGAAAGGAGTCTCTTAAAATGTCCCTGCTTATTCTCTCCGTATGCTGAAACCAGTGACGTCCTATTTCTTCTTTAATTTGAGATAAAAAGATTGTCTGCAGCGTTAACGGTTACCGTCTGAACATTCTCTTAAAAAAAATAACTTTAGGGCAATGTAAAGGTCACTGATGAATTTTCCGCTGATTCTCTTAAGCCCAATAACGGCAATTTTGCTTATTTACATAAATTCAAGCTGTAAATCTTATATCGATCATTTATTTCCTGAGCTATTGCGATCTTATGTGAATTGAATTTCATGTGCTTTAATTTAACATTATTCTCATGCTTCGATCTCTCGAAGCAGGGACGTAAACGTGTTTAACAGCGGGGTTTTTCGGACTGACAATAACTATATTTCTCACCCTTTCTTCGTTATGCTCATTGCAGGCAGTTGTTGGTCTTCCACTTGACTTTTAGTCTACTATTTATTACGCCTAGTCAAAATAGTCTTACGTTAAGGACAGCGACGGGTATTAAAATGACGCCGAAAACACCTTTGAACAGCGATTACTGAATTAAATTGGATCAATTTATCAACACAAAAGACACTATGTTGTGCAGACCAACGCTCCAACAAAATTACCAAATTTCCATTTAAAACTATTTTCATTCAAAATAACCGAACTGTTTTTGTGTTATTAATGATATAAAATGGGTGATACATTTTGCTGAAGCCTGTATGTGAAAATGGGAACAAATAACTAAAATTAAAAAAAGAGCAATGAGACACGTTTAGTTTTGGAAATGTTTTATTAACATAATACTGGGATAATTTTATTTATTATGTACTGCCGATACATGTCTTTTCATGTCATGTTTCCGCTTTGATTTGTGTTGACAACCTGTTACGGGGCATGACAACATTGCAGAGTTGCAATCGTATTTGGTGTGAACGTAAAGTGACAATTTTCTATCGTACCCTTTTCCACAATTTTCGCATTTGAATATACCTAGAAGAAGTATAATTAAAAACACTAAAACGTTTAAAAGATTTGATTATTTCACTTATACAATTAGTAGCTGTAACATAATTACAGAACAATATGTGGGTATGATCAGTCGAAATCACTATTTTCAAGAACAGCCTTAATGGAAAAGAATTACTATACATTCCCTTTAGTTGTCTACGCAAAATTGATGTGGTAAAGGTTTGTACCAGTATTGATCTTCGACTAACCGAATAGGTAATCGTTTCCTGAGCTAGTAGAAATGCTTTTAACATTGCTCCAATTGCATCCGCATCGAAAATGGTTACTCGGGGTTTTTGAGGTGGCTGATCACGAATATGTCATTTAAAAATGACAGATTTTAGTAAAATGTAAAATTATTTTGAAAATGAATGTAACTCCATCTTATTATGACATTTTGGTAGTATTTACTACAGTGGATTTATTTCTTAAAAACAAATATTATCAAGTTTAAATGTATCGAAAATTGAAATATATTGTTATGATTTCATTTCATAGACAATAAAAATTTAAAAATAATAACTTACCGAACTATGAAAATAAGAAAAGATCAAATAAAAAAATATTTTATGGAATTAAAAACAATAATAAAAGCTAAATAATAGTTAGGATATTAATATTAACAATGTAAAACATAATAAACAACGATGTAATAGAATAAGAAGTGATAAACAAGAACTTCAGTGAAAGTGAAGAAACGTTCAGTGTAACGAAATCATAAATCATAAGTAAAGTGATTACAAAACTATCATGAGATAGTACAAAACATTGAATAATGTTATAGATGTAAGTTAGGATTAGTAAATTTGAGTTATGTAATGTTAAAAGAATGTTATTGATATAATATGATATGTATTAGATTTAAGAATAAGTAACTGTCAAGAAAACCATAAATATGGGAATAATCATATTAATAATAACCCAATCATAGGTTATATTATACCAAAGTGTGGGGAAAAATGTAGGCAATATTAATTTAAAAAGAAGGAATCACTAACAATTAAAATAAGTTGAAAATCTCAAATAATTCAAAAAGTAAAGAATACTAAATTCTGATTGGTCAATAGGAATTTCCAATGTCAATCTGGTAACAATGAAGACTTGTGTCAGTTTCACAACAATTAACTTGGCATCCTTGATTTGAAAAGCAAGCATCTCATAGGTTGTTTATGACATCAAGTTGCGTCGGTTTTGGAGGCCTATAAAAACGAATCTGAAAGTAAAGAAGGGCAGTTTGCCATTACATCTGTAGACTGAAAGTACTACTGCAACTCACCAACATTTTATAACCTATAATAACCTCCAATTGAACGAAAGTGTTCCAAACTTCGATAGGTTCAAAGAAACCAAAGTTAATAAGTTTTATATAAAGTCAACGATTATCCAAGTATCTGAATCCAGTAAAAAGGCTGTAATAACCTCCAATTAAGAAGAAATTTCCAACGATTGCCATTCATCAATAATTTAAATAAAGCATCGAAAAGTTTCATGTTTTATCTAAAAGGATAAAACAAAGTATTATCAACAGTTCCTGAGTCTCAAGAAGAAGTAATCCAAATTAGTTACCTGTGATTATGGTGAAAAAGCATAGTATTGTGTAAAAGTGAATCATCAACGAAATTATAAAAGAATTAAATCGAAAATTGCCAACATAGTTAAACACACTTTTGGATATAAACTAAAAGTAAGTTTGTTTATTATATTTCCATTGTAGTGTTATTTGTAAATCTGAAAGAAAGATTGTCGTTTGTAATTTTGTAAACAACTATTAATATTGAATAGTTTTGAGGTTAAAGCTAGTTCTATGCTTAGAACATAAAATAAAATTGTAAATTAGAAACCCGAGATAAATAGAGTCATAGAGATTTAAATATAGAAACTTTTCAACATTCAAAGAATATTGTGTTTAATTCCATAAAATAATAAAAATATATAAAAAGAGAAAGTTCATTATTATTCAAAATAAACAAAATAAAAAGCTAGCCGGAAGCATTAATAATAATTCATAATCAATAAATAAAAATAAACTCAGTAAGAGTTTAGTTAATAATTGTCGCTCAAACGTGAGGCCATTTGAAAAAAGAAATAGAACCGCGTATCAAAATAATTTAAAGAACTAGATTAATTAATAAGAAAGTAAAAATGGAAGGAGATAGACAGAGGACTCCAGAATTGATAGGATTTGATCAAGAGGGTGAAATGATTAGTGCAGAAAGACCACCAATAATAGATAGTCAATCACAAATAATGAGATTGCTTGAAAGTTTAAATTTAAAAGCTAATGAAACGAAGGAAACAAATGCTAAAATTGAACAAGGTATGAATGAAATAAGAGATGAACTTAAGAGAGTGAATGATAAATTTGATAAAAGAACTGAGGAAATTATGAGAATAGTTGAAACTGAGAAAAAGGAAATAAGACAACATGTTGAAGAAAGTATAGATAATAAATTAGAAGAATATAATAGTTTTGTAAATAGAAAGTTTAATAATGTAGAGAAAGAAATAGATATTATGGAAAATAGAATGAATGATATGGGGAAGAATATTGAAGAGAATGTAAATGTGAATGTACAAAGTATAAGAGAAAATCAGAAAAAAATGATAAATGAACAAGATGAAAGAATAAAAAGAATTGAGAATAGATCCGAAGAGAGAATGAATATAGAATACAGAAATGTAGGTCATGAGAATACAATAAAATTTAATGGAAACATAAAATTATTACATCCATGCATTTTTGTTAAAGATTTGAAAAATGAAATACAGTATGAAAGGAATATAGAGAGAATGAAAAAATTAATAAGAGAACGATTGGTTGATGAACCTTTGTTGTGGTTCAATTGCAAAGAAAGGGAATTAAATAGTTTAGATGAGTTTATAGATGAGTTTTTAAATAATTTTTGGGGTGAAAATGAACAATCGAAATGTCGAGAAAGATTATATTTTAGGAAGTATATAGAAGGGACTAGAAAAAGCATGAATGCTTATGCACTTAGCCTATATAATGAAGCGCAATATTTAGAACCTAAAATGAGAGAGGAAGAGATAGTTTTATACATTTCAAGACAGTATCGAAGTCAAATATCTGAGGCAATAGCCATTGCAAATATTAAAAACATGAATCAACTACTATCATACTTAAATAGAATTGATAATAAGAATAACATAGGAACTAGGCAACAAAATGGATATAATGATAACAGGAACAATTACAGGGGAAATCAAAATTATAATAATAGATTCCAAAATAATAATTATCAAAACAATTTTAGAAATAGGGATAATAGAAACCAAAATTATTATAATAGGGAAAATAGATATAATGGAAATAATGCTAATCAAAATAGAAATAGATATAGGGATAATAGAAGTCAAAATAATAATAATAATAGAAATAATAGTAGAAATGAAAACAATCAAAGGGAAGTAAACTGTAGTAGGATAGAAAGTAATATGGAAAGGGAAGACTCTTCAAGTCAAAATAATCAACAAAATCAGGATTTTTAAGAAAGCACGAATACTACGTTAATGTATTATATGAACATCAGAGGGAATACATTGACTATGAACAGCAAAGGGAAGAAAATGAAAGTATAGGTTTAATTAAATTAAAAGGTTTTTTAAAAGGGAAAGAAGTAGAAATTATGTGTGATACAGGATCAGAACTATCATTAATAAGGGAAGAACTATTGTCTGAAATAAAATTAACAAATCAATTGAAAATACCAAAAGTAGAATTAGTAAATATTAGTGGAAAGAAAATTACTGAAGTATCAAAAATGATTACTGAGCATATTATAATAGGGAAGTCAAGTCTAGAGATGCAATTATTTGTAGTGCCGAATATGAAATTGGATATTGTTATGGGAACTGATGAATTAGAAAAGCATGGAATTATTATAGATTACGAGGAAAAGGAAATAAAATTGTTAGATGAAATTATAAAGATAGGGAAAGGGGAAAATGAAAATATTGACAGACCAAATGAAGGTTGCAATATAATAAATGCGGTCGAAAGAAAAGACTCAAGCAGAAATTTAAATGAAATAATCTCGCAGATGAAGATATCCGAGAAATATAGGGGAATAATATCAGAAATAATTTCACAACATAAAGGTTTAATAATTGATGAAACTCGTATAGCTAGTAATTATATTCATAAATTCCAAGTCAAAGAAATTGAAAATTTTAAATCCAAGAACTATCCAATCCCATACAAGTACATAGAAGATGTTAGGAAAAAAATCGGTGAAATGCTAGAACAAGACATAATAGAAAGAAGTAAAACAAAATATATAAACCCTATTGTTATAGCAAAAAAGTCAAATGGTGATATTAGGTTATGTTTAGATGCTCGAACATTGAATAGATTGTCAGTACCACAATATGAAGCTCCTAAAAATATAGAGTCAATTTTTGGTAGAATAATAAAGGCACAAATTTTTAGTAAAGTTGATTTAAGACATAGTTTCTGGTTGATTCCTTTACATGAAAGTTGTAGAGATTACACTGGTTTTATGATAGATGGAGAAGTGTATCGTTTTAAAGTTACGCCTTTTGGTATTCAAAGTGCATGCAGTGCGTTAGTTAGAAGTATGAATCAAATATTAAATAAATTTGAAATTTTTGTAGTTCATTATATCGATGACATATTAATATTTTCTAGAACAGTAGAAGAACATAAAGATCACATAAAATTAGTTTTGAACGAATTAGATATAGCAGGTTTAAAAATAAATATTGAGAAATGTGAATTCTATAAAACAGAAATTAAATTTTTGGGTTATAAATTAACGAGGGAAGGTTTAGAAATGGATGAAGATAGATTAGATGTAATTAAAAATTTCAAAAGACCCACTAATCTTAAAACTTTGAGGGGATTCTTAGGTCTAATAAATTATTTCAAAAGGCTCATTCCTGATTTAAGTCAGAAGGAGATTCCATTAGTAGAATTACTTAAGAAAGGGGTAAAATGGAAATGGGATAATGAAAGACACGAAGCTTTCCAAAATTTAAAAGATATTTTCATTAAAAAATTAAAAGTCTATCATGCACAATATGATAAACCTTTCATATTAAGAACAGATGCTTCTAAACAAAGATTCAGTGGTGTTTTATTACAAAAACAAAATAATGAAGAAGTGCCCATAAGTTTTGTGTCAAGAATGACAAAAGTTCATGAAAAAAATTACAGCGTTACTGAATTAGAATTAGCAAGTATAGTTTTTTGTGTAAAGAAATTAAGATTTTATTTGTTAGGGAATAAAGTAAGGGTAGAAACTGATCATAGTGCATTAACAAGTATATTTAAAAACAAATTTGTAAACAGTAGGATTCAAAGATGGATTTTGTTATTGCAGGAATATGATTTTGAAATAAAACATATTCCAGGAAAATTAAATATAATAGCTGATACTTTAACAAGAGAAGAGGGAAATTTAAAAATTGATAAAAGGAAATATAAAGTAGGAGCAAATATTTTATTAGAAGTAAGGGGTTTATTTTCATTAGAGAGCATTAAAAACAATCAAAGTACTTTATCAGAGAAGGATAAAAAGAAATGTAAAATCAAAGAGGGAGTTTATTTACAAGATATAGGTAGGAAAGAATTATACAGAATAAATCAAGACCTAACTTTAAAAATTTTAAATCATTTACATAGTGAATTCAATCACATAGGAGCAAGGAAAATGTGGCTCATATTCAGAGAAAATTATATAGGTAAAGGAGATTACCAAATTGCAAAAGAAATCACAAAGAAATGTGACATATGTCAAAGAGCAAAGCCTAAAAATATAATTAACCACAATTTAGCAAAGAGTATTATAGTAAAGGAATGTTTAGAAATAGTAGCAATAGATTTTTTAAGTGAGTTAATAGTAACAGAAAAAGGAAATAGACATATTTTGGTTGTAATAGATTTATTTTCTAAATATATAAAATTATATGCTTGCAAAACGACAAAAAGTAGAGAAGTAATGCATAAGTTAGAAAACTATTTTGAAGAAATTGGTAGGCCAAGAAAGTTAATTACAGATAACGCAACATATTTCAAAAACATACGTTTCAAGTATTTTTGCAAAAGGAATTTAATTTTTCATCAATTAACAAGCATCAGACATCCTCAATCCAATCCATCAGAACGTTATATACAGGAAGTAATAAAATATCTGAAAATATCTTGTGAGGGTAAACATCGTCAATGGGATGAATCAATATCCAGAATAGAAAAATGTTTAAATCATTGTCCAAATACTACAACAGAGAAAACACCTGTATTAATAATGAAAGGCGAAGAACCAGATAGAAAATGGTTAGATGAAAATTCAGTAGAGCGAAATGAAATTTTGAAAGATATCAGTAATAGGTTAGAAAGAAATGCAAGAAAGTATATGAATAGGGAAATGAGAAAAAGAGGAAGGTTAATTAAATTTGAAATAGGTGAATTAGTAATAGTAAGAGCAATGAGAGTAACTAATAATAAAAAGAATATATGTGGAAAATTATGTTTTGCTTTTGAAGGTCCATATGTAGTCATGAATGAAAATGCTGAAAATAGTTATGAATTAATGAATCCTGAAAACGGAAAGATAAGGGGAATATTTAATATTGATCAAATATACAAGTATAATTATTAATAAATTTAGTTCATGAAAATAAAATCAAAAGATAAATAAATTTTAAATATTAATGTGATTAAAATGTTAAAATTGATTTAGGGGAATTTGTTATGATTTCATTTCATAGACAATAAAAATTTAAAAATAATAACTTACCGAACTATGAAAATAAGAAAAGATCAAATAAAAAAATATTTTATGGAATTAAAAACAATAATAAAAGCTAAATAATAGTTAGGATATTAATATTAACAATGTAAAACATAATAAACAACGATGTAATAGAATAAGAAGTGATAAACAAGAACTTCAGTGAAAGTGAAGAAACGTTCAGTGTAACGAAATCATAAATCATAAGTAAAGTGATTACAAAACTATCATGAGATAGTACAAAACATTGAATAATGTTATAGATGTAAGTTAGGATTAGTAAATTTGAGTTATGTAATGTTAAAAGAATGTTATTGATATAATATGATATGTATTAGATTTAAGAATAAGTAACTGTCAAGAAAACCATAAATATGGGAATAATCATATTAATAATAACCCAATCATAGGTTATATTATACCAAAGTGTGGGGAAAAATGTAGGCAATATTAATTTAAAAAGAAGGAATCACTAACAATTAAAATAAGTTGAAAATCTCAAATAATTCAAAAAGTAAAGAATACTAAATTCTGATTGGTCAATAGGAATTTCCAATGTCAATCTGGTAACAATGAAGACTTGTGTCAGTTTCACAACAATTAACTTGGCATCCTTGATTTGAAAAGCAAGCATCTCATAGGTTGTTTATGACATCAAGTTGCGTCGGTTTTGGAGGCCTATAAAAACGAATCTGAAAGTAAAGAAGGGCAGTTTGCCATTACATCTGTAGACTGAAAGTACTACTGCAACTCACCAAAATTTTATAACCTATAATAACCTCCAATTGAACGAAAGTGTTCCAAACTTCGATAGGTTCAAAGAAACCAAAGTTAATAAGTTTTATATAAAGTCAACGATTATCCAAGTATCTGAATCCAGTAAAAAGGCTGTAATAACCTCCAATTAAGAAGAAATTTCCAACGATTGCCATTCATCAATAATTTAAATAAAGCATCGAAAAGTTTCATGTTTTATCTAAAAGGATAAAACAAAGTATTATCAACAGTTCCTGAGTCTCAAGAAGAAGTAATCCAAATTAGTTACCTGTGATTATGGTGAAAAAGCATAGTATTGTGTAAAAGTGAATCATCAACGAAATTATAAAAGAATTAAATCGAAAATTGCCAACATAGTTAAACACACTTTTGGATATAAACTAAAAGTAAGTTTGTTTATTATATTTCCATTGTAGTGTTATTTGTAAATCTGAAAGAAAGATTGTCGTTTGTAATTTTGTAAACAACTATTAATATTGAATAGTTTTGAGGTTAAAGCTAGTTCTATGCTTAGAACATAAAATAAAATTGTAAATTAGAAACCCGAGATAAATAGAGTCATAGAGATTTAAATATAGAAACTTTTCAACATTCAAAGAATATTGTGTTTAATTCCATAAAATAATAAAAATATATAAAAAGAGAAAGTTCATTATTATTCAAAATAAACAAAATAAAAAGCTAGCCGGAAGCATTAATAATAATTCATAATCAATAAATTAAAAGAAACTAAAAAAGAAGTTTTTTAGTAATAATTGTCACCACAACGTGGGGCAAAATAAACTCATAAGAGTTTTAGTAATAATATATTGTAAAAAAATAGTAGTAGAAGTCGCAATTTCTATGATATTGATATATAAATTTAAAATGTATATTAATTAATAATTCATTTTTCATATATAGCTATGTCACTTCATTATTCTAGATTAATCACAAAGAATATTGAATTTTACACATTTAATTTGAATTTTATGAGTTGAATAAATTTTGATAAATTCTCAGAAAAATTTCAAGCTGCAGCATGACCTTTTTATTCTTTATCGTATTCACTTTTAGCACCCTCGAAAAAGCAGTAGTAAAGAGTTCAAATTCATACTAGGTAATAGTTAACTAGTGCTCCGGGGATTTTCTAAGTTTTTGTTTCTTGTGCTATACTCATGGCTACATTCTTTTTTGTAAATGATTGTTTAGAGATTCCAGTATAAGTCCCATCGCAATCTAAATAGTTTAATTTGCATACTATGTGGGTTTGTTTATTTAAGGTTTTAGATTTGAGAAATATTCCCCAATACAGTTAGTAGGTTTATGCGAACCATTTATATCATACTTTTTCGAACATTTCTTAATTTTTTCTGAGGTCTCCGGAATGTATGGTAATGTTATAAAATTGTCTGTATTACCTTTCATGTTATTTATATATAACGATCCATTATAGATTTTGTTTATTCTTTCTTTAATGATGGGATTGAAAAATGTTTTTGGGTAGCCATTCATTTCCAGTGTATTAAGAACAATTTTCAAATTTTTGTGACGGTACTCTGGGTGGGACAATTTAACTGGGCGATCTGTAAGGCTGTTATAACATTTTTTTTATAACATGTTGGTGCAACGGAATTGATGTGAAGATGACGTTGAGACCAAACTTCTTTAGTAAACAACGAAGTTTTTATTTTTCCATTTGCATCATGCCTAATGTTTATATCTAGGAAATTTATGTTTTCGTTCACTTCTATTTTACGAGTAAATTGAAGTTTACAGTGGAAATTGTTAAATTTATTAATCACGTACTGAATTTTATCAATGAGAACACACATAAGGCAATCATCTACATACCGTTTAAAGAATACGGGTTGAAAATCTAATGAATTTATTACAGATTCTTCTAGGTATTCAATGACTAGGTTAGCAATAGTAGCTGAAATAGGAGACCCCATTGCTGTGCCGAATATTTGTCCAAAATATCACCGTATTGAAAATAAGTGCATTCTAAACAAAACAGTACTGCATTTATGAATTCAGATTAATCTAGAGGTGTGTGTTTTTCAATCTCAGCCCAAAGTTTTTCGACGCTACTTAATGCCAAAACGACGTAAGTAAAAAAAACAATGTCCAAGGAAATTAATTGATGATCTATGGGTACACATTGATTTTTTATAAATTCATTAAAATGCCATGAGTCTTTCACATAAAATTAATTTTTTCCTATTATATTGTTCTTAGATTTTGATAAAAACTTCGATAAAGGTAGGCGCTCCAATATCACTCACAAAGGGTCTTAAAGGTACATCATTTTTATGCAGTTTAGGAAGCCCATAGATATAAGGTGCTTCTTGCCCATTATGGCAAATTATTTTATTTTTCAATTCAATAGGGATTATATTATTTTTGTACTATTTATTCATTAATTTATTCATGTCATTTTGTACTGATAACGTAGGGTCAGATTTAAATTTTTTGTAAGTTGTTTTATCATTTAATGGATTTCCTATTTTGTTTTCGTAGTCATTTCTATGCATTAGCTTAGCCCTTGTGTTATCATTATGGCTATTGAGCTCAACATGATTTGCATATGAATGTGAAATAGAAAAGTTCGAAGTAATAAACTAATGTAGGATAATCGCTGGGCCCATAAACTCTTCAATTAATTTTTTGGAGCTTTTATTATTTGTTATTCATAATATTGATACATGAGAGAAATCAAGAATAAGGTAGGATATGAAACTATTTGTATGTGCTTGAAATGTGTTAGTGCGGGAGGGTTGACATAAAAAATATATATTACACAGCATCTTCATCAATTTGAAGACAAATCTAATCATCAAGATCAAATTTACAAAATAGTAACCATACATCATAGCAAGTTAATAATTAATAAACAATGAATCTCTATCTCTATATTCAACCACATGCCATAACCAGTTATTGAAGCGAAGGGATGACGAATTAAATTTTATTAGGACAATGAACTTCCATGTGTTTGTTCAAATGGAAACGATGTTTCGAAGTATAGTTGCACAAATTACAAGCAAATGAGGCTATTTTTTGACATTCGAATTTTCGATGTCGCCAAAGCGATCTGCTTCTCATGTACGTTCTTCCGCATATGTCGCAAGGATAGCAACCTGAAAATATTGAGAATATTATATAAAGAACCTTCAGTCCGTTGGAAACACCAAATCAAGAAATATAGTTCATTCTACATACAGAATATTCTAATATATCTAATATCTATTATATTATACACAAGATCATCTTTTTCAGGTTCTCTTATGAAAATTGGTGTCTGATGTGAACCTTTAATACCGATGTACTTGATTTTTCTAAGAATTCTATACAAGCCATCAGCGATAAGCGACGGATTATGAATCTTTATTAAACTGATGAAGACTCATAATCGTAATTAAATATCGTAAGATTTTCTGGTACTCCCTTGAAAACCGTGTATGAAATAGTATAATTGTTAAACTCAAATGAAGAAAGGTTATTTTGCAGAGCAATAGAAATATTAATTATTAACCTCTGATATTGAAGAAGAAGGAACAGTAACGTCCAAAAGAATGTGTTCTACATTCGTTAGCTAGACCTCTTGGCTTCAGTTACAATAATTTGAGTGTTTTGCTCCATTTCGGTTACTTTCCTTGAGAGAAAAATGGTTTGGTTGTTGAGGGATGTTTTGGTTGAGTCAAATCTTCATCTTCCGAAATCATTTACATGAAGTAAGGAAAAAGTGAAGGAATAATCTTCACCGAGGAACTTCTCAATTGATTTACTTCCTCCCGATATTTACTCAACAGGAGTAGGTGATTTAGAGAAAAGATTTTCAGTTAAATTGCTCTTTTCTCTGTTTTGGTTTAGCCAGATTATCTTTTGTCAATCAGATTTTTCCTTGTTGATAGTGCAATTTCTATATTGAGACCATGTCTTTGTGTGTTCGATTGTGTATTTAACATTCACTTGATTCGAACCAACAATGTATTATCAAATTTGAAAATTAGAACACCACGAATAGTGTTCAAATGTCCAAATGTCCAAATTAAGAGACCACTTGATATTTTAGCATTTTGACAACGTTGTAATTGATGATTTTCCTAAGCAATCAAAAGACATCAAATTATTAGCCTGATTTGTCGAAATTGAAGGCATTTTCTGGTTTATTTCTTTTGGTCACCAATTTATAACGTATTCACAACAAAAATTTACATAATTATACCAGCTTGAGTAAGAAGAATGGTCTGTTTGTTGAGGAATGTTTTGGTAGAGTCATATATCAACTTCCGAAAGCATTTCAATGAAGTAAGGAAAAAGTTATATTATTCCTTCACCGAGGAACTTTTCAATTGATTTATTTCGTCTCGATATTTATTCAACAGAGGCACAATAGGCTGTTTTTTTGCATTTTTAGAGAAATGTGGGAATGTGTAGGAGTAGGTCGTTTCGAGAAAAGATTTTCAGTTAAATTGCTTTTTTCTCTGTTTTGGTTAAACAAGATATCTTCTCTCAATCAGATTGTTCTTAGTTGATGGTGAAATTTCTATATTGAGACCACGTATTTGTGTATTCGTTTCTGTATTCAATATTCACTCAATTCGAACGAACAATGTATTATCAAATTTGTAAATTAAAACACCAGAAATAATATGTACAAATTAAAAGACCACGTGAAAATACTTGAAATTTTATTGTATCTATTGATTTTCCTAAGCAATAAAAAGACATCAAATTGTTAGCTTGATATTGTCGAAATTGAAGGCATTTTCTGGTTCATTCCTTTTGGTATAACGTATTTACAAAAAAATTTCAAATAACTATATCAGCTTGAGTAAGAAGAAAATCACAATTTCAGTTTATGAACCATTCTAACATGTTCCAACATTCTGCTATTCATTTTGGCTTTGTACACGCAATTCAGAACGGGACACAATATCGAAGCTTCTTTGCCACACTCGTGCAGGATGTGCCTTTTCATAGAGCTTAGATGCTTGTATGATTTATGGCATTCCATGCATTTGTACTCGTCATCCAGGTATATGAAGCCAGTCACATTCGACTTTTCTTTACCGCAGCTGTATTTTTCATGCCTCCTCAACGTACTGGACGATTGATATATTTTGAAGCATCTTGGACATTGATGTTGTTTGCCTAAAAATGGAAATCATTAATTTACAGTTATTTGGTTATTTTATATAAGCTATATACGACATTTCTGTCATGAACACTACATATTCACTATATTTTACAACTTCAATCGGTAATTTCTCATGCTGCCTCAGATATCCAGGATACAAAGTGAAGAGCTCTTCCTTGCACGAAGATGAGGCGATTTAAGTTAACTCACCTGAGAACAATTGTCCTTCCTTTAACTAGTGTGGGTATTCGCCCACCCTGACGGGAAAGGAAATGAAGTGGCCGTTGAATTGACCGAACGGGGTTCCCTATCGTGGCTCACAGAATGGTGGCTCCTGGTATGCCGTAGGCGAAGTTTCACATTGCGGAGATTTCGCCCAAACGCTCGAAAACCCATCTTGCCATGAGAAGCAGAGGCATAAAACTGGTGAGAGGATTTCTTACAGGCCATTGTCCTGAATTTGATAGACATTATTGGTAACCCAAGTTGTAGTAGATGTGGTGAGGCGGACGAAACTGCCTCCCAAATCCTAGTAGAATGACCAGCACTGGCTTCTCTTTCGCTGATTCACACTCCTTTTGCAGTGCGCGTTCAAGATTTTTTGACTTACGAATGCAAAGTTTTCCTCGAAAACGGTGAGATTTTGAGACCTCAGCAAGAGTACTTCATTTGTTCGCAATAAAATTGTAAGCCAGGAAAATGTGCAAAGAAAACAAAAAAAGTATTCTCAAAAAATTTAAGTCTGAAAGAATTGCCGAAAAGTCGCGCACCCAGCGCCTTCTACCGCATATTCAGGAACTAAGTCATCTTATTCGGCGTTCTCTGAAACCCACGAGCACCAGATTTCTACGAAATATCTTCAACGGCATAGGAGCTACAGCCAAAATCTCGCTATAAAAAAATATTTCCGAAACGAAAGAAGATATGACCATAGTTTATATGAAAAAATCTGATTATTTTTGCAAAATCTATCGTCTCCTATGCATTCACCTGAGGTCTTTCTGGAATACTCTGTATAAGTTTAATGATAATCTTAGGATAGTTGGTTAGTGGAATTTTACCTAATTGGGTTTGATTAATTGAGGTATTGAAAGATAAGTCGGTTTTCTTCAATCCTCCACGGGTTAAACCCAATAAGGTGAAGTTCCTCTAACCATCTATTCTAAGATTATCATCAAAATTATATATTAGGTTAGCTCTTTTGTACTATATTATTAATGTATATTATTTGTTTGAAGAAGCCACGGTGTACGAAATTATAGTTGTTGTTGCGGGGGAGTTGTTGGCCTTAGAGTTGTCTCTTTAGCCACACATTTTTTTTAATTAGATGTTGGTTACATTTTTAAATTCAAATATTATTTTGTATTATATACTGAAAAATTATGTTATATATTTTGATGTCGTTGTAATTTAAAATATTCACAATGTTGGTCGGAAACATGACGCCTAGCTCTTGTAATTTTTCATTGAAGGTGCGTCTTTTATTTTCAAAAAGATAACAGCCAAAAAAAATGTGATTAAGATCTCCAATAGTTGTGTTATCACAAGAGTAATTTGCATTTTCTCTAATACCAATTTTGGATAAATTATAATTACGTCTATTTAATAAATTAGTGAAAATCGAACTTTTAATAGTTATTTTATTTAAGCAATGGTTTGGGTGAGGTTGAATGTTAACCAGATGATTACTTCTGATAGAGAAGTGCAATAGTTGAATTAACTGAACAACACTCAAATAAATCTTTGGCGATAGGAAATTAAAATAACATTTGTAAAAAACTAACTATACATTGTTTTATTAACTAAATAATACTATTTACAAGGAAACGGTCTCTTATACATCTAATTTATGAACCATTCTAACATGTTGAAGCATTCTATCGTTTATTTTTGCTTTATAACCACAATTTATGACCGGGCATTGTATACTAGGGATTTTACCACATTCGTACAATTTATGACGCCTCATAGAACTGAAATGCTTGTAGGATTTTTTGCACGACATACATTCATATTCATTATCGACTATTATGTAACCAGTTAACGGTTCTTTTCTTTTACCACACTGGTACTTCACATGTCTTCTGCGGGCGCCTTCTGATTTGTAAATTTTTTCGCAACTTCCACATGGAAAATATTCCCCTAAAATTAAAATTATTAGTTTTCAATTGGATTATTATTTCACATAATGCATACGATGATGATGGCGTTAGAAAGGAAGCGTTAGTTTATTTATCGTGTATGTTATTGATAAAATCTTTTTCATAAGCTGAACTGTTTTATTTGACAACTAGTTTTTAGATAGAAAATTTCTTCAATTTCCGTAACTATCTTATTGCAGCTCTAATATTTGAAGAGTACTCAGTATTTCTTCTAATGTTTTATGAGAGATAAATAGGTAGAACATAGAACTCCATCTATTGAACATTGTTCTAAAATCTAAGCTGTACTCAACATTAATCACATTCCAGTTTTGTTTAGCTTTATCTACAGCACTATTCTCTTGATTTGGACATATTCCGTTACTTCACTTACCAATACTAGGTCAACAATTTCTAGGATGTTCAGCTTAAAATTACTAGTTCCGTCCCTATAGTAGCAAGAGAAGCATTGTTTTCAACATGAAATTATTATTTTTTTCATTACCTGCAATCGAATAACTATACCACCTATTTGAGTTCCAAAAATTGGATTGATTCATCTATTAGTTCGTCACATACCATTTTTGAACACAACTACATACTCTGTTAACTATTTCAAAAAATATTAATACCTTAATAACATATACTTCTAAACTACGAAATCATCCAATATTGAGAATGTTCTCGAAGCGCATAATTTACTTTATGTCCATAAATACAAAGTATACCTTATTTCTATCATTAATCACCGTAGGAAGAATGTGTTATATAGACATATGTGAATTCGAACCAAGGCACGTATGTTATGAATTCTTATTATGTGATATCATCTGTGTTATGCTTACGAACGCAAGGTTACCCGCCGATGTCAATGACTGTATAATATAATCCATTTTCGGTCATTGTTCATGTACTGGGAAATCCTTGCTTCAATGAGATATCTGGGACAATCTACCAAAAGGGGGTATGGATTGTTCTTGAGATTAGATATAAATAGTTATTGACAAGGTAGTATAAGGTCAGTATTTTCATAGTTAAACATAGTTCTAATTACAGGATCAAGTATTAAGTACTTGAAGTAATATAGGATTACCCGTAATAATATATCACAAGAGCAATGTAGTAACAATTATAGTTTTTAAGGATACATGTGTGTGATTCTCCTGAAGATACCGGATCCAATTATCTCCAAAGATAATGCCATTTGACCAAACCTATAGCTAAGTCCTTGCACGAACCTCAATAACCATCTGGCTACCGTTGGGTAAGTCTTTGATAATCACAAGGCGATCCTGGCAGGATCGCCATGCAATATCCATTATCACATGGCAATCCTGCCAGGATCGCCATGTAATACTCATTATCACATGGAAATCCTGCCAGGATCGCCATGTAATATTCTATCCTGGTCAGCCCTTTGCCTCAAGGAAAGGAATATTAGAAAGTAAAGATGATTGATAGATTACCACGGACTGATTATCTCACGCCAAGCGATCAGTTATTGTTGGAATTTATTTTGAAATTTGCGAATGCTAACAATTTTTCAGTAGTTATTTTAAGATTCATTACTTACGTAAGATCTATTCCTCATAAATCTGTGGGCTCATCCAGGAGCATTGAAAGAGATCTTAGAGAAGAAAATAATTTACTTATCACTTAACATAATCTAGTGAAAACTGGTGATAGTCCCTGTCTTTAAGATTATATAATCAACTAGCATCTTCTTTAAAGCTATTGATAATATGAAAGTTCTTGAAAGAACAATTAAGATTCTGCTATTCAGTTCATTCAAATATTCTCTGCGTTACTTCATAGATTTCTTTCAGATATTTAAATACTTATTTTGATACTATTTATACAAATTTATAATGATGTATTAGTTTTCTTACGTTTATTATATAATATTTTTGTTTCTTATGGCAATGAAGATATTGATTGATCGATTGAACTCTTTGTATGGTATTCCCTTCTCTCGTGTAGTCAAAATATTATTCTTCTAAGTAATTCTAACCTCTTGAATCGTCTCATATGACACAAGGTATGTTCTCGTGTAGCGGCCAAATGGTGAATACAATCCACTGTTCGGTGCGCTGAGTATCTTGCCGATTGTAGAGGAAATATTCAAGCTCCCGCAACTAGACAGACTGCGGCTTGCGCTATGGATCGGCTTATGCGAAAGACGGAGTGTTTCCTCCTTTTGGCTCACCCCCTATTTATTGGTTTTATACAAGACTGGCCTCGTTTCATCAGATTCCTTTTTACTTCTATTAAATTCTGGGAAAGTGAAAGGAAATGATACTACAATTATTATTGTAAATAAGTTTTATCTATATTTGAATACGTTACACTCACGCCTTCTTACGACTCTTGAACAACATGTACTAGCGAATTGAGAATTTCAAAGTTCAAAAATAAATATGCATTATATCATGCAATAATAACAAGAAATCCATTATCTTATTATCGTTAGTTACATTGTTTTAATTTGAATATTACATTTTCTTATAACAGCTCAAGAAAACAGTTCAGTTTGAACGAACAATGAAAAATTATTCATATATGGAGTAGGTATAATTTATAAAACAAATTCAGAAATGTCATCATTTGAAGAGAAAATGGAATATCACGGTTTAGACGATATTGTTAACACCTAGAGAGTATAGAACTGAGATTGTATTGAACAATTTTAATATTATGTATAGAAAAGGAATGAGATCATCGCATATTTCCTTGGAAGTGGCTCCGAGGTTAATGGTTTTGATTCTAAACATTATTGGATATTACATTGAACTTCTTTGGTGATACTACAAATTGAAAATCTGGATGCACGGCTCCAATATGGGTATCTAAAGTAGTTTTCTGGGTGTAGGCTCTTCTGCAAATCGGGCAAATAAAATGTGGAATACCATCACATTCATATTTCTTATGACGATAAAGATTCGGTCGATGTTTGTAATTCTTCCCACATTTCAAACATACGAACGGCTTGATAGTAACTGAAAACAAGACAGATTAAACATTCCATCAAAGTGGGAGGTAAATTAGAGAAACCTAATATGTCAACCTGAAATATATTGATTCGAGTTACATTTGATCCGTTCGTTGTTAAAAAATTTAACAAGCGAGTAAAAGGATATTGAATTCAATCTTCAAATTGTCCATCATTTATTTTGATAATCGCATTTGGTTTTTAACACTTGATTGATTGCTAAACTTAAGTGACTCTTGGATGAATAACTGCGATGTGGCTGGAAAGGGTTGATTTTTGGGTGAACGCTTTACCGCAAATTGGGCATACAAAATGTGAAATTCCGTCGCACTCGTATCTTCTATGGCGATTAAGATTTGAACGATGCTTGTACTGCCTTCCACATTTGCCACATTGGAATCTTTTCAGGGAACCTGTTCCACAATTTCCACATTGTAATTCGTTTGAATATCCTGGAAATTATAAATGTTATAATATTCGTTAAAAATGTAATATTTGGCATTGGCGTAACTAGAGTACTTTCGAAAAGGGAGGAGGACGGCCACTCACATTTATATTTTATTTACAGGACCAGAAAATTTGGAATAGCTCAGTATAATTTTAAACTTGCTTTATAAAAAGATTTTCTATATTTAACAATACAGATATTTGTAACAAAATTTACAAATTAGGAGTAAACTCTTCTTTTATCTCATTCCGAAGGTTTTCTAAAGAAATTTCAAGATTTTTATTTTTGAAAATGTTTTTCATTATAATCTTTCCAGTATGTAGAACAGCCTTAACAATTTTCATAAAATCTTTATAATTATAATTACTACATAGTATAAAACAAAGTCGCTTTCTCTGTCCCTATATCCCTATGTATGCTTAAATCTTTAAAACTACGCAACGGATTTTGATGAAAACCTTTGAGCAACAATTTTGAGATAATTTCGTTTCACTAAAATTTCTGTAAATTTCCCGAAAACGACATGTTACCTAGGGTATATAGGTCTAAAAATTTTGTATCCTCCGATAATCAGCCGCTTTTGTATTTTCAGGAAGTTCTATATAATTACCCTTACCGTTGATTGAAAGAGTCAATTCTTTCAATCAACGCCCTTACCTAAAGTAGAGTCTATTAAAGAATATCCAATTTATGCGTTTGTGTTTGTACAGGGTGACATAGAAAAAAGTACCTTGCATAGTGTCAGGCGATAGATGACACTAAAATAAGAAAAAAAGTTCCCATATATGCTCAGACGCTTAGTTTTTGAGATGTGTGTTGAAGTTGAAACAAAAATTTCGTTTTTTGCAAATATCTCCGGAACCGTTTATCGTACAGAAAACAGCTTTTGCAAGCATTTTTAACTCATAGTAAGCTATGTTCCGTGCGATAAAAAATTTTTTTTTTTAGTCATGATTGGTGAAGATTTTGAAGGGGTATTTTCTCCCCAACTTCTACGCCACTGGAAGAAATAAGGTTTTGAGAGAACCATTTGAACTGCCAATGTTTTCTACACAAAAAAGGTTATAAGCTCTAAAGTTGACCGTTTTCGAGAAAAATCAACTTTTATGTTGAAAAACATGTTCAATTTTTTGGTTTTGTTACTTGTTCTAAAGTTTGAATAAATTTTGTTTAATTAGTAAGAATTTACGATGTTTTTCAACATAAAAGTTGATTTTTCTCGAAAACGGTCATCTTTAGAGCTTATGACCAAGAGTTGTCTAAAAACCGTTCTTTTTCCAGTGGCGTAGAAGTTGGGGAGAAAAACACCCACTACTCCTTCATAATCTTCACCAGTCATGACTAAAAAAAAATTTTTTTATCGCCCGGAACATAGCTTACTATGAGTAAAAAATGCTTGCAAAAGCTGTTTTCTGTTCGATAAACGGTTCCGGAGATATTTGCAAAAAACTGAATTTTTGTTTCAACTTCAACACCACCCTGTATCTCAAAAACTAAGCGTCTGAGCATATATGTTAATAGGAACTTTTTTTCTTATTTTAGTGTCATCTATCGCCTGACAATATGCACGGTACTTTTTTCTATGTCACCCGTATAGGTACGTGCAGGAACTAGACAATAGACTATTTCTAGTCAAATAATAATATTTATATTTTTCAAACTATTATACTATATGTGCTAGTAAAATAAAATAGAAAATTTCTTTGCTTAAAAACATGAAAGATAAGCAATAACATTTAATTTTATTTCTCTGGGGTGGGCCAGTGTCGCTTGTGGGGGGGGGGGGGGCACTGCCACCACCTAGCTACGCCAATGCTAATTGATGGGTTCAGAAGAAGACTTCCTACTGACAACATAGTTCTGAAATAAGTTAGATGAAAAACATGGAGTACATTTCCATGTGGTAGATGTAAGATATCGAGGAGTTTTATAGTCAATCGCTCGACGAGAAGGGGAGATTTCTCCCTCGGCCCGGAGGCAGATGTAAAGACCGGAGACGCACTCAAACATTTTTCGTAGAATATTATTTGTAGAACAGGCAGAAATTACTTCCCATGGACAATGTAGGAGGGCCTAGATCACTAACCCCGGGCCCCGATTTTCTCTCCACAACCCTGGTCATCGATAGTCCCAAATGTTTTCGTAATATTGTGAAATGAAGGAATCCTTGCTTCTAACATTCTGAAGGAACATGTGTGCTACCTGACACAATTTATGGGTTGAAAAAATAAAGTTGGATATTTTGAAAATCTGAATAGCAGAATCTAGTTACTCGATCAATATTCATAAAGATATTAGTACATACAGCTTTGATTAAGGAAAACAGAAAGAATTATAGCAGCACAATGAAATCCTCATTTCATCATAGAAGTTTCACATGATATCATTCAATCAATCGATCAAACCGGGGGCGAGCACATTCAGATCACTTAAACCACTTGGCGTGTACGCCGTGCCTAAGAGAAGCTATGTCATCAACGATGCATTACAGATGACAGCGTCCTGTGAAAAGTCCTTTCATTAGCTTTAAGCGCCTTCTGTTCATAGAGAGAAGGGTTTTCGAGCGTTTGGGCGATAACTCCGCATGCATCATACCAAGGGCACTGGGCCCAATCGAGAGTCACTGTCTATCCAGTGGATAGACAGTGACTCTGGGAACGCCAGAGTGAGCAGACACCCATACTAGCTGATGTTCCTTCTGGCTGATACACCCAGTCTCCCTGCACTCCAAAACAAACCTAAAAGTCGTTATATGGTCGTGAAGTGCCCCCAAGACCGCTCGGCTGTCACTGCAGATGAACAGCTGCCTACCTCGGAACTGAAACTCCCTTCTGGGCGTGTGAGTAGATTTCGGCACCGCTAAACCACACGAGTCCCCCTGGCGGAAGTGGTCAGGAGTAAATCCTCTGACCTGACAGCAGGCGCTATCGCATCCTGCTTCGGAAGGCGGATCAGGCAGCTTTCAGCAGTCCAATCCCAAATTTTACCATGACAGCGTGGCACGGACGCACCGACCCAATGGCCCAGACCAGCAAGTCAATACGCTGTACCTGCATCCACTGTTTTAATGTGGATCATATGATAGATAGATAGATAGATAGATAGATTTTTATTTGTTCCTGGATTACAAAGTAATATTGACCCAATGGGTATAGAACACGTCAAAATTATAATTAATTGAATTAATAACTAAGTCTACTTTGGTGTTCCAAAATTTAATTGATGCTTTCAGAGTATAATTTCATCTATAAAATACTCCTCCATACTGTAATATGCTTTTTTCAACAAATATGAGCTTAATTTCTTTTTAAATAATTTTATTGGTAGATTACGGTAGATTACCGGGATTTTATTAAAGATTTTGATCACCATATAAGTCACATTCTTTTGTAAATATGACCATTTGAATCTGACAGGTAAGTAATTGTCTCTCTGTCTTGTATCATATTCATGCAACTGCTCGACTCTATCTATTATATCTTTATTATTCATAACAAAGAGAATGGATTCTATAATGTATAAACCATATAATGTGTGTATATTCTCCGATCGGAATAAGTTCTTACAACTCTGCAAATAAGGCAAGTTGAATATGAATCTAATGCATTTTTTTTGGAAGATAAAAATTCTTATAGCTTCTGAAGAGCCTCCCCAAAATGATAAGCCATACCTTACCCTGCTCTGCACAAATGCATGATAGGCAGTAAGAGCTGCTGCTTTATTAATATGTATAGATATTACTCTTAGTGCATATGTATATTGGGCAATGGTTTTTGATAATTTATCAATATGAGTGGTCCAATCTAATCGCGAATCGATATTTATCCCTAGGAATGACACTGAATCTTGAGATTCTATATTTTGGGTTTCTCCATCAATATTCACTTTCTCTGTATATTCTTTTAGAAAGCTAAATTTAATTATTTGTGTTTTATTTACATTTAACATAAGATCATTTGATTCGAACCAGGAATTTAAGTCATCTAAAGATTTTTTGACTTTATCTTTGAGGCCTATCAATTCCTCGTCCGCTAGAACTTGTGATGTGTCATCTGCAAATTGACAAATGTCCTCTTCAATGGCTGCTGGCAGGTCATTTGTGTATAATATATATAGCAGGGGACCTAAAATAGAGCCTTGTGGGACGCCTTGCGTAATTGTAAGTTTATTTGATCTGTATTGTTCACTTGTATTTGAATTTTCCGCTACTTATTGCTGGCGATTTGTAAGATAAGATGATATAAGTGACAAAGCTACACCTCTAATGCCATATGTTTCCAGTTTTTGCAGTAGTATACTGTGATTTACATGATCGAATGCTTTTGTTAAGTCCAGACACATTAATATTGTGTTCTTATTTGAATTCAGCAAATTGATTATCTTAACTAACGTCAGATATGTAGCTCTGATAGTAGTTCTTCCTCTACGGAATCCATTTTGACTTTCTGTTAATATATCAAATTTTTCTAAATATTTTATACACCTGTTATAAATGACTCTTTCGAAACATTTACTAATGTTTGATAACAATGCTATTGGACGGTAATTTCCAACATCATTTTTATCACCTTTTTTAAATATTGGTCTGATCTGTGTTATTTTTAAGTTTTCCGGATAAATGCCATTTTTTAACATTACATTCATAATGTGACATAAGGGTGCGCTTAATTGTAACGCAGCATGTTTAATTATTACAATAGGGATACCGTCATCTCCTACTGATTGAGATTTTTTTAAGGAATGTATTATGTTATAAATTTCACTTTCCGTTGATGGGGTCAAATAAATCGATTTAGAGTTTCTTTTGCAGAAACTCAAATTTGTTTTTGTATTAGATATTTTAGATTTTGTGAAATACTCATTTGCTTTGTTAAGGATTTCATTACCATTTGTTAAAAGATTATCTTGATCAATTAAAGTAGTTTAGGTTTATGGTTGTGTGATGTATAATTTTTTACTACTGTCCATATCGCTTTGCCTTTGTTATGGCTATTAGAGATGTAATTAGTATTATAAATTGATTTAGCCTTATTTATTGTATTTCGCAAAATTTTGCAATATGTCTGATAATATTCTGGTGTTATTTCTTTTCTAATTTTTTTTTATACAGATCTCTTTTTCTTTTACTTGATATTCGTATCCCTTGTGTTACCCAGCTTTTACAGGTTTTATTTTTTATAGTTTTTTCTTTAAATATTAATTGGAAATATTGGTTAAATATGTTATAGAAAAAATTGTATGCCTCATTTGGGTTTTCAATTGAGTATAGATTATTCCAATTTGTATTTGCTAATAATTCATTGAAACTATCTAATTTTGAGGGACTGTAAACTCTTTTGCGTATCTTTTCTGATCTTTCAGTAGTATTTGAAATTTGACTAGAAAGAAGTTGTCCATAATGATCAGAGAGAGCAGTAAGTTTTACATCAGCTTTCTAGGTTGTATTATCAGTTACTTTAATGAATATGTTGTCTAGTAGAGTCTGAACAGTTGCAGTAACATGAGTGGCATCAAATATAGTTTGCAGAAGGTTATATGAAATGAGTAGGTCAGAGAATATTTTGGCATTAACTGTGTTCTGCAGTAAGTTGAAATTAAAATCTCCACAGAGAAATATTTGATAATTCCTGAATTTGTTTGCACAATGATCTAATATCTCACTTACCTTGCTGAAAAAAATATTTGGATTACCATACATTGATGAATGTATGAGATGATATTAAGTTATTTTAATTGTCAATGATTAATTACTAAGATGTTAAAACCAAGAACTCTTAGTACCAATACGTTTTATTCCATTTACTGTTAATTGATTATATTAATTATTTTATTAATATTAATGTTTAATTCTCACAATCCATTTTTTTTTGTAGATTCGTACTACCAGGTATCGAGGTCAACTATTACACCTCATCCTCAGGTATATAAAGCATGGATAATGACATCGAGACTTGGTAGTACGAATCTACAAAAAAGGTGGATTGTGAGAATTAAACATTAATATTAATATCAATTATGAACTAACACTTGGGTGTCACCAATTTTTAAATTATTTTACTGCATGTTATCACTGTATTGATGTTTGTTTATATTACAAATCCTATTTAAACAGAGATTTATGTTATGAAAAATGTGTAGCTCGATTTCCTTATACGTTGTAAGGGAAGTAAAAAGCGTGAAATCTTTTTTATTCATAGCTTAATTGTGATTGAATCCGAGGAAAATAGTATTTCTGAATATGTCATCTGCCTAGATTCCCATGGATGCGAAACATGTAGAAATGGAGTTTATTTTGAATAAATAGAATTATGAGCATTTTATTATACAATATTGCTGTGCATTTAGTTATAGTTGGGAAAAAGGCATTGGAAAAAGGTTCTAAGTGAATAATTATTAAACAAACTCGTGAGTTCTTATGTTTATTTAATATTAAATATATTCTAATTATCTTGAAAAATTGATTTCCAAGAATCGGAATATGCCCCAAAAATATATAGAATAGTGAAATGATACACAAATTTAAATTTACACGAAGTGAGTAAATCAAAATTTGTGTTTTATTTCACTATTCAACATATTCTAGAAATTAATTTACACCAATAGTAAATGCTGCATATATGGAATATTCTTCAATTGTATGCATGCATGAAGACGTTTGAGAAAATGAAAACGAAACGATTCATATTTTCAGGAATCTAACATAGAATTAACTAATATTTTATACAACAGCGTGAATTTTTTTCATTATTTACAGTGTGTATTGTTTTTTTGTTCCTTAGAATTCAGTCTTAGCTATATTTGGTGGTATCCTGAACTTTTTAGGTTTTGTTGGCATTTGCATCTCCGGATGTGTTGTCGAAATATGAATTTTTAACGTGGTCTTTTGAGTATAAGCCTTGCTGCAAATTGGGCATACGAAATGAGCGATACCATCGCATTCATATTTCCTGTGACGAGAAAGGTTTGGTCCATGTTTGTAATGCTTCCCACATTTAAGACACACGAAAGGTTTGAAGAGAGCTGAAAAACGAGAAAAGTTAGTGCTCTATTACAGGCTACGAATATGAAAGTGAATCCAGGTATATTTGTCGGTTATGAAAAAGATTGAAAGTTGCAGTTTGTTAATAGACTCATTCAGTTGAGTGGTCTTTTCATTTTATAGGGCGAAATCCACGAAAACTGAAATATCTGAACAATTCGTAGATTTCCCCTCAAATTTCACAACAATGAGTTGGGTAGTACTATATAGTGTCCAATGAATATTTTCCAGCGTCATGAGGGCATGGTAACATACGGTCAGTCGAATGAGTCAATTTAAAGTTATTGCGATCCAAACATTCCCAGTGCAGATTCGGGCTATGTCAGTTAGGTACATTTCGTTTAAGTCACATGCCGATTGTTATGTGAAGTGAAACATTTACTTATTTATTTTAATATATGTATTTTTGGATCATGTGTAATTTGAGATAACGAATTCATGTTCCAATATTTGCCTACCCATTTTTGAGGGAAATTATAGCCCACTAACCTTAAAAAGCTATGATCAATTGATCACAATACTTCCCGAATTTGTAAGACAAGTCAACTTTACTGATATCATATAAACGGCTTTGTGGAGACTTATTTATGCAGTGATTCTATTATTATTTTGAAAGTCAAGTATGCACAATGTTATCAAAATTGGTTCTCGTCTGCTGTGAAGGGTGATAAAGAAGATTGGGGAAGTTTTTCCGAATTCTCATTTTCTTGTTTTGCAGATCTGATCTTATCTGCTCTACGGAATGTTTAAGATAGATGAGGTAATTTTTTTCGAGACTACACGTAGAATGTGAATTTCCTCCAGTTTTAGAGGTCAAGTGGGCAAAATTGCAACTAGATCGATACTTATCTGCTCTACGGGATGTTTAAGATAGATGATGTAGTTTTTTCGAGATTACACGTAGATTGTGATTTTTCTCTTGATTTAGAGGTAAGTGTGCAAAATTACATCTAGATTGGAACTTATCTGCTCTACCGGATGTTTGAGATAGATGAGGTAGTTTAGGTATAGTACATAAGTAGATGCGCATTTTTCTATATTGACTGGTTTTCTTGAGTAAGTATCATGTTAAGTAAAACTAAAATTCCCAATAAGAGAAAACTTCTTTAAGCAAATTAATAAAAATCTCAATCACTCAATTAAATATATTATTACAAATAATCAAAAGATAGATAGATAGTTAACGGGGAAATAGCAGCTGGGTACGTACCAGGCATCGATCGCGGTACCTGTCGCACATGAAGCTTTACCAACTGCGCTGCAAGCAGACTCACTCGTTAGCTCTTACAAGTTCGGGGTACAATATGATAAACTGTGATGCTGACAGCACGCACATACACACACATAGACACACATAGATCATGTCAAAAATGGTCTAAATGCTCAAAATGGATATATCCGCGAAAATCTGAAATTACAATTAGATTGATAATATTCACCAAAATTGAAGTGGAGTATTTCCAAAAAAACGCCGTTATAAAAAAGAATCAGAATTAAGACAAAGTTCGTTCTGAATGTTCCTTCTATGCGAAAAAACTTATATCTTGAAAGATTCGGATTTTTTTTGTGGTTCCAATTACTATAGTTCCCTTATACTATAATTATACTAAGTATAGTGAGGGAAAAAGTCAACAAATTGTGTCTGTGTATTCGGAATCTCATTATCATGTTTCATGAAAAAAATAAACAAATTCCAACAAACAATTTTTATTCTCACAAGATTCACACAAATTTATGTATCTTCCGTAAATGCGTTTTCAAACTGCTCCTGTGTGTGAAATGTTTTCGGCACATTTTACAGGTGAATCTTGGTGTTTTGCCACACTCGTATGTCTCATGTCGAGAATAACTCGCTTTCAATTTGTACATCCTGTGACATTTTTTGCAAGCATATCGATCTTTCGTTATATAATAACCTGCAAAAATAGAAATTTAGAATATAATACACTACAAATCACTGTAACATTGATTGAATAGAATATTTCAGATATGAATGAAATAATATTTCGAGTAATACAGATGGAGCTGTTTATAATTTATCAGTAGGTATGGGGATATCTGGATGGTGTATTGTTGAAGCACGTGGATGTCAAAGCACGTGACTAGGTGTTTGAACCTCGTTTGAATTTCGCGGGTGTAGATACGAACAGAAAAACAAATATCTAATAATACTTTCTGGCCCAGATATCTTCATACCTACTTATATCATATTCATTAGTATGACTTGTTTCAATACCAACCTGTTAATAATTTTCGAAACATATTCTAAATAGATCCATGTTACTTAAAATCATGTTATTCACATACTTTTTCCAAATATACGGGGTGAGTCAGTTTTTTGTAGACAAACTGCAACAAGAGATAGAACAAGTGTTTTTAAGAAGAAAAGTTCCTATAAACATATGTCGTAGAAGGCTTCGTTTTCGAGATTGAAATTGAAAAAAAATTTCGTTTTTTGCGAATATCTCCGGTACCGTTTATCGTACTGAAGACAGCTTTTGTAAGCATTTTCTACTGATAGTAAGCTATGTTCTGTGCGATAAAAAAAAATGTTTTACTCTTAATTGGTGAAGATTTTGAAGGGGTAGTCTGTGTTTTTCTCCCCAACTTCTACGCCACTGAAAAAAGTACGGTTTTGGGACAACCATTTGAACCGTCAATGTTTTCTACACAAAAAAGGTACTCTTGGTCATAAGCTCTGAAGTTGACCGTTTTCGAGAAAAATCAACTTTCATGTTGAAATACATGGTCAATTCTTACTGATTAAACAAAATTTATTCAAACGTTAGAACAAGTAACTAAGGATTGACCATGTTTTTCAACATAAAAGTTGATTTTTCTCGAAAACGGCGGTTCAAATGGTTGTCTCAAAACCGTACTTTTTTCAGTGGCGTAGAAGTTGGGGAGAAAAACACCCACTACTCCTTCAAAATCTTCACCAATTATAACTAAAAAAAATTTTTCATCGCACAGAACAGCTGTCTTTTGTACGATAAACGGTTCCGGAGATATTCGCAAAAAATGATATTTTTTTTTTCAATTTCAACACCCTGTATCTCGAAAACGGAGCCTTCTACGACACATGTTTATGGGAACTTTTCTCCTTA
This sequence comes from Endomychus coccineus, assembly GCA_958510875.1. Classification (NCBI taxonomy): domain Eukaryota; kingdom Metazoa; phylum Arthropoda; class Insecta; order Coleoptera; family Endomychidae; genus Endomychus; species Endomychus coccineus. Next base: position 289,795,705 of record OY294067.1, read on the forward strand.
AAAACATCTGTTCTATCTCCTGTTGAAGTTTGTCTACAAAAAATTGACTCACCCTGTATATATATACATAATCGTCGATCATTCTAATCATGGCTTGGAGATTGACTTGTTTCAAATACTTACGCGAGATACCAATGTTTTTTCGTAAAGTTTCATTATTATATTTGTTATAACAAATGGATTTCTCTACTCAATTCTATTATTAGCCTACCAGTTTTCCAAATATGTTGTTATTCAAAAGTTCCTTGGTACTCTATTCGAAATAGTCTGTTGAGTCTCACTCTTCAGGTATATTCATAAAAGCTGAATAATAGAGTCGACACATGAGTTCTAATTTTTATTACCAGTTTGACAATATAATTTTTATTTAACATCAAAATAAACTATGAACATTCATCATATGTAGTTTCAAACTGCTCTTTTGTGTGAAAGTTCTCAGACAGATGTCGCAATTAAAACGTGGAGGCTTTCCGCATTCATACTCGGCGTGGCGTTGCAAACTGGATTTCAGTTTGTATTTCCTACCACAACTGCCACAAACATATAAGCTCCCACTGCTGTTACTACCTAAAATAATGCATTTTTTTATTAAAAATGTAAAGCTAATTTTTGGTATAAATCACGTTAGTGTTTTATATTCAGTATATGTAGTTTGTTAATGTATCCCCACATTTTTTTTCGTTAGTATATATTCCCTATTTCGATACCATTTCTCATTTCTTCTGAACCTTCTTATTCCCATATTGCTTCGGATTCATTATTGTATCATTGGACGAATATGATATTATTAAATGAATTTGATTGTTGCAGCAGTTACTGATAATTTTTCATATTGATAAACGTGTTACTATGTGTTTAACCATCGATTTATTGTTTCAATAGTAACTGCAGTTTCGACAGTTAAACTTCCATTGTCAAACGGTAACTGTTAATATTCGAAGCTCAAATTATTAGATGTAATGTACTATTCTCATAACTAATTTACGATAGAAATATTTAGGTCTGTTAAATTGATTTATTTGCAACATTTATGAATAGGGTAGATTAACTCCAATAACGTCGTGGAAGGACTGCTGGATGCCCTCCAGTACAAAGGATACATAACCCTTGGTTATACCGGTGACATAGTAGCCTTGGTACAAGGAAAATACAACACCATGGTCAGAGATCGAATGCAAGAGGGTCTGAACCTGGTAATAACATGAACAGACTCGAAAGCATTTAACATCAGTTCCCACGAAGCCACCATAGTAGCATTCACTCGAAAACGGAAAATAGAAGGCCTCGGACCTCTTAAACTTCGGGAAGAAACCCTACAAATAAAAGGGAGAGGTCAAATATCTCGGGGTGATACTAGACTCGAAACTGACCTGAAACAAACATCTGAAAAAGTTAACCAAAAAAGCAGAGGCCCCACGATTTCTGGTCACACGCTCCTTAGGGAAAAAATGGGGGCTAAGACCAGCTGTTTTCGTTGTACAACATGGTGGTAAAGCCTGCAATAACACATGCATCTTCGAAATGGTGACCTAAGACACAACAAAGAAGGACCATGACAAGTCTAATCAAGGTACAAAGACTTGTCTTGGAATCTATGAATGCTATGAAATCTAGGCAGCAGTGGAACACTACTGGGATTACCTCCCCTCCACTTGGTGGTCCAGGGAGAGGCAAGGCTTGGTACTTCCAGAATACAAAACACACTCGGTAATGTTCATATAATGCCAGGACAAACGAACATAATAAGAATCGTGACCAAGGACGTGTTAGGCATGAGAACAGATCACATTCAAAACGATACTGTTTCGACAACACATTCAAGGTATCAAACCAGATAGAACTGAATGGGAAACACAAATCTGGGCTCCATTTTCCAAGGAAAGATCTGGTCCACAGGTAGGTACAGGAGCATACTTAAAAAACCTAAAGATCGGCTTCAGCTGCTCATTGGGGAAACATACTTTCGTTTTCCAAGCTGAGGTATATGCAATCCTTGAATGCGCGAAGGAAAAAAATCGTTGAATCATCGAAGATGAGCAGATCCATAAATTGGCAGACACACACTCAAGCCAATGAGAAATCAGGAAGTAACATCCCGACTGATATGGGCATGCAAAGAGGAACTAGAAACACTGGCAGAACAGAGCCGATCTGGGTGCCAGGAGATCAGGGAACTGCGGGCAATGATAAAGCTGAACTTGCAAGAAGGGGGTCAGTAAACGATCCAGATCCAGAACAAACTACAGCAGTACCAAAACGTAGAGCACTAAGATTTGTAGAGGACTGGATCCTGGAAAATCACAAAGAATACTGGGAAAAAAACCTAGGAAACAAGCACGAGAAAAATACATCAAAGGACCGTGTCACAAAAGAACGTCATAACCTGTTAACATTAAATAGTGAAGGAATAAAAGTCCTGACTGGCCATGCGCCAGTAAAGGGGCTTCTCAGCAAGATGGGACTGTACAATGGCGACCTGACATGCAGCCTCTGCGGTGAAGATCCAGAAGCAGTAACACATATAAATGTGAGGTACTGGACCGCAATTAATGGAGAGCCTACCGGTGAACCAGAATTATACAGCTCTCACCCTGTACAGGACTTGTACAAACTTGCACAAAAGTACTGGAGTGGGTACTGTGATCGAACAATACATGCTAGATACAATGGACCAGCAGGCCTCAGTGGCACCGGAGTCAACAGCCTGACGAGCCTACACAGGGGGTGAAGATTTTAGTGAGTATGAGTGGAAAGTTGACTCTCACAGCAGATTTTGAGATTCAAGGCTCATAACCTCCCCAAAACGGGTTACTTCACCTCCAAAAAAAATCCAATTGATCATGACAGTTGAACTCGGATTATTTTTTGTTTGGAAATATTCATTAATTCTATTAAATTTAATTCAAAACCTTTTCTTCAGTAATGTAAGATTTTGGTTTCATTATCATCAGGAAAATTATGATTCTTTTCTTAAAAATAATTGGCGAAAGTGGAACCTGATTTACGTAAATTAAAATGGACCATATGTTCTTCAAACATAATATCCATTGAGCGTCATGGTTTATATTTAAAAGTACATGACAGTGTTTAGTCTATGTTTTGAAGGTAATATTTGAATTCTGTTTAAAGATAATATTAGCAATTTTTATATGAAATTGGGTCACATTTCTATATATTAGTATTCCCAAATTTGAGTTACATTATATACTATGGAAGGCAATTTTTTCCTGGATATTAAATTATTTATGCTGTTAATATTATAACCGTTATTCACTATTTTCGTTATTATTGTATTTAAAACTGTTTTTAATATTTTTCTTTATAACTTTATATAAGCTTCGTCAAGATATCTTTTCCATTTTACCAAAACTTTATCCTTGATTTCCTAAAAGATACATTTATCTCAAAGATGTCTGACCTATAAAAAAATGCGCAATGAAATACAATGGAAAACATAATGATTTAATTTTTTAAGAATAATCTACAGATTATTTTATTATTCTTTATAATGTTTGCATTTCATATGACACTTCAGATTGATATTCTGATGGAACGCCCTATTGCAAACTGGACATACAAATTTTGGTGGTTTCCCACATTCGTATTCAGCGTGACGCAACAAACTTGACTTTAGTTTATACTTTCTGTTGCATTTCTTGCAGATGTAGAATTCTCCAATTGTAGTATAACCTATAAATAAAATTATTATCAGCTACAAAATATAATAATATTCCCAAAGTGTACAGTTTCAACCCATATTAAATTTATCAGCAACCTGGCTATTCATCTTATTCCTTGAAACAACATCTAAAAGATGGCGACAACGTCAAATTTATCATGCCATCAGCGTACAGTCTTTGCATTACCACTGAATTTTGATGAAAATACTTTGAAAATGAATTACCAGACAACTGGGTCAAAAATTATTGCTATTTAAACAGATCTAAAAGGGTAGTCACTAGTAAAAGGGTTAACTAGAATGCATGGAGTAACTTAAAATATAGAATGACGTTTCGCAGAATGCGGAAGAGCGGTTCACGGCACTCTGTATGGGATGGAATCATAATTCAGAGAGAAAAACATCAGCTTATAACCAATATTTATTTGTCACATGTAGATATCACGATTTTATGTACAAATCGTTTTTCTACAGTAACCCCAATTGATATTACTATAAGAGAATAGAATAAAATACAATATTTTAATTTTAGAGTTGCGACGTGTAAATTCATCCAAATTCAATAGCATAATGAGAATGAAATACAAATTTATATTATATATCAATACATTTACAATTATTTGACCACATTATTGATACTAATGATTCAACTGTGTGGTGAAATGAATGCTAATAGATTGTTATAAGATAAATTCGTGTTTTATTATATGGAACCTACAATTCAATTACAATATTTTACATATCATATAAAATAACATACCTAGGTTTTGAGAATTGTTTGAGTTGACGTTCTTTATTGCTCAACTTCCTGTTGGATTGGGAAGTATTAAGAAAAAAATTAGATAATTGTAAAGAAAATATTTTATGCTGATTTAATGTGCTGCGAATGTCTAGCTTCCAGGTGATGTTTCAAATTACCATTCTGATGAAAACCTCTTCCACAAATTGGACACAAAAATTTTGGCTCTTGTCCGCACTCGTATTTTAGATGACGGACTAGTGATTGCTTGTATTCATATTTCTTGGTACAGTTGTGGCAACGAAAATTTTTAACTGCAAGAAAAGCAATAATTATTTTTGCATATCGGAAATAGAAGGTTTCACATACAGTTTCAGATGTCAGTTGAGTGCAGTTGATTTGAGACGAGTTCCACACACCAACAGAAACTTAATTTCACGTATCAAATTTTTTTATGTTTAGGTAGAGATATTCAATCAATTATTATTACTAAACTAACATTTTAAAGATGAACATTTGATGCTTTTAATAAGCTAGTGACCCATCTGTTCCAGCTGATGTGCACTATTAAATTTCAACCATCACTATTACTATACAAGGTGTTATGAAATGTTTCAAATTTGTTGAGAGAAGGTCCACAAATGGACGGTTCCGGAGATACACAAGACTATCCTTTCATTTTTTTTTCGCTTACCTACCTCTTTTATCATTCGTTAAAACTCGCATGTTCATACTATAGTCGACAGATGTTCTGGCATTCATGCAGATTGTAGTCGATATTCAATGGTTAGTGCACAATTTTATGTATTGCCACTATGCCTGTATACTAAAACAATGAATTAGCCGACAAGCCTTGTGGTAGGACGCTTTTATTACAACTTTTTTCCCAAAACGTTTTAGTTCTGTTGATAACTTAGTCTAGTGAAAATGTATCTAGTTATGAAATGTAATACATAACATAACAAATTACGAAGTATGCATTATTGCTGACTATGCAAGGTTACCGCATAAAAACATTAAAAGTTATACCACAATGAAATGACGCGATTCCCAAAAAGTTGTCATTACTGATATATGAGGGCAAGGTGAAAAATCCCTGAAAAATAAATCAGATGGCGCCACAATCGCAAATCCCATTTGTGATGTACCTTTACCTCTTCACCATTGATTGGAACGATTGACAAGTGGTTTACTGATTTTCGTTGTGAAAGTATGACCAAAAAAGACGTCGAACGTTTTGGTCGTCCAATTGAAGTTACAGCGCGAGAAATCTTATATAAATTCCATGGTTTATTGGACGATCGGCGAGTTAAAGTGCAGGAGATTGCTGAGACTATGGGCCTATCAACCGACCGGGTACGAAACATTTTGCATTAATTTTTGAATATGTCAAAGCTATCTGCCAGATGGGTTCCACATTTGCTTTCTGTTGACAACAATCGCAACCGTGTGACAACTTCAACAAAGGAGTGTTTAGCCATGTTCAAGCGCGATAAAAAGGACTTTTTGCGCCGTTTCATATCCGTGGTCGGAACATGGATTCATCACAACACACCAGAGACCACCGAACAGTCGCAACAATGCACTTGTCCTGACGATTCGAAGTCGAAAAAGGCCAAAGTGGGTTTATCGGCCAACAAAGTCACGGGGACAGTTTTTTGGGATGCACACGGTATCATCCATATCGATAACCTTGAAAAGGGCAAAATGGTCACCGGCGTATATGTATTATGCAGATATGTTCGATTCGATGCCGATTTGAAGCGAAAGCGGTCGCATTTGGCAAAAAAAGTCCTCTTCCAACAACAACGCACCGGCGCACAGGTCCGCAGTCGCAATGGCAAAATCATGCAGATTTGTGCTACGAATTGGTTCGTCATCCACCATATTCTCCAGATTTTGTACCTTGTGATTTTCATCTATTTCCAAACTTGAAGAAATAGCATTTTGAAGGATTGCCGGAATCGTATTACTTGGAAGGGATCGAGAAATTAGAAGAATGTTGAACAAAGTGTATCTGGCTACAAGGAGAGTTTTGACCAAATAAATCATTTCTTATTTCATTTTTCTGGGATTTTTCACCTTGCCCTAGTATCTTAGGCCTACCTATATGATTTGACGTTTTCATCCCACGTTCTGTGTTGTTTTTAAAATAAACATCCGATCTTATCTCATCCAGTTAGTACATGACAATCCTGCCAGTCAATGATTTTCACATGCATTGCTAATTGATTACCACACAAATATCACAGTATGGTCATGCTGATGGGAGTGCTGTAGAAGCGCACGTATTTATCCCATCTGTCAGATCCTTTCAGTTCAGTATGTGTCGATTTTTTTCAACACCATGTATTACGAACGGAATTGTAAGAATAACTCATTGATTTTACTGTTACTGCAATAAGTGATAGATATCTAGTTAATATGTGTCTATATAGGTCAGACTCGGAGATTGTTTCTCATGAGAATCGAATAATACGTAAGCAATAATATAATATCCTGAATTTGAAATGCTGATTTCAGTTACAATGCACTTGACGTGGGTCGAATGAACCAACCTTTTATCAGAAGCCATAATTCGAAACTTTCCTTTTTGTCTATAATTTACTTAAAATTCGTGTTTATTTTGAAAACTCCAGTTATAATAAATAATAATTATTAGAAGAATCATCACCATTGTATTCGATACCTCTCCAATCTATTTTATCATATAACTGTATGACTTAGAGAAAGAAACAATAAAAATTTGAATAGAAATATATTTTCCACAATTTTCTTATGATACACAGAATTTCAAGCCTAACCTAACTAACAATTTATTGTATTCAAATTAAATCTGGCATGGAATTGAAGACTCCACGACGATTGTCTAACTTTTCGAAAATTATGGACTATTACGATTTGCTATTAGAATGTTTGGTTCGTATATGATGTTTGAGGTTATGATTTTGATGGAACATTTTGAGACATGTGGTACATTCGAACGTTGGTGCTTTCCCACATTCATAGTTAAGATGGCGTTGCAAGGTAAACTTGTGAGCATACTTTCTGCTACAATTTGGACATGGGAATTGTTTATCTAAAACAAAGAAGCATCAGCCATTATTTAACATATTTATATGGGCGACAGTGAGACTGCGAGATTCGGTTAGTGCTAAATTAAGACGTACTTTTAATATCAGGAAATGAATGCATAATTAGGCAATAATCAAATAATTGATTACATCAGCATGCATTTTATTCAATTCTCCTTCCAGATTATAAATTTGACGTTCATTTGATAGGTACCATACAATTCTAACTAAATCAGAGAAAGGATGCATTATGATATACGAACAGTTAGAACATTTCCAGCCGTTCCTGAATATTTGGTATAACATAATGCATTTCCAACAAGTAAAGACCAGTTCAATCTTAAAATATCATAATTTATTCATTACATTCATTGTATTACATACCCCTTTTACATGTTCAATGCAAACAATGTTTTGTTTGCATAAAATTGTTTAGATTAATTTTTTATAGACTCACAATGACATAACCTCAAACCTTGTACAGAACCGATTTATTACCTAGTTCTATTTTAAAAATTCATTTCTCAAGAAATAATTCAACAGAAAAATAATCAGCTACATATTTCTAGTCTTATATGAACCTCAAAAACGGTGTATCTAATATCTCTGAAAATATGTACCACTAGGGCAAGGTGAAATGTCCATGAAAAATGAAACAAGAAATGATTTATTTGGTCAAAACCTATTTTATTTTTCAACATAATCCCTTTGTAGCCCGATACACTTCGTCCAACGTTTTTATAATTTTTCGATCTCTTCCGAATAATACGATTTCGGCAATCCTTATAGTCCAGGCTATGAACCGGAAAATAAAAAAATAACTTGTAAGTTCGAATCAAACATTTTTTTTCACATTAGCTTCAGGAGGTTCTCAGGATCATTCATACACCTTAAAACCTCTTGGGAACCCCAACCCCACCCATTGGGGGTAAAAACGGCCCGAAATCTTCAAGTCTTGAATTGTATTTTCTACAAAAAAAGGTATTTCAGCATTTCGAGTGCACCTAGAGTTTTTTTTTGAGTCGCTGAACACTAATCCGTAGCCATATTTACTTGCAATCCATCGAAGGGGTGGTCAAATCGACAAAATTGGCCAATTTCGCACCCCTAATATGTTATTTTGCAATTTTCGTGTTTTTGGCATTTCGAATGCACCAAGAGGGTTTTTTGGGTCGCTGAACATGAATCCGGTGACAGATTTACTTGCAATCCATTTTAGGGGTGATAAAATCGAAGAAATTGGCCAATTTTGCATCCCTATATGTTATTTTGCAATTTACGTGTTTTAGGCATTTCGAATGCACCAAGGAGAGGTTTTTTGGGTCGCTGAATACGATTTCGAAGCCAGATTTACTTAAAATTCATCGTTGAGGTGGGGAAATCGACAAAATTGGCCAATTTTGTACCCCTAATATGTTTATTTCACAATTTACGTGTTTTTGGCTTTTCCAATGCACCAAGGAGGTTTTTTGGGTCGCTGAACACAAATCCGGTGACAGATTTTCAACATCATTTTTCAGCGTTGTTTATGGAGGGATAATTAAGTATATCATTAAAACAAAGATTAGATCTTTTTCATTTCATTCATTTTCTGATGATTTTTGAAGGTTTTATACATTTATAGAGGCTCTATAAAATTATTTATCCATTGTCAATGTTAACAATAAAGTCTCTTATCAAAGCGGTCTATTCTTTCTCAAACAAAATTATCAGTTGATCCGATATTATGATATTTATGGTCCCTCTTACAACAATGATGACCATAATATAGGCGTCTACGTACACCAAAATATTGGTATCATGAAATAGAATAAAACAGTTTTCAAAATATATTTTTTTTCCTTTTTACGTTTTTTCGCAGAGGTATACAAATCTCTATGCCAGGTATAGTATATAGTATACCTATAGGTATTAATATACGTGAAAATGATGATTCTGATGACGAATATTAAGTATTGCAAATAATTGTATTCAAAAAAATAAGGTTATGAATAAAAAAAATATAGTAATTAAATATTTGTGTTCTTTTTCAAACAATTACCAATATACCTAACCTCTTAATATTGAAAAAAGAGAAAACTTTGAAGTAATTTTAAAGTGCAAAAATAATAAAAATTTAGAAGCGTGTCAAATTAGCCATTTTCGTAGATTTCCCACCCCCACGATGATATTCGAGTAAATCTGGCTTCGGAATCGTATTCGGCAACCCGAAAAAACCCCTTGGTGCATTCGGAATGCCAAAAACACGTAAATTGCAAAATAACATATTAGGGGTGCGAAATTGGCCAATTTTGTCGATTTGACCGACCCTACGATGGATTGCAAGTAAATCTGGCAACGGATTCGTGTTCAGCGACCCAAAAAACTTCCTAGGTGCACTCGCAATGCCAAAATACCATTTTTGTAGAAAATACAATTCAAGACTTGGAGATTTCGGGTCAATTTCGCCCCCAATGGGTGTGGTTGGGATTCCCAAGATGTTTTAAGGTGTATGAATGATCCTGAGAACCTTCTGAAGTTAATGCAAAAAAATTTTTTGATTCGAACTTACATGTTTTTTTTATCATAGCTAAAATCCCAGTTCACAACCTGGACTATAAATAGGCTTTTGTTTCAGCGATGACCTCATCGTTGGAGCCATTTCTTCAAGTTTGGAAATAGATATGAATCGCCAGGGGCCAAATCTGGAGAATATGGTCGATGACGAACAAATTCGTAGTGCAGTTCATGCAATGTTGCCATTGTGACTGCGGACCTGTGCGCCGGTGCATTGTCCTGGAGAGAGAGCACTTTTTTTTTGTCAAATGCTTTCGCTTCAAATCGGCGTTGAATCGATCCAATCATCATGTGATTCCACGATTTTGCACTTGTGTATTGCAATAAAAGACAAATTAAACAAAAATTTTATTCATTCATATAATAATTTGAAATGGTAACTTCCAAATAATTTTCAGTACAATTAAACAACCACATTCATCTATGCAACTTGAAAATATGAGATTTCAATGTGGATCTATGATGAAACCCTCTTGAGCAATATTCACAGAAGAATTTTGGACTTTGACCACATTCGTATTTCAAATGTCTTGTTAAGTTCCCCCTAGATCTATAACGCTTGGAGCAGTTATGACAGTGAAATAACGTTGGATCTAAAACAGAATATTTTGATCAATGTTGTAATAATATATGATGATACATAATTACCACTATATTTTAACAAATGAAAACTAGAAATGTGTTCCCGCTTGGAGAATAGATAAATAGTGTACATGACAAAATTACTGATCACAAATCATTTGATTTAGCCACTAATTTTTGTATCCTTTTTCCACATTCTATAAGATACTCTTCGCAGTTTTGTAAAAAAAATGAAATGGATAAATCATTTATTTCATTATCTTTACACAACTAAATAATATTAAAATCAATAATGTTTCAAAGAAAATGTACAAAAACAGATTTTCCGCTTGTGGGAATCGAACCCGAGTCTACTTAACGGCACCAGACATCCTATCCCCTAGACCTAGACCACATATCATGTTATAAACTTGTTAATGTACGATGTTCTTTTCAATATTACTACAATAATTGTAAACCCATTTTGTTGAAATTTGGGTAAAAATAGCTTTAAATTAACCTTAATTCACTTTGGAGGTTTTGAATTGATTCAACGTATACGTGTATCAACATATGTTTAGTTATTTGCCAAAAAACGGTCATGGGTATGAATGGGATGCAGTGGCGGCTAGTCAATTTTTGAGAGAGGAGGCTGGACATAATACGTTTTTGTAAAAATATACTCTATTCACAGCCTTTTAACCTTTGCACAGCGGCCGTACCAGCTACTTCAGTGACAAACTAATTGTTACGCAGCAAGAACCAACGTGGAGGTATAGTTTCTCTTGGCAAATTGTATTTGGTGACTGTCAAACAAAGTAGTTTATAAAACTGAGGTAAAATCATTGTCTATCATATATTTTATCATATCCGGCGTGACTGTCGTACTGGCCTAAAATATCTTTATCCGAGTATATAACGCATAATTCATTGTGCCGTGCTATTTTATCAAAAAATTTATATTTTAGATCTAAGTTATATTAAAGTGTATTGGGGAACTCTTTTGAAAAAGATTCGAAAAATCTTCAATTCGTCAAGTCAAAAAACTTCAATTCATGTAAATCGGAAAATCGAATCTCAATTTGACCTTTAATAGTATCTAACATTTCATAAAAAAGTTGTTTATACTTAATGTAGTTTCTTGTCTACCAAATTATATGTTTTCCTCCTTTTCGCGGGAGGAGCCTCATCAGTTGAAAAATGTTCAAATAAAATATTAAAATGAAATTCTGTATTACGGAAACTTGAAATTTTTCCAATGAGATGTTTCAAACGATCTCTTGAATTTATGTTGTAAAATTTGAAAAATAAGATCAGTTTGTTCAAATATTAATTTAAAATTATCAAGAAAAAAACAAAAATTCATCTCTTGAATTTATGTTGTAAAATTTGAAAAATAAGATCAGTTTGTTCAAATATTAATTTAAAATTATCAAGAAAAAAACAAAAATTCTTCATTTTCTAATAATAAGATTTTAAACCAACAGCAGCATTTATGAAACCTGATCTGTTGAAAAGTCATCACTGTTTAATACAAAATCAAATGTTTCAATTAATTTGTCTTTATTTTTATGGATGGTAAATACTGGACGTGATGTAAAATTCCATCGAGTTGGAGCATTACAGGGAAATCAATGATTTTTTTAAAACTTCGTCTTGTCAATACTACTATTAGTATTAACAATGATCGATTTTGATAGTTACCTGACATTACTAATACTTTCAAATCCGGTAAAGGCCGTTTATTTAAAAGAAACACTTTTATCGTATGTTTATTCACTAAATGGATTTCCTAAAAGGCATCAACTAACTCACTAACACTCATTTTAAATTTACAACAGACAACAATCTAACCTTACTTCGCGTGGCGTGTTAACACATAAACAAGCACTGACTGACCTACTCAGCAGTCGGCAGAACGCACGTCTCGTATGTCATGGATTGCTAGCGGCTGCCGCAGGCTAGCCTCCAGAGAGTGTTTCCATTTTCGTTGATTTACCCAGTTGGCGTTCGGACTGGTCGGAAAAACGGCAACTTCGTTGAACAACACATGCTCAGCGTTTGAGATATATAGAGAGTCTAGCCTCAGGGCACTGTTGCCAGATTAAAAATAACTACTGAGAACGGGGAATTAATTGTAAAATTTTAAAAATTATCAGAGAAACAGGAAATAAAATGGAGAATGATCATTAAGATAAATTGGTGAGGAGGCTGAGCCTCCTTAGCCTCTTTCGAGGAGCCGCCACTGATGGGATGTTATAAAGTTATGTAGGGCTTAGTGTGCATAAGAATAAAATACAGAAAACATGGGAATAATTTATTTTATGAACAATTTCAATACATTACAATAGTCATCTCCTCTTAGCGTAGGTGCAAGGAGCCAGGATATTCTTATTCACCAGGATGCATCCTGAGGATATGCGTTTTCAGATTACATTTGTGTTTGAACACGTGTCGACATAAATTACACTTCAATGTAGGCTGTCGACCACATTCATATTTTAAATGTCGCCCAAGATTTCCGCGTGATGTGTAACTTTTAGGGCATTTTGCACAACGATACACTGAAAAGCAACTGATTATTAACTAATTATTAGATAGAAATTAGCGAATTAGCCAACTCCCACGTATTAAATAGTGATTAGACCAATTGTCTGTTGAATGTAGTAGAAAAAAAAGAGCGATGAAATATAAAAAAAATTATATTTGTTAGGCATTCCTCTATGCTATGACAATTTATGTGCAAAATTTCTATGGCAGCAGTGATCTTCAACCAAAACAATGTATTTATAACCGTACTGTAAGAGGAGTATTGTAATTGGACTAAAAGTAAATTCCAAATTTTTGCGGTTCTAGTCTTGCCGTAGCTACTTTATAATAACTTTACATCCAATCAATTACTCTGTGGTATCATGAAAAGAAGGCTTAAATTTTATATTTATTCAAATAAATTTTCAATGTCATAACATGGAGAATAATTGTTTAGCTATTTTACTATGTTTTTTATTAAAACTGGAGAATAAATTGTTGCTTGAAGTCTAGGTCTAGATCTATCAGTGACACCACAATAGAATAGTTCCGTGCAGCTGTTTCACCTTTTCTGGCTTATCATTGAACCGAGTGGAGACGTAGTGTCGCCGATTGCCGATGTATATATCATACATCATCAGAAAGTGCTAGAGAGCTAAAGAATAACTAACGCCATCTACCCGGAAGTAGATGACAATAAGAAGAACCAACACAATATGGATTGTATGGATCTTCCTTACTTTATTTAAGTCACAGCAGATAATGTTAGGACCAAGAGTACAAAATGTAGATTAGTTAGTTCGTTCATCATTTTCTCCCTGGCACTTTTTTTGATGGGTGATATATACCTCGGCAGATATGTGGATCGGTGGTACCACATTTTTACTCGTCCCGTTGATGAGCTCGAAAAGGGGAAACAGCTATCCGGAACTGTTTGGCTGTAGTGTCATTGATCGATATAGAGAGACCTATTCTACCTCTATAGATAAGATTGATTCCTAACAAGGAACACTACACTGAATAATACACATTAAAAAAATTCTAAAATAAATTTTTACTTATTATAACGTTATTACTAACTATTAATACATTAAGAGAAAATGACCAAGAGAACTGACCTCTAGTGATTCTGACTGTTTACAGCTAATTTATGGAATACAAGGATACAGGTTTGCACTAAGTGATTGAAATCTTATAATTAGTTTGCCACGGGTTGTTTATGGGAAGAGAGTAGGTTCCAGAGAGTAAAAAATCTACATGATTAATGAGTAAATGATTAATTTCTGAGTATTCTAAGTTATCCAAAATCTACCTTCATTACCACATCCAAGATTTCAAAGTTTTAATTAAATTGGTGGCCTGTCTCTAATAAATTGTTGGCATAATTAGCCTTTATGTAGGTCAAAGTAGAGTGGGTTTTAGGAGTTATATGAATAACAAACTACCCTTATGCCAAACATTTGTTAGAGATAGGCCACCAGTTTGATAAACATTTTGAATTCTTACATGTGGTAAGTAAAGGTAGACTTAGATAATATAGAATGATCGAAAATATAAGCACAGTAATATTTTTGTCAATAATAAAGTGGATTTTTCATACTCTCCGCTTCTTAATCTTTTCCCACATAAAAAACCTGTCGCAAACTAACCATTACATTTCAATCGCAAGTCAGCTGTAAACAATCTGAATTTCTAATCATTAAGTCAGCTCCTTTCTTCATTTTCTCTTTATTTATAGATGGCTAGTAATACCGTTATAACTTGACCTGAAGAAGTCACTGGCGAAACATGTTGTGTATGGTGGTGTTCATATGTAATATAATGGATTTCCAACAAATAAAGAAAAGTCCAATCTTAAATTTGAAAAAAGGTGCTACAAGAGGATGATGAGGAAAGTTAGTGACCACGGATCAGTTATTTTTCGATTATCTCCATTCCTCATGTTGGAAGAATTTATTGTTACTTGAGAATTCAAAACTAATAGACAGGTAAAACATTTATTTCAACAATAATTTATACATTGCATGTTATAAAAAATATCATCTACTTTCGATGACATGTGCTACTAGATGTCTAGTTAATTATTTATTATGCTTGTGTGTTATGTGCGTTTTTAGATTTATCTTTTGATGAAAACCTCTGGAGCAATGAGAGCAGAAAAATTTCGGTGTTTGACCACATTCGTATCTCAAATGTCTCGTCAGATTACCTCTTGAGGCGTAACGTTTGCCACAGTTAAGACAATGGAAATATGATGAAGCTAAAAAAAATACACTATAGCATGATATAGGAGACTGTTAATGAGAATTTCCAAATACCTTGCCAAATTACTTGTAAGTTATGACAGAGAGAGGGAAATATCTTCTATATGTAAACTTTTATTGAATACATTGTATTTATTATAAAAAGAAACTTCAATGCTTTTCCGACTCAATTCAGTCACTTATCAACACACTGATTTTCTAATTAAGACGAAGTGAGCGTAGCGAACACAGTAGTCTCTTGAGTCGGCTTATATGGCACAAGTTATGTCCTCTTGTAGCGGTCAAACGGTAAATGCAATTCACTTAAAATTTTGACATAAGCTAGATATGATGGCAAAAAATTTATTGTCGTACCTAAAGCCGTTTCCGAGCTATTGATCAGTGTGGTTCAACGAAAAACTCAACCCTATTTGCGCACTGTTCGGTTCGCTAACTAGCTGGCCAATTGTACAGAAAAAAATTGAGCTGACGCAACTAAACATACTGCGGCTCGCGTTTTTGATCGGCTTAAGCGAAAGACTGAGTAACCGTAGCGGACGAAGTCTTTCCTTCTTTCGGCTCATACGGCACGTTGTTGGATTCTCAAGCCGTTTTCATCAAACAGATTTTAAACGCACCTCCATACCTTTGGCAGTGCTGAAGAATCGTGCTCGCGCACTACACAGACTGCGGTTTGCGCTCTCGATCGACTTATGCATCTTTTCGACTTGTCTATCATTAAATCATACGGAAGATTTAAAAAAAAGATCAGTGAATTCTAGAACAACCAAGTTCACATTATATCAATTCTCAACTTTTTTCAAGGGCTATTCACTCCTGGCAAAAGCTTGATGAGAATTTTTTTAGAGCTACCTGGTGGTGTTTGAAAGTCCAAATACACAAACAACTGTTCTTAAGTTTTTTTTTGAGTTTCTGTTCACTCGACTGTATTTGTGAAAATACATTAATGAAATGTTCTTTTCAGTTGTTCTTCGAAGCTGTTTATTTTCGTAATGGCCGCACGCTATTGTGTTCAATATTGAGTGGAAGGTGTGAGGAAAGTATATTGCAAAACATCTATTTTTAGTATTTCATTTATTTACATTATTCACAAGAATACACTGATACAATTAATAGAAGCGAACATTTGATTTAGAATTTTCGATAATCCATAAAAACTACCTAACAATCCAAATGCTTTAAAGAAATGCAAGCTTATTTTCGCATCAGGCAAGATGAATCCGATGTTATGAGTAATTTTTATTTAAAAAATTCATTATGATGCTTTTCTATCCCATTTGCCTAATAGTTTCTCTCAGGAGTAACGAACGTTCATACAGAAATAATTTCCAAACAAAATCAACAAATATTATCAATGATTGATCAAAGAATTCAACATTCACATAACAGTAACAGTATCAGCGACAAATAAAACTATTAAGTTCATTCTAATATATAATTCAATATTTTAGGAGCACGACTAGAATAATAAATCCGATTCATTATAAAAAAGCAGATATAGGTTGTTCGCTAATCCGAGTCAGTAATAAAACATGTGAGCTCTTTGAATCGGAGCTCCCATTTGCAAAATATTTGGGATACTACTAACTTTGATTCGTTTAATGTTTGAAAATCACATTCTATTCTCCAATAGCTTTCTGACCAATAAACAAAATTGCAAAATATTCATACAGAATAATTATGTTCGAGATGGTTGAACAGTGACTCGATCTTCTGACTCATTCCCCTGAAAAACTAATGAGAAGGGAGAAACAGCTGTCCGGAAATAATAGCCGTGTTCTCACTGTTGAACCTGGTGATCCAAAACTTTGCTCATTATTATTCTTTGGAAGAAAATTGTTAAAAGAGTAAACGCTACAAATGAGAGTCTGCAGTCAACGAATATAGACTTGAACACAAAACAATCTCTAATTTGTATCTATCATTAGAAAACTATTACTAGAAAATGAGAAATTAATGAAAAAAACTCTATTGTTCACTATGTGATATGAAATATAATATATTTTAAAATTAAACACTACTACGTTGATATTACTTTTATTTGTAACTTCCATTACTACGCCATCTTTAGATGGCGTAATAACGCTTAAAAACTCGAGTAACGGAAGTTACAAATAAAAGTGATAATAACATAGTAGCGATTGGGAGAATGAAGATAAATTGAAACGACCACCAAAGCAAAATAAAAAGTACCATCAAAGCACTTCAGCAGAAGTGATATTCGCTATAAAACAGAAGATGCATTATGAGTGTTTCAACGTCATCCTTAATATGCTTTACAGTTAACTGTATAGACGTGGGCGTGATTTGAAGGAGGAGCTGTCACAAGAATGAATTTAAAGAAGTTCGACGTCTCCGAACGTTTACACTGCACTGAAGATATTTTCAACCTTACCAGTTACGAACGCATCAGGAGAACGAAGGTTTTCAGGGCTGAAAATAATGAACTAAATGTAATTTGCCCCAAGGGGGGGCAAAATTAATGAACCCTGATGTAATTTCAAATAAATTTGCAGCTGTTAAAGCCAGGACCAAGATGATTCGAGGAAAAAAAGTACAAAAAAAGTTCGTACAACATGTTTTAATAAATATGATTTCAAGCCACAGAAATAACTTTTTCTTGTTACTTATTTGTCGCAGTGCTCTTCGTTACTTCTGTATTGAGAGTAGGGATGTGTAGCGCGAAGACAGTTACTGCATTTTCAAAAAGTAGTCGTCTGCCTGCCTACATTCTAGGCAGAAAGGTGCGAATCTACACGTTTCTACTCGTATAACTGTAAATCCCGTAAACTAATAAAAGTTATTGACAATACGAGAACTGAATTTGATGTACAACCAAATATACATTCAGCTCACAACATATGGTCGTTCGGCACGGATCAAAATCAACGGTTATTGATATTTCAAAAGCGATTGGCATCGAGCTCCCGCCATAGCAAACGTGCACCGCTACATCAAAGTGACACCGAAACTGCTCAAGCGCTCACCGCCCGACAAGCAACAACAGCGGAACTGCCTACTGTAAGTCCATCTTTGTTCTTATGTTGCATTTATTGTTCGATCTGTCTCGCTCTACTATAATTATTAAATTTCATGAAAAAAAATAATTTTTTTATTCAACCATTAAGAAATTGATTGTATTATTAAAAACGCTGTGGGAAAATGTTTGCCCATGACGGCTTGTCAACATTAAAAGACGGCTTGTCAACGTTGAAAGATGGCCTTGATCGATATTAGACTGGTTAAATATGTTAATTACTTGGTTGATACATTATGTTTTCGGAGAATCTTTCCACCTGCCATCTGGGCAGAGTTCTGCCTATATTTCAACGATGCTATTTATAGAGATCATCAATATTTATTTGTTTTTATCGATGAACTTTAAGATTTTTAGTAAACCCACCTATATTGACCTGACAATTCACAATACTTCAAACCATCCGTTCCAACATGAAACATCAGCCTACAAATAATTTCATACACAGACTACTCAACGTACGGTTTTCTAACGATAATTTTGATAAAGAGTTGAATATCATTAAACAATTCGCGGCCAATAATGGTTACTCTTCCGGACTAATAAATCAGATCCTATCTGAACAACGATATAAGTAAACTATCAACTCTTGTCCTAAGATATATGATGGTCAGACAGGTAGAACATTAGCGAAACTATAGTCCATTTATTTATTAAATTAGTGAAAATCAAACCTTTAATAATTATTTTATTTAAGTTTATAATGGGATTAGTTTGAGACTGAATTAGGCAATACAACCTTCAAGCTTTCCACTGCATATTCATCTGATGAAAGCTCAAATTACACTAATTAGAATTAATGTACAAGATGCAACGTGTAGGATAGTTGATTATAATTGAAATAACAGTATTATATAGTTATCAAAAAATTTCCTCTTAACAGTGAAGAATATACAGAATCATCAATATAAAATTAGTAACATCAATAGCAGATAAGTGAGAGGTAAAAGGTTCTGAAACAAAATATACGATCTATTTTTTCCTATATACTATTGGATTCGTCAGCTGATGTTTCCTATACATGTGTAGCTTCAGATTGCTCTTATAAGCGAATGCTTTCATACATTCGTTGCAAACATGTTTTGGTTGTTGTCCACATTCGTACTTCACATGCCTTGTTAGATTGTGACGATAACTGTACGATTTGGTACAATTTGGGCAGCTGAATATTGTAGCACCTGAAAAACATTTTGTGAATACCAATTGAAACATTGAATAAATTACAGATAATGTATGCCTACAAACCTTTTTATCTTCAAGATGTCTGGAGCAGATCAGTTTTCAAATGCGGATGTTCCGCATTCGATGGGAAACTGATATAATGAGTTAAGACATATTGTTTATATCAAAACATGGTCCATTAAATATTTAGACATTAAAATGAAGTAGATCTAGTGGATGTTTGAAGACATTGAATATGCATTCGATTAAATTGACTTAGATGATTAATAAGCCCAAAAAGAAGAATGTTAGTATAAGTAGTTAGGAATGATATGATATGTTTTTCTATTTGCGGGAAATCATGTAATCTGTATACTATTGAAGAACATTCTGGTTGTTTGTATTTGCTAATCACGTGACTCTCAGATTGCATGTAGTTCAGTGACATCTAGCTGTAAGAACATACGCTATGTTCGGCAGTAAAAAGAGAACTGTTCCTAATCAACAGTTTTCCTCAAACTGACTTACTTAGTTTTGATATTATTATTATCCGATAGATGACACTACTGATAAGCTTATTTTCTGAAAATATTTTTTTGGTTACAGTCACGTATACACTCCTCCACGCTCAGTTGTTTCCTCGCTCACTCGGCGCTAGTATAAGAGAAGGAGGAGCCTATTGGTAGTCTCGACCATTCAGACCTGTTACGGATCCACGTAACGGTTCTCGCCTAACGCTTTCCATCAATTAGATCCTCCGTAGAAACATATTCTATGTTAAAACCGCGAATAATTCTTAAAGTAACACCTCGGCCAATTTTGAATTACAATTTAATTATTAATAAATTAAGAGAAGAAGTATTACAAAATGAAACAACTTTTCCCTCAACTTCAAATCAAATTTTATTGCTACGAAAACTTCTGGTGTTATCAACAGTTTGCAAGAATAAGTTATTTCTCTAAATTGAACGATTGACACTTTGGTGGTATGGAAAATTAGGTGAGAAGAGCAAAGCAACCCCTGTAGCTACACCACTGGAAAATTTTGACTATGTTTCTAGTGTAAAATAATAGGTATCCAATTAAAAAATTTTAACCAACTTTTTTTAAACTCGCTGCAGCGGTTAGAGATTTACGAATTTGTTGATTTAAAGGACTTTGTTTACAAAAGAAGAAAGAAGTTACCAATCCCACTCAATCCGCATCAGCATGTATAGTGGTGAATTGGTGATAATTGCGAGTTGGATGATTTTGCATTTATTCAACTGACCTATTTCGTAGAGCATAATTTTATCATTGGGAAAATGAAGAAACAAATGTATTATCGATTATTTATTCACTTTTATACAAAAAACCATGTATTGATAAACAATGCAATTTAAGATTACTTCTTTGGGTAAATGGTCTATTACAAATATGACAAATGAACTGAGGAGTTTTACCGCACTCGTATTTTATATGACGGTTCAGATTGTACTTGTAAGAATATTTCTTATCACATCTTGGACATGCGAATTTGAATCCTGAAACAAAATAGGATTAGTGGTTTTCAGGTGTAGCTTTTTCAAATGCAAACCCGCTTTTCATTCAAGTATTTTCAGGAAATATATAATAGATAGATATATTGTTCATCGCAGCTAATAGTTCCGGACAGCTGTTTTGCTCTCTCGAGCTCATCAGCAGAACGAGCGACTCGTACTTCACTGAAATCACAATGCCAAGATGGCTACCTAATTACTTTTGTGAATAATATTCAACAAGTACTTTGTTTATTAGTAATATTGTTTTCTATTCAATCAATTAAGTTTCACTATCACATATTGCTAGAATGAAAGGTTTGCTTTATAAAACTTTACCTTATTGGAAAATAGTACTAATATAGGGATAAATAATCATTGGAGTTGAAGATGTTAAAGTTGGTTTATTTATTGCACAGAACACATAGCTTATTATGAGTAGAAAATGCTCACGAGAGCTGTTCTCTGTACGATAAACGGTTCGGGAGATATAAGCAAAAAGCGAAATTTTTTTTTCAATTTCAATACCCTGTATCTCAAAAACTAAGCGTCTATGCATATATGTTAATAGGAACTTTTTTCTCAAAATCAAATTTTCTATCGACTGTTGAAGTTCTGCTACTAAAAACTGGGACATCCTGTATATAAATATATATGTTTTTTTTTAATATCTCGTTTCTTTTGCATTTTTGGAAAAAATCACAAGAATGAAAAAGTGTTTAGAACGTCGATTTACAGAAAACTCTATTGTGAAAAAGTAAAAAATCGTATACAGCTTTCCGAAAATCGCGAAAAAGCCCAAATATATATATTTGAATACTTTCTATCACTGATAAGGAAATATCTCGCTTTCTTTGCGTTTTTGGCAAAAATCACATGAATGAAAAAGTGTTCAGAATGGCGATTTTAACAATACATAGTTATAACAGTACCTACCTATAGAATTTCCCCACAATTTTCCAGAAAACGGAACTGAACCGTCAAAATATGCATGGTGAGATACATTTTTTCTAAAATGTTAAATATAACGCCAGCAACAGATTTTTTGAAAAAAATGCAGTAGTAAAAAAATGTTTAGAATGACTCCAAAAACATACATTCCAGAAAACGAAACTGAACCGTGAAAATATGCATGGTGAGATGTACTTTTTACTAAAATGTTAAATATAATGCCTGCAATCGATTTTTTGGAAATAATACAGTAATAGAAGAATGTTTAGAATGCCATTTCACATGAGACCAAACTTCAAAAACATACAAATTTTCTCTAAGAGTATCAGAACGCCAGATGTTTCGATGTTTACAAAAAAGTATACTACACTGATTTCTGGAAAATTTGGAAGAAATGTGTATGTTTTTGGAGTTTGGTCTCATGTAAAATGGCATTCTGAACGTATTTTTTTCTTCAAAAAATGATAAAATAATTCATATACTCTTCTGAAAGGAAGTACCGAAATTAATATAGAATCAATGCAAGAACATTTTATTGATCCTGCTATAATTAATACATTTGCTAACGACTAGTTGAAATACCCGTGTATGGCAGCGAAATGGCATTTGAGAGTACTTTTCTGAGTGAACGTTTTGAAACAGATTTTACATCGAAACTGTGGTGCTTTCCCACATTCATATTTTATGTGCCTTCCAACGCTACTCCGATATCTATATCTTTTCATACATTTTCCGCATACATAATATCCGTTGGTTATTTGAATATGTGTTGCATCATCTGAAACAAACTTATTTTATATAAATAATATATTTATCATTTCTAATAATTATACTGAACGGAATTTTATATTCAATCACACATAAATATCTTTGAACCAAATATTTCACTTCACCTGGATGTAAAAAGTTAATATTCGTTTTCATTACAAATGGAGCTTCCAGTCCAGTTTCAAACTCTGGTAGAAGATACTTAGCATATCTTATATCCTACCCCAGCCGCTTCAGAATAGAATATGCCATTCCAAACGAGTTAGTAGACTATACTTTCTCTAACAAGCTTTTATTAATTAATAATAATAGTTCTCTCAAACAGTGTAAACTTTCACTTGAAACGATGAACGGAAAAACGCGAGGGGCGTGAATATTCATATGTTACCACAGCAAGCGGAACCTAGGTTGTCATATGAACGCTGTATTCAACGACAAGGCGTGGATCGAGATAATTAATTGCTTCAAGAAAATAGCTAAGTCGTTTCCGATTGGTCGAAAACTAGTACAGAATATATATTCCGATGCAGTCTGTCAGAATGATATATGGTACAATCTACTTTTAATCATAGAATAGATAGATTACGGAAGCGTGTAGAAGAAATACTTACATTTCATTGTAATTATGACGGATCACTCTTTGAAATATCATATCTTTTTTACATGAGCAATCTGTCGTCGTTTCTTGACATGTTACGCAAACTCAATGTTGTTCTTTTGTAAAGTTGGAAAGATTATAAATAATGTACCGGCTATAGGCGCCGGATCAATGGGGGCTCCAGAGATCGAGCCCTACATGAAATTGTCTTATAATTTAATTCATGATTATTTATCACGATCAATAATACCGTTAGTTTGTCCAACTCGCATCTCTGCTATATGGTAAGTGATCTTGATCTCCAAGAACGCTAAAAAAAATTAGTGTTCTTGGCTTAGTTCTATATAATCAATTATGTTGCCTATCGCTAGGTGGAGACGCAACACTCAAACATACGTCCAGGATGCATTAAAGTTATCTGCTGATCAAGAAGGAGTGGGCGAGCGAACGAAGTCGTTTCTTGAATCGGATTATATGCCAAAAGTTATGTCATTGTGTAGCATCCAAATGGTAAATTTAATCCACTTGGAATTTTGACATAAACTAGATAGGTTGCTCGAAATTTATTAGCATGAAAATTCAATATCATACCTGAAGAGTTATCGACCACAGAGTTCCGTAAAAATACTCTACGCTATTCGCTTAGATTTGCGCATTGTTCGGCGCATCAAATATCTGGCCGATTGTAGAGAGAAATAGACAATCGACAGTTTGACAGCAGAATCTGTGCTGCTAAGTCTTCATTTACGTGTAGCATGGTGCTGGGTAAGTGTATAATCTATTTATCATCGTCTACCTTTGTGGTTTTACGAACTAAGGTATTGCAATAAAGTATAAACTAGCGCAAAGGATTAAAGGACATACACTGGCTGCTTTTCTAAAAAGAGGATGGTAAGTTTCTTATTTTTGACTTATTCCATAATTTTGTTTATTTCAATGAGTTCTATACACAGATAAAAAAGTATCAATTTAGAAATGGTGAATGCGAAGGATACATCAAATATTACTTCAAAATAACCTAACCAAAGGTTACTCAATCTATCAATATATACTTTCCATAAGTTCATAAGGATTAGGTAGATAAATGCAATGTTCAGGTCAAAACATACTTTTATTTTGATGTTAAAATGAATTCAGTACATAACAAAAAATATTGCATAATACAACATCATAGAAACATAGAAACAACAATTATAGACTCGTTAGTATTTTTACTCAATTCTGCATCACGATTCGCAGAATCATCAGTTCTTTAAAAATTCGATGGTGGAAGCCGTTATTTTGTTATAATTTATCACATTCACAGAATAAAATACTTTCACTTTCTGTATCGTTCTGAAGATGACAAATTAAATGTCGAAACTATAGTCACAATAAGGTTCTATAATATAAAGTAAAAGTATTTTATTCTATGAATAGTTAATTTTGGTGAAGATAGATGATATATCGAATATCCGTTGAAGGGACTAATGATACTTTTGTCATCTTAATAACTGTATTACGTTTGTAATAATTTACAAGCAGTCAAAGTTGAAATGTGCTTGTATTTTACATCTTTTCAACTGATAATTCAAGTGATTTAAACAATTATAATATACAGCGTGATTAGTTAAAGGCGGCTCTCGGCCATATCTCAGAAGCTACTGGGAATAGAAATGTGAAAAAAAAAATTCATCATCAAAGTGGCCATGAGGAAATCTTGAAAATTATTTTTATGTTCCCCATTTTGATGCAAGGAGACGCAATTGAAAATTAAATATTAAAATTCCAAATTTCTCCCGAAATTCTAGGTATATCTTTGTTAACATCATTAGAAAATTTTGCATCATTTTGGTTCGAAGCTCATTTGCGTACCGGCCTTGATAAGTGTGGGCGATGCTGTTGAAAGTGTAATCAATTAAATCGATGCAGTTTCTAAAGGACTCATTCGATTTTAGCGAACTAGGGCCTGTATGGAAGAGAAGGTACGGTACTTTCAATTGTTGTATCTATTGGTACACGATAGTTCCTAATAAAATTGCTAGAGGACATAGTTTGTATCAGTAACAGTTTTTTTGATATCATCCCAAAAACTACATACGGCATAACATGATAATCGGAAATTAGATCAAATTTGCAAAAAAAACCTGAAAACTGCACATCGATGCTACCCCCACTCTTATCAAGGTCGGTATGCCAATAAGCTTCGAACCAAAATGATGCAAAATTGCCTAACTTTTCTAATGATGTGAACATATACCTTAATGGGAGAATTTCGGGAGATATTTGAAATTTTTATTTTTAATTTTCAATTGCGCCCACTTGCAGCAAAATGCGGAACATAAAAATAATTTCCAGGAATTTCTCATGGTCACTTTAATAATGAATTTTATTCCTCACATTTATATTCCCAGTGGTTTATGAGATATGGCCGAGAGCCGCCCTTAACTGATCACGCTGAATAATTCAGGAAGAAATTATATTATTTCTACGAAAATTGCTACAGCTACTGAGCTTTATATAAACAAAAGCTTAAATAATATACAATATGGCAAATATGGAGGATTCTAAGCAGCCATAGTGAAGATGATGTCTAACCCTAATCTAATTTTGA
This sequence comes from Endomychus coccineus, assembly GCA_958510875.1. Taxonomy (NCBI): domain Eukaryota; kingdom Metazoa; phylum Arthropoda; class Insecta; order Coleoptera; family Endomychidae; genus Endomychus; species Endomychus coccineus. The sequence continues at coordinate 289,821,732 of OY294067.1, forward strand.
AACAACATGATTTATAGATTTTTGGATACTCTCTAAGTTGTCCACTCTTTAAGAATCCATATTTTATTATCCATTTCAGATTTATGTCTTAAACATTGTAAAATCATATGAAACAAACGAGATTTATGTATTTAAAATACGGGTTATCTTATATTCAAAATTACCATAAAAATATTTTTCCAAGATTTGGATAAAAGGATACTCAATATATCAAGTAATTCACTGAGTATGAATATATAAGAAAACGTGTGTCCAAAATATAAACTATACATTTGAACAATAATTTCAACAAATACCATTAACTAAATCTAAGTTTAATTCAGAGATTAATTCAAATTTTGATTTTTGTTAAAGATAATAATTCAATTTTCCGATATACATTATGGAGCTAGGTTGATTCCATGTATATAGCCCACATGTGATTTGAGACTACTCTTTTGGGTGAATGCTTTGGCACATATATAACAAGTGAATTGTGGGGCCATCCCACACTCATACCTAGTATGTCGCAGTAGGTTCCATTTATATTTGTAGATTTTATTACACTTCGGACACTTATAGTCATACATCTCTAAAAAATAAAACAATTAATATTGTTCACTTAGAAAATACAGGATGTATGGATGATGAAGTAATTTGTTTAATATTTGAATATATTTACCAATAAAACATGCAGCTGGAACAAATTAGAATGTTATCAGAAGCTGTTGAAAAAAATTGGTTAGAAATACACAAATTTCAAAATATCGTGCAATTATTAACGTGCATTTTTATTTTCCTCGATTGCGTTAGGGAAAATCGAATTAAGAAAAGTCTCCCTATTTCTTCAACTTCAGTAATGGGAATATAAGATGGTGATGAGAGGGGGTAAATACAGCTAGAATTTTACGGTCTTTTTAGTTGGAGCGAGTCAAACGCGCATTGCTACACAAGATGGACACGTAAAACGCTATCAACTGTTTCGAAGGTTGTGCACGTTGACTGGTCGCGGTTGTTATCGTACAGTACCTAATTTCAGAGAATTATGTATGCTCACCACGAAAACTTCAAGTAAAATGAATCAATCGAACGTATCGTCCAGTTATCGCTAGATAAGGTACTGAGGACAGGCACGTTAATAAATCATGCATATCTCATCTCCAAGTTTGTCGAATCTTTATCGCACTTTCAAGTCTGAATTCACCGATCTATTGAACTCAACCATAGATATATATGTATGTATATATGTATGCATTCAAGCGAAATGTGATTCAGATAGTCAGGCGGGAACTAGTGTTGAGTAAATGAGGAAGATGCCACAAGTATATTTATCAAAGAACAAATGAACAATACTTCGAGCCCAAGAAATGTGAAACATTGGAGCTTGTTTATGGTTCTTCCCTTCTTCCCAATAGGTGAACCTATTAGGTTAAATTCAAAAGCGGCAGTCTCCTCCGAATCCATTGTATTGTAGTATCTTCCGATACAATGGCTATCGACGCTGGTGTTCCGCAGGTATCTGTTTTGGCATCAACTTTGTTTCTGCTCCATGTCAACGATCTGTTTGGAAGTGAACTCCTGTTCTATTCACCGCTTTGCAAATGATGGCACACTTCATATCAATTTCATCCCTAAAACGACTACATCATCATGAAGCCTGATGTGCAAGGCATAGTTAAGTCGATGCAATAAATGAAGAACTGGCGAGAATTTTGAAACAGGGATCTAATGATCTAGAGTTTGATGCAGCCAAAACACAAGATAGCATTTATTCCACAATCCCTAATATGATGATGTAAGGTACAACTATTCCTATAAAGACCTTAATATCCATGCTCTGTATGCACCATTATACGATGACGTGCGGTAAAAAACGTACTACAATTCAGTCGAATTCTTTATTATTACATATAGACTAAATGATTATAAAATATCACACTCATCAAGATATTTCCGTAACTCAAATTTGAATTAATTAACAGTAAAATAATCCGAGCAAGCTCTGTTCTTCTGATGTCTCAATAGATTTTGCTTCTGAGTAAATCTTCTACCACAACAAGTACAAGGAAATCTCGGTGCAATATTACATTCGTTCCTCATATGACGTAATAAATGTTGCTTTCTCTTATAATGGGAGCCGCAATTTTCACAAATATATCTTCCTCCAAAGTTGCGATAAAACCCTACAATTTAATTTATTAGAAACGTTCATACAAGCAAGATGTATTCACATATATGACATCTATTTTAATCAACGGATTGGATAAGGCTAATTAACTACAAATGGGATTATACTATACCAAATTAATAAGAACATTGTCAGAAAGTTGTCCTGTTTCGATGATTAGCTCGATGTTTTAGTCCCATAGTCCCTTAATCGGCACCTAGATAACATCACACTACATAGCATCACTTGATTCAAAAATTCTTACTTCTTATTGAGAGGATAACAAATAAACATCATCCCTGTTGATTCAACCTCAATAAACACTTTGGAATGAACGATTTGATAAAATGAAAGACCTTCAGAGACGTTTCCACGTATTCAAATCTTGTTTCTAAATGTGAGCTCGGGTAAATAGGTATTCACCACTTATTAACCCAGATTTACTTTTATAGAACCTTGTGTTAAATTCTCCCCAAGTGTAGACACATTTTCTTCTGTTAATAGCTATGGTGCTATTGAATTATGAGAATATTTGTACCAACGCATTCCACTAAAATAAGAGGAAATGCCCATACAAAGTGAACATTTCGTTTAATGCACTCCAGTTCAATTTTTGCTTCTTAACAAGTGAGAGGGAGCAATGAAATCATGAAAGACCCGACTCAATTCCAGAATCTAAAAAATGTATTCCATTGAAAAACTATTCATTTATTTTTTCCTGAACAAACATATTCACAAAATTATAAACGAATTAAATGATCCAGTTTGATTTGTGGAATAATATTCCGAATTGACCTATAACCAGAGCATTTTTATAATTAGATGCAGTTTTGACTAGGATTTAACCAATACACTAAAAGAGTCCACAACTGTCGATACACTACAACACTAAGTACCAAAAAATCTCGCATATCCACTAAAAGTACTATTTAAGTACTAAGGATAACAGAGTTTACTCTGATGATGGCTACTTGGTAGCTGAATGGTCCTCGGTACTTCAACCTTATTTATAGTGGATAAGGGTGTTTATTTCGTACTCATTAGGATTTAAACAGGTAACACTTTTTCATTCCCGAAAATGCTCTACTGAATTAGACGCGAGTGTCTATTGAAAAAGTGACTTTGAAGCTGGTGATTGCGCTTGAATTTTCTAAAGCACACATAGCACTCGAATTTTCCTTCAACGCCGCATTCAAGTTGTAGATGTCTCGTCAGAGAACCTTTATGTAAATATTTCTTAAAACAGTTCGGACAGACGTTCGGTCCTGAAAAAAAAATTAATAATATACTGAAATACGTTTACAGACACTGGTTTTGAACACACAATCTAATAATTACTTACATAGACTATACTAGTATAACCTATAGATCATCTATCGCTATACACTTTTTATTATTTCAAAATTTGGCGAGCATTACATCTATGTAGTTCTTTTATAACTAGCAGTTACTCTCAATGTTATATTGGTCAAACTGGGAGTAAGATTATAAAATGCAAATCATATTGTTGAAAATCAGCGATATATTAAATAACTGAAAACATATCAGATATTGAGCAATACAATAATCGACCGCATACACAAGAATAGTTTACAGAAAATCGGGAATGTTATAGGTAATAAAGAATACTCGACCATGAAAATTCAGCCACCGCATTAATTAGGCTTCATTTTTAACCAACATCATTATCAGGCCAACAGTCAAATGTATGAATGAAAATCTGCATTTGGTAACTGTTTGGAGTATAGCAGTCATTTCGAGCTCTTTGACGAGTATTTTTTTTTCTTAGTTCCGGCGTGCGTTCTCCAGAAATATACTCATTTATATGAGTGAAAATTGAATCGCGTGGTAACCTTCTGGCGTTATAAAATGTTTTAGAATGTTCAAAGAAGCGTAATATTTTTTTATGGAAAATAGACTAGTGAAACGTACAGCGTATAATAACCACTTTAAAATAATGAACTATGTTAGCTTATGCATAACAGATTACAAAAAAACAAACGCCAGAAAGATAGCTCCCGTCAGTTTTTTGTAGATGCCTGAAATGTTCAAGAAAATATGAAATTTTCAAGTCTAAAAAAAAATTTTAATAAATTTTTCCCCTTTTAATAATTCTTTTAATGTAAAAATTTGATATACAATCAGATAGTTACCAAATCTTTCATCCATACACTGGTTCTTGAACTATATAGAGAGTTAAGTTAATAAGTTACAGGTTTTAGTTTTACATTATATTAGTTACGAAGCCAGATTTTTTTAGGCTTTCCTAACATATCTTTGTTATTTTTCAAATGTTCACCTTGTGTGTTAGTACTTTTGAAAGAAGTAGTTAAACTCATATTGTTTAATTCACGTTTCAAAAAGTACTGAACACACTAGGTCACTACGGCAACATTTGAAAAGTAACAAAGATAAGTCAGAAAAAGGAGTGAAATCTGAGTAAAATTTTGGTGAGTCTTTCTCTAGTAGAGTGGGTGAACATTTTAGAAGTAATAGGAATAACAAACATGACACCCATTATGTCAAACATTTATTACAAGTAGGCCAGCAATTCAACCAAATTTTGTTATAATTTCATTCGCTCCTCTCCTTGATCTCTTCATAATCCATTTTTAAACAACCGGTGGCAAAGTAATCAGTAGATTTCAATCCCTTAGTGTAAAAGGTATGTATGTACTCTTGTAATCCGTAAATTAGCTGTAAACAATCTGAACAATTGTTCGCCTGAAGCAGTTTATTTTGAAAATTTTCTACAGTGTATTATTCATTTGTAATCTCATTTCATCATAAAGTATCGTTTTTATATGAAGGAACCTCTAATCTACAGATAATAGAAAAACACAGGAAGCAACATCTCGTTTACGTCTTCATTGCAGCGGAATACATATTGTGATATTTGTCTTCAGGAAAACTCAGTCTGTAATGGATTTATCGATGGTACAGTTTCCAACTTTCTTCATTTGTACTTCGTAATCCAGGTCCAGGTTCTTTTAGATCCAAAGGGCCTAGATAGCAATTATCAAAGATGGTGAGTTTCAAAGTAAATTCATTTCTTTGCCCATTGAAAGATAAAAATAAGTTACTCACTCAACCTCAGCGCATGTGTGGGGGTTTTTGCAGCGAAATAGAATAAGCAATATCTCAAATTGTGAATTTATTTTTATTCAACAATTACACTCAACTGGAACTTCTATATAATCTTTATTATTAAACTAGGACTAGTACTGGAATGTTTTTGTTAATCACAACACATATCTGCTTTTATTTTCCCTTCACGATAAGTGCCTGGGCACTCGTAAAATCTTTACTACATCATATAACACATATCACGCTTTTTTTGATGCGTTTCTCCAAGAGCCTATTTCGAATTTTTTGTTGTCAAACCCGTTGGTTGCCGAAATTAAAACATTTTTTGATAATCAATCAGTTATCGGTATTATGTAAAGCACTTTTCAAATGTTGTTTGAGATGATGCTTCTGTCTGAATTTCTTAAGGCATATTGGACAATGAAATTTTGGTTCTACTTGGCACTCGAATTTGTAATGACGGCTCAGGGTGGCCTTGTACGCATAAGATCTGTGGCAGTACATGCATTTATGAGGGAGACCTAAAACAAAAGACATGTGAATAAATATAATTATATTAAATATACAACTGAACAGCATATAAAATTATAAATATATGGAGAAATGTGATGGAAGCAACTTTGGTGAAACGTTTAACTACATTATTTTCGTGATTCGGCCCATTTTGAAATATATTGCATGTAGTTTTGGAATGAGGAAAAATTGGGGAGGGTAAGTAAGTAGTCATAAAGTAGGTTAATCCGACCCTGTCTCCATTGTAGGGAAAATATTTCGCTTTCGGCTTTCCTGGACATGTTTACCAGTGTTCGTTTGGCATTATCCCACTCACAATCCTCATTGAATCCATTTCCTTCACTAGATATGTATTGTAATCGAATAAAATTTTTTTCCAGATTTTTGCAATCTGAGCCTTCTTGACTGTTTGTTTGTGCGTATGTGCTTAAGCCATTGTGGAAACGATTGCGCCTTTCCTATTGGTAGTTCCAACTGCAAAAAACTCTGAATTGGTGAGAACAGGAATTCTATTTTTGGGTACGATAGCCCCCTTACAAGTTGTATTTTCAATTTCAGCATTTTTCCGGTTATGCAACATATACCACAATCATACATCTACATTTGACCTGCACAAGTGTCCGAAATTATCATTTTAAATTTTACGAAATGACGTTGTCGAAGTAGTGACGTCACATTTGTCTGTTCGTCATGGATATAATTCTAAAATCCATAGATCATGAGTTATAGTTACGTCATAAAAAGGTTGCATTGAATTAAGGTTAATCCTACAAACGTAAAGATGAAGAATAAAGTTCTTGAATTCCATAAACGCAACGCATTACATCTAGGAATTTCAAAGAGTTGCCATCTCTTTCTAATCCTCGTATACTCCGCCTACTTTCTCAGCGCTTTACCATGGAGATCTCTACGATGCGTTCGTCATCAAAAAACGGAACATAAGTGGGCGGGGCATATCGCGAGCGAGTAGAAAGAGAAGTCCGTCGATTATAAAGAGATTGCTTCTCTTCAAGATACTTCGACGAGGTCAAAAATTTCGCCGTCAACAACTCTATTCTTCATCTCTGTGGATACAACATAGTATCCATGATTTTGATAGTTCACCTGACAGCAAAATATTATATTAATACATATTTTGTCAATTCAAAATAAACGTTCAATATCATGACAGGAGGATAAGGGAAATTAGTGATTACAGTTTCAAGGCGACGAGGATCTAAATATATTACTACGCATGGTTCAGCATGAGAACAGGAGAAAATACGAAATCTCCTTTTACGAATAACAACTCTTATCTAAGACAACCATAGGTCATCAGCAAAGATATCAATAAATAATACATGAAGCAGAATTAACAATCATTTCAAACTCAAATACCATCTTGTGAGTGTTACCGTCAAAATTCATATCCAATAAACTATAGCTGGTGATTTATATAGTTCTCATCGACAACATCAAGAAATTAAAGGGGCGTACTTAAATAACATGATTTTTTATAGGAAACTTCTACTTATAACAAAATAACTTGAAGATACACAATAACAAGACATGGGTATCAAACGGGGACGCGCTCTAAAGCAGTGACGTCACGATGCGATGAGGCAACGGTATTCCGGCCTATTATCATAAAATACTATAACTCAATTACTATTGCAACACCCAAATTGAACTTAATATCATGTATCTTTCGATTCACTATGCTTTGATTTTAACAGTTCCTGATATGGCAGATGATGAATTTTCTTCATCAAATGAAGTAAAATGTATTCATGCTCATAGGCGACTGGGAGGGTGAGAAAGGGGGCAGTTGTCCCTCCCCAGATATTTGTAAATTGCGCAGAATAAGAACATGAATCACTTGCCATGAGGTCAATTCATCGAGGTGGACTGCAAACTGTTCAGAATAAAACCGAAAGCTTCAGTCATTATTAAGTCTAAACGAAGATTGTTTCTTCTATCTCTCGTGTTAAGTAAGTTTTCCATCCAATCTGTCACAAAACTAACAGCATGTCATAGTATGGTCCACGGACATTCCCAATGTCAGCCCAAAATGTCCAAAAGGAACTAAATATTAATAAAATTCAAAGCAATTAACATCAGTTTTGACCACAATCAGATAGATAATATGTTATTTTCAGTAATATTGAAGCACCAAAACACAATCAAATACAATCTGTTAACCTGAAGAAGTCACCGTGTGGCGTAAAAGTTTATTTTGGAGTTTTTTCACAATTATTCAGTGTTGTTGTTTATGTGTAATAACTTTAGTATATTGAATCTTGTTATTGTTTCGTTATTGTTTAAGAAGGAATTTTATGTTTTATTAAATTTAATGAATAATGAGCGACGAAAAGTTTAAATTTATTTATATACCTTCTTATATAGTTCGTGTTATTTTGTTTTGCCCCATCCCATGAAAAGTTATGCGTACGTCTATCACGCTATCACATTATTCAGTATCATCGAAACTGGAAATAACCAACGAAATCTGAACACCATGTACATGTTGTTCAGATCTCGTTGGTTTTGTAAGGTATCTCGCTTATTCTTGAAGATAGAAATTTGCGGGTTTCACGACCCTTTTCTACTTTTTCGAAAAAACAACGTTGGCGAAGACAGATTTTTGATATGGCTTTCAATTTTAAGCTACAGCCACCTATGATTAACCGGCCAATGTCAAGAAAGTTCGAAAAATAGTTATAATTTGCCTATCTATGAAAATTAATACATAGTGTCTATATTTTTGGAAAGGCCGAAAATGCTCTTTCCAACTTCCAAATGGAAGTTTTTCTCTAGAACTGTTAGACTGACAAAAAAAGTACAATCTCCATCGGATTCTGAGTAGAAAAACCTAGATACTTAAGCAGGGGCCGCTAGAGAAGTCACCTGAAATCTAAGATTTTCAAATTTTAGGCTGTAGCTTGAAAACTAAAAGACATCTCAAAAATCTGCCTTCAACAACGTTGTTTTTTCGAAAAAGTACAACAGGGTCGCGAAAACAGCATCTTTCTATCTTTGAAAATAAACGAGATACCTCACACAAGCAACAAAATCTGGACACCTGTACGTAACCAACAGCTGGAGTATCCAGAATATGAAGTATGTTAATATTATAAACGAAATACAGAAAATATATGAGGTCTTTATTGATCAATGAGTATACTGGTTATAATTATAGTTATAATTATGTACAATGTTGGCACTATGTTTGAATGGAATTCCCATTTTGTTTTCTCTTTAGATCAATGGATGTTTGATAAAATTTATGGGAAAAGATCAAGAGAATAATTATAATCAATTATATTCTCATCCAAAACCTAATGGAACAGGCATTTATATAAAATTAATACAAAAGTAACACTATGCTTGCTAAAATTAATGCTTAAATCGAATAATACTAATTATTGAACAATCCATGTTTTCCTTTCATATGCATGGATAGAACATATTTGTGTTTAGATGCGTATGGACATAAGTCACATTTGAATTGTGGAGGAATTCCACAAACGAATTTTATGTGTCTTCTTAAATTATCAACTCTCGTGAAAATATGACCGCATTTTCGACAGGAATACACTTCTTTTGAAATATATCTCATTAGTTTTCGTCCTAAAATCAAACACCATTAATTAATTATACAAAATAATTATTTAAATAACTAGGTAGGTAACAGGATTTGCATCTAACCGCATACGAAATACCCTTAACCGCATCTACTCAAAAGTATAAAATACAATAATATACACGTTATCATTACAATCATCACTTATTTTGGTTCTAGTATCATTCAGATTCGAATGTTTTTATGATCGCTATTTGAACAAATATGAAATATTTGGTAAGATTTGTCTAGATCCACCAGTGGCACAATCTAATAGTTCTGAGCAGCTGTTTCGCCTTCTCGAACTTATCAGCAGACCGAGTAAGATTGTGATGCCATCGGTCGACTGTTAGAACAATTTGGTTTACGGTATTTTAATATTCGCTGATAATACAATCGGCCATCTGTCCAGAAATTTCCATTTCTGTTATCACTAGTCGATTCAGAAAAATTTTACCACTTATAAGTACTTAACAAGAGTAACCTCGATAATTACAGAAACATTTTATGTTGTTATTTTCACCAGTGATATCTTAAACGAAATATTTCATTAGGAGTGTGATACCGGTAAAACATATTTTCTATTAACATGAATTGGACCCTATTAATAAGAAATAATCACCCTTATCCACTAAAAATACTATTGAAGTACTAAGGATCGCAGACCTTTAGGCTACCAAGTAGCTATCATCAGAGTAAACCAAGTCATAAATCAAAATGTGCCTGTTCAAATACTATTTGGGGATAATAATGTGAACAATGGGTTACCCTCAGCTGCAGATAAATCAGAATTCAATGAATTCCTTTTTCATTTTCACATTTCCATCCCTTCTAAAGTACCTACATATTTGTCTGTATTGTGTTTTAAAAGTGATAAACTTTCTAGAGAAATTGTGTGATTTGTATTCAAAATATGTTCGGCTACCGAGAATTTTTCACCAATATTTTTCTTTATATGGGCAAAATGATCCTTATAACAAGTTAAAATGTTCCTTCTAGTTTGACCCACATAGCATTTTGAACACGATTCACAATTGATTTTGTAAATCCCGGATTTGTCGAAATCGGAATTTCTATCAAAGATGTTGCCTAAATGATGTTTTAGGTTGATCTTACATCTATAAACTGGTTGTATTGCAAATTCAAAAAACAAACTATGAAATTTATTAATTACTGAAGAATGGTAAGTAAAACTTTTGAATTTCATTGAAGTATTTGAAAGTAATGACTCTAATTCGGTTAGTTGGCAACGTTGCAATATCCTTTTTTGTTTAGAAATTAAATTATTGATCAAAGATTGTTGGTAACCATTGTCCAACGCAATTTTCTGGAGTTTCTCAACTTCGTTATTATAATTTTGTTGGGTCAAAGGGACGTTCAATAATTCATGAACTAGACTATTAAACGGAGCTATCTTATATCTAAATGGTGTAGGTGAATCCGCTCGGGTATACCTATTAGTTTGAGTGGGTTTTCTGTATATGTCGAAATTCAAATGATTCCATCTTTTATAATGTTAATATCAATCAAAGGAAGCTGATTATCTGTTTCTATTTCGACAGTGAATTTCAGTGAATCAAATTGGCTATTATGCGTGTTCAAAAAGCCATGTAAATCAAAATCTTTACTTATAATCGCGAAAATGTCGTCAACATATCTATACTAAACTTTTGGAAACTGATTCAATTTTGATTTTAAGGAGGTTTGAAGTTCGCTTATTAACCAGAACAGGAAAGAGTGGATGCCCATTGCACATCCGCTTGTTTGCTTATAGTAATTTTTTTTAATGAAATAATTTTGCTCCATACATAAAGATGAAAGGATCCCGTAGTCTGTGCAGTTTCTATTGGGGATATTAATATTTGAAAGCCATTTCTTCATAATGTTTATCGACTCATGGATTGGATTTGATATTATTCCACTATTTATTCGGTTTATGTAAAGTGCTTGATAAGGGTTGATACAGTACTCAATAATTGCGCGAACCAACGGTTCAAAAAGAATTATATTACTATCAATATCATTGAAATCCGAAAACGTGCGTAATGACAAAAATATAAAACAAAGTGTTAATGTGACCTATTTCCCGAGAATTCTATATATGACAGTTTCACTTATGATTCTTCAGTAATTAATAAATTCCATAGTCTGTTTTCTAAATTTGAAATAGATGAAAGAACAAGCTGAAACTCCATTTAGGGAACACATTTGACAAAATTCCCGATTTCGACAAATCCGGGATTTACGAAATCTATTGTGAATCGTGTTCAAAGTGCCATGTAGGTCGAACTAGAAGGAACATCTTGCCCACATAAAGAAAAATAATGGTGAAAAATCAGCGGTAGCCGGACATAGGTATTTTGAATACAGGTTACACCATTTCTCTAAAAAGTTTTTCACTTCTAAAACAATTCAATCAATTCCAATTTATCTCCAGCTGAGGGCCACTCCGTGCTAACATTTATTATCCTCAAATAGTATTCAAACAGTCACATTTTGATTTATGATTTAGTTTACTCTGTACCTCAGTACTTTAATAGTATTTTTAGTGGATAAGGGTAATTATTTCTTATCAATAGTGTTATAATATATTCACAGTGAGAACTCTTTTATAGTTTATTAATGAATTCCACCGTCTTCGATAGTGTAGTAGTTTCCATGGTAGACTTTTCCTCTGTCGACCATGTTCCATACTTGGGCTGCGTTAAAGCCGAGACATTTTTGATAAACACAAAAGGTGGTGATATTCATTAGGCAAGATAATATCTAACCACGACTTCTTTCGGTTGGGAAGTAAAGGAGTTGGTAGCAGTTTGCCTCTACCTATACTTTGGAATAGTCAGGATTCGCGAAACTTTCCAGGTTGTGTGAGCTTACCTCCTCGTGTCGATGTCCACAGTAGCAGAAATAGGCCGACGTTAAATAAATATAATATAAAAAGAAATTTCTTTTCATAACAAAATCACTATTGGTGGATTCAAAATATTGCTTCAGCACATGGATGAAATCAAAGGTAGAATATTTGATTCGTTTTTGTAATGTACTAAGCTAGTTTTTACAGTGGACTGCTGTTATGGCTCGATTGAACAGAAGTAAAAGTCCAAATTTTTAATTGGTCGCCAGAAACGAATAATGAACAGAATGTTTATCTAAAATATATTTTATTCATCGTACAATTGAATCATTTAATTAAATTCTAAATCAAAAATAGATACAAAAATGTGTTAACAATAATACAGTTTCAAAAAATGTAAAACATATGTTACAGAAAATATAATCATATTCGCCCCCTGGTACCTAATAAGGGACGGGACGTATTCTCGAATAATTTTCAGGTGTCAGGAAATTGTTTGAAATTAGATTTATGGGCCTTATAGAATTTGAGTATCAATATTTATTTCTAATATGGTATACACTGAAGTCAACCGGGAGGAGAATCTTGCAATGTTCAGTTAATGCGGAAACTATGTATCAAAATTGACAAAGTATCAGACCCATATTCAGATCGAACATCTTTTTATTTCTACAAATACAGTAGGCAAAACTCAGATGATTAATACTTGGAAGCAGTGGCGGCATCTCCAGGTAGGCAGGGGAGGCGGTCACACATCATACAAATCAAATACAGCAATAGAGAACTAATTATTAAAGTACTGTTATTTTAAAGATTCAAATATTGCATAACATTGCGACATATGTTATTAAGTATATGATTGAGTCAATCATATATAAAAAGAAGAAAAATATGTATCATACGTTCACAGGGAAGGTAAAGTATTGACTTCAATCACACGCACAGAATCTTTAACGCAACCATAGATCTATTATCCAAGGAGACGAAACACCTCATTCATAAAACTCCATTTGACTTGTCGCAATGATTACATGAAGTATGACAAAGAAAACCAACGGACCTCTTTGTCGTCGAGTCATAATTACTCCTTATTGGCAACGCTGTAACTATGATTGAAAACTTGGTACCACTTGTAAGGCAACACCGCTTCGAAATAGCTACGAGAAATACGGAAGATGTAAAATTGCATAGTACATAACAAAGCCCCCATTCATACTGATACTGTTTTTGACGAATAATCCATAAAGGAGGATTAAATATATTTCCTTTGAAACGTTCAAATGAATCTTCGAACAAAGTGACGTAGTATTTTCAGTTGTTCAAAATAAGTTTTCAGATATAGTTGAAGCAAGAGCTCTTTGACAGTCACTAGTTTCAAATTAACTGTAGTTTAGAATTGAAATGAGATTATTTTCCGCACTAACGCCCAATCATATACTTATTGACTCAGTACGAGCAGTGTATAGGATACATGTGAGAGTATGAGAGAGAGAGAGAGAGAGAGAGAGAGAGAGAGAGAGAGGGAGAGAGAGAGAGAGAGAGAGAGAGAGAGAGAGAGAGAGAGAGAGAGAGAGAGAGAGAGAGAGAGAGAGAGAGAGAGAGAGAGAGAGAGATATGCACCGTAGTGTTAATAAGATAAACTGAAGGAGTTAGTTGGTAAGAATTAGAAATGGATTGCTATCCAGCGACCGTTGTTATTTCATAAAAACAACTCTGTGACTCTCTGTTACTGACATGCGCCTTATAAATCACGCCCATTTTATTTGAGATAGGTTGCTATTCTCATCCGAATCGATTCTTTATCAAGCTGTATAAGAAGCTGTAGGCTTAATTGAGATTCATTTTATTAGGGTGTACAGCCTTGTTTCTTCAAATATTAATAGGATTTATTTATTTATATTCTTTCGAATTTTAAATTTTTTTCACATCCTCCTCATTTCGCAATGCGAATTTCTATATGACCCATAACCATTCTGACAAAAGAGCTCTACACCTTCTCGTTGTTTCTTGCTGAACAGTTGATTCAATAGAAAATGTTCCTACTACCTGGCATTATCTTTAATTATTTTGTAACAATCTTACAAAATAGATAATGAATTATTCAACTGAGTCGAGCACTACTTCCCTGGCGTTGTTATTCGAAACAGCCGAGAAAGCATCATTTAGGATTAAAAATAGTATCAAATAGTAAAGCTTAGCAGTAAAAAAAGGAGGCTTAGGACCCATGGCACTTATGAATTCACTACAATTAATGATAAAGATTAAAAATTCTGCCTCACCACGATTCAGAGTCACCAGCCGCCACTGCTTGAAGGCGTATCGATAAGATAAGACATGAAAACTTTAGACTGAACTATTGAGGGTAAATTTCAAATAACGTAAACAACACCAACGTTTTCTGGCTGATGAATCAAGTGACAAAATGAAGATTTACTGCATGAATGTTGTTATCATAGCCGTAACAGGACGTACTTGTTCTCAAATTATTACGAGAGCTACGTAATGCACGTTATTTGTAGATCCCATGTCTGATCTTCATGTGCATGGAGAGATCGTATTTCAGTTTCGACACGTATTTACATATGAAGCATTTGAATTGTGGAGGTACGCCACATACGAACTTTATGTGTCTTCTCAAATTGTCCACTCTGGTGAAACCTCGGTTGCATCTATGGCAGGCGAAAACTTTTTGATCCTGTGGCTGGAACCGTATCATTTTCCCTAAAAACATGCAACACTTTAGACGAATTTCCTAATGTTTTTGATAAAAGGGCTTGATAATCAAAGACGCGCCTTAACCTTGCACATATTGCTCTATGATCTCACTACAAGAATTAAATTTAGATTAGTACAACAAGTCAGGACATAATTTACAGATCAATACGTCATTAGATGAATTAAAACACTGGCATTGGATAGCCTTCCACTCATTATACTGGGAGCATCTCACAAACGCTTGATTGATCATTGGATAAGACGAAAGTTAATTATCTGGTTAATTGTCATAGTTTTTATTGTGAGTAGGTCGACGACATAACTCCTTCTATGGATGCATCTGAACAAAATGCTTCTGGAGAAAGATCCCAATCGAACAAATAGAAATAATGATTTCTACTTGAACTGGCCTAAGGCCATAGTACACGACGACTAATCATTCGATTTGATCAATCAATCATAATCAATGACCTGAAACCAGTATTATTTATCTGGGAAAAAATTCTACAACAAATCACTTGATCACACATAAGAATCTACTTGATTTCCATTTTCCTTATTCGACTTTGGTTTTCCATTGGCCATGCATTTGTGAAAAAAATTGACAGCTACTTCCATTATCTTCATCTAATCAAGATAGGATATCGTCCATTGAATAAAGTATTCGGTCGAGCCTCAGCATACAAGGCTGTCTTGTTTTTATTATATTTATTTAATTACACTAGCTCAACGGGTGTAACCACTTGAAGAGCTTAGGAGTACATACTATAATTATAAAGTAGCAATTAAAATTAACTAACATACACAGCTTTACAAATATCATTAGAGTTAGAATAAACTATGTCAATGATGGCAATTGGACGATAATTGGTAATCTCATATCTTGGTGCAGGCAATAAGCCGGGAAAAAGGCCATAATAAAAAAAATATATATAGTAAGCAAGATATTATTTTTTTTTTTGCATTTTGTTCCTAAAACCCCATGGATCATTCATGACTATCAAGACCGCGGGGGTCGACCTTTCTACCTCCCCAAAACGGTGTTTCAACCCCTCAGAGGAGCATTCTTATAAAAACAATCCAAAAGTTTAGAAAATTAATGAATTAAGAGCCGAGAATGACCCCTAGTATGTTTTTTGGGTCGCTGATCACGATTCCGCAGTTAGTTTTTTGGAAAATTTGGGATTTCCCTGGGAGTTGTGAATAATAAGACATGTTGCAAAAATGACCTCTAGTAGGTTTTCTGGTCGCTGATCAGGATTGCGCTGTTATTTTTACCAAAAAACTCTCCAGATGTAAAATTCGGGGAATTTGAGATTTTCCTGAGACGGTTATGAAAAATAGAGTATAATTTTGTTACAAAAATGATGACCACTAGCAGGTTTTCTGGGTCGCTGATCACGATTTCGCTGTTGGTTTCCTCGGAAAACCTTCTCCAGAATGAAAAATCCTAAAAATTGTAATTTCCTTCGCAATTTCGGGGAATGAAATGAAAAAAATTTCAGGTATGTATTATTACTTTTTCTATTTTTTATTAAAGAACCACTTTTCTAAACTTCATTATTCTATATATTTGTTTTTATTATTATTATTATTATCATCATACATTTTTTCATTCATTTACAGTTCAAAGTTATTTTAATCGTCATCAGATTCGTTATCAAATTCATTTTCTAAAATTCTATTATGATCATCATAAAACATACTGAGGGTCATTTTCGGCTCTTAATTCATTATTTTTCTAAACTTTTGGATTTTTTTATGAGAATGCCCCTCTGAGGGGTTGAAATCCCGTTTTGGAGGAGTAGAAAGGTCGACCCCCGTGGTCTTGATAGTCATGAATGATCTATGGGGTTTTAGGAACGAAATGCAAAAGAAATTTTGAAACCTAGCTTACTGTATTTTTTAAATTTATTTTCCGGTTCGTTGTCTGGACTACTAGACGAGCTCAAACTAGTCACCCCTTCATTGTCAAGCTTATCGAACAACGAAGATGTGGAACTCTGACTAGTGAGATCTTTCCCTATGCCTATAACATCCAAGCCTTCAAGAACTCCCTCCTTCAACATTCCATCGCAAGCTCACACGTTGTTCATCTTCGAACATTATTATTTCCCTTCTCGTGTAGTCAAAGTATTAAAAAAATTTTTTTTTGATATATAGAGCCTAAATGAAGAGGCAATATCAGTCTGAAATTCCCTATTATATTAGACGTGAACCAACTTACTGTTTTTCTTGGGGGAGGTGTATGGAACGCATACTGTAAGTAAATTGGTAAGATGTTCATAGAATAATTTTACTGCGACATTAACATCGCTCGTAAGTTATAATGCAGACAGGTCAAAAATCAGTAATAGGTTATAAAGCAATGAACATTTTGCCTCTCATTTCTTTATATATGGAGGTTCCATATTCATGAGTAAACAACACAATACTCTCATTATTTTAATAGAAAATAATACTATAGTTATAATTCATTATTGAATTCCGGAAACCCCATAACTGTTAACATTATAATTATTATATGAAATATACACAATAAATATCTATCTTTACATTTGAATTCTATGTTCCATGATAACTTGCCCATGTTTTCTATGAACATGACTTTTCAAATGATCCTTCCTGCAAGTTTTATGAGGACAGTAGGCACATTTGAAACGTTTATCTATATTTCCGCATTGACTTCTGTGACGGTAAAAGTTACTTGAATGTTGGTAGATCTTTCCGCAATCGCATCTATATCCAGTACGTCCTAAAAATATTAAGAGTTAGAGTAAATTCATAAATGTAATCAATTGTAACGAACTAAATCTGTTGAATAGAGGTTATGTGCATAAGTTATTTCAATTCAGATTTTATTAATTCGTTCTAACCTAGAAGACTAGAGAGACAGGAGAGCGAACTACGGTGGTGCGAATAAGCCGAACAACTCTGTCGACTGCAGAGCTGAAGTAATGGGTTAATACGCATGCACCTTTCACCTTAAAATATATAAACTGATGCCTGCACGGGTGGAAATACAGTAAATCTGTAACATTATGTGGAAAAAACAACGAAGCTGTTTTTTACATACATCGTAAGTGAGGCATTTGGAGAGCTAAAACCAAAAATTTCTCACTTCCATCTTTGGACATTTTTGAAAATTTTTTTTAAATTAATTTTTCACGATAACGGTAGGACGCAGAGAAAAATTTGTCAACCAACATTGTAGACAACAATATTTTTTACAAACCTATCTCATGCAGTTGCTGCGCTACTACCAAAAAAGGAAAATGCAGAAGACGTCAAAGTTCTCTTTTTTGACGCGAAAGAAAAATGTTAGTGGAAATATAAGAGTAGTAAAAAAAAACCTACCAAACGCATATCTTCTTTTTTTTTCTACAATGCACTATAACGAAGTGCTCTCGTTACTTATAATTTACTGTGCTCCTCTGGTTAAAAAGAAATAACACCGACGAGGCTGACATTCTAACGCATCAAAGTTTTGTACATCCTATGTAGAAGAAGTTGAAGCTAATAGGAGATAAGGAAGTTCTTATTCAATTCACCACTGACTGCAAGAATCTCAGGCCACCTCTGACGTTTTATTTCTTTCGGCACAAAACCAGTATAAAAGGAGAACGGATTTCTCACGAAAGGGATTGAAGAATCAGCCGTCCGACCGCTAAGCCGCTACGATTCAGATGCATTATTACCGACCGTTTAATTAATTCAACTCCGTTAATTTCCGATATTTTATTTCAATTTTTTATTATACTCCGTCCGCGCTCCGTAGGATCCACTCATATACTTTGACCAAGTCCGAAGGTAAATATTGTACAACTAACTCCAGTTTCAACTGACTGCCGAAAACCGAATAATTTATTATTATTTGTGTTGAGGAAAAACAGACCGCTTGCCTTCAGGAATTCATTTACCGAAAACCGAGTAATTTATTATTCGTGTTGAGGAAAACATCACTTTTTTTTTCCAACTGACCGAAAACCGAATAATTTATTATTATTTGTGTTGAGGAAAGACAGACCGTTTGCCTAAAGGAATTCATTTATCGAAAACCGAATATTTTATTATTCGTGTTGAGGAAAACATCAAATTTTTTTACTGACTGCCGAAAACCGAATAATATTATTATTATTTGTGTTGAGGAAAACAGACCGCTAGTCGACAGGAGTTCTAGTACCGCAAACCAAATAATTTATTATTTGTGTTGAGGAATTGACCCGATCATTAAAGAACTCGAATATTATTAGCGAACACGTAAATTTCCACGATTCGAAATAAATACAACCACCTGTGTCGACAGTGTCCCAGATACTGACTGACTATTAAATTATTTCTGCTGGTTTCTTATTGTGGGTCAACGTTCCAAACGTACACTACTTGGCGTCTAAGTTTTTTAGACCATCTGATCGATGTAAACAACTATATCACGCGAATAGATATCCTGATTTGAATTATATTACAGAACTTCCGATTATTTAATTGTTGCGAATTATCCCGACTAGGTCAAATACAGGACTTAATTATTTGAAGTAATAATATACGACCCTGGACCCTTTCTACTTTTCCGTTTAACAAGAAAACTTATCTTTTCCCTAGAAAGGCGGTCACAGCACTCTTATGGAGATGAAGGGCTCTCATTTTCTAATATGTACTACTTTGGATATACCCACCGAATGCATGGTGATCTTTGCAAGTGGCACCATCATACAATGCCACAAAGATGACTTGTCTTGCAGCTTCGACGCTTTATTGATGTGTCATGAACATTTCTGCAGTATTTCGCAAAATTTCATTATTTACGAGTTTTTGTCGCATCCGCTAAAAGCTACGACGCTGGATTATAGTATTTACAGAATAGTACATACTATGAATTGAAAACACTATATCTTCGTAACAGTACATCGTAGGATAAAGAAAGTGCATATACATTTTGGAGGTTTTTTCCACAACTTTAATATTTACATACCAGCAAAACATTCTTTTTCGTAGAAGGGGGAAAATGATGTTCGGAAAATTTCGCGCCATCATTTGATATTCCAAAAAATACCCAAGGATGGGGATCACAACTATTTGATTTTAAGCTCGTCTCATGCCCCGCTAACAATTTATATAAAAAAAAATAACAAATTTTTTTCCGTAAAAGCCATATTTTCCTGATCTATCTACTATACGATGGTCGTCACACTTGTCGACCGTTCTCTTTCCACCACCACCCCCGAAATTTGCTATCCTGTCTCACTAGCAGAAAGGTGTGATTTATTTATCAGTCCGTATACGTAAATATTATAGTTGATTTTGAATGACTACATTATGCGATTCATTTTTTTGATAAGTATGGAATTTGATTCAGACGAATTGGAAAATCTATGTGCAAAAACCGCAAACTTCTGCTGTTGTAAAAATTCGTAATTCTTAGTAGAAATATTTTAAGTTTCGCGCCAATTCAAATCCTTCTTGCATTTCTGTGAACGAATACGGAGCTTGCGCTTCTCTTTGTAACTGCTCTGTGCTCGCTAACCTTCATGATTCTAATATAAGAACTATGAACACATGTTAAGGAACTACTTACCTAACACCTTATTGGATTATAAAACATGAATTGAGAACAAAGTATGAGAAGAACAAAAGTTAAAACTGCTTTAAATCGCGACATTATTTTGTTTTGGTTGATTTTGGTAGATTTCTGCAAAAACTATATCAACATGTAACTTTCCTAAATTATAAATTTTAAAATGTTAATGTTTGATAATATGGTGAAACTGATGATATAAAATGCATTGGATAATAAATTTTTTATTGAAATAACGATAACAACAAAACTACACTACTGGTTAGATACTACAGAACAAAAAACTAATAACAGGAAGCAAAAAGAATTAAAACATTCAATATAACTAAAATTAAATAATCGTATTTAATGATACGTCATGTTTCCTGAAAACGTGAATTTTCAAATAATCCTTTCTACAAGTTCTGTATGGACATTGTAGACACATGAAGGGCTTTTCGTTGGATCCACATCGCGTTCTATGCCTGTAGTAATTACTGGAATGTGAATACCTTTTCCCACACTCGCAAACAAAGCCAACACCTGAAAAAAATTATCTCAATTAGTTTGTTGAGTGGAGATAAGAACATCATACTTAACTTTCGCTTTTTTCCTTAAATAAGAGTATATAAAATTGCTGCGTTAATATGAATGAAGGCGTTATTTTAATGTAAAATAGGTATTGGTCTCGTTGAGAAAATACTAGAACGATGTGGGAAAAATGTTGTTCTCCACTGGATTCAAGACAGATACCAACTGAAAATCATCTAAAATCTGATATACTTTCGAAGAAGAAAAAGACAAACAATAACAAGGATAACTGAAAATCAAAAATTGAACCATATGTGAGATCCGAACCCGCATCCTTAGATGTCTGGTTACTAATTACGCGTTCCATCTCCATCACAATCTTCAAATATTTGATTCTTTCATCTTAATTCATTGCAAATGAAACAAATTAATATAAATCTCTATTATACCAACATGAAGCGTGGTTCGTACTAGATGGAGTCTACCATTTTATTACCACACTTTTTCTCTTTCAATACTCCCATTTTCAGTAATGAGTTCATGTTGACTGTTCATATTCCAGTTCAAATCTGTATGTGAACTCTTAGTACAGTCATTTAAAGATTTCCGGGCGATTATAAATGATCTCGTTATCTTTGAATTTGGTATAGTGATTCATAGCTCAAAAAAAAAATTGAGTTTGTTTTTTGGAAGAAAATTGTCTAAATTATGGTGGATTCCATCAGCTTCTGGTTCCAGTTGGCCAACTTCTGGGCGATTATGGATAACGTTGTCAACTTTGGATTCTGTTTAGTGATTGCTATCAATCGAGTTCATTTTTTGCAAGAAAAAGGTATGAATTATGTTAAATATCATCAACTCCCGGTGCCAATTGGCCAATTTCCAGGTGATGATGAATAATTCTGTTATTTTTGACTTCGGAATCGTAATTAGAGATCCCAAAAACCTTCGAGTGAATAGTCCTGTCTCTTAATAACAATTTTTTTGGGATCTGGAAAATTTGGTAATTTAAATTGTTTATAAACGGTCAATTTTTTAATAAAACAATTGTTGTGCCAATTTCTCATGGTGAGACTGGGTGACCATGATTCTTAGGATATCAAAAACATTTCGCAACAAGTTTCAGACAAAGATCAACTGTACAAAAATATTCCGATAGTTGCCGTTTTCTTGTCGAAAATGACTGTACTATCTACAACGTTATGGTGCGTCCAGACTTAAACAGGAACAGAAACAAACAGGACGAACCAAACGAATTCGCATAGTTTGGTGTGCTTTGACGTCATTTCTTTCATAACGTGAACTCATACTAGCCAAGAGGATGAACAAGTACGTTTCAACATTAGAATCTTATTCGGTATGTTTCTGAAATTGTTTTACTCCCCCTTTCAACATAAGTCTATTCAAAAAAGTAAAAAAAAATAATAGTATAATATTAACATCATTTATTCATTCAATTAACATCTACATTTAGTTTCATTGACTTTCGTATACTTGACATTTATAAAAATTGATCATGAATAGTTAAAATTTTTTGAAGTAGATAATAATTCCTACTATCAAATAATGTGATATTCTTAAATTTGTTTTTCATCAACAATTAGAGATACGTACGTTGCACTATCAATTTGAATAGAAGCATCTAATGGGGAAAAACATTACAATATCGTTTAATTAATGAAAATCGCAGAGTTCCGTGGTAGATTTCACATTCGTCACTAGTTTTTTGTCAGTACTCCGCAGGATTAAGAATTACACTCCAGTCCATTACAGGCTCAGAGCTACATTGTTCATTATGAAATCTCAAGACATGTAATTTCATATCGTCTTTTCTATTGGACCGGTGTTCACAGAAAGGACAATGAAACCTTTTCTTATTTCCGCAAGATGTTTGATGCCTACGTAACGTGCTTAAATGGCCGTATGACTTCCCACATTGACAGAGAAATGGTTTTGATCCTAAAAATAAATGTTTGTTAATGCAGGAAAAAGTGGGAATCATTTGGTATGCGAAAAGCAGTCAATGAATGGCCCAAAGTGGTTCAGTTAACCAATCTTCACGATGGATTCAGAATTTTATGAAGCTTTGTGAGTAGGTCGAAGATGATATGTGGTAAGTACGAAACCGCGCTCATAGTTTCACGTCAAAAAGCGTTTGAGGTTAGAAAACAGTAAAAACATGATAAAATAAAAGCAAATAGCTTTGGGGTTTTGGATCAAAATAATACAGTCCTTTGAAAAAACGACGTTAAACCAAACTTGAAAAATGGTAAATTTTGGAAGAAATTTCAATTTCATACTTGAACGTTGTTTGTCATGTTGTTAGAATTAACATTTTTTCTTCAAGTATTTTTCAAAACTCGATATTTTCCAAGTTGTTCAAAATAACCGGAAAATATCACGTGTTCTTTGGAGGAGGGGCGAGGAGGAGGTGGTTTTTAAACAATTCAGAAGCTTGGAGCGTATAGATAAGAACTAAATGAACATTTTTCCATTGATTATAATTTTTCTCAAAATGCATATGTTCCGATATATGCGCGAATTTTCTGCCATAATCTTTTTTTCCATACTTTTACTTAACCTGTTCGAAGAGCATCGTGTGAGCCAGCAAGAGAATGTTGGGAGGGGAGATTTTTCTTGGAGATATGGAGGCTATAGGCTTAGGGAAAGACCTCAATAGGCAAAAAATTTCACAACTTCGCCATACTATAGAAAAATTAAGTCTTGTAGGAAGAAATTCGATAGGTCTCGAGCTTGATAATGAAGGGGTGACTAGTTTGAGCTCGTCTAATCCCCTATCGGGAATCTCTTGTGCTGGAATAACATACGAGTTTTCTGATGAACATCACATACCATGGAAACGTTCATAGAAAAGGGAGAGGTCAGCCACCTTTGTACGATGTTCTAGAGAGCTCAATTGATTGTGACATTATCAATCAGACGAATAGGTCTCTTCTGGATAGAATCTAAGAGCTTTAGTCTATGTTTGGGAGCCAAACTCCAAACCTGTGAATAATACTCCAGGGCAGGTCGATTCTGTGCTTTGCAGATTATGAGGAGCTGCTGAGGTATAAATTAGAATAGGGATAGAAAACCAAGTTTTGGTAAAGCGGTTTTCGTAATAGACCTCACATGATCATCCCATGAGAGAGTTTGCTGGTGCTGATCCCGAGCATGGATAGAGAACCCTTCATAGGAGTAGTTGTAACTGAGGTTTTCATATTAGGGATTGTAGGAGTCGTCTTCCTGAAGAAGATGTAAGCTTGAGTTTTGGTTGCATCAATCTCTACTAAATTATTAAATTCCCATTCACAAGCATTGCCAGATCTCCATTAGAATTGAGTCAAACTGTCTCTGTCTCGCTCCTCTAGCTTCAATGGATGGTATAGGAGCTCTAGATGAAGAAGCGGTATGGAGGGTACCATCATCTGCAGAGCTGTGAACGGGACCGGTGGACACTTCCAACTGGAACCGGGTCTTTTTAAAGGGGTACATTCAAGATAACTCGCGTTCTATCAATCAAATATTTGAAATTCATTATTCAGGGATTTTCGGGTCGCTTATTATGAACCAAAAGGCGACATTAACAATAGTTTACTTCAAAAATTGACCAAAGTCGTTAAAATCACTTTTACCCATCTGCCATTTAGCCATAGTGAATTGAGCAATGTTAATGGCGGATCCATGATGAATTTAATTGAAATCGGATTGATAGAAAGCGAGTTTTCTCAATTTTACCCATTTAAAGAGACCTAATTCCGGATTTTCGCTGAAAAATCGTCCATACCTCGAGAAAAGATGCATTTAGGAAAGAAATATAATGAATTAAATTATTTTTTTAGGTCTTGTCTATTTGCTCCTCGTTTTAGAATTGGAAAAATCTCCTTCCTACCTCTCCACTGCCTCCAAACAAAACGTAGTGTTTTCCGGTTTTTCTTGAAAAACTGATTTTTGAAAAAAAACTTGTGGAAACAAAATTTTTAATTGTAACATGACAAAGAACTTCCAAGTATACAAATTTGAATTTTTTCAAATGTAATCAATTTTCAATCAGGATCTTTTTCAAAGTCCTGCGGAAGGAATGCATGTTTCGAAAAAATAGGATAAATAAAGTTTATTTTGAACCCCAAAACACAAAAATAATATGTTTTATAATTTGACAAGTTTCCACTGTTTTCTAACATTTTTGCTCACCAATACGACGTCAAACAAAGCGCGGTTTTGTACTTCCCCCATCCTAGACACCATATTTCGTTATCCTACTCACCAAGATTCATCAAATTCCGAATTCATCGCAACGAGTGGTATGAGAATGCTTCATTTACTGGGTTATAGGTATAGGACAATACGATACATTACCAACAAACTACTGCAAAATGTGTTACTAAAAAAGAAAAAAATATTGCTCTTAGTCGACTACAACCATATTAGGTTGATGGAATATTACACTTATTACTTACCCACCCTCCAGACTTAAAAAGAATATCGTTTTGAATGTTTCGTAGGAGGTTATTCCGAAAAAGTCCTACAATTCTAAAATATTTTCAATCTTCATCACTTCCGGTTGATAACAATTTTGTTATTTCCAATGGAACACCCAATTTTTATTCATTTCTGGTTTCTTCATCAAAATTGATAGTGGTTTTTTTTTTGCGAATATCTTTAAAACTAATTCTTAAAAGATAATGATTGTAATCCCACTAATAATTCCAAAAGCTATGAAAGTATGGATAAAAATTTCCAAAAAAGGTATAAAACTAGTTTGAACATGTCATGAAAATGGGAAATTTAAAATCTTAATAATACCATTTGTTTAAATAGATCCCTATATTTTTTATCCAGCATGACAATGACCGGTTGAGTCTCATTCAAAAAGATATGAGTAACTTTTTTAGTATTTGTGATAATTGCTTATTTTCTGTATATAATTCATAACATGAAATTAGAAAAAATAGTGAAATGTGAACATTTTATTTTTATTATCTGCTGACATATCGCTATGGCTCATATACAAAATCAGTCCCGGGGCCTCATCGCGCTGCTTAATCAAGTCAGAAAAAAAGGGGGACTCATGATTATTATAATGAAAACAATGAAAACCCATTTTCAAATGTAATGTCTTTTGTAACAAAAAATGGAATATCTCGGCCTCTTTTAATCCAAATTTTCTGAAATTCGGTAGTATCAGGGGGTTATTTGGTCCGCTAAACCTAAATCTGAAGTCGGAAAATGGAAAATCCGGCCCGTTTGCTGGAAAACAAAATTTTTTCCCGTAGTTGAATGGTATTGAAATAATAAGATGCCGTGATGTGTCTCGGTACAAATTTTACTAAAAGAAGGAAAATTGTTCGAATATTTTGTCGTTTTTTCTTCATATTCCTGTCTCGGTCCTCGTCCAAAGTGTCAAATTATAGGTTTTTTTGGTCGCTGAGTATTATTTTGTGGTTATAAAATCAACTACAGTTTTCTATCAAACTCCGAAAATTTTGAATTTGACATATTTACATGACAACCTTTAATTTTTATTTTGTTTTTCGAAAAATTTTAGATATTTATTATGATAATGAATATCAAGTATCTTTTATCATGTCCCGTACAGTACCTCTTTCAAAGCCGGAGCAACTTTTTTGAAGCATCAATGATGATGCGGCGTACGTGTACCATAGAGATCCTATCCACAAGATCTCTATGACGTGGACACATCAACGCGTAAGGAGAACACAGCAGCTGTATTTGATTGTGGAGGTAAAGAAACTGGCATGCTGGCAGTAGTATCTGAGATGCGGCTGTAAGATCACGTCCTTTTTTATATTTTAATTTATAAAACACGTGGGCTCTATGAAATATCGATTTGTATTAAAACTTAGTAACCGAAAATAAAATTACGTAAATGAAATTAACGTAAATGTGCATTCGAAAAAAAAGCTGAGTAACTCGAAAACCTGATTCACAATAATACAGTAATTTCAAGATTCAAGATTCTTTCCCTTCTTTTAGTGAAATTTGTACCGAGAACCATCAAGGTATTCCAATCACATTGACTGACATTTTTCGAGAAACAAAATAATTCAAGTTTGTCGTGTTGAAATGGTAAGTTTTCATTTTCCGAGAAACTATCGTCGGTTTTGATTTTATGATTATAAAATAATACTCAGCAACCACGTAAACATATAATTAGACACGTTAGACGAGGACCGAGATAGGAATATGAAGGAAAAACGACGCAACTTTCCAGAATATTCCTTCTTTTAGTGAAAATTGTACCGAGACACATCACGACATCTTATTATTTCAATACCACTGTCCGAGGAAAAAATTTGTTTGATGCTAAGATTTGATAAAATTCAGCAAACCGGCCAGATTTCCCATTTTTCTACATCAGATTCGGGTTCAGCGTAATAATAATAATAATAATAATAATAATCTTTATTGAATATAATAAAAATAATATATAATTATGATTACAAAGAAAGATAAATTCAACAATAAAGTTAAAAAAGTTCCATAGTTGGAACTTGTTTGTGGTACAGTGAAAAGTTATTATCATTCATTACTCATTAATAATATTATTTAAAAAAAGAATTTATATTTACCCATATATATAGACATACTATATATATACACATCTATACATATATACATACACATTTACATTATACACTCATACATGAATATATCTATAATTTATAAATTATTTAAGTATATTGTTACTACAATATTATTATAATAAAATTGAATACAATGAAGACTGTTCTATGTTGAGTACAATTTGGAATCATTCATATTTCATTATTTATTGTAATAAGTCTCTACATGTTATAACTTGTGTGGTGGTTGGGATCTATTCGTCTCACAACTCGTTATAATCTTTAAACACTGATTATATACAATTGTAGTTTCTTCTTTCAAACGATCACTATTGTCTCTCAACAACATATAGGAATTATATGTGTATCACTATAATAAATTTTGCATCACTTCACTCCCATTTACACTTATTAACCAATTTGTAAGTTTCCGTTTTAAAACAAATTCATTGGTAATGGTCTTCAAATCAGTTGGTAAAAGGTAATGTAATCTTGGATATATATAATTAAACGAGTGCTGTCCTATAGTTTTTTTTACTCTTGGTATTTGTAATGATTCCTGTCTCTGTAATCTAGTGTCATACTCATGTTCTATATAGTTTTTGTTTGTTTTTTTGAATTAATATTTTTCTTGCAAATATCATTTTTATATCAAGTAATGAAGCATCAGTGAATAAGGCCTTACTAGGATATCGAAATTTTTTATTATAGATGATTTTTATTATCCTTTTTTGTGTAGATTCTAGTTTCCTTAGATATGATTTGGAGACTCCGCCCCATGCAATAATGCCATAGCTCAAGTGACTTTCCACTAGTGCATAATAGAGTATTCTCAGTTCAGTGATGTTTAGAACCAATTTTAATTGTTTGAATTTATATATTATTTTTCTAATTTTTTTTTGTTAAATTCTCAATGTGGAAATTCCATTTCAGATGTGAATGAATAAATATTCCTAAATATCTCACATATTCCGTTTTTTCTATTTTGAAATTTGTATTCTCTGTATTTATAGTGATGTTTAATTCCGGTAAGTGACTGCGGTATGACGTAAACGGTAAGTAGGTGGTTTTTGTTAAATTTATAGTAAGCATTTTTTTGTCGAACCATTTTTTTATATATACTAACTCGTTTTCAACAATTTCTTTCAGTTCTTTCCATGTTTTTGCAGAATAAAATAGGGCAGTATCATCTGCGAAAGCAATAATTTCAGCCAATAATTGTAAGTTAATCATGTCGTTTATGTAGAGAATGAACAGTGTAGGACCCAACACAGTGCCTTGGGGTATACCATATATTGTTTCTTCAGGAGTGCTGTATATATCATCAATTTTAACTGTTTGGTTGCGATTTGTGAGGTAAGATTTTAATAAATTGTTCGCTACTCCTCTAATTCCTATCTTTTCCAGAGTTCTCAAGAGTTCTTCATGGCAAATGGTGTCGAAAGCCTTTTGGAGATCAACAAATATGCATAGAGAAGGTAGTTTATCATCTATGGCGTTATATATGTTCTTTGTTAAGGCCGCTATGGCATGTTCAGTAGATTTGGCTTCTTGAAATCCGTACTGTTTAGATGATATTAATTTATGTTTTTTAATAAAGTGCTTTATTCTGTTGTTGATCATTTTTTCTAAAATTTTATTAAAGTTAGTAACTAACGATATAGGCGGGTAATTCTTCATGAGTTGTGTTTCGCCTCCTTTATGTATGGGAATTATTACTGATTCTTTGAAAATGGAGGGATAAATGCCTGTTTCTAGAATCATGTTGAATATAAATACTAATGGGTTAATTATGTAGTGCAATGCAATCTGTAACGTTCGTACGGTAATATTATCGATACCCGGTGTCGAATTTTTTTTCAGTTTCACAATAATGTCTCTAAGTTCATTTGAAGTTGTGGGTTTGAGAAATATGTTTTTATTGTTGATTTTTTCAGGAAATGTTTGAGTAGGTTTTTAATTTTTTTTCCTAATGATACTCCCACGTTTTTAAAGTAAGAGTTGAACGTGTTCGCAATCTCGATTTTATCTATTACAATTTCATTATTTTCATTCAATATTTCTTTCACGACTGGTTTAACTTTTTTTTTGTTGGTGATCATCGTGACTGTCTCCCACAATTTTTTATTGAGTCTATAATCTGGATTAAAAGAGCCCGAGATATTCCATTTGTTATAAAGGACATTTCATTTGTTAATTGAAAATGGTTTTTCATTGTTCAATAATAGTAATAATCACGAGCACTTTTTTTTTCTTCCAACTAACGATGTGTTAGCCATCCTGAACATGATGCAAAAAGAATTTTGCATTTTCGTGCGTTCTGTAAAATTTTAGACGTTTTTACACTTTTGACTGGACTAGTTTGAGTTGAAGTGAAGAATGAAATAACCATTGAAAGTGATAAATAAGTATTTAATATAAAGTTTAACAATTAAAGTCAATTAACAAAATTGATGAAAAATATTGTTTCTTAGATACTAGTTATAGCTACTGTTTTCGTTTCCTCTAT
Source organism: Endomychus coccineus (assembly GCA_958510875.1). NCBI lineage: Eukaryota > Metazoa > Arthropoda > Insecta > Coleoptera > Endomychidae > Endomychus > Endomychus coccineus. The sequence goes on from OY294067.1 coordinate 289,851,829, forward strand.
AATTATGGACAACTTTCTGATGCCGCTGAAGAGTATACTTTCTATGTGTTACAAATGTACATTCTGAGCACCAGTATTGTTTCCTTGTAGAGCCACATTCTCTTTCGTGTCTAAATAGAGTGTATTTATGAAGATAGCTTCTACCACACCCACAATAATATCGATCTGAAAATTACAATAATCACTGAAAATCAAAATTAATCTACGACATATTAGTCACAAAACAAACTTTCAAAATACCCAAACAAATAGAGCTCATTCCGAATCAAATATATCCGTTTTGGATCTACGAATTATGTTCAAGTTGCTTGTTCGAGGAGGGCGTGTAGAAATGTCATATACCCAGGATTATTAATTTATGAAGTGTACTTTCGAATTCCTAGCTACTTATACAAATAATATACTTGTATATAAGATATTTTGTTATTATTCTTAGTATTTATTCCAACACTACTCATACTTACATATCAATGAAAAACTGCAGTAGTTCCTGCCTTATGCAACTGCAAAATGTGTTTTTCTAAACTATATTTCCGGTGGGTACTGTGTGGACAAAATGGACAATTGAATCGTTTTCGAGTTTTCTCACCACATTCAGCTTTATGCCGTTTCAAATTGAACTTATAGATATAACTTCGTCCGCAACTACAGTAAAATCGATCTGAAGAGAAAGAATCGTTAGTAAATAACATAAGCATCGAATCAGTTGAGGAAAATGTTGGGCGCGATGACACGACAAATCAAAACTAGGCCATTAAATTTGAAATTAACACAAAACAGGCCAAATCTTCTTAATTCCGTCCGGATGGTTGAATTGAGATGCGGTTTTTTGCATTCGATTCATAAAGGTATTTAGAAAAATTGTCCATGCATTTTTTTGAGTGCATTTTCTTAAACTGTTATAAAGAAAGAATTATTACTTGTTAAATTATCGACAAAATGATCAACACTTAATCACTCGAGTGGTTTTTGTGGTCGCTGACACGAATTTGATGGTCACAAAGTCCGCCGATGCACCTGGGGACCAGGGCGCCCTGACGGAAAGCTCATCTTCGGAACTACGTTTCAATTTCGTTCAAAATGCATGAAATATTATTACTCGGGAGTTTTTTGAGGTTATTCGTAAGTTTTTTTTTGGATGCAATAACATTAACTGAACACATACGAGAACATTTTATAATAATAATAAGTTTATTTACATGAAGATTCACAAAAGTGGTTCATATATTGAGAATAGTTCATACATTAAGATCTAGGTAAATGAACCTATGGAGAACCACTGAAGCAGATTCTGTGTGTGTTGATATTTATACAGGGTGTTTCATCTCAGACGAGCCACCCCGTATATTTCTTATCCCATAATGAGTGGAAAAATCTCCCGAAACACGTCGAATGATTTTGTTTGGGGGACATCTTTTGACGTATATTTGAGGCTTGAACAATCAACCCCCTGATAGGGAGCACTTCAACCCCTCAAAATTGAATAGGGGAGAGGGGTTGAGTGATACGTCATTTCCAAGGTCTTGGAAGCCTCTTTACAACGGTGTATGAAAAACGTGAAGTTGATGAACCGTTTTCGCCAAAAATTAATTTTGTTGCTCGAATGCGCCACCTTGAATATTTTGGTTATTTGTACAATGTACAAGCTCATTTTTAATAAGCCTTTTTTACAAACTCGAACAATCTTCAAAAAATCAGATTCGTAAAACAATTGAATTGTGTTGTCATGCTTACAATGAAAAAAATTAAATCTGCGTGTTTAAATCAAATGTTCAAATTGTCCTCCATTGACTTCCATACAATAATACAATCTTGACTGAAAACCGTCTCTAACATGGTTCAGCATAATTGGAGTTATTTGGCGACACTCATTTACAATTCGTTGGCGTAGTTCGTCCAAATTTTCAGGCTGAGTCACAAAAATCTTGGGCTTAAGTTGTCCCCACAAGAAAAAGTCCAGAGGGTTCAGGTCAGGAGATCGGGAAGGCCACTCCATAGGACCTCTTCTTCCATCGCATTTTCCAACATTTCAAGATAAATTTCGCCATTTAAATTACCAGGAATAAACAGAGGTCCAATTAGGTGGTCTCCCAAAATTCCTACCCAAACGTTTAGCTTTTCCCAAAGTTGAGTGTGAGCTTCTCGAAATACATGAGGATTTGTATTGCTCCAAATTCTACAGTTATGCCGGTTAACCTCTCCATTAAGTGCAAAAGTGCATTCGTCAGAAAAGCAAACGTTGTACAAGAAATTTGGGTTATTGTTGATACGCTCAACCATAATTTCGCAAAACTCTTGCCTTCGATCCCAATCATCATCATTTAATTCCTGAATTAATTTAATTTCGTACGGATGGAACTTGTGTTTATGTAAAATTCTGAAAACGTTAGATTGGCTAATACCGGAAGCTGCAGAAAGTTGCCGTACAGATTGCGTGTTTGGCATAAGTTGGACATGTCCCAATACCGCCACAGCTGCTCCTTCTTCATCAACAATTCCAATGGGTGCCCTTTTTTTATCCATTACTGAACCCGTCTCCACAAATTTTGAAATCAATTTCATTACGTACTTATGGCGAAGGAAGGTTTTCGTTAAATATCCTTGCAGCCGCTCAGGCATAATTTTGATTTCGGTAATAAAGGCTAACCAGCTCAACACGTTCTTGCAATGTGTACACCATATTTTTTGAAATTTTAAACAAATCAGCAAAGTAGTAACTCAACAGATGGATTAAAATCATGAAATGATCGAAGAAACGTTAAAACCAGATAAACACCTTCTAAGAACAAAAAATGAAGGCAACATAAGGAAACGTTTTGCTGTTTTTTTATTTATTAGTTTGAGAGAATGTATTATTGTATGGAAGTCAATGGAGGACAATTTGAACATTTGATTTAAACACGCAGATTTAATTTTTTTCATTGTAAGCATGACAACACAATTCAATTTTTTTACGAATCTGATTTTTTGAAGATTGTTCAAGTTTGTAAAAAAGGCTTAATAAAAATGAGCTTGTACATTGTACAAATAACCAAAATATTCAAGGTGGCGCATTCGAGCAACAAAATTAATTTTTGGCGAAAACGGTTCATCAAATTTACGTTTTCCATACACCGTTGTAAAGAGGCTTCCAAGACCTTTCAAATGACGTATCACTCAACCCCTTTCCCCCATTCAATTTTGAGGGGTTGAAGCTCCCCCTATTAGGGGGTTGCTCGTTCCAGCCTTAAATATACGTCAAAAGATGTCCCCCAAACAAAATCATTCGACATGTTTCGGGAGATTTTTCCACTCACTATGGGATAAGAAATATACGGGGTGGCTCGTCTGAGATGGAACATCCTGTATTGAGAAAACAGTATAGTATTACAGTAGTGTATGACCCTCGGTCGAAAGGCTTCAATTTAGAACTTTTTGAATGAACACATGTTCAGAATCCATTGTGAAAAACCACGATACAAGAAAATGATCTTCATTTGTTTGTGAACAAGTAATGGGGGGGGGGGATAACCTGCTCATATTAGTAAATTAGATTATTGAAGTTCTCTCCAATTTGTTTATACGTTGTTGCTGTCATCATTGTCCACTTTCCTTCCCATATGCGTTTCAGAACATTGCTCAATAATTGAAATTTTTCAACGATTCCTCGCCAAATAATATCAGTTACTGATCTAACTAATTGGGATCCTAAGGTCTCAAGTTATTCAGGATTATATGTACCTAATTAATATTACGCTACGATCACATCATGTACATATACGTCCCTTAACATGACTTCCTTTTATTTTCGAAATTTAATTTTTCCCAAACCGAGACATAACACGGATTGCAATGAAGAGATAGTTGGAATTTATATTTCGACTAAAACTACTAAACTATTAACTATTAGATACGTACCCACTACTATGTTAGAAGGGAAAAGAATAAGAATAATCTCTCTGTTAATGTTAATATACAAACAAGATAAGCAGTGCCTCATATTTACCAGTTTTATTAAATGAAGAATACACAAGGAATGCTATAATAGGAATACATTTTTTTGAACAATTACAAAATATGTTACATTAAGAAATTCAGTGATTTTAAAGTTTTTGAGGATTGTGTACGAGAAATCAAACTCAGTAATGTGATAATAATAATTATTTCATATAAAAATAACCAGTTCAAAAACGTCACTTCCTTCCGGGGAGAAAAAACTGTTTTAAAAACTGCAGCAACTGCATTCAATATTTCACTAGAGGAAAATGTAGGGTCATCCAAAATGGATTCTACAATACTAATGAAAGACCAGGTACATGATTCTGTTTAAATTTCTTTATTTTCATTCGAAATTATTATTTCAATTCTGAAGCAAGACAAATTCGAAACATGTTTTCCAAATAGGCAATTCATGTACTTCATCTCATAATGACAAATAGAAAAATTATACATCTATGGTTTTGACATTTACATGCTGTAAAATTATTTCGACTATATTAGTCCTGACAATAAAGATGCAAAACTTATCCAGATTACCAAACGTCGCGATGGTGTTCAGGGTGCTACGTGGGACGAACAAGACGGTGCTTCTTTGTTTGACGCCGAGCCATTTGCCAAAAGCGGTTTGAGGTCAGAAAACCGCAAAAACATGTCGAGATGAAAAACAAATGGTTTTTGGAGTTTTCGGATCAAAATAAACTTTTTTACTCCTGTATTTGTTCGAGTTGCAGTCAAAAAAAACCTATTGGGAAAAAAAAAAATTTTACACTCTGAAGTATGTTGACAAACAAGTTCCAAGTATGAAATTTTAATTTCTTCCAAAATTGCCCATTTTTCATGTTCGACATGATTTCATTCATATTCGGGAGGAATGTATTATTTCGGAAAAATACCATCGGTTGTATTTTGACTTTTTACGGTTTTCTGACTTCAAACTGTTTTGGCAACGAAGAGCAAGTTTCCGTACGTCCGTAGCATGCTGGCCACCGTATGGACCTACTCAACAAGTTTCTTCAAAATCAGAATTCATCGCGACTATCGGTAGTGAAAATGCTTCATTTACTGGATCAGACTTCGAGGCCTTGAATATTACACTCCAAAATAAACACAACACTTCTTGTCATACATTGACAGTATATACTCTATGATAGTTAGTTAGTAGCTTAGATGATACCCCCTTAAATAAAGGTAATTTTTATTCAGAATTGAACAAAATCAAAGATATTGCTATAAATAACGTTTAAGCTTATTAATAAATTGAATAAAAAACTTTAAATTCAATTTATCTGCATGTTAATAATTATAATAAATTCAACATATCTAGGTAAATACTTACAAAATTTTTTCAATTTCTTAAAAGCCAAAATAAAAACGTACCTTTGAAACAACATGTAGTCTATACTCATAATTATTATATTGATGATTCAAAGCCTGAAAAAGATAAATGAAATAAATGAGCAGTTTATAAGCTAAAGTGTCATGACTGTAATGCTTTCTATATAGGACAAACTGGACGCAATTTTAGTGTTAGGTTACAAGACCATTTGAGAAGCTGCAGACTCAACAAAGAGGACGAACTTTGCGAACCATTTAATCCAACATAATCATGAATTCCCCCCTTGATCCTGATGTCTCACATATTCAGGAAAAAGAACAATAAATTGGTATTCTGGAATAGTTCCTTACAAAAAACAATAGTAAGGTAAGATCGATATGTATAATTCACCACTTGTCAACAATTTTGTAACTAAGCTACCAAACAAGTCCCATGCCTCAATTCGTATCACGTCCAGTTTTAAATTGTAATATACAAGTTCTAGCGTAAATTTGAGTTTCAATTTACAAGTTTAGAAAGAGAAACGATATTGTCCGAAATCTCATTGCGACTTTGAACGATATCACTTAATCGAATTTGATCAAAATATTACACGAATATTACGTTTCAGATAATAATAACCGAAAATAAAAATATGACAATGATAGGTAACTATACTAATTTAAAAAATATGGTATCATTCTAGAGGAAGTGGCAACAAAATTAACAAATAAACACTTCAAAGCTCATACATTCAGTTCACCGTACTCCTTGATCAAGTACTCTGGAGTATGGAAAATATTGGTATAGAAGAATTAGATTTTAAAGATTATGCCTGGCTTCATGTTGCTTAAGATTATCTTTGCGATGACATCTATAACTGCACACAGAACACTGAAGCTGTTTCTCAGTCCCACATTCCATTCTATGTCTCCATAGATTACGATAATACAAATATTTGTTACCACATCTGTCGCAACTATATTTTCTGTTGGCGCCTAAAATGTAAATTTATTAATACATTGTTTTCAGAACATTAACACAATACAAAATACATAACATAACTATAACATGTACATCAATTTAAGTATTCCAATGGGTGTCAATATAGAATCAGCCTACTTGAATCTGATCAATGGTTAGGTTACGATATCTATAATTAACAATATACGTAACACTTTCAGAGTCAGTCAATATAATATAGATTATCTTCCGGTTCAATAATTTTTGCTAGTGGGACCATAACAATAAAACAACGATTTTAATATGGAATAAATATATATTCATATTCCATTGATTACACATTAATTTATCAATTATTCAAATGGATGCATTCTATGAATTTTGTTGAGCGAATGCAAAATATTTTACATCATGTTTTGCAGTGAAATGTTGTTTCAAATGGTTATGTTTTACATGGAAATGTTGTTTTAAGACATAATTTCGACGAGTTCTATAAAGACAATAAGGACAACTGAATCTCTTGTCTTCTTGATTATTTCCACATGCTTTCCGATGACGAATTAGATTGTCCTTCCTTGTATAACCATTACCACAATCACAGAAAAAACGTTTCGGAGGGTCTAAAATTGAATAATTTCAATATATTGAAACAGTGATCACATTTACCGACGACGTTGGATGACAAACATGTCATTTATATTGCCCCAGTCTGTATAGAAATCATATTCTTGATATCCGTTGAAGAAAACACAATTTTGTTTCCAAACAACCTGTGGAAATAACTTAACTGGAATGAATGAAAGAAACCATTTTCTATTTAATTTGCCACACAATTCTTCAGTACGGGAACCGAATAATATATAGCTTTTTGGTGTATTCTACAACGATATACAGTTAGATTGGGAACACCCCTGTGAAGTTTTAAGTTATTAACCGTTTTGGACCGAATTTTTTTAAATTTAAAATAATTAAAGATCTACTACAGAACAAATTTTATGTCGTTTATTCCAATTTTCAGGGCATACTACGATACTTTTTTGTAGTCTAAAATGGAGAATTTGTACTAGCGATTTTTTTATTGAAAATTACTCCGCCACTGGAGTGCCTCCAAATAGCTGTGACAGAAATTTCCTGAAAATGTATTTATTAATAACAAAGTTACGACAACTTAAATTTCGAAAACTCACTAAGCTAACAGTCACAAAAGAACATCCTGTATTAACAGATAGCCATGGGATTTTTTAAATTAATTATAACAATAAACCACCACTAGATGGACAAAATATTTAAAACAGCATAAAAATTTAATGAAAGTAACGAAAATAACTTGCTAATCCATAACAGAAATGCATTTGAGTCACCTCTTTATTTATAAACGCAGGCAATATTAAAAGAAAATAGCTAATCAAATTTATTTTTGAATGAATAATAAAGAATACATACAAAGTTCAATGATAAGTAAATTGCGACAATTTGACATTTGGTAAATTCAATGTGTCATAATAATACACATTTTCAAAACACATTCATGTAGATTGTAGCACGGTTTTAGTGTTTTTTTATACTTTGAGTACACGAGAAGGATGTAAAGAGTTCCACAATATGTGGAATCTCTAGTGGTAGAACAACAGACGAGATTTCCGATGAACACCAGCCATAGAATTAGGGCAGAGATCTTCCACATTTCTACGATGCTCTAGAGTGCAGTGAATTCGTTAGTGTGACATCAATCAAACGTATAGCCTCTTTTGGATAGAATCCTAGAGCTTCAGCGTGTTTGGGAGCCCAACTCCAAATACTGCATCGGCGGTTGTGGCCGAGGTGGTGAAGCATTCCGGTAATGCAATATGCTTGCGAAACTCCAAGCGGCAAGGACAGCTTTTACATATTTTGTTAATACTGGGTTTGTAAGTTATTTGAAAATGATTGATGTTCCTCCTTTGTACACATTTGAGATTCCTTGCCCTTGAACTTCTACACTCGGGTGGGGGTTATTACCCTTGTCTATTAACCGCTGTGAAACTAAAGCCGCGTTTACCTGTTGGAACCGCGTTGAACAGCACAGGCCTAACGGGTGGCACGAAAGTGTTCGATTTGGATACTGGTCGCAGTGGAAGGGTTAATTTTTTAAATTATGAAACAGAATTGAAATGGCGGTGCTATTTTATATAAAGAATTTATTAAATTTGTACAAAAAATTCTAAGAATTCGATTTGCATCCTATCTAAACATATATAATTAAACAAATGATTAATGTCTTATGGTAAATTGATGATCTCAGTTTTAATTCCATTGTGCACCATCACGATGTGACGTTTTAAGTTATCGTTTCTGTGACTTCTCAATCCACAGTACGGACATTGAAATTGTTTCTCTCTGCCACATTCTCTCCTATGACGTGATAGACTTTCTGGATTTTTATAATTTTTTCCACAAACACAGTAATGTCTTCCAGAATATTGGTCATCTACAAATTAGTTTTATTATTACTCAAAAACGGACATAGATATATAAGATTCCTTTTACTTACTATATTAAAATTCAGAAATATATCAATCAATATTATGTTACATTTTACAATAAGGGGTAGTATTGGTATTACTCAAAAACGGAGTTAGATATATAAGATTCCTTTTTCCTACTATATTAAAATTCAACAATATATGAATCAATATTATGTTAGATTTTACAATAAGTTAGCATTTGTTATTTTTCCGCTCTAACTTGGTTAGCAATTGAACAAGGAATAGCATATTAAGCATCTAAGTGGCCGAAATTTTCATTTTTAGATCTGGTTTATTCTGTGCAAGAAGTCCTAGACTTCTTGATTCTGTGGTAGATTTTTATAGTTCATGCGACAGGGAGCGTCAGCATAAAAGAAACTTATATTATAGTGTGAATTGCCAAAGTCAACGTGACAGCAAATGTTATGCGTACAGTTTGTCAGCAACGCCATTTCTACATATTCATACATTTGAAATGAATGGCTACTAAAAAAAAAGTCTCCTCATCATTAAAGAAAGAATAAACAAAATAGATAATGGTACATCATACATAAATGATATAGACGGTGATAAAATTAATTTTATAACATTACCATACATTCCGGAGACCCCAGCGAGAATTAAGAAAGTATGATATAAATGTTGCGGATAAACGTACTAACTGTGTTGGTAAATATTCTTCAAATCTGAAATCTTTAATACCTGAAGATAAACAAACCTACACAGCATACCTATAAACTAAATTGTTTAGATTGCGATGTGATCTCTACACAATATTAAAAAAAAGCCGCTTAAGGCCCCATTGCATCTAAAACCGGCCCTGAGAAACAGTAGACTCTAGTGCATACTTGGTATCCGACATTTTCTCCATGCGAATTAAAACTGTATTATCCACAGATTATTAATTTCATTTATAAGCTTTAGCCATCGACGTTCATGATATATATTTTGTATCGCACGTGACATTATACGACTTTGATCGTGAATTTGAGAATCTTAAAATCAATTCCTAGAAAACCCCGTTTCCTGAGGTTGTATTCTTGTATGTCAGGAAAGGTAGGATGAAGGATGCCCATAATTTGGATACATTTTATGTTTATTTCAAACAAAACGAATCTGCCAGATGTAAAATTACAATGAGTCTGCAATGAAACAATGTTTTAAAAGTATTCTTACATTCTATAGTATGAGACCTGAATAATAGACATACGAGCATTATTTCAATTCATATAAAGGAGGAGGTTACTGCTTGCGGATCAATGGTCCTGTTTGCCAGAAACAATGCGGGGCCGCTCTATATTGTTCAGGTCACATACTATACGTTTCATCTCCAGATTTTTCATACATCTGGCATGACCTCAGTGGGATGTTTTCGCTTATAGTGCCCAATGAGCACATTCCTTCGTTTGCTTTTGTAGTCACATACAACACAAGAATACCTTGGATTCTTCTTGCATTCTAGCTGAATGTGCCTATTCAGATTATATTTTTGGTTATAATGACTACCGCATTCGTCACAAACGAAAGCACCTGAAACTGATAAAAATATATAGTTCGTTCAGAGCGACACTCCCTAAATTATATGTCATTTCTCAATATATTACACAATGATTTTATTATGCGTCATCTTTTGACAGTTAAAATTGCTATTTATCATGTAATGTGAACTCCAGATGATTTATTACATACCAAGTACTGAGTGCATCCAAGTCATAATGCAGTGAGATACAACATAAAGAATGCTTTACTGCCGAGTAAAGTTTCAAATCGTCTGCGCAAAGAAGAAAATAACAGACAAATAAAGAAGAAATGTTATTGATAAACAAATTGAATAGGAGTGGTCCAAGTACAGACCTTTGAGGTACACCTGAGGTGGCATGAAATGAATACGATTTAAAACCTCTGTACTCTACATATTGATATCTATCACTAAGGTAAGAATTCCAAAATTCAATCAAATGATTTGTAAATCCAAAGCTAGACATTTTATTCAATAAAATACTGTGATCCATTTCATCAAATGCCTTAGCAAAATCGAGGTAGATACAATCAACCTGGCCACCCTCATCAATAACATCGGCCAAGTATTGACTGTAGCAACCTAAGTTGGTAACAGTTGATCTGCCAGGCATGAACCCATGTTGCTCAGGGGATGTCTGCAGTTTTACCAGGAAAGATTTGGAATTACATTTTATGTTATTTTCTATTTTTGATATAAAGAGCCTAAATGAACTGGCAATATCGGTTTTGATTGCCGATCTTAAAGTCTTAAATGCCTTATAGTCATCCAGTTCAGCATCTTTTTTGTATTTATGCCAATAATTTTTCTTAAGTCTGATATTCCTTATTATGTTAGACGTGAACCAAGGTGAAAACTTATTGTTGTTGTTCTCGACATAAAACTGTCAGACTGGTTCTCACTAAATCTGCTGTACTCTGTGACATAGAGGTCTCATGAGTAGTATTATGCGTGAGCGAGACAAAAACGAGAGTTGTTTCGTTCTGGGTTTGTAGAGAGTTCTTCCTCTTGTACTCGTTACTCTAGCTTTCGATTGGCAACTGGCAACAAGTGAATATACCTATTGTAATTGTCTTTTCATAATTTCATGAGCCGACGGCGAAAACTGTACCGCAACTTCTGCTTGAAATTCTAGCTCTCGACATAAAAACTCTCAGGCTAGTTCTCGCTAAATCGGGTTTACTCTGTGAATTAGAGGTATCATGAGAAATATTATGCGTGAGCACGACAAGAACGAGAGTTGATTCGTTCTGGGTTCGGATAAGCAGCTCTCGCTATTGCTCTCGTTCTCGACTACAAGAGCAAAAGCTATAAATTAGCAGTTCTTGCTCCTGTACTCGTTACCCTATTGGAATTACCTTTACAAACTTTGAGCCGACTAGTTCTCGCTAAATCTGGTGTACTCTCGTCTCTGGTCTCGCTCTTGTCAGGAGAGCGAGAAACTCACGCTTTCATGCGAAGCACTACTGATTAGATCCATAGGTTAAAACAATTAAAATAAATGCGCAACTTTTTGGTTTTGGTGTAGATCGATCAGTAATATTATAGACTGATCGTTTTGGACAGCTGTTTCGCTCTCCCGAGCTCATCAGTGGAACGAGAAAGTTTGCAATGTAACTAAACGATCATCCTGTCGAGGATGTATAACATGAGTAACCGAATGCTAGAGAGAACCAAAATATCTAACGCCATCTACAAATAGATGTGCCACATATAAAAGTTACGGGAATGTTAGAATGATTGCGACAATGAACCAATGTAACAATTATGTAATTTATAAATATATTGGATATTATCAGGATGAGGTTCTTTAATATTCAACACGTCAAATACAGTGCAGTTATCTTTATCAATGTATCTTTATTCAATAATAATTGTCATATAAATTATATGAAAAAATAAAGTTTACAGAAGTTGATAAAAGAGTGAATATTCTATAAATGAGCTTATGATCTTAATTAATCGATTTTACATGATTTTAATAAGTTGTCTTCATCTGACAATATCTGATAATCTATGTCAATTAGTGTAATCTCTTCATAATTAGGCATATATCCTCGTTTTGGACATGAGTTAAATTAACCTATGTTTAATATTAGTTTCCAACACATTTTTTTTTCGGTTAAAATACTGTTATATAATCTGGAATGAGCAGTTGAGGGTTTATAAGATTTTATGTATATTCCTGAGATGCATCTGCAGAACGTCCCTCCGTTTGCATTTCCTAGGGCATAGAGGGCATTGAAAAAATGGCATTTTTCCGCATTCGAACTGTATATGACGAGCCAAATGTTGCCTACGGACATACTGTTTTCCACATCGTATACATTGAAAACTATCGTCATTGCAAATCATGCTGGCAGCTAAAAATATATTTATTCAGTTCCAAATTGGTATAAACACATGAACCTAGTCTAAAAATAAATACCGATTCAACACCACTATTCTTATAAACTATATACATCACTAACTATATTAAATTCTAAAGACCCAACATACTTCCTTAGAATGATTACAACATAATCATTGTTTTTATTCTCAATGAAAACTATAGAACCGTTTCTCTTAGCAATTTATTTTTCATAAAATATCATACGTAACTTGTTGAATGTGCGAGAGAATTTTTTTTGAAATAATTCACTTTGAGAGATGAACTATTGGATAACTTCTCCGAATACCAATGGAAGCTTCTAAGTCTCGCATCTTGCAACCATTTACGCTCAAAGACTAGGAGGAAGTACTATGTCATGGAAATACATTCCATTTTCCGACGTGTCATAAGTGAAAATCCTTGTCGTGATAAAGTTATCTCCCAAAAGTTCTTGGTGCATTAATGAATGAGCAAACAAAAACATTTATTTGAGCTCTCATGAGAAAATAGAAATAGAATAGGTCCCTCTACATCGATCATTGAGCTCTCATGACTAAATGACTCTAGATTGATCTGGTGACACCAGAGCTAACTATTTCCGGATAGCTGTTTTGCTCTCTCGAGATCATCAGAGGAACGAGGAAGCCAAAGTATCCGATTTTTTGACATTCGGAGGTCAGGAAAAATTATTTTTCCATTGACGTACGTATTCTAAGTTTTCCAAATCGAAGTGACTACCAATACGCGCTTTAACGTATTCAGACAAGCTGGCCATTCCCTAATTCTGAAAACCTAAATAATGAATCAAGCAGTTGGAATTGATTTTGACTGTTTAGAAGTATGAAAGTTGTAAGTTCGGAAAAATTGGATATCATTTTAGTTTAAGATGAGTGGTCATAGAAATCGACGAGTGTCTGATTCTTCAGAAAATGGTTCTTTCACAAAAACACAAGCTGTTTTTCAAGACAAGGAACAATTGTGTGTATGGTTTAGGAAGAGTACATGTGAATCATCATATCGCTTTTAGAGACATAGAAAACGCAAGCTTTTATTGAATAAATATAAAATCTACAAGATTTCAAGTAAATCGCAACAATTGCCAATACACAGGGAGGCGAATTTTTAGCTCAACAACAAATGTACTTGCAACAAGACCGGGAACCCGCTCATAATGCCAGAATCGTGACTGAAACTTTTCTTGGAAGATAGATGGGTCCAAATGGTGTAGTAAAATGGCCTGCAATTTACCCCGACTTGACATCGCTTGATTCCTTTTTATACGGTACTGAGTATGTGAAACGATTCAAAGTCACTTCAATGTGTAAAAGTCAGGATCGTTAATGAATGTAGAGTATTTAACGTTGGAGTCTTACGAAAGCTAGTCACACAAGATTACTCCATCGAGCCGAATGTTGCCAGCAAGCTGGATGACGTCAATTTACTGTAATACATTTACTGTGATATATCGAGAGTTGACCTTTATAGAAATAATAACTATTACTTCTTGAGGTTATATTTGTATGAATATTAGAATCTAAATATTTTTAAAGTGAACATCCTTGTCTAAATATGTTAAAGTGCGTATTTGTCAATTTGATATGAAGCAGAAGGTCTGAGTTGAACAAAAGTCCGGAGTAACAGGAATGTACAGTTTAATGATAGATTGGTGACCTCGAAGATTTTGTGGTGCTTGTTCTATATCCCAATTTCGAATTTCCAGCCTTCAAACCAAATTGACATATTCCACGAACACCAAGGCACCGAAACACTTGGTCTATTACCCATCAACAGGAAGTTCTAGAGAGGTAATAAGCAACTAACCCACGCTTACATGTCCCTGAGAAGAACCAAAGCTAGATGAAGAACAACCATTCTTTTTTGAAGTCTGGATGGGCTATGTTACGACCAAGTGTACGAGAGGTAGATGAGTTAGTTCAATCATTACCCCTAGCACTTTCTGTTGATCTGTAATATATACGTCAGAAGAGAGAACGATCGGTGCTAGTTCCGACGATGAGTCCGAGAAGACGAAACAGCTGTACCGAACTGTTTAGCTGTGATGTTACTCATGATCTAGAGAGACTTTTGAATACTATCTCTGTCGATTAGATTCATTTCTAACAAGTAATTGCTCAATCATTAAGTTTTGAAAAGAAGAATAGATTTTACATTTTAGGTAATGAAAGCCACGTTCGATATTCATTTTGGTACGGTCCAGATTCAGAAAATTTTCAATGACTATTCCGAACAAATAACATGTAATTGCGTTCTAAAGAACGATGGTAAAAGTTGACGATGATTTAGGATATGCGAGCTCAATACCGTAGATTTTCAAAATATGATGTTTGTCACATTCCATGTGCCTGGGTCCCGTTACTTGAAATACGTACGAATGGCATATTTATTCTTGATAAGTGAAACTGGTTTTAAATGATTATAGTAAGTCAGGACGATTGATAAAAAACAACCAAGTATGAGTATAAGCAATTTATTGCAGAATAAAATAATACATATTCTATTTCTCCATCTTACGTTGCAACTTTGATACAAAATACAATTTCAAAACTTAACGTTACCGATATAAAACTACTTAACATTCCAAAAATTAGTAACATACTAATGTATGCTTCATTCGTTCATAATTGCCACTTCCTAATAATTAACAATACTTATATATTTTTCAATATGATTTAAAGAAGCGTTTGAATTAACAATATACGATCGTACTTAAGGAAGATATTAGCGTTAAAGACTTAATACTCTACTGCAGCAGGTCGTGTATTCCTCAAGGCGGATCATCAGTGGAGACAGTCCTCCAGTAAAATTGCAAACTAACAATTTTGAAATATCTATTTTGTTTCATGGAATTTTCTACGATCAAGGCAATATGAATAAACAATGAGTGCTACATTTCAGATGATATTCTTTTATGTGAGAATACTTAGCAAACAATAAGTTCCCTAAATCCTTTTTATCGAGCTGGAACAAATATGAAGAAGTCAACTATTTGTAGGAGTGCAAAGAAGAATATTTATATTGTAATACACGAAAAAAAAGGATGATGTAATTTTTTGAATTTATTTCGATATAATAGTAGGGACATATATTAGCTTTGTTCAGAGATAACCAAGAGCAAGTGAGTTGCCAATTGTTATTATGTTCGTAGCAATTTGTGATTCATTCTGATTAGTTTTGATTAATTCAACTTTATTTGCAAGTTCTCGCCTTGCCTATGGATGAAGAATGCAAACTTTTTTCACCGCATTATTATTTTTCAACGTAAGCGGAATAGATAATTTACATAGTAGGAAACTATTCTTGGGCCATTAATTCTGGTAAGATCATTTGCTTAAGATCCATTGAGGGTTCAACATTTTCTATATATTTTCTTAAGTCGAATCAAATTCAAAAATTCCTATCAGTGGGATTTTGAAAAGTCCACACTCATGACTGCAACCACAACAGGATTAAGAGAATGATACCATTTATTATATGTACCTAAGCTTCGAAATGATACGTTTTCTACCTTTTTCTACTGATTTTCTGCTCACCTACCTTCTCTTAGATGTACATTATTGTCATAAGAGAGTCTTGTGAGTTAGAGCGAGCCAAACGCATTGTATTGCTTCACAAGATAGACAAGTAAAACGCGTTTTCTTTTACTATTACAATAAAAGTTTACTTTTGGAATTTTTATACAGTGTCTTCAAGGTAATGGATTGTCAAAAAGTTGTGGGGCAACCAGTATACCCATTTAATATAACCAGCACCTTAAGTGCGAGCCTGAACAATATTACCGTCCATGTGTCTATGCTTACACTCAGTGTCAGTTGTTCTTGAACGAGCTATAGTCATCTGAATGAATCACCATAATTTTGATTGAACTAATCGTATAACACCAGCAGTCACCACATAGTACATCATTTCAAGGTCTTCTACATACCCACACATTCATTTTAAGATGTAAATCTTATCAGTTAATAGCTTGCCAATAAATTTGAACAGAAAACAAATAATCTACAAATCTTTCCAACAAAAATGGATTCGAGTGAGTGCATACCGTTTCTTTTTCATCTCTTTCCATTGAAAATGGAAACCTCAAACTTATTTGTTGGCCTAAATAGAGGATTAATATATTCCACTTAACTGGCGATAGTTGAACAAAAAAAGTTTGGTCATTCCTGCCAGAGAACTTCTGGGTTCGCGCCAATCGAATTAGTAGAGTTTGTGTAGAGACATATAATAAAGATTCTTGACCCATGAATTATATGTAAATTCTTGGGAAATAGGTCACATCAACACTTATATCTATTATATTTCCGTCTTTACGTACGTTTTGGTCTCACGACTCATCAGAAGACGTTTGAAAATTGATTCACGTCAATTGAATATACATTCTATAGTTCCTATAGAAAAATTTTATCCACACTTTCGTATATTTTGGACATTACTGTTTTTTTTTACTTTGACTACACGAGAGGGAAACCTATAATGTTCGAAGAACATCTTGTGAGCCAGCAGTGGAAGGGTTGGAGGTTATAGGCATAGAGAAAGACCTCCTTCGTGTTACAATTCCAATTATTCATGTTTTGTTTTTAATGCAAATTAATGCGATAAAGTGAAATTTGTTTAGGAAATCCCGCGCTTAAGTTGACGTGAATCAATGTTCAAATGTCTTCTGATGATGGTTGCAAGACCGTATCGTGCGTCATGACGAAAATATGATAGCTATAAATGTATAGACATACCTATTACACACAAAAATTTGTACAATCTGCAATATACAGTGGCAATAAAAAAAGACATGTCGTATTTCCATTGCAGGAAAATCCTCGTTTCAAGAATTGTTGTGTAAAAATATGTAATGAGCTTTCAGATTACTTTTATGTCTGAACGTTTTCGAACAATATATACAATGAAATTGTGGTGCAACACCACACTCGTATTTGATATGTCTCACAAGGTGACCTTTCTGTTTATATGAAGAGTTGCATTTCGGACACATGAATCTTCCCATTCGGTTCTGAGCGAATTGTATGTAGCGGTAATCTAAAAAAATAAACGTTAATAAGATCATAGCAGGATAAGTAACAAATAATATTGATTTGATTAGTACTTATAAAGGTATATAACAATCAAATGTTACTTTTTATTCTACGTCATTCAGGTTAGGTTATTCATTTCATTTCTTCCTTCTTCACCACTAATAAAAACAATCATATTATATTACCACTGTCTTCACACGGCATATTATATTGTCAATACTAAATGCAGTAATACATATGTAAAGAGGATGTGAGAAATTCGCAAACGAGAGCCGTAAGTTTGGAAGCCATAATATCTGATATCAGAAACTATCTCAACAGACATGGTCACTTTCGTTTTAAATTAATTATTTTTCATTTACTTCGAATGAGTTTGAATTGAAACTTTTTTATAGTTGTTTTATATGGTCTTCCTCCACCAATGTGAAATTTTGGCAAATACATAGTTCAACTTAGTACCTCCACTATGAATAAGAAACAATCACCGTTATCCACTAAAAATACTATTAAAGTACTGAGGACCTTTCAAGTACCGAGTAGGCATCATCAAAGTAAACTAAATTAGGGGAAGACAGGAAGCTCAGTGGTGAAGCATCAATTTCCGAATTACTGTGGCTTCCGGTCGAGGGTTCGAATCTCAGCAACGACGGAATTTTTCCGATGCCCGAGAAAGTGGTGAGGCAAGATAGAACGGGCCTAGTTGCAGAATCGAGCCTACCACACGAGGTAGTGTAGTTTAGTGGGTATATCCCACTTCCTTGTGGTCCAATAAAAGGTTACAACCACCTCATAAATGTGCAGTTTTTATTAGATAAAAACGAATAACATAGAACATGTTTAACGTTCTTTATTCCCAACAAATGAAAAAGGATAAATTGATAATTCTCAACAAGGTTGAATCAGAATTACAATGTGATCTGAATATAAATAATATAATCTCGTATACAGGGTGAGTCAGTTTTTTGTACACAAACTGCAACAGGAGATAGAACAAGTGTTTTTAAGAGGAAAAGTTCCGATAAACATATGTCGTAGAAGGCTTCGTTTTCGAGATAAAGGGTGTTGAAATTGAAAAAAAAATTTCGTTTTTTGCGAATATCTCCGAACACGTTTATCGTACAAAAGACAGCTTTTGTAAGCATTTTCTACTCATAGTAAGTTATGTTCTGTGCGAAGAAAACAATTTGTTTACTCTTAATTGGTGAAGATTTTGAAGGGGTAGTGGGTGTTTTTCTCCCCAACTTCTACGCCACTGAAAAAAGTACGGTTTTGAGACAACCATTTGAACCGCCAATGTTTTCTACACAAAAAAGGTACTAGGTCATAAGCTCTAAAGTTGACCGTTTCTGAGAAAAATCAACTTTTATGTTGAAAAACATGATCAATTCTTACTAATTAAACAAAATTTCAAATGTTAGAACAAGTAACAAAACCAAAGGATTGACAATGTTTTTCAACACAAAACTTGATTTTTCTCGAAAACGGCCAACTTTAGAGCTTATGACCAAGAGTACCTTTTTTGTGTAGAAAACATTGGCGGTTCAAATGGTTGTCTCAAAACCGTACTTTTTCCGGTGACTTAGAAGTTGGGGAGAAAAACACCCACTACCCCTTCAAAATCTTCACCAATTATGACTAAAAAAATTTTTACTGCACAGAACATAGCTTACTATGAGTAGAAAATGCTCACGAAAGCTGTTTTCTGTACAATAAACGGTTCCGGAGATATTCGCAAAAAACGAAATTTTTTTTCAATTTCAACACCCTGTATCTCGAAAACGAAGCCTCCTACGACATATGTTCATAGTAACTTTTCTCCTTAAGAACATCTGTTCTATCTCCTGTTGAAGTTTGTCTACAAAAAACTGACTCATCCTGTATACTGTTTTCTATCGGCCATAACTGGTAATCTTATGAGTATAATACTCCTCGCGCCCGCGATCCTCAGTCAGTCTTATATGAATGTGTTCACCAAAGAGTTCTATGTACAAGTAGTGTGTTAAGCATAGGAAAGCGCTGGTAACTAGTAGGACATTCTGTCCTTCTCGCACGTGTTAGTGCGCTCTCACTCGCAACATCTCCCCTTCTACCACAAAGAGTATAAGTAATAAGTATAACGCGCGCACATCGTGCGAGTGAGAGCGCAGTACATGTGCGAGAAGGACAGAATGTCCGTTAAGATACCAGTGAAAGGCTTAGTTGTCTACTCTATAAATAGAACTCTTTGGTGTTCACAGCAGAGAGATGTAAAGATAGAGAGCGGTAGCGCCATAACCATAGCGTTAAAAAAATGACCGAGGTTAAGCGAACTAACAGCTAGAAGATTCATTCCCTCTCTTTACTAAATATCGACCCACACACTGTAGCATACAATATAAGCTGTTGAGGAGTAAAGGATTTTTCGCTAGATAAAATGAAGTGGTTGAGTGGCCGCCTCATAACCAGATTTTGTCTTGAAAAATAAAATCTACATTAATCGTCCAAAAACGTTAGAATACTTAAAAGCAAATATTCTTGAAGAAATTCCGCAAATTCCAGCTGAAATATAGGCTACACGCTCAAAATAGAGTTGGTCATTGTCTGGCTTGTCTTGGCGGTCATTTAATCGATACAGTTTTTAATAAGTAATTTTACATGTTTTAATAGTGTTCATTAAAAAAAAATTTGGATGAGTATATTTTTCTGCACCCTGTACTATGAGTTCTATGAATTATTTCCTGTTTATAATGAAATACCTGAACTAGTTTGATAATGAAGAATCGTTTAGATTTTCCCCGAATTGAACTAGCATATTACATAAGCCCCCATCGTTGATTGTTATTCCGAACTGATTTGTTAATAACCATCCTATTAATTTAGATATAGAAGTGGATATCGTTTTGTCAAATGCAGCACCAATGTTCATTAAGTGAAACATTCAATAAAAGAGAATTACAGTATTCGAACCTAACTGGCATCAGAGGTAAAGAGTAGGAGAACATTTGATATTAACTTGATTGTATCTTATTCCAACTCCATTGCTTGTCAGCCGATTAACAGATTAATTGCAGATAACTTTCCTTCCTAACCGCTTCACCACCTAAGTGCGACCCTGTAGGAATTGATCTAGCATGTGACATAGTATAAAGGATAAAGGTGTGATGTAGAGAAAGTAAATATAATTTTATTCTTTATTGAACCGGAAAAAATGAATGAAGAAAGAAAATCAAACTGTTCAAGAGTGTGCTGGCGAAACATGTTTCAAATATATTTTCGAACATCAGATTTCATGCAGTGCCCGAAATGTTGGACATTTCGAATTTTAAAGTAAAATATAAGGATAACCGTTAGCTAATGCTTCCCGTATCTTTAACGACAATAATTATTTTAGAACGCAGTGTTTACATTTCATGTGATATTTCAAATTTCTCATGTATTTGAACGTTTTCCAACATGTTGGACAGGTGTGTTCAATTCCACATTCGTACTTGGTGTGCTGTACTAAATGATTTTTCTTCTTGTAAGCTGCCGTGCATTTCAAACACTTATAGGTTCGTGCATTTTCTGAAAGCAGAAGAATTAAAACTAATTTCTTAACTACTCACCCAGGAATCACCATTGTTAAACATTCAAACATTCTGGGGTAATTTATTTAAAATAAGAAAGTTGATATGCACTTCCAGTATAACAGAAAGTGATGAAAAAAACATTCTATCAGAAATTTAAAAGAAATTATTTTCAAGGGGCTGGAGATACGGGTAGATCGAAAACGAACAACTCTATAAAAAAGGAATTGAGATCGGAATAAACTATACGACAATCCTCAGCTTCTTAAACATATTTTTTTCCAACACTGGATTTCATCATTTCCAATAGATCTCCAACAAGTAACGATTAACTCGATATCAGAACAACCTTTATTAAGAAGTAAAAAATTAGGACAACACTTCGCTAACTATCCAAAGTGTTTACATTTCATATGATGCTTTAAACTTCTCATGTATTTGAAAGTTCTTGAACATGTTGGACACTTGTGTTCAATTCCACATTCGAACTTGGTGTGTTGTAATAAATGAGTTCTCTTCTTGTAAGCTGCTGTGCAGTTCAAACACTTATACGTTCTTGCATTTTCTGAAAGCAGAACAATTAACAATAAATTGGTAAATACCCACCCAAGAATCGATTAGTGATTGTTAAAATTTCCAAATATCCATATGTTGTTATTACTGGGAGGATGAAAAACGATGTGAAGAATCTAAATCAGATGTACGTTATATTATTATGAGTTTTTTTTTTAAATAATAATTTAACACACGACTAAATCCGCAAGATTAAGATTATGGTCAATCCAAAAATCTTCCATCAAATGTTTACTTGTTATCTTCGATTGGATGCTTCAATCGACAGAGTTTCTTCATTGATATTTATTTCTGGATTCAGCGTCATATACGCCATAGTTTGAATGTTCTTCAATATGATAATGATTCCTCATCCAGGTATGAATTATATGTAAGTTTTTGGGGAATAGGTCACTCTCACACATATCTATTATATTTTAGGCGTTACGTACGTTTCACTCTCAGGACCATCATCAGAAGCCGTTTGAAAACTGATTGAAATCAACTAAAGCGCGGAATTTCTTAAACTAATTGTACTAAACACCAAGCGTCTTTATCGCAATAACTTCACGGAAAATAGGATTTTGAAATCAAGGAAACATTTTTCATTTATAGATACAAATGTAGTATGGGACATCCGGAATCGACACTGTCCCCAACGCGACCCCTAGGTAGATGAGGGAAAATCATAAGAATGGAAAAGTGTTTAGAACGTCGATTTACATGGGACCCTATCGTGAATAAATTAAAAGTCCCACACTGATAATGAAATATCTCGTTTCCTTTGCGTTTTTGGTGAAAATCACAAGAATGAAAAAAATATGCATGATAAGATGTACTTTTTTTCTAAAATTTTAAATATAATGCCTGCATTTGATTAAAAAAAAAATACAAAAAGAAAAAAATATTTAGAATGCCATTTTACTTGAGACCAAACTCCAAAACATACAAATTTTTTTCAAAATATAAGAAATCGCGAAAAACATTTTCGCATCAGCATCAGAACGCCATATATTTCGATATTTTCAAAAAATAGTATATTATATATGGATATTGCGAGATGTTTTTGGAAAATTTGTTTTTAGAGTTTTGTCTCATGTAAAATGGGGTTATGGTATTTTTTTTAAATCGAATGTATGCATTAAATTTAACATTTTAGAAAAAAAAGTATATCTTAATATGCATATTTTGACGGTTCAGTTTCGTTCTCCGGAAAATTCTTGGGAAATTCTATACTGCCATAGCTATGTATTGTTAGATAGTTGTTAGTTCGCCATTATAAACACTTTTTCATTCCTGTGTTTTTTGCCAAAAACGCAAAGGAAACGAGATGTTTCGTCAGTAACAAAAAGTATTCAAATAACATATATATATAATTTTTCACAATAGGGTTTTATGTGAATCGACGTTAACACATTCTTGTGATTTTTTAAAAAAAACGTGAAGGAAACGAGATATTGCGAAAAAAGAAAGGATGTCCCATATCACATTTTTATCTTTAAATGTAAAATGTTTCCTGGAAATTGGCCTTTTCTTGTCTAATTTCTGTGGACTATAATGTCCAATATATTAATATGTATTGAAAAACCACTACACAGTAATTATTATATAGTAAAAGACCAAAATTCTTTCACGCCAAATTACCTCCAATGTTAAACAGATATGTTTAAAATTTATTACCACGTAGAAAAGGTTTGTCCTGTACCAATATTATTGACTCGAATCAGCTCTCTACATATACAAATTTTCAATCATTATAAATAAATACATAGAAAGTTGCAAGTGTTTACTTAATTGAATTTGTATAAAATTGGCTCAATGATTGTACATCGGTTCTAAGATTTACCGACTTCTTATCTCGCAGTTTATAAACGCTCTTCCTATTGGTCGTATGTCTTTATTCTGTGGGACATTTTGAGAGTTCATGTGACAGCAAGTGTTAGTATAAAACGATGTTTTATTATAGTTTGAATAATTGCGAAAGTCAACCTGACAGCAGGTGTCAGTATAAAACATAGAGTTGTGAAATACATTATGTAAACCAATTGTATGAGATTTCAATGTAACATAGAGTATAAGTAACGTGTTTCATTAGCGGTTTCTGAATAATTTCCAATATATTTTCTGTTCCTCCAATCATTGATATTATTAGACCTGCAGGAGCGCCCGAAAGCAATTTCACTGACAAAAGTGAGGGATAAATTGATCACAGTTCATTAATTATTACACCCAAAGATAAAATCTGTTGGATTAAATTCCTATTTGATAAAGGCCATTATGTGCTGAAGAAACTTTTCTTCAAATGCATTTCTTTTTCCGAACACTTTTTATGATGCAATGCTCGAAATGTTGGACATTTTGAATGGATTAACTCACTATCGCAACA
Organism: Endomychus coccineus; assembly: GCA_958510875.1. Taxonomy (NCBI): domain Eukaryota; kingdom Metazoa; phylum Arthropoda; class Insecta; order Coleoptera; family Endomychidae; genus Endomychus; species Endomychus coccineus. The sequence goes on from OY294067.1 coordinate 289,876,007, forward strand.
ACTTTTATTTAAAAGTTAAAGGTAAGTACAACAGATAGCTAAAGCATCCCGTATATTTTTCGGCAACAATTATTTTAAAAATAAGCAAAGTGTTTACATTTCATGTGATGCTTTAAATTTCTCATGTATTTGAAAGGTTTTGAACATGTTGGACACTTGTGTTCAATTCCACATTCGAACTTGGTGTGCTGTAATAAATGGGTTCTCTTCTTGTAAGCTGCGGTGCAGTTCCAACACTTATAGGTTCGTGCGTTTTCTGAAAGCAGATCAATTAAAAATAATTTACTAATTACCCACCAGGAATCGACCAGCCATTGTTAAATATCCAAACATTGAGAATCCATATTTGGTTATTACTCAGATTCAGATCCGGAAAACGTAAATCGAGTCCCGGGTTTCAATATAGTTCCCAGAATATTATTATAAATGAGAGTGTATTTGCAATATATATCAACAAAACTTAGGTTAGTAGGTTAAGTTAGGTTAGGTTAGAAGCAAAGAGGGTAAAATAAACAATCATTATTGGTTATTATGAGAGTGTTAAGATTAGCGCGATTACAATATTTAAATCCTATGTCAAAAAGGTAAGGTTAGGCTAGATTAGGTTTGGTTAGGAACATAGGAGATACAATAAGCAATCATTATTGTTTATTGTGAGTGTTAAGCTTAGCATGATTACAATATTTGCATTCTATGTCAACAAAGTTAGGTTAGTAGGTTAGGTTAAGTTAGTTTCCTGGAGAGAATTCTTCTCTTATGCGGAGCCTGAAACAGCATCCAGGGGCGTCCCCAGGTGGCGGCGGATAGGGGAATGCTCACGGCCCTGCTGCCAGCAGGGTCGAGGGTAGGAGTGAAACTAAAAATAGCACTCGCAAACAAACAGGCACCCAGACGCGGGATAGATTATGGTCTCCAAATCATATGTTACTGGGAAGAAGGTGATGGATATAATGTGATTGATACGGATGATCCATATGTTCCGGTTATATGTAGTAAGTTATCCCATCAGAGATAATTTACTAAGACACAGAGTTCATAAATATGACCATCAACCATATTATGGTACAAACCACCGAAATTCGGTTCACAAAAATAGACAATCAGCGCTAAACATAAACTGAAACGGAAACAAGGAACATAGTACAGACGCAGTCCATATCCTGAAATTATGCGAAGAGCGGTCCCAGGGTATGGATGAAGAAAGGAGAGGTTTTAGCAGGTATGCTCGTTTTTTAGAGTGAGTCTTGTACTACCAGAAGTGCTAGATCAAAAGCTCCTGGTGTGCATCAAGCATTTCCCATCCACAGAAAAAAAAAGGTTAGATTAGTTTAGAAACAAAGGGAGTATAATGAATCATTATTGGTTATGAGTGTGTTAAGATTAGTGCGATTACAGTATTTGCTTTCTATGTCAACAAAGTTAGGTTAGGTTTGAAACAAAGAGGGTACAATAGACAATCATTATTGCTTAATGTGGAAATACTTGTGTACAGAAGACTGGTTGGCCTAGGCAGCAGGTACTACATGCTAATTATAGACCTGACAACCAGGTACATACCTGGGACTCAATTTACGTAGAGCTTAAATACTCCAGGACTGAATTTATCTAGGTAGGAAGGCAATTAATAGATGCTGGACTCAATTTACGTCGACCCTTTAGATCAGTTCTATCCGAGATGTACGCTATACCTTTATTGAGAAAAATTCAAGATACTAACATAACAATTGATGAATTCCATACGATTGATTAGTCCAAAATCATGGGAAATATTATAAATTTGTCATCTTCGACTGGAGGCTTCAACCTTCAGCTTCTCTTGAATGATCTTGATTGCCGAATTCTGCTTCATAGGACTGTACGTCAAAATTTCGCAACCATTGCAGACGGCATTCTCAGGATACTATCTCAGTTCCAACTTATCCTGAGGTTACCACCTGTAATGGTTAGGGAAACTTGGGCGTGTATTCGTTAATGTATAGAAATCAGTACGATTTAAACTGTTAAAATAAAACGAAGACGTCAGGCTTAGTGTTTTAATTAACCATTCCATTTGATGAAATAAATTATGTGAATATACAGTTCGAGACATCAGAGAACGCCTAGCAGAAGATTTATGAGTCGATATCATAATATTTCAATATCTAACAAGCGGTAAGCATTCTTTAACAATTATGTTTTCAGAAAACATATTTCAATATAATCGCTACAATATAGCCTGATACGCGATGTTACCTCTCCCTTGCCGCACCGGCGTCTCCGATGTCTCGTACTATACACAACTAGATCATATACTCATATTTTACAATACGGTTAGAAAACATTCAATGTGATGCTTATGATAATTTATGGAAATGCATGAGGAATTAAAAGTTAATAAATACATTGGAAATTTTATTCAACACACATGTTTCTTTTTCAAATGAGTCCTTAATCCTCTTAAATATTTGTATTGTTTGTTACACATTGGGCAGGTATGTTGAGTATCACTTCCACATTCATATTTAATATGTTGTGCTAAATGATATTTTCTCTGGTAAGACGCAGAGCACTTAAAACACTTATACATTCTTGAATTATCTGGAAATATATTTATTAGAATATGTTTTGGACGGTTACCTGTTTTCAATTTGTAACCATCGACGAAAAAAATATTTCAATTTCTCGGAATGTTACCTACGCAAAAGAAGCGTGTTTATCGCATTAATTTCAATTTAAAATACCCACGTCACAACAACAATAAAACCCGGATAATGGAAATTGTAACACATTGATGTCCAACTATTTGAATATGTATTAATAAACCCCTACAAAGTGATTTTTCTACAGTTATAGAAATAATATCTCGGCGCCGGAGACAAGTAGTCTAAAACCAAAATTCAGTTGCGCCAAAGTACCTACAAACCTCCAATGTTAAGCGGATTTGTTTAAAATTCATGACCAGGGTACGAAAGGCTTGGGCTCTACCAATACTACTGATTTATTGTATCATCTTTCTCCATATACACAATTTAAAAAATTATAAACGAATACATATAATTTTGAAAGTGTTTAATTGATTAAATTTTTATAAATTTGACTCAATGATTGTACATCGGTTCTATTATTCAAAATAATGATTACAATCATTTCGAACTACAAGAAGTTCAATGTCCCAGGACCAACATTTCATAATTTATAATAATCATTCATATCTATAATTATGGACCAAGACACAATGACTCTTCAAACGAAACTTGTGTTTGAATTTTCTCAAACATATGTCGCAAGTGAATTGAGGTTCCACACCACATTCAAATTTCACATGTCTCATCAAAGTACGCTTATCTTTGTAATTTGAAAAACATTTCTGGCAGAGATATCTCCCATATCCTAATGGTGTCATATTGTAATCGATCCTTGGTGCATCTGTAAACAAAAGCTGACATTACATTCTTACATTTTTACAGCACTGGGATAGACCATTATGTGAGAGTTTTTTCTTTGAAATCTAGAATTCGATGAACAATGACATTTTATATCTAGATATGCCAAACTCAAATCAACTCATAAAGATGATGATGTGTGAATGGTATATAAGGAAGAAGAGCTGGATGATTAATTGCTCAGCCTGTCTAATATCCAATAATTTAACGTTTTTATTGCTATTCGGATCTAATCGAAAATCTGCAGTTCATATGAATATTCTAAGAATAACCCGAATAAGTCAAGTTGCCCTATAAAGGGGTAAGACCGTTCTATTGAAGTCGAATCTTAGTATACATTTTCATGACATTCTATGTATAGTTTCCATATGAACAAGCAGAGTGTGTTTACGTGTGAACTTTTTCAGGCAAATTGCACAAGTAAATTGAGGTTCTCGTCCGCACTCATATTTCAAACGTCTCCCCAATTGCGATTTCTGCTTATAAGAGTGTCGACATTGTAAACAGATGAAGCGTCCTTCAGGGTCTCTTGGATACTGTTTGCGATAATAACCTGAAATCATCACTGTTAGAATGTGTTTATAGAACATACATTATTTTATTATTTATTGTACCCGGTAACGCTCAGTTGAAATGCACTTACATCTGGTAGCTCCTGCACATCCCGCCTGGTCGAATATTAGCAGCTTCTAGAAACGGCCAGCGTCAAGTTGCTCGACGGCAGATGAAATTTTGGGAGAAAGCACGGCCGAATTGTTCGACCGTAGTAAACACCCTAAGGAGGGTGGGTGAGATACCTGCTTTAATTATGGATTTTTGTTTCTTGATAATATTTCGTTTGAATTATACCGAATAGCAGTTTATTTCTATAATCAGTTCTGATGTGTACAGTGAAAAAAGTGAAATGTTGCTAGTTATGCAAAATAACAAGTTCCGACTTGATCATATTAGCGGAATATGGGTAAATAGTCGAGGAAATATAGCCGTAAAAAGGCCAAAACCTTCAATTTTTTACTGGCAACCTGTATCGAGATGCGGTTTTCGCCATTTGCTTCAGAAACACAATAGAAAAAAATGTGCCATATTCGTTTTACCAGGAAAAGCTTGGTTGCACTTGTGCATGCAAAAAATGCATCTAAATAATGCGATTTGCGAAACTGTATTGTTCCTCACCAAATATTAACCAAAATTAGCCAAAATTTGTTACGCGGGCGTTTTTGGGGTCGCTGATTACGAATTTGATGTTTACAAAACGCCTCAATTCTTCTGTATTTTGTGATTTTTAAGCACATACTAAGTGATGTTCGTTAAATCAAGTGCCCGGGGCAAAGTGCCCCACATTGCCCCACTTTGTATTCATTATGGTTTGACTGTATTGTTCGGAAATAGTAAGAACAATATCACTCATTGTGAATTCATGGAGGATAATTTATCTTCAATAAAATAATTATTTTTCGTTTTGTAGTTTTATTATTCAACAGTTTATAGTTATGGTTAAATGCATAATTTGGCAAATTAGTGGATCCATTTACCTTAAAAGTACATATCTCGTGTGGAATGATTAGAAATATTATGTAACAGATACAGATATGAATAAGAACCACAACACACAGTATTAGTAAAGCCACTCATTTGGAATTTTCACAAAAGCTGTATGTACTATCATATAACAAAAAAATTAGTTAAATGTTACCTCGGCATTTTTCTTGTGATTTTCATTCAATAAATGTATGTTTTGAATCAGTTTTTTGGTTAATATGAATACATTCATTGTCAGCCTTGCTTTTACAATCATTTACCGAACATCATAATCTACGATCAGGATCGCATTTAGGCGTGATCTTTATGGGCCGCCTGGGTCATCCGCTCTTTGCCGTCAAAATACAATAAAAACATTTAGAATTAATCAATCTATATGTGTAATAAGGAAATCACAAGAGCTAATTTAATTCTATATTAAAGTCAAGTGAAATACCCTTATTACGGTAAGAAATCTTATTAGTTGGGCCCTGAAATTCTAGATGAAAAGTTTAGGGTCTTGTCGCTGTGAAGCTGTCAGAGCGTTACAGAATACTCGAGGTGTTATCATGGACACGATAAAAACATCTAGTGATAAACTTGATTTTCGAACAAAATGTACAGGTGAGTGTATTTATTAATTGGGCGAAAATTGAAACTCCGATTCTGAATATTTGTTGGGCAGAGATTCAAGCAGAAAACGTGAATTGAATCTCATTTCCATATTCATACGTACATTGAGTGCCACTGATCAAATCATACAGCGTAACTTGCGTCCCGGGTCTCAATACAAGTCTCAGAATATTCTTAGAAATGAGAGTGTAAATCTTAGCGCGATTGCAATATTTGCATTCCATATCAACAAAGTTGAGTTAGGTTAGGTTAGAAACAAAGGGAGTACAATAAACAATCATCATTAGCTATAATGAGAGTGTTAAGATTAGTGCGATTACAATATTTGCATTCTATAATATCAACAAAGATAGGTTAGGTTAGGTCAGGTTTGAAACAATGGGCGTACAATAAACAATCATCATTGGTTATTGTGCAAATACTTGCATACAGAAAGGTGAGGCAGCAGGTACTACATGCTAATTATATGACCTGACAAACAGGTACATACCTGGGACTCAGTTTACGTAGACCTTAAAAACACCCGGAACTGAATTTACCTACAAAGAAAGCAAATTAATAGATTCCGGACTCAATTTACAACGACCCCAATGAAGGTGACAAATCAAATACGTCATTAAAATCGTTCGTGAGCAACATACGACAACAATGAGATCAGAAATTAAAAGGATACGAGGCGTAAGCCAAAAAGCTGAGAACTAGTGACAAAATAATACAGTGATATAAAAAAGAGACATATAACTTCTAAATTGTTGAATAAATCTAGAGACAGTTTTGCTAAGTCCAGCAGAAAAATTCAAACTAGATACGCTAAATGTTGTCGTGGATAAATTGATGATGGATTTAAACAGAAGATGCCAGCCAGGTCTATGTGGAATTTCGCAAAAGATTTACAAGATAATATCCAAACTATCTACTGGAAAGTGCAACTAACGTTGTGGGTTATTACTCGTATGACATAGATGAATAGTCAATGAATATATTCACTTAAAATTCTTCTGACAAAATATGTCAGATTCATATGACTCATGCGATGTGATATATTTAAGCAATTTAATTTAAGAAAAATAACATGTGGATGTTTTCACAAATTACTATAAAATCTTTAAAAAAAAAATGTCATTGTCAAAAACACTCTGTGAGACAGACAGACCTTCTCTAGGATGTACTATATGGAACAGAAATATTCATTTGCTTCCATGGCCTTTACGTTTTCCGATCTCTCACCGATCGAACATGTCTGGTATATGATCGGTAAAAGACTAATGTACCAATTCCCCGACAATCTCAACGATTTTCGACTTGACATTCAAGATCCTAGGAATGATATAGCCAAAGACGACATTGTTCATCTGATTGCCATAACGAGTAAAAAAATGCATTATCAATCACAGTGGTAACGCTCATCACTGAATTTTTTCTAACTGTGTATTTCTTATCCAAAACTTTCTTTGCTATATCGAAGTACAACTTATGTGAAATTTTCAAACAAAGTGTGGTTTTTATTCCGATCAGTATACATTAATAGAATAAACCCTGTACAAGTTTTGTATGATGATGATAAATCTATTTTTCCATAAAAAAATGTATGGTGCTCGATCTAGAATAAAGTGATACATACATATTATTTTTGGAATGCTGCATGAATTTCCTAATTATTGTATAAGAACTAAATTATAATAAATTATCAATTTTTAATGATTAAGAAAATATAAATTATGTTTGGACATCTAGGTTCAAATGGGAGTAATTTTGGACAATAACTTATTTATCATTACCTACAATAATTGATTTTTAATCAAATTATACTAGTATAAACATATAAAATAGAAATATTTCGTCAAATATCACCATGTCCATCGAACCGTTCTAATGAAATTTCATATATTTCTCTGAAAATAAACTATCAAACAATCAAATGGTTCAATATCATTAATTTTTCATACCATTTGAATATTATGTATCATAATAACCAAAATAGTGAAATATTAAAGCTACCTACTATATAGATTATCTTTCTGAATTATCTTTGAAATTTATCATTGTCCACTAAGATGATGAATCATAATGCGATGCTCTTTAAGACGAAATCTATGCTTGAATTTTTTTGAGCATATTTCACAACTGAATTGAGGTTCTACGCCACACTCGAATTTCAAGTGTCTCTTTAGTGTACTCAGATCTTTATACGTTAGCAGGCATCGCTGGCAAGGATATCGTCCATTGATATCAACTTGGTATTGTTTTCCTAAAATAAAAATCCAAATTGAAAAATCATGTACCTAAATAAAAACGATTCCTCACATATTACAGTTTTGCTGATGAACTAGTGATGAATGATGAAAATAATTGATATATACCATTAGCTGCTGTTAAATACATTTCAAGGAATTTGCAAGCAATGTAATGGACTTAAGTTATTGGAGAACGACGGTGAAACATGAAGATGTTCATATCATCAGAAACACAATTTGATAGAATCATAAATGTAATATAAAATAATGTACATTCCACAAGATATAGGAAGAAGGCGATTTAAGATGTGAACATTTTGAGGAAAACAGAACAAATATGTTGGAGTTTCATCAGCTTTTATTATTCTCTGCTTATTAAATTCAATTAAATATCATTCTCTTAAAATGTATATCTTCAAAGTCCAGATGTTTCCTAAAATGCAATGTTCTAGTTATATGTTACATTATAGATTTACATCCTGCTGAGTCAAACTGTACAGTCTACATTTTACAGCAGAAATTGTATGTACGACAAAATTCATCCCAAACGTCATTTGGTTACAACTCAGATATAATCGATTTTCAACGCAATATGCAAGGAAATGAAGAAAAATGAAGATACAATTTATTCGGGCTCCACAGTACAATTTTCTCTTTGGACGTAATCTCACAAACATTATTCTTGGTCTTCTCCTGTCGATCTGAATACAACATCTGATTGAACCTGTTTGTTATTCCTACTCGGATGAAGCCAACATTTAAAGGAAGTAACTGAAGTTACTCTTATGCGGAAGGAACTTGAGACCATATTCATTTGAAGGTAGACCTGGTGGATCCCATTGAATATATCCAAACGTTATAATTTTTTCTTCGTCGCGCTTTCAAAGCTAAACGGCTTCTGTAACATCTCTTCTCCAACCATTACTCTCTACACTTGTCTAGCTAGTTTGTAATGAATGATGATGATGCAAGATTGGGGGTCATTCGCTAAATTTGAGTAAAGGAGTCATTCAAAAGCAACCTCCGCAATAACTTATCAGCAACTGCGAAAAGTAGAATAAAAATGCCAACTTTCCACGCAAACAAAATACTTTTCCAGCCTTTTGTCGATTCAAAAAAAAAATTTTGTAAACTTTAAAAAAATCACAAAATGAACCTTATCTCCGGCCCATAACTTCTACCTTGGCTCATTCGACGCCTATTCAACTTATCTATGGTAAAATTAATTTACATAAATGATGAAACCCGGAACATTTCCAGTTTTTCCGCAAGAAAATGAACATAATTGTTTAGCAGCACTCCAGGAATTTTTCAACTATTTTCCCGTTTTTAAAGCACCCTAAAACATGAGATAACATACAAATTAACCATATCATATTTTCAAATCAACTTTTGTGACTGTGCGACTGAACTAATAGTGGATGCTCGGACAACTAATCCACAACAGTTTGTGATAGTGCGATGTGACAAACGTAAATGTAGTGTGAAGTAAAAAAACAACAATTAATAACACTTTAATTTTTGCTTCGAAGCCATCACAGTTGATCAGTCAATTTTTTTTTCATATAACCAGGATTTGTGAACATAATAATTTTCATTTGAAGACTCTTTTCTTAGAACAAACTGCAATATATTTATTGGTTTGCTCAATGTTAACCACGTCGTATGGCAGAGTTTCCCGGATAAATTATAAATCAAAAGAACACGATAAGACTTTGAATCGTGTCAAATCATTTCAGGCTGCATGTTGTGTGTTTGAGACAGTCTATATATTCTCAGGCAAATCTTAGCGATGCTATCTATAATATTTGAATGTTTTTGGATCTCCTTATGATCTAAAATCCACCAGTATCCCAATAGCTTGGGCAGTTAATCCAGGAGATCCCTCAACTATCTTTTGATGAACCAATGAATTCGACAAGGAAATCGAACCGGAAGTAAAAAAAAATATTTATTGACAAAATTGAAAAGTATAATACAATATAAATCGTTTAGTTTCAATCACGTATGAAATCTTACGTCGTGCGTAGCAGTTTGATGCGAAAGAAGATTATATCTGTGTTTAAATCTTCGAGGACAAAGAGCGCATTGGAATTTCGGCTCAACGCCACATTCGTAATTTAGATGTCTCACTAAATGAGACTTTTGTTTGTAGCTCAAATCGCATTGAGGACACATAAACCTCCCATTCCTATCTTTTGCAAACTGAAGATTCCGGTATCCTGAAAAATAATATCGTTAGTAGTAAAATTGAGAAACTTACCATCGCATTTTCCAGGATGCTCGATCGTGAGAACTCATTCCCGATTTGATTCAATACCAATAAGCAGCAATTGACAGAATGCAGAAATAATCGTTACTTCTAATTATTGACTTGAAACATTGCCAGACCGAAGACAAAGAAGAAAATGGATGAACTGCCGCCTCACTTGGACGGTTGACGCATCTGTAACGTGTTAGAACCTGGTTGTGAGGCATTTGATTCTCTATCTAGCTGCATTCACGAAGCATTTCAAGTTTACAACTATGATTTTTCTGCGCCTATATCAACAATTATCCATAACCAATGTCCAATTAATGTTTTATTACTGCATTCTAATCAGAATTATGCGATTGTGTCAATTTTCGATGTTCTAAGCATACAAACCATTGAAATAGCTGAAAAGTTGATAGTAGCAAATATTCGTAGGTACTTGAGTTTACAATCTTGTGATAGAGGAAGAATAACAGTGCTAAGGTGAAAGGAAGAACAAGTGATTTACATGACAGAACTAAGACAATTTAAAAAAAAAACAATATTTATTAGGAAATTCTAGCACACAGATGTCACACACTGATTACACTAAATACACATATGAAATATAAACAGAAAATATATTTTTTCTAATTCATATCAATATAAATAGGTACAGATAAAGTTATTACTGAAACCAAAAATTAATATTGCTTGGTTAGCTGAATAGAGTGGTAACTTATTGTTATCTAACTAATTCTTGTACCGAAAAGTGAATGGACTGTGAGAATAACTCGAACTGAATGTAATATGTATGTTCAGATAATGCTCCAAGGTTATGAATATTTAGAAAAATTGTCAACAATTTTCCGTTATATTAAGTTCAACATTCAGTTCAGATAAATGAAATGTGAAAATCTAGATATAAGAATTACCGATAAAAACAAGTAATTTAGTTTGTTGAATATCACTTTATTTAAAAGAACTTTGATTGGAATTTCGAACTTTATAGTTCATTATCAAAAAATACAATGAGAAAACACTGAAACATCATAGTATTTATACTAAATTTACAATCAACTTTCTTTTAAATAAAGTGATATTTATCAAAGTAAAATTTTTATCTGTGGAACTGGAATATCAAATATCAAATTCCGTATATGAATTGGTTATGAAAAATTGTCTTAGAAATCTTCTAATTCACGACTACAAGAAGTCCAATTGAGTGTTTTCAGACAATAATCAGCCTTTTGAATGTTAACTTCCGGCCAAAACTTTTCATATGAATCCCAAGTGTTTCTAAAGTGTCACTACTTGATTGCTTTATATTATAAAAGGCTAATGTTGAACAAAAAAATTGTAAATAAAAGTGTACACATTTTGGCAAGAAACTATTAATACTTACAAACTTACTTGTAGGCTATAAAGAATTCAACTGTGACTAGAACAGGGTTTACAATATTTTTTTTTAATTGTCTTTACTACCTCTAATGTATACCGTAAAATAAAGAGGAAATTTTCATGGCAAGATGAACAGATTCAGGAGATTAAAGAAAGAGACTCAGTCTATTTTTAGAAGTTCTCCCAAGATTCAGTATTTGGATTTTATGGTGTAATTTTACAGTATTAAAGCTACCATCATCATTCACTTAGGCTATACTATCTTATAAAAATGCATAGCATGTTCCACCATGCTGCATTCCATCATTATTATACCGTGAGTTAATATGTGTAGCAAAAAGTGGGACACATTACTCTAGAATGAATATCTATCATGAGATGAATTTTGTAAAAGTCCAAGGAACAAATAGGCTGTAAATGTAAAATGTTGAGCTGCCCATGGAATTCTCAAATCCAAGATAGTGTTAAATCGAGCAATTCCAGAAATTGTAGTTTCTCTCAAATATTCCGAAGTATATCATTTACTAGATAAAAATGGTGATCGTCAAATTTGATCCATATTGTATTTCCAAGAAGCTGTGTAGCTGCATTTTTGACTAGATCCACGAATATTCGAAAATATTAATGAATTATTTTCACGTTGAACATTCAGCATTTCAAAAATCAAGGATTTTGTAAGAGTGAGTTAGTTGGAACGTTTTCCTCATACAATTTGATGAAAGTACAGATATTTGGTTCGCCATGATGCGGAAAGAAGGTTTGGGGTATGTTACTAGTATGTACCTTTGTGAAACTAAATCATATGTTGCAAAGATTTGAGGTGTGTATTAAAGTTACTTTTCTGTTTGAATTTTTTTCCACAAGAACAGATGAATCTGGGTTCGATGCCGCACTCAAAATTGATATGTCTTATCAAATGAGTTTTCTGCTTATAAGTCGAAGGACATCTGGGACACTGATACCTTCCATAAGAATTCATCAGGTATTTGCTGCTTCGATTCCTTGAATTGAAACATTTCCAGTAATCTAAAATGAAATCCGTTTTAATTTGATAACAGACATTTATACATGATCGATACACATAAATCAAACTGAAACACAATAAAATGCAACCCGATCCTACTTTACACCACATTTGATGGTCTATGAATCGATGCGTGATGATTAACGTCAAAAACAGCTGAAAAAAATACATATAAAAGTTTTCTATTTTTCCAAACACTGCAATCTCATTAAGAATATTACTAACATAGCATCAGTTGCATCTGGGCAACAGTCCTTTTCGAAATTAACAATTATTCAAGATTACTCAAAACAGGTAAGGTAAATTATTTATTGTTGCAATTAAGTACGAGATATTAGATAGAATGACTACAAAACCATTAATGAAAGAACTTGCAAATATGAAATGCAGGAAAGTTCAGTTTCTTGAACTAAATTTCGTATCTATTATTATATATGTTACTTCACTTATAAGTTTTTTTTATATTTGGATGTTATAGGAATTCCTTTATTAATCCTATAGCATACAAGTATATGTGATGTTATTGGACTGTTCTATAGAATAATTTGTTTATTTTTCGAAGAATACATTTTTATTTATTGTCTTCATACGTAACCCAATTATAATCTCTTCTATTTGATCTATTGACAGCAGGGCGTAGGTACGACAATTGGTTTGTTTGGAACATAGTATTTTATTTCAAAAAGTTTTTCATATGCAGTGTTTTTGAATTTGTATTATTTCAATAAAATATTTCCATCTACAAACACAATCAGTAATTACGTCACGTTAATGTTTATTTCTGTAGCTTATCCTGAGGTCATATACTCACCCGATTTTAACTTACATTTTACTAGTTGGATGGTTCTATATAATCCATTTTATTGGATTACATTCACATAACTTAACATTAAAAGGAACTAGCCGCTTATATTAAAAAAATTCGTGTGAGGCGCTATAGGTGGGCTAACGCCTTGCTGATCCTCTTGAGTTGGACCAACGTAATACTTCACGTACAGGCATAGGGCGCCAACTATCACGTTGCACGGGGGCGCCACATATTCTAGCGGCGGGTCTACTGTCGAGGTATAAAGAACCCATTGAGAAAAACATTTGAGGGACCACAGTATCTGACAATTGTAGTTGATATTAGACAAGTAATTTGGTCTGTCATTATATATTACATTAATTATGGTCGCTATTCCTCGTGACTTCATTGAAATGTGTGGTATTTACTGAATCAATGGTCTTTTGGCATTTTTGTCTATGGGGGATTCAAACCTCGACAGAGATATCGATCGGCAACACTGTAGCTTAATAGTTCCCATGATGAGCTCGAGAGAGCTAAACAGCTATCTGGAACTATTAGTTGCTGTGTTACTGGTCGATCTGCATATAAATTTGAATTAGAGAATACAAAAGTAAATGATTTTGTTCCATTTGAGTTGGATCTCAACGGAAACTCAATTTAACATTTGAAGCTTTAGTTGAATTTCAGAAATACCTGTCACGTTTACGCGTAAAATCAACAGGTGATATTCATGGAGTCTGCAACATATCTTCAGAAGTTCTTAAGGTTCTAATTATATTAATTCATTCAGAGGTTCCAAAATACTTAAAATAAAATATACTTCTCCCATGCATTTTTTTTATTGTTCTGTAAATAATTATACTAAAATGATCACAATTTTCTGTACATCAATGTAAATTCTGGAATTTTATCTCTATGTACCGCTTTCACGTGAGATATTAACGGATATTTCTGTTTCGACACATAAGTACAATAGATGCATCTAAATGTACCCTCCTTTCCGCATTCGTACTTGATATGTCTATTCAAGCTCGTCTTGTATTTGTACGTCTTTTGGCAACCGGCACATACTAGGTGATCTAAAACGTACAATAATTAATCACAAGGTCATGATAATTAGATTGGAGATGATTGTTTCGAGAACTATGATTCCATTGTGTTTCAAAGTGATCAAACATAGGAGGGAGGTAAAGAAATCGTCTATTTACATAACTTTTATTAATATCGTGGTTACAGGATATAGTGTAGATGTAAAATTTGAGGTAGGATGGATATTAGCCCAAATTATAGTACAATCTGTAATATATTTGGAGATCTAAAACATGTATTAGAATATGAAACAAGTACAGTATAAATAATCAAAAATAATCTACAAGACCTAAGATTAAACTTTTAATAATTTAACATCGCTCTCTTCTTCCATACGATGTGGTAATATATTATAGAATCTCGCAGAGTACAATGGGACAATTTCTTCAATGTTAATCGATATTTAGGATAAACATACAGATTAGCATTTCTTGTATCGTAACAGCCTTCTTGTTTATATTGTTGGAATGAATGTGATTGATTTCTTATGAATATTAAAAACCTGATGTGTAGATACCACAGACGCAAGTACCTTTGAACAATCTTAGGCAAGACTCATTTGCTCTTAACTTACGTATACTAGGAATAAAGAATGTTTGCATAATGAAAATTCTCTTAACATGTGTGAACTGTGTCTCCAAAATAAGTTCCCAAACTTTAGATGAGGAGACATTACCAAAATGAGAGATTTTAAATGTTGTAGAGTCCAATATATAGGCACACAACTCTAATTGAGTACCATGCTTTGTTTAGATGATTGCAGAGTTCAATCATATGTTCATGTTCATCAAAATGAACTATTAGCATTAAGGTTATGTTTGTGTCAAAATTAACGACCTCAGTACCAAAAGCGATGGACGCAGAAAATGTAGATTATTTGTATCTGCTCTGAATTTGACGATAGAGGTTTTACTGATGTTATCAGTTAGATTATTTCTAACAAAATAGTCATGGATTCTTTTTATGAGTTTGTGGTATTTCCATTAGTGAAATCATTCTCACTTATCGATTGTACAGTAGAATTATCATTTGCATAGCTAGATCTTGATCGATTTGAAAGGTAATTGATGAACGTTATGAACAATAACGGTCCGATAATGTTACCCTGCGGAACGCCATTGATGACTATAGCGTATGTGGTCTCACAACTTGAGAACGATTGAGAAAATGATTAGATTTAAAGAGGCTCGACGAACCCTGTAAACAAAAGAGACAAGTGTTTTCATTTATGCCTTGACGATAACCATGTTTGAAACTATGTACTACCTTATGCTCACAAAAAAACTTTGAAATTCTTAAACTCATTACTTTTCCAAATTCTTGTACAGACGTTGAACCACCATTGAATTTTAATTTTTAAGATGTGAAATATAACTTTAATGTGAATGAAATACACAAGATTTGAACTAAACTCTTTACCATTAATTGCTAACTTGGGCTAGAATTCATTTAAGTTGCATATTTGATGGCTTATAAGATTAAATAAGATACATGGATTAACACAGCCACTCTTGATCTGATTAATCGACTGGAAAATTACATGTATCAACCATCTCCATCAGAATCGAAATGGATATGTGGAGACTAAGTGACTGCGTCACTGAGCATGCAAGCCGGGGGTTGACAAAATCAACAAATATAACTCAAGCCTTCAGTTGGAACCATTCCCAAATCTTCAGAATCTGCTGTCTAAAAAAATTGTCTCATTTTCTTAGACAGCAATCTGAAGATTTGATTTCAATCATTAACTAGATGTTCCAACAGCATCTACCTAAGAAACCTATCAAGTGTTGACTCGCAGATAAGAACAACTAGAACAGCAGGTGATGACACCGAACCAAATTAAAAATATCAAAGATCTTTTGTTAAGTACTTATAAGTAGTGTGCCACTGGTCGATGGTCGACTGTTTTTATCAGGTTATAATAAAATGCCGTAGACAAAATTGTTAGAGAAACCTAGATATTCCAACACCATCAGACATCACAACCCTGCACGTTCTGCTGATAAGCCCGAGGAGGCAAAACAGCTGTCCAGAACTTTTCAATTCTGAGTCACTGGTCGATTCAGAAAAACCTTACCTCTTATTAGTAATTAACAAGAGATATTCGTTAAATTCACTCATTCATTTATTGATGAGTTTTGGACAACTCCAAATATGTGACAGTACGGAGTTAGGGCCGATTCTAATTTAACCATTCACTTGTTCATGTGTCCATATTGGAATTACCTTGAGCTCATCTCAATTACTCTATTACGGGATAGCCTTCCGCAAGGGAATTTAATGATTATTATGTCAATTCGCACTCAAGGTCATTTCAATAACATCCACTCAAGATGATCAAAGAAACTTCCAATTCATACTCAAGTCAATTACTCAAAGTCACGCTGTAGGTCATTTCAATGTCAATTCAAGGTCAACCCCCACCAACTCAATGGTCAAGATCACACCCTGTGATCATTGACCAACTTCTTCGACGACCACCCCTTCAGAGCCTATGTTCATTGACAAACGACTTCTAGGGAATGAAAAACTCAAGGGAACTTGAAGAACTGGATGGTTGAGGTAGAATCTGCCTGACCTTACTACTTATGTGAGCGAGAAACGTCAGATTCTGAATATGCGTATCTTCAATTTTTGCACGAATCCCAGTTCTCTATACATATTGTGGTAATAATGAAACGTTATCTGTAAAATCTACTTGCAACTTTTTATGGAAATTCACTCAAATTTATTTATTCCTAAATAAAATATTCTAAATATTACTTTATTCAAACTAATTGTAATGTTGGATACAGCTACGGGTGAAATGAAATGAATACGAAAGAAGAAAGATGTTTATTCGAAAGCAAATTCGACACATTGTATTAGGTTGAATACTGTTGGAGAATAATATTTTCCGACATTCCACCCTTCTTCTACAACTTCATATCAATACAATAAATTAAACACATTTATTTATAAAAAATTTCGCGGTTCAACTTGATGCGATATCCTCAAATGACTTTCCAAATGATGTTTTCTTCGTCCCTTGTAACGACAAAGTGGACATTGAAAATTGGGATGTTTTCCACATTCATATCTTTGATGGTTGTATAGCGATGCAGAATGTTTGTAACTCTTGTGGCAAGTTTCACAGGAGTATCCTAAAACTGTACAATTAGATTTGTAATCAAACAACAATTTATCAACGTGTTCGTGTAGCCTAAAACTCGGTTAATATACAACTCTCACGTGAAAAAAAAGGTATAGGAATCAAAACGTAAAAGTCAGCAAATTAGATAATTATTATGAATTTTCGAATATGAGCAAGTAGGTATTCTTGAAGAACTCGTCTCTAAAAGTTGCAATTACCAAGATATAAGGCAATATAGCTATATAGAGTTATGACAGATGTCCATTTAAATCCAGAACAGCAACGAACACATCATTTTATGTAAAAGGCAATGCTCTGCCGTATGTATGTATCATTATTTATGAGTGTGTTATTAAATGTAACTCGCACCGCACGCTAGTGCCTTTCAAAACGAAAACTTTCTTCATATTAAAATATTGAATGGGGGCAGTTGGGAACAAATCCGAGATCGTTTACCCGTAAAAATCAACCGAAGACCGGAAAATCGAGAAAGTTTGGCTATTTTCGGCTTATTTTTCCAAACTTTGTACTTTATGCCATCAAGAACGTCTTCTTGGTCCTTTTGTCACTATTGAAGCTGTGAATAAAGAACTTAAAACTCCAATTGTTTGAAAATATAAAAAAATCAATAAGTTTTTCCTTTTTCCGGCCTCTTGATGAATTTTCCGCACAAGTGACCTTGAATTAGTGATCAGCGACCTGGAAAATCCCCTAGGAGACATTCTTGAAGGCAAAAAGTACGAAGTTTGGAAAAATAAGTAGAAAATAGTCAAATTTTTCCGATTTTCCGGTTGAGTTTTCCGGATAAGCGACTTCGGATTCGTGATCAGCGACCCGAAAAACCTCCTAGATACCATTTTCGGAGCTTAATTTTAATTTTTTAAATAAATCATATAACGTCTAATATTGGAGGGGTAGAAATGGGCCAAATTTGACGTTCTGAGGGTGAAGGGGGGCGAGGGTATATCGTTATAGTATCACGAATTACGTTTAGGGTCCATAAAACATCATGCATTTTTTTTTATTCCACCTTCTAAAGAAAAGTTATTTATTTCCCCACCTTATAGCCTAGACTATATGTAAATTTACATATAATTCACAGTTTTGGATATGGAACTGTATCAATTAGTTAGGAAGCACAGCAGTACTTGTTATTAAGCACTTGGGATTATTAGGCACTAAGTCTTTACAGTTCTCGACAAATAACTTGGCACCTGTATGAAATAATATCGGCACATTATAAATAGTCTATCTTCTTCTAATACTCATGATTTAGATAAAGAAACATTGTAACGTATAATTTCTAAGAAAACCACATACGTCAATGGCATTGTCATGATCTAGAAAGAGACAAAACATCCCCGTCCTATCGTATTTGAATCACGTTATTTTTGTCAAGTTGCAGGCCTGTCTTGTCTTTTGTCTTGTCAATTGTCAAATCTTATGTCTGACACCTGACTCCTGTTATCGCGAATCTAAGTGTGAACAATTTCAATTTATCATTTGCTTCCGTTATTCTTTACAAAATCTGTTCTTATAAGAACAAAAATGTGAGATGTCACACAATAAAGTTCTTCATCGACAAGCGCGTGAGTTCCTCAGTTCACTTATTGAATATTTCGAACTAAATCACAAAGTGCTGATTATCATGGTCACATGAATGGTGAAATATTTGTGAAGTGGATTAGGGAAAAACTCATACCTAATTTAGAAGAGCCTTCTTTAATTCTGATGGACAATGCCCCATACCATTCGATGTTGGTTGAAAAAAAACCATCAAGTGCTTGGACTAAAAATAAAATAACGGAATGGCTCGATGCATTCAACATACATTGGGAAACGAACATGTTCAAACCTGAACTACTACGGTTATCAAAACAGAATGTTCAAGAAAAGAAATATATCATAGATGAAATACTCAGAAGTCACGGACATGAAGTTCTTAGATTGCTACCTTATCATTGTGAATTCAGTGCTATTGAACTCATATGGGCTAAAACTAAAGCATTTTATAATATCCATATCAATAATAGTGAAGGAAAATCAGTGGAAGATGTTTGGTATGATGCACTATCTTCTTGCACACGAAATATGTGGGAAAATTGTGTAAGGCACACGAAAATTTAATTAAAAAATGGTATGAAAGGGAAGTACATATTGATGATTCCCCAGAGATAATTATCAATCTTGAAAATGACAGCTCCAGCTCCCATGAAAGTGAATCTGATTGACCTAAATGGAGTTATTATTTAAAATTAAGTTATATTCCTTTGTACATCATAAGTCGATGAATTATTCTTTTGTTCATTCTGGTGGTATTTTAATTCCATAGTTATGAAAGTGTGTGCCTCATTACTTACCTGGAAATTTTATTGAAATAACTCGATACATACCTGGCAAAGTATTGAATGACATTATCAAATAATTATATTATATACTTTCACATGTTGCATTATTTTTCTACATAGAAATCCCCATAGCACATATATAAATGCAGAAGTGCATGATGTGAGATCTTAGAAAATTGTAAACGAAAAGAACACCTATTTATTCATTATATTTATTAAATGAAGATATAAAAATGAAACATGGAATTAATATATATATTTCTAATAGGAAGAACTAGTATTATTGGTGGAGAATTATATTACATTGTTTGACAATAGTTTCAGAACTGCAGTTTTGTTAATCGATATTTTCACGGGAGAAAAAGACAACACTGAAGCCTCTTTGCTTGAGAATTCTAATTCACAATGTATACTTCATTTATGTGAGATGTAGCTGCAGTTTATTACCACAATATTGAAGTTAGGCCCCTTGAGCATCACCAAATTGAAAATCTATTCTGAAAGCGTTTCTACGTAGATTGTATTTACATTTTTTTGATGGGGAAACAGGTTTTTTGTCAAAATTTCCATCACAGAAATAGTGAAAGTAGATTTATAGGTAGGTACTGTCATGTTCATGAAATAGTAACATCATGGTAATGTGGTTCTTCACCATGTCCTGATGCAATTGTATTCAAATGCCGTTGCTGCCTGATTCCTTCATTCAAAGGGAACCTAACACAATTTCTGCTGCTTAAAAGTGTAATCCGTTCTAATACACGACAATACATTAAAAGTATTGATGACGTAGGGGCCAAGTTATTTGACGAGAACTGTATATAAAATGCTCCAGCACTAGTTTAAAAAGTGCTTAGAAGCACAAAAGTGCTTCAAGTGCTTCCACGAACAATAAGCACAATGCTAGAGGACAGCTCTGAGCTCAATAGAACAGGGTTCGAAGCCCAACAAGCCATGATTTTTTTTTCAATATTATCACATACACTGATATCAACCAACTAGTAGAATATAATTTGAAATGGGAAAATATATGTATTGAAAGTGTGTGGAAAAGATAAATCTATTGAAAAACACATTTATTCATTCATATAAAAAACTGTCTACTTTAATACAAGTGCTGGAAAGTTTTAAGTAATTTAACTAAATCATCACGTGTGATAGTTCATCTGACGTGAATTGCCTAATTGCAACTTGTGAACATTCTTATAATGCATTTGGAGGAGATCCTTCGTTTTACATTTGTACGGGCAGAACGCGCACTTGAAAAGCGGTTCGTTCCCACAGTCATATTTCTGGTGGTTCTGCAATGACTGCATGTGTTTATATGTTTTGTAGCACATCTTACATGAGAAACCTGGAAGAATTCATTATTAGAATACAATTTTTCACTAGCTACTATTGTAAGCTTCAACCATAAAGTATATCAAAATAACAGATTCACCAACAAATTAAAACTATAAAAGAATGCGACAATTCACTTCTTTCCTAAAATTCACACGATCTCCATATTTCAAATAGCTTTCAACTTCGGCAACTCGAGGATTGAAGCATCATGAAGGGATACAATCCAATCGACTTTGCAGTGTTTGCTATTTTTGACGATGGACTCGATTGGATTACATTGTACTGACGAAGAGTAACAAACCCTGGAACTCGTTTACGATCATTTTAATAAATGCTTCATGTTATGTTTAAATTATACTGTTATTTGATCAATTTCATTCCATTTGATTTGATTTATTTATGGCGGTTTCACAACACAAACATTCATCGTAAACAGAAATAATTTACTACATTATAAGCGATGACACGCTTTCCATACCAACCAGTGTGGCAACGAGAAAATTTATATAGATACTCGTATTTTGTGGTACTGGGAGAAATAACAATTGGAAATAAAATGATACGTACAAACATATTTTATTGATAAGAAGGCACATGTTCAATCCATTTTCAGGAATATATAATATCCTATATGAAAACGTTATTTCACAATGTATTTTCCATCATCGATTGGAACTTATGGGTATGTTTATAATGCGTCTGCAAATGGTGTTTCCTTTTAGATCTATAAGCACACAACCCGCATTGGAAAAGGGGGTCCTTTCCACATTCAAATCTGGTATGATTCCGTAACGATTGCATGTGCTTATAACTTTTGAAACAAATCTCACATATATATCCTGAAACAATTTACTTTAGCAAAGAAATGAATTCATCATATATAAAAACCCATTAGAAATCCGATGGCTGAATGAATGCCTTATATTTGCAAATTGATGCACTTACAAAGCAAACGTTTCTAACATGCGAATACAAAATATTTGATATGTGTGGTTCCACCTGGGATGTAACTATGAGTGAGTGGTGAGGTGCGAAGCACCTGGGCTCCCCTCTTAGGAAGCCCTAGTTATGCCACCCTTAAAACTAAAACAACTTGCAAAAGTAGTCATCGCGAAAATGTTAGGGCCATAGAGATATAAGAATAGATTGGGAGCGATACGGAACAATACCATCCACATAGAGAAGGCCGGAGAATTACCTAGAAACGTAAGTATGACCATGAACCGAAGGTCTGTAGTAGAGAGGTAGCTTACAGCAGTGCCGTTCAGTCTTAATGGCCTATAGCGATAAATATTAGAATTTAACAGAGTTTTACCTGTAGATAAGCGTGTATAAGAGTGTTATGACTAAATAGAGTGCGTTTTAAAAATGGCTTCCTAAGTGAATATTTATGTAGGCGATGAACATTTAAAATTTCATTTTCTATTGGAACATATTCTTCTGTAGACGGCTTGCGAGGAAAAGTGTAGATATTCTGCAAATACTATAATTTTACCCTCACTTTTACATACAATCAGTCCACACGCATATATGTTTTGAAGAAGTTTGAATGTATTAATTTTGCCGCATTCAACAGCTACAAAGACAGTTTTTAATTCATACTCAAGCGATCCGATAGAAAATAATTATGTAGGGTGGTTTAACTTATCTTTATCAAAAGAAAAATCATAAAAAAATCACGAAGAACAATTTGTTATAATTCTCTGTGCCTTAGTTTCAAAGCATTCAACGGAAAAGGACTATCTTCAAAATTTGGTTGTGACAGTCACACAGAGAAAGTTATTGCTCAAGAATTAACGATCAATTAAAATCTTCAAATAAAAGTAAGAAGTCAAGTAGTTACCTACTGTAGCAGTAGTAATTTTTACAATAATAACTCTCATATTATAGGCTTGGACTTAGTTTGCAGATTTAGTATTTTTCGTAAAAAATAGCAAATGGGGTGCTACTAAGGACTCAGTTCACGCCTGGCAACCACGTTTAAGCAGGAAGTCCTGAAGTGTTTTATGCTGTAACGTACAGCGGCAATATACTTTAGGCCTTGTGTATCTAGAGAGTATTGTTCGGAACAACGATAAGCAGATAGAAAAAAAAACGTTCCAGAAAAGTCTCGTTCAGCCAAAAAGAGGTTTGCGAAAAGCTAATGACATGCTAGTTGCGCCGCTACTCTCTATTTTTATATTATGGTCTATGGTCTTTCCTGGTAATTCACTATTGTTGATAAATATCTATCACACATTGGGTTTTCATGACTCCGAAATAATAAGATACAAGTTGAATGGGTAGTCATAATGTTCACGCAAGTATAGGGCGGCCTAGTGCTGAACAAAGATAGCTTATAAGAGTGTTATGACTGAATAAAGTGCGTTGGAAAAATGGCTTTCTAAGTGAATATTTATGTAGGCGATGAAAATTTAAAATTTCATCTTCTATTGGAACATATTCTTCTGTAGACGGCTTGCAAGGAAAAGTGTAGATATTCTGCAAATACTATAATTTTACCCTCACTTTTACATACAATCAGTCCACACGCATATATGTTTTGAAGAAGTTTGAATGTATTAATTTTGCCGCATTCAACAGCTACAAAGACAGTTTTTAATTCATACTCAAGCGATCCGATAGAAAATAATTATGTAGGGTGGTTTAACTTATCTTTATCAAAAGAAAAATCATAAAAAAATCACGAAGAACAATTTGTTATAATTCTCTGTGCCTTAGTTTCAAAGCATTCAACGGAAAAGGACTATCTTCAAAATTTGGTTGTGACAGTCACACAGAGAAAGTTATTGCTCAAGAATTAACGATCAATTAAAATCTTCAAATAAAAGTAAGAAATCAAGTAGTTACCTACTGTAGCAGTAGTAATTTTTACAATAATAACTCTCATATTATAGGCTTGGACTTAGTTTTCAGATTTAGTATTTTTCGTAAAAAATAGCAAATGGGGTGCTACTAAGGACTCAGTTCACGCCTGGCAACCACGTTTAAGCAGGGAGTCCTGAAGTGTTTTATGCTGTAACGTACAGCGGCAATATACTTTAGGCCTTGTGTATCTAGAGAGTATTGTTCGGAACAACGATAAGCAGATAGAAAAAAAAACGTTGCAGAAAAGTCTCGTTCAGCCAGAAAGAGGTTTGCGAAAAGCTAATGACATGCTAGTTGCGCCGCTACTCTCTATTTTTATATTATGGTCTATGGTCTTTCCTGGTAATTCACTATTGTTGATAAATATCTATCACACATTGGGTTTTTATGACTCCGAAATAATAAGATACAAGTTGAATGGGTAGTCATAATGTTCACGCAAGTATAGGGCGGCCTATTGCTGAACAAAGATAGCTACGGCCGTGTATATGCTGTCGTTCAAGCAATAAATGTACATTGTGCTACACACTCCTTGAATTTAGACATGAACGACTCCATAAATTTTCTTTAGGAATTGTACTCAAAGATAGGAATTGTAAAAAAAAAAGTTTGAAAGCAAAAACTAACTTTGAAAGAGTTTGTCCTATAAGATGATCTTCTCAGCACGATTGCCTATTTTCATTAGGAACAAGTTTTGCAAGCACTATCTGAACTGTGTTCAATTACCTACAGATACGACAAATGAAAAAAATTAAACAAAGGGATGATGTTTTCAAACGTTTTTTTCTTAGTAATTCTTGAAATTTGTGATACTGCCTCTAAAGTTCTTCAAACTCAATTACAAGATGTTAATTCTGTAAACGTTTCAAATTAAAAACAGTTGATAAAACTTATAAAATTGCAAAAGTTACAATTATATAAAAAATTCTCGGGAATTAGGTCACATTAACACTCTGTTATAAATGTTCGTCTTTACGTACGTTTCGGTCTCACGACCATCATCAGAAGACTTATTTTGTTAAAAAGGGGTTAACTAAAACTAATTAGCACAAGCGTCCATATCGCACAATCTTCAATCAAAAAGCTCACGCCGTCGAAACGAACAGAACCACGAATAATCGAAAATTGTATCGTTAATATTAAAGTATAGATTTTTTTGTAACAAGAAACCACTGTTAAGTAATATTCTCATAATGTACAAACGCATATTGCTATGGTCTCAAAGCAACTGAAGTTCTAAGCTATTTGTTTGTAATAACACGACCCAGATGTAGATTTATGACGTACTTGAAAAGGTTTTAGACCTGCATTGGAATTTAGTTTACTTTAAGCGTTCTTCCTAAAATATACTTTTAACATTATAAAGACGTATGTAGGAATTTGCAAGAGTTTTAATTAATCAAGTTAGTATAAATCTGACTCAATCCTTGAATATCATTCCTATGATTTACAGAATTTGAATCCCTTTTTATGTGAATCATCTCCAGGATAGATCTTTTATAATAATTGGTTTCTTTAGTTAAAATATTAACATTTTTGTAATCAAATTGATGGTTATAATCAAAACAGTGCTTAGCAAGGGCGGTGGAATTTTCTAAGTTATTATTTCTTGTGCTATACTTATGGCCGTACATTCTTTTTTGTAAATATTGTTTAGAGATTCCAGTATAAGTTCCATCACAATCTAAACAGTTCAATTTATATACTGTGTGGGTTTGTTTATCTTTAGGTATTACAGGTTTTAGATTTGAGAAATATTTCCCAACACAGTTATTAGGTTTATGCGCAACATTTATATCGTACTTTTCAAACATTTCTTAATTTTTTCTGAGGTCTCCGGAATGTATGGTATAGTTATATAATTGTCTGTATTACCTGTTATGTTATTTTTATAAGAAGAACCATTATAGATTTTGTTTATTCTCTCTTCAATGATAGGATTGTAGAAAGTTTTAGGGTAGCCATTCATTTCCAATGCATTACGATGTATGTAGATGATTGCCTTATGTGTGTTCCCAACGATAAAATTCAATATGTGATTAATAAATTTAACAATTTCCATTGTAAACTTCAATTCACTTGTGAAATAGAAATAAACAATAACATTAATTTTCTAGATATGACCATTAGGCATGATGCAGATGGAAAAATAAAAACTTCTTGGTTTACTAAAGAAGTCTGGTCTCAACGTTATCTTCATTTCAATTCCGTTGCACCAGCTTGTTATAAAAAAAAGTGTCATAAACAGCCTCACAGACCGCGCGGTAAAATTATCCCACGCAGAGGACCGTCCCAAAAATTTAAAAATTGTTCGTAATGCATTGGAAATGAATGGCTACCCTAAAACTTTCAACAATCCTATAATTGAAGAGAGAATAAACAAAATCTATAATGGTTCTTCTTATAAAAATAACATAACAGGTAATACAGACAATTATATAACTTTACCATACATTCCGGAGACCTCAGAAAAAATTAAGAAATGTTTGAA
This sequence comes from Endomychus coccineus, assembly GCA_958510875.1. NCBI lineage: Eukaryota > Metazoa > Arthropoda > Insecta > Coleoptera > Endomychidae > Endomychus > Endomychus coccineus. Next base: position 289,902,535 of record OY294067.1, read on the forward strand.
AAAGTACGATATAAATGTTGCGCATAAACCTAATAACTGTGTTGGGAAATATTTCTCAAATCTAAAACCTGTAATACCTAAAGATAAACAAACCCACACAGTATATAAATTGAATTGTTTAGATTGTGATGGAACTTATACTGGAATCTCTAAACAATATTTACAAAAAAGAATGTACGGCCATAAGTATAGCACAAGAAATAATAACTTAGAAAATTCCACCGCCCTTGCTAAGCACTGTTTTGATTATAACCATCAATTTGATTACAAAAATGTTAATATTTTAACTAAAGAAACCAATTATTATAAAAGATCTATCCTGGAGATGATTCACATAAAAAGGGATTCGAATTCTGTAAATCATAGGAATGATATTCAAGGATTGAGTCAGATTTATACTAACTTGATTAATTAAAACTCTTGCAAATCCCTACATACGTCTTTATAATGTTAAAAGTATATTTTAGGAAGAACGCTTAAAGTAAACTAAATTCCAATGCAGGTCTAAAACCTTTTCAAGTACGTCATAAATCTACATCTGGGTCGTGTTATTACAAACAAATAGCTTAGAACTTCAGTTGCTTTGAGACCATAGCAATATGCGTTTGTACATTATGAGAATATTACTTAACAGTGGTTTCTTGTTACAAAAAAATCTATACTTTAATATTAACGATACAATTTTGATTGAAGATTGTGCGATATGGACGCTTGTGCTAATTAGTTTTAGTTAACCCCTTTTTAACAAAATAAGTCTTCTGATGATGGTCGTGAGACCGAAACGTACGTAAAGACGAACATTTATAACAGAGTGTTAATGTGACCTAATTCCCGAGAATTTTTTATATAATTCATACTGGGTCAAGAATCTTATCATATTAAAAGTTACAATGAAATGACAACTAAGTGGTCCATTCACCCTAAGAGATAAGAGAGAGGTGTAAAAAATTACGAAAGTCTAATTCTATGACGTATTTCAAAGTAGAGGTATTTTTGACCACTATTGATTTGGTTTAATAAAATTTTTGAGTGTCATTGTGCCACTTAAAACAGTTGTACGTTGCATACTTCATTTTTAAAAGTATATCTTGTATTTATATTATTTTTGACAACACCATTGGTCAGGGGCTTCAGCAGAAAGATTTTTTGCCAAATTTAGACTAATTAAAAACTACTTTAGAAGTACAGGACGTCCCGTCATATTTTGACCAATTCTAATCTCGCTCAATTTAGGAGATAGCAAAAAATTTTGAATTAACAAAGTTGCAAGATTTTTTATGCGTCTTCACAATCTTTTATTAGAAGAAACAAATGAGGATCCAAAGAGCAAAAGTCAGTATCTATTTCAAAGTTGTGATGCTCATTTGTTTCTTCGGATAACAGATTCTGGTGATTCCAAAAGTAGGCGAGATAAGGATTGGCCAAAATATGGCGGCACAATTTAAAACGTAGTTCCCAAATATGGTTTCATGGTAAATTAAATGAACATATGGTATGTGATTCTGTAAAAAGTTGTTTAAAGCTGAATGAACACAAGATCTTTCCAGGTTAAATATTAATTACATTGTACTATTATTCGCTCCCCAGAAAATACACTCGTTGGGAGAAAAAGTGCATCCTAATATCAACATGATTTTATTCAGCTTGTTAACAAACTTAACGTCCAAGTGAGATAATTGAATAACTACATAATAATAATTCTAATAACATATAACAACAATAAATAATTAAGATAAGAAATGTTACTATAATAATGATTGGGGCTTCAGACGGTAGCGATTCACAATAGATATTGTTGGTTGGATTTCGCGTCACAGGAGTACGACGTTTCGCCAACCATTGCTGGTGGCATCCTCAAGATAAGCTGGAACGGATACTTCAGTCTACCAACCAATTTTATCCTGCAATGAGGATGCCACCTGATATATCAGGCGGAATCCATTTTAATATAGCTGTTTTATCGATCAAAACCCATTAAATATAATAATTGTAAGATCAACAAATTCGAATGAATCTTATAAATAGATGTGACGATTTTACTGTGGAATGATACGTTCGACTGACTAAAGAAAAAACTGATCTACTAAAATGGAAATAAAAAATATATAGCGCTGGATAATCACAGACGTTATGGAAAATTATGGATTTATCAATATCATCTGAGAAACCTAACTTCTTTGTACTTTCTTGCATTTTCCTGTACACATATGACCTTCATATTAATCGACTACGATTCCTGTATTCATTGCCAAAGTTCAGGTATGGGGAAGTTTTCATGCTTATTTCTGTAATGTACTTTCATATTGTGTTTCCGTTTCGACTGATGAAGACAAAGACTGCATTGAAACACTGGAGCTTTACCACATTCATATTTCACATGATTTCTCAAAGATTGCGAGTGCCTATATGTTCTAGAACATTTCGTACAAACGAAGGAACCTGAAATTCAAAACCATGTTAATATTTTACGAATCTAAAATGTACCCTCAACCCCTTCAAAAATATGTTAGTGCTAGTTACGAACAAATGTATCAATAAAAGTGCTTATATATCACCTAAGATTATGACAGGCCTACATTCATTGAATTTTTGTTTCAGAAATGTTACCATCTTTTTATGTTCCGTCTACAACTAGTAGATGTTACGTAAAACCATCATTCACCAATTCAACATCACACATCAATCGAAATCCAAATAAACAAGAAACCTGACCTATCCGCCTGTCTGAAATCTCTCGTGGTGGAACAACAGAAGACATGGCCATGAAAATATCTATAGAAAAGAGAGAGATCCCCCTCTTTCTACGATGTTCCAAAGAGGTCAATGAACCCGTAAGTGTGACATCATCAATCAAATGAATAGCTCTCTTCTGGATAGAATCGAAGAAATTCAGCGTATGTTTGGGAGCCGAACACCAAACATGTGAACAATACTCCAGGACAGGTCGAAACTGTGCTTTGTAGATTATGAGAAGCTCTTGGCACGGAATAGAAAACCAAGTTTTTCTGAAGCGGTTTTCGCCATGGACCTCACACGATCGTCCCATGAGAGGATTCTGTTGGTGGTGATCCCGCGCTTTGTTATGGAAGACTTCATAGGAATAGTTGTACCTGACATCATCATAATAGGGATTGTGGGATCCTTCTTCCTGGAGAAGACGCAAGCTTGAGTTTTAGTTGCATCAAACTCTACTAGATCATCAGAACCCTCATTTCACATCACTCCATCATTGGATGGTATAGGGGCTCTAGATGAGAAAGTGATATTGAATGTACCTCCATCTACAAAGCAGTGGACGGGACAGGTGGGCTCTTCCAGCAGATCTTTGATATGGAGCAGATACAAAGTTGGTACCAAGACAAATCCCTGTGGAACACTATCATATGATAATAACAAACAGAATACAATAATAGATGTTGATGATGCAAAATGTCAATAAATTCTCAGTTGTCACTTGTGAGTAATTATTCCAAGATGTAAACGCGCCTGAGCATCAAGGGCCATCAAGTTATTCTCGACCATATTGATGACGTTCTTTTATCATTTCTGAGCAAAAAAAATTACTCTCACTCGTACTTTTTAAACCAAACTAAAAATAACATCGAAATCATGACAGAACTGAAAATTAAACGAATGTTCTAAATTAATTTAAATGTTCAAAACGCAAAACCCCAACCTACAGATAACAAAGCAAATTGTCAAATCTCTCCTCCCTAATCGCACCCAGAGTAATTCCAATATACGCAAGTCCGGAAGATTCTTGAGATCAGTAAATTTCTGACTAGCCAGACAAGAATTTGAATCGACTCCATAACATCTGTGGCGCGATAAGCATTCTCTAACAACTCTGTTTGCTGAAATCAATACAATATCTTGATATAGTGGAGTAAATCTGGCAAATGGTTGGCAAAAATCTTACGATGCTTAGCGACCCGGTGGAAAATATTTATTGTGGTACCAATAACAGCCCCCTGAAATTTCTATTTCCCAAAGTGGGTTTTTAAGGGTAGTTTAGCAAAAAAAAATAATATCTCTGGTTGTATTGAAAATTAAGAAACCAAAGTAGAACTCTTTTATTGTCAATGTCCAAGGAGCTTCCAGTATAAATTTCGAATTGATCCGATCTCCCCCCTCCTCGTAATAAATATATATATACTCATATATGCAAGGAATCTTGCGTAACGGCTAACTGGGTCATTTTTCGACCGAGTTGGCTGAAATTCAAACTGAAGATAGGTGTTATGGTCTCAAAACTACCCTCTGAACTTCAAGTGAAAATATTGAATAGTTTTTCAGAAATTCAACTTTAAGTCAATTTTTTAGTTATTTTACAAATTAAGATATCTCATGTCATTTACATCCGATTGGGATCTGCTTTGCGAGAAAATGTAGGTATTCGCATATAGTTTTATGTCATGGAACTCATTTTTTAATAATTTTTTTTCCGGTCTATATTGACCATTTTGTTTAATATGAGATAAATCGAATGACGTTCACGTGAGGAGCGCGTAGCTGGCGAGTTATAATTGTGCAAACTGGTTGTACCTAATACGGCTTTACGACGACTTTTCGCGTGCCGTTTTCGCTCCATGTAGTAGATAAGGTATCGGACCGTGCCCGACGGCCCTTCTTTTGTCGATAAATGTCCATTAAATAGAGAACTTTAATTAAAATAGAAACAGTTACTCTCAGGTCTCAGCTACGCGCGTTAACGTGCTACGTACCAAAGGGAATTTTCCAGCTACTAAAATATACCCTAAGCGGATGAAAGCTAGCGGCCCACAGCCGAAAATACTTCATTGCAACTGTTGCCGCCCGCGCGGGGCACGAAACGCCCCCAACATAACAAGACAGAGGTAAAATGTATAAACTCTAACTGACGCGTAGCAAGCTTCTCGAGGGAAACGTCAAAATGATTACGTTCGTAGCTAATTACATAGGACGTCTGGCGTTCATGCAATTGTGTTTTTATACAATTTGAACCTTATAATTTCGATAGGCCACGTGAAAATTCCGGAGCACAAAGCGCTATCAACTTCTGAGTCTCACAATATTCCTATAAAATTGCGAAATTCCGCACTTTTAGAAACTTCAAATTAATTAGTTTGACACAAGTTAATACCGAAAATAAAATGGCCAATATAGGCTGGAAAAAAATAAATAAAAAATGAGTTCCATGACATAAGACTATATGCAAAAATCTACATTTTCCCGCAAAGCAGATCCAGATCGGATGTAAATGACATGAGATATCTTTATTTGAAAAATGACTAAAAAATTGACTTAAAGTTGAATTTCTGAAATACTATTCAATATTTTCACTTGAAATTTATAGGGTAGTTTCAAGACCATAACTCCTATCTTCAGCCCAACTTTCAGCCAAATCGGTAGAAAAATGACTGAGTTAGCCGTTACGCAAGATTCCTTGCATATATGAGTATAAATATATCTATTACGGGGAGGGGGGAGGTCAAATCAACTTGAAATTTGGACTGGAAGTTCCTTGGATATTGGCAATAAAAGGGTTCTACTTTGGTTTCTTAATTTTCAATACAACCAGGGATATTAATTTTTTTTTGCTAAACTACCCTTAAAAATGTCAAAAAAGACCTTTTTGGCCAAAAAAAGGGGGTTGCACCCACTTTGGGAAATAGAAATTTCAGGGGGTTGTTATTGGTACCCTAACAAACACTTTCCACCGGGTCGCTAAGCATCGTAAAATTTTCGCCAACCTTGCCTTTTTTCTCGCCAGATTTACTCCACTAATACTCGATGTTAGCTTCCCCTTGCCGCACTGGCGATCTCCCGCACTACAGTATGAAGCATAACCAATGTCTATCATGGTAGGCGTTCACCGTATTTCCTCTTCCTTACTCTCGTGAACATAGAGTGCACATATACATGGGGATATATTCTAACCTAGTGAATAATGGTTTTCAGTTTCGAATCTGCATAATAATAATCTGGCAGTTTGAAGAGACGGTGGCACCTGAATACGGTTTTCTCCAAAAAAAAGCAGATTGATTGATTAGAAAAACATTTTTCGTATGAAAATGATAAATGCAATTTATCGCATTAATAACTTGTATTTATTGAAACATGTGTAAGATGGCTGGTATTACAATTTCTATTTTACTAACCATATGTATTATTCCACAAATTATGTCTAGCGCTCATTAAATATATATACGACTTGAGGAAAACTATATATCGAAATGATTTCGTCAGATAATAATCTGGGCTAGACCATATTTCGTCGTAGCTGTCAGAATATAAACTGTAGCTGTATTACACATATGATTGTCATATCCCCAATTGTGTAGAAAAATAATCTTCAGTGAGTTCAGTTCTATGTTTGAGTTTGCAATGATATTGAAGATGGTGTTTTCGTTTCGATTTATGTGGGCAGAAGGGGCACGGTAGTATTGCTGTTTTTCCACATTCAAATCTCTGATGGCTTACCAAAGATTGACGATGTTTATACGATCTAGAGCAACTGGCACAATGATATCCTAAAACAAACATTTTGCAATCAATTGATATTAATCAATCTTCTACTTCTAAGTTGTACAGAAAAAAAAGAATAACTACCCTCTATTTTGTTCAAGTTGTTTCAAATATATATGGACACAATCCATAAAATATGTAGTCGTATTATTATGTATAAATTGTCAATGTTTTTCTTTCGAGTGTTATGTAGAATTTATGTATTATAAGTACATTATATTCTTGATCATATTCATATTTTTTTATTACACTCATTTAGTTAATAAATGAAGTAAAACCGATTTAATTTCTCAATCATATTAATTTTTTTGTAAATGTAAAAATATTACTTGGACGCCTGGTGGCAAAATTGTTGCACCAACAAGGTTTTCATTGTATTTTAGAATTTTAAAATCAATAATTATCTTTGTGACGAATTTCGTAGTGCCAAAATCGGACAACAGAATGCTATGTGACGAATATCGTACACGAATTTTATGTTTACCTGCGTTCTGTGACAAATTTCGAATCCCCCAATAAGATAATAGTCGTTTCATTCTTGTAATTTACAATTGTGTAGAAAAATAATCTTCAGTGAGTTCAGTTCTATGTTTGAGTTTGCAATGATATTGAAGATGGTGTTTTCGTTTCGATTTATGTGGGCAGAAGGGGCACGGTAGTATTGCTGTTTTTCCACATTCAAATCTCTGATGGCTTACCAAAGATTGACGATGTTTATACGATCTAGAGCAACTGGCACAATGATATCCTAAAACAAACATTTTGCAATCAATTGATATTAATCAATCTTCTACTTCTAAGTTGTACAGAAAAAAAAGAATAACTACCCTCTATTTTGTTCAAGTTGTTTCAAATATATATGGACACAATCCATAAAATATGTAGTCGTATTATTATGTATAAATTGTCAATGTTTTTCTTTCGAGTGTTATGTAGAATTTATGTATTATAAGTACATTATATTCTTGATCATATTCATATTTTTTTATTACACTCATTTAGTTAATAAATGAAGTAAAACCGATTTAATTTCTCAATCATATTAATTTTTTTGTAAATGTAAAAATATTACTTGGACGCCTGGTGGCAAAATTGTTGCACCAACAAGGTTTTCATTGTATTTTAGAATTTTAAAATCAATAATTATCTTTGTGACGAATTTCGTAGTGCCAAAATCGGACAACAGAATGCTATGTGACGAATATCGTACACGAATTTTATGTTTACCTGCGTTCTGTGACAAATTTCGAATCCCCCAATAAGATAATAGTCGTTTCATTCTTGTAATTTACCCTTTCCCTAAGTTAACCCTTTGAGTCCCGCTGCTTAGTAATATCGTTGATTGAAAGAGTTGACTTTCAATCAACGGTAATATCAGCTATAGATTCAGTTTACTTATGTATTTGATAATGGCTAGCCGAAAGGTGCTTCAGATAAGTTATAATTCAAGTCAAAATTGTATTAGCATAATACATTCCACATTCGTACCTCCTAAGTAGATATTACCACCCCAATTGCAATCAAGAGAAGAACGTAAATCGATTTTCTTCAACTACTTGGACAACAAAAAGCAGACTAAACACGAATATGTTGAATCATTTATTACTACGTAATATTTAAACGCAATTCAATTTGAAGGGTTACAATTTGATGAAATTATCATAGCCCTCCAGTTGCCCAGGATGTTTATTCTTGCAATGATCTCGAATTTGATGTTTCCTCTTTGCTTTATGTGGGCAGAATATGCATTGAAAAGCTGGTGGGATACCGCATTCGAATTTTTTGTGATTGCCCAACGACTGCCCATGTTTATATGTTTTACCACAATTCGTACATCTGAATTTTGATTTGGACGCTGGAAAAAGATATGATAAATGTAACCGTTAATAATAGTATTATTATTAATTTATGGAAATTTTCGACAACCATTATTTACAATTCACTTTTAATTTTCTCAACAGCTTTAGTAATATCGTCGGAATCAATATTTAATTTCAATGCAGAGCAGCAGAAATACTTACATTATGTAATCAAATAGAGCAATTATTGCACTTCCTAATAAATCTGGTGGTTTGTGTTATAGTTTGCTAATTTCTATGAAATAGCAATCGTTTACCAAGCAACCAACGCTTTCAATTGTTTGCATTGTATAGAAAATAAATAAAAAGCAAACATGTTGATACTATTCCATTTATTAATTTTGAAAATTTCATCGTATCTTAGTTCAATCAAATCAATATTACTGCAATTGTTCAGAATGTTTAGTTCTGCAATGATCTTGCAGATGACGTTTTCTCTTTGCTTTGTGGGGACAGAATTGGCATTGGAAAGACGGTGGGACACCACAGTCGAATTTTTTATGATTGCCCAACGATTGTCGATGTTTATATCCTTTCCCACAATCGGTACATTTGAATTTAAAATCTACAATAAAACATGTGCAATGAATACAACAAACATGCATTTACGTCCACATAATCGAACAAGCTTATAAATAGATAGAAAGAAAATATTAACAGGCATATGTACATGTTGAATATTCAAACAAGATTTCAAAGGAAGACAACTTAGAAATATGGGTGAGTATCAAAATATTCAGACAAGAACAGCTTTTTGAGATATGGTGTTTTCTGTATAGATTTGATGACAATGGTAAGGTCTGTCTAGATTGATCAGTAATATTAACATTTTTGGTGGATAATGGTGATTATTTCTTATTTATAAAAGTCTGAATGAACATTTGAAAATTTACTATATTTTTCAAACCTTCGAAGATGTCTACTGATTTTAGTGTTTAATTTAAAACTTCTTCTCTATGACCAGACTTATTTTCTATTGAATGGGGAAGTTGTGGGACTCTTTGCCTTTTGAGATCTTTCATTATTCCAATCCTTCAAGAAATGTTCGAATACCTATCTCGTCTCCAAACATCCCACCGCTTGCTCAATGTTCTTCGAACATTATAGGTCAAAGTATAGAAAAAAACATTGTTTCTTAATTGTTGAATTAATTTAGTATGGGACTTATTGGTCAGGGAAATCAATTTTCATTAGGCCCATTGTACTTGGCCAACATAGGCATTCTAATTTAGAGTATAAAAATAGTAGGTTACGATCAAAATAGTCAGAATGATGATATTTATTTCAAATTCAGTGAAAACAATCGGCTTCGTAATATTTACACATAGATCTGAAGATAACAGCTATTCAGGATGATCATGGACTCTTTCAATCTGTACAATTAATATCTACATGACGGCCCAATAGAATCAGCCATCGCTAGAAGCGGTTCTAAAACTAGAAAATCTCTAATATGGTAGAAACAATTTTAATGTGATCCAACCTATTTTGGATATTCGTTTGGATGTTTAACACGATAATGTTCTTGCATGTGATGTTTTCGTTTGAATTGATGGGAGCATACGTAACATTTGAACAAAGGCTTTGTGCCGCACTCAAATTTCTGATGACTTTGTAAAGATCCTCTATGTTTATAGACTCTTTTGCAACTGTCGCATTCAAACTTCTCTCCTAAAACAACAAATATTACAGGAACGATCGGAGAAGTTTATTCATTAACCAACAATTTGTAATGGAATGATAGAGATTATTTCATTGGATTCCATAAATTTACTTAATTCAATAAATTGTTCTACTTTCTTAAAGGAATCGGTACCGTGACCTGGGTACGCTGATATAATAAATGAAAATGTTACATTAATGAATATTCTACGAAAACTTTACGTCAGGAAGGTGAAAAGTCAATGTCAACCTTCGTAAGACCACAAGGCTCCACCTTGATGCTTTGTATATAGAGAACGAAAGCAATTGAGATAAGTTAGTATAATAGAGTATAATAAAGTATAAAGAGTATTAAGAAGTATGCATGAAGGTCATGACGATATAATGTGATGTGTGTAATAAGCTAATCTACGATTGCAAATAGTGCAAGTTATTTAGATGTATAAGTGTTACGATAAACCATAACCAATGACAGAGTTATTCCTGTATCACCCATAGCTACGGACATGAACCCCACATGGCGATCTATGCCAAACCATTTAAAGGACCTGAATACCACATGGCGATCCTCAGTCCCTTATTTGAGGTGAACACCACAAATTTATATCACTGTAATTTGGGTTTCTTAAAATACAGTATTTTTTTCGATTCTCCGAGTTATCGTTGACAATACTTGAAGATAGTTTTCGTTGCTGGGAATATCAGGAATCAGAACATTCTATAAATTTATGCAAAGCATCATTCAAAAAGATTGCATGTCTGAAGAATAGTTTTCGAACGCATCAATTATTGTCCATGTAATATTTCAAATTACAAGCTGGTTGAGCGATTATTGTTCAATTCCAATAGTGATAAAAAGTAAATGAAATTTTCATTATTCTGAGTAGGTTTTTGGTTTTAAATTTGAAAACAAACATAATTATTGTCTCATGCATGCTATAGCTTTGCTTCGCTAGCAAAAGGACGATCTCCAAAATATTTACAGGTTTTCTACTTTGGTTGAATAAGGTTGTAACCTAGTTTTCGGAACATTTCTAAGATAAGATGGTTCCAAATCAGACCTTCACGATAATAAGTTTCAATGAAGCGTCGCATTAGGCTATCAAACATTGCTATTCACAATGCAGCTGAAATTCAAGTTGTGAATATTTTTGCCCAAACTGTATAATTCTAATTTAACAAAATACACATTCTTATCAAGTAGGTATTGATTGGAGAATCAAATGCTTCAATAATTAATCGAACAGAAAGAACAACGAATTCAGCGTAGACTATTTTTTGGAATTGGCAGGATATAAGAAAAACGCCGAAGAATATAAGGTACGTCTGTATTGATAAATGTAGGATACAGATAATTGCACAATCACATTAACATGTATCGATGTAAGAAAGTAAAAATAATACCATTCGGAATTTACCCCTTTAAAAGAGGACCAGCTATTTTGATTGGAAATATTTTCTGATTAAGAAGCTCTGCTGAAGATTTGATCTGCCTTAAACTATTGGTACAATGCAAATTATTTCCCGCTAATTGCACATATTTCTTATGGCAATCTGAAGAACCAATTTTATGTTTTCATCAACACCTATAATCCGTATTTGTTGTTCACAAATTGGAAAACTAAAAGAATGTAAACGACTTTCGAAGGAATGTAAGAGAATCAAAAACAAATGAATATATGAAATATACTCATTTATGTCATGTTGCCTTTGGCAGATAACAATAATTCCATAATAAGGTTTTTCTGGTCCAGATCGATCAGTAACGTGGGGCATCTGTTCATAGATGGCGCGAGGTTTTTTGTTTTTTTTTAACTCAGATGTCTGGGACTATAAGTTTGCGTTACTGATCGATTTTGACTAGGAAGACCTTATTATTAACTTTCGAAGGTATTATCAATATAAATTTATATTCGAGGTTTAAACATTTTAAACGATTTCGATTTCCGGATGGATTTTGCACCACTGAGTATATATTTAGAGCGCATAATCCATCTAAAAATCATCATCAATAAAGTTTCATCAAATTAGAACATTTTGGTCGTATTCAAAACACTCGGACTAGCAAAACCTAATTTCTTCGTTTCCAAGAATTTCATGAATGATAATGAAATGATAATGGCGTCACAACAACTTACTAGTTCCAGAATCTGCTTCGGAACGATCATTCTGGAGGTGTAGCTTCTTCGCAGCAAGAAACATTGAAGCTCCTTCGTTTTCCATGAATTAAAAACAATCGAAGTTTACATTGAGACATTTCAAAACTTCCACCTGGTGTCCATCTGATGCATAAATTGTAAATGAGATTTGAGGCTACCTTTTCGTTTCGTTTTGTAATGGCAGTCTATAATCGGACAAGCAAATCCTTTCCCCTTGCCACATTCGAATTTTTTATGATTGTATAGAGAAGCCTTGTGCTTATATATTTTCATACACGTTTCGCATTGAAACCCTTCTGAAAATAAATAATGATTAATAATAAAGAAACAAGGATACATTTAACAAATACAAGTTGAACCAATAATAATCAGACGAGAACATTGCTTATAATATCAAATATAAAATATATGAATAGTGACTGTGTTTACGAATTAACTAATGTTGATCACTACGTAATGGAATCAACACATGCAAAAGAAAAAGCAGCTATAGATTTATCTAATGATACCAATTAAGCGAATTACTCCGTTGCTATTTGGGATATCGACACAATTTGGAATTATCTTCATTATTTACAAAATGTTGCTATGGCCGTTGGGGTACCAAACAAAATAGTCTACACAAACCGTATATCGTTGAAAAGTTTATCAAAGATGCTATTCAATGATATAAAAATATACAGTGTGTTCCTATTGAAAAAGTAAGATATTCTTATGTTTGGACATACCCTATTACGGTAATTCGAAGTGGTTGATTAATTAGCCATCGAATGAACATTCAAAACATGAAGAAACACTGGATACTCCAATCCCATGATTTATTTACAACAGAAAAGTCGTGATGATTTTTCAAGTGAGTAGCTTTTTCATTTTTGCACCATTAAATCTCGACCGCTCATAATTCCTTCTCAACATTGAACCCATTTTGATCAGGATTAAAAGTGCTTTCGAATGATGCTAAAATATAGGCAATGACATTTTAAGAAACATAACATTGGTGCGCCATCCGGTATATCATCATTCTGTAAATAATTAAAATAATTTTAAATTGTGTAGAATGTTCACAGATACCTTGAAAAAAAAAGCGCAAGTCAATATCTCAAACATCAACGGAGTTATGGAGGTTCCTCGTACTCCAGGGACCCCCTATATAAATTTCACTACCATACATTTTACCAGAAAGTAGGTTTCTGATTCTCCAATTGAGATCTCCAATTGAAAGTTTACATCAAGATAAAGGTCATATAATTACCCAGGTGTGTTGTTTTTCAACTTTTATTCATTATGTATAAAATTAAAATAATGATAGGTCTATCTGGTCTAAATCGATCGGTAACGTTACAAACTAATGGTTCTAGACAGCTGTTTTGCTCTTCCCATAGAGCTCATCAGTAGAATAAGAGCTAACTGTTCTATGACATACTAATAGTATGTGACGTTACTGATCTAGACTAGAGAGAGTTTAACATTGTTATCTGGCAGAACAGCAACTTGAGATAAATAAATATTTATATATTCATTTATATCTAACTTCTTACAAAATTAAGATAATTATGAATATTGTTCATCGATAGAATTTATTGATCTGTAATAGAATCGCATTTATTTGTTGAAATAAAATACCACAATGACATTCACACTCTTTTATTATTGGAATTTTACATTTTCACGATTCTAAAAACTAATTTCAAAAAATATTACAAGCTAATATGGCAACTAGCATTTCACAGATCTAGACATAGTGACTGAAGAATTTCACATTGTAATGTTATTTTCAAGTGAGGTACGGTACATCTCGAAAATATCAAGGCTCCTGTACTCTTTTTGGTTTGCAGAAGAACTTTGAGTTGCACATTAGATCTATATGGGCTTGCTTTTTAGACTTATGGTCACCGATACCTTAGTTGTATAGTGACCAGGAACGAGGACTGCTATGTCCCAACGTCGCCTGCAGCGACTTGAATGTGTAGGTGGTATGAGATCGGCGCTCCGACGAGGGCTCTTGTATATCGCCGGAATATCACCTCTACACTTATTCATAAAAGCTGAAGCTTATGGCTTATTGTACTAGGCCACTGGACTGAAACGCACTACTCTCGTGAACACTCGGTGATTGTAAGTGAGGCCACCTCTAAATGATCCATGCCAGACACGAGGTAAGATAGCATAATACCAGCTATCTGTCTCACTTCTCCCATAATCATCATCCCTGATTGGGGAGATTGGAACAATGAAACTTTCGCCCTATTGCTACCAGATGGGCTCGTATGGTTCACAGACGAGTTGAAAATAGGTTCGGGTTTGGGAGCAGGTGTGTTCTGAAAAGGGCCAAAGATCACAATATCAATGCCTCTAGGCGCGTATCGTTTTTCAGGCAGAGGTCTACGCATTTGTGACTCGCGTCTTGGAAAACCTGGAAGAAAAACTATGTAAATAGTCTCTTGAGTCACCCAGATCCGCATCAAGACTAGTCAAAGAATACAGAGATGTATTGGATCATCTGGGTCAGGTGCCCGCGTTGGGCCGGAGCCAATGGTCGCTTTATCAAACTACCTGGGGAGTTTTGTCTTTAGTGACCAGCTACACAAGCAGTGGTCCGACTTGTGGCGGAACTCACTAGGCAGATTCTGAAAGAAACTCCTTTCAGAGATGACTCTCGGGTTACTGTCGTCTGAACAGACACCTCCTTATTATGAACATCGCAGATGACCCTATATATATAAGTAATACCGAGATGTAGAAGAAACTCTCACATAGTGTTGGGATGCCCAGCTTTGTAATCTCTCAGGCACCGTTACTTCGGTGAAGCAGAAATACTTCCAGAAGAACTTATGGAAGCCAGCGTGAGAAATATTTTGGGTTTCTGGGGAGACAATAGAACATTCTATTCTAGCAATTTTGGGGCGCAGAATGTTCCAAGTCCCGCGGTTTGCATCTATGGGGGTTCAATTCCCTTTACTGATAATGATGATGATACGGGAACCCATTACGCGCAAGTTGTCTTTTGTCAGTCGTTTTATGGGAGCCTATGTTCTAAGGTTGAGGTTTTTCCAGAGCTGAGTATTCAGAGAGAACAAATTCTGGCACTTCATCATCTTCAAGGCATAGGCTACTTTGAGTATCTTCCAGAACACCTAGTCTTCATACATGATGATTTGAACCACGTGTCCTGCATATAGACGTTAGAGTACTTGGCTTTTTAGATAGTTTAGCTCTTTTTGAGTCAAACCTAGTAAGACTTGCCAGTACTGGAGTATTCTACATTCAGTCCAAGATGATATAGCTATTTTAGATCCGCTTCCACATACTGCAAGCGCTGTTTCAGACATGACAAATATTGAGGCTTGCATCCTCCCTGGCTATAGTGTGCTTCCCTTAATGGACAGGTATACAGATTGAAGTCACTTTGTTCTTGTTGCAAGAACTATTCGACAGTTCCACACTTTTCTTGAATTACAACGATAAGAGTTAATAGCTTTGAGAGTCGCTTGGTTGTACTCTTAAGAGACTCCTACCATTGTCATTCACGCTCTGATGAGCCTTTCTGGTCTAAAAAAATGCAAATTTCACGCCGATGCCGAAATTAAAGGACCCCACTTCGCTTTATACCTGTCACTTACATTCAGATGATACACATATAATTCTACCAGGTCTTGAACAAGTACATACAACATTTAGTTACAATAGGAAATTATTCTCTTCGTCCACTCAACTATCTCATTTTATAAATAACTTATGGCCTAAGTAAGGAACTGAAAGGGTTTTTGACACTGCATTAATTTTATATAAGTGATATACCTAATTCTTATTTATCATTTATAAATTTCAATACTATATGTTTGAACAGTGCAATATAACCCGCAAATCAATTAGTCTATGCTCTCCTTGTGATTTTGTTTGTCTTCTGAACTTGGTGTTAAAACTCTTATATGTATCTTATAACTATGACTAAAATTTGGTATAAATACATTACTATAATAGTTTTTGATTGAATCTAGTCAGTTAACGATCATCCAAGTATTCCATCCCCTGTATATAATCTTGTTCAGATACTACGAAATAATCTAAGACAGTCCTTTTTCTCATATATGTTAATCATGCAATGGGCTTTGGATTAAATACAGCATTGAAATGATCGAACAACAAAATGGTTTCGAACGATTGACTCCATTTGCCCATAATTTTAACATTTTGTGGTGATAATATGACTAAATAAACGACACAAATGGTCAATACATACAAAAAGCTTCTTTACTAATGAGTGGCATGATTACCAAATTTAGAAGCAAACAAAATATAACTACTACTTTCATTTCAGCACGGTTACCGCATGTTTAATGCGTAGATGCCCATGTAGTTCTTGTTTATAATAGAAAGACGAATGGCATAAGTAACATCTGAGTTTTTTCTCTTTGCCACATTCTACTCTTTGGTGTCGCCTGAGATTGTTTTTAATAGTATAAGATTTGAAACATCGGTTGCAATAATATCTTGTAGGTCGACTACCTGAAATCAACATATAGTCAGTAAAACATTCTTTGGCTGCTTCTAAATATGTAATCACTCGATGTGTCATGTACCTTCGTTACCGCGATGGTGCGACAAGGTCAGACTGATTTTTTAATTCAACATTCGACTTGAGCTTCCATAGTTCCGCAAACAACAATATGTAGATCAAACTATACAATGTTGAGAACAAATCTGCATGTGATGCAACTAAGAGTTTTTCTTTGTTCTACTAACATTTTATTGCAATTATAATAATTATTAAGACACAATTTTAACTGGTCAGCCTGATAAACGGATACGCTAAAAAATGATGGCACATGGAAGTGTATATAAGAGTGGCATGCTCTTCAAGTAGCCGCAACTTGAAAAAGGTCAACCTCCAATCAAAAATTAAACAATTTGCGGAGGCTGTATCTCGAGATCTAGCAGCCGGCGAAAATTCGGTCTGTGAGATGAATTGGTCATTGAACCATCCTCGAACGATAAACCATAGTGCCATCGGGTTAATGTTCAGACCATCAATATCGCTCTGGCTCCTAGACTATATGAGCTAGAGCGATATGGTGGGCCTGAATGAATACACCTTGGCACTACTGTATATTGGTGGAGAAAGGTTTACTGGCCGAATCGAATTTATAACTTTTTTATTGCACGAACCCTATTTCGGAGTTGTATATTGAAAAGCATGTAATTCTTTACATTTGCACCTAGTGCCAAGGTTTTCGATAGAGGCAATTTTTTGGAGCTGGTCAGTTAATTTAGTAGGCTAAACGGAATGCACGAACACAGTTTCTAGCCTGGAAGAAAATGTTCGTTACTAATACCCGTTATTGAAAACACACATGCCAAGGTTTTTATCGGGGCATTTCCGAGTAATTGGCCATTATTTGAACCAAAAAGAATTTTTTAACCACTTTACGGCTAAAACGAGTGCATTGCGACAAAATACCTTGACACCGTGTCAAATACGTTGATTTGTTGTCGAAGAATAACCAGTATGAGTGCCAATATTTTGAGCCAATACAACCCCTCCCTCAATCCCGAAAACACAAAAAATCAGTAATTTTGATATTTAACCGCTGTCGAAGTCTAAATAATTGCGTAATTATCATAATATTTATTTTATCATCTACCTATTTCATACGTATGCTTTATTTCCACCCTCTACCCCCAATTTAATTATTTTCACCCCTAGCTCTACCTGAACATGGCGATATATATATTTAACATACCGTTATGATACAAATAAATTGAAAAAAATTTCATTTTTGGTACATTATACGTATACTGTATTTATCAGGAGGTATAAGTCCATAGGGATTGACTTAGGGGTGGAATGAAGGGGGTAGGATAATGCATTGGAATGCAAATGAAAGTATATTTTCGCCGAAAATATTTACCAAAAGCTGTGATATATTATGTTGGCCTTGATGAGATACAGCTAGGGATTAAAACCATTAAAATGGGGGTAGAGGGTGGAAATAAAGCATACATATGAAAGGTAGGTAGATAATGAATGTTATGATAAATTAAGCAATTATTATTTAGTCTTCGACAGTGGTTAAATATCAAAATTATTGATTTTTTTGTTGGAGAGGTTTTCAGGGTTGAGGGAAGGGTGGTATCGGAATAAAACATTGGCGCTTATATCGGTTACTCCTTGACAGCAAATTAACGTATTTGACATGGTGCCAAAGTATTTTGTAGCAATGCATCCGTTTTAGCCGTAAATGGGTCAAAAAGTCCATTTTTGGTCCAAATAATGGCCAATTACACGGAAATGTCCCGATAAAAAACCTTGGCATGTGTTTTTTCAACAATTGGCAATAATAACAAACATTTTCTACCAGGTTAGAAACTGTGTTCGGGCATTCCATTTAGCCTATTAAATTAACTGGCCAGCTCCAAAAATTGCCTCGATAAAAAACCTTGGCTCTAGGTGCAAATGTATAACAATTACATGCTTTACAATTAAACTATTATGATAATAAACTATCTGTATGTATAAACGCATATAATGTGATTCATATATTGCCCGTCAATCAAATTATGTACTAAGGCTTTCGAAGGAATTGTACTTTCGATTAATAGAACAAGCCAATTAGATTGAAATTTCCAATCGAGTGAATATTACCTTCAATGTTGAGACCTCTCATTGAATGAGTGGTTTATTAGATCATTAATGGTCATCGATTATTGTCAATATAAATAATAAATAGGTTTCTCGCAATCCAATTGAAAAATAGTTGGTTTTGGCAAATGAGACAAAAACACAACTGCTTCCTGGTCATCAATAATAATATTAATACGTGGAATAAAACTGGCTTTATTATCGTGCACACGTGGGTCATTATGTTGAAACTATAAATGGATACAGTTCCCTTGTTTCATTTCCACATGTTCCAATATCATCATTATCAGAATAAGAGCAGATACAGTTTCGTCTGGCGGCATTATTTAATGGAGAAATCTCAAGTAACTATTTACCTGGATATATACAGTTTCGTCCGCTTCTGATATTCAAGAATATGTACTTCCACCCGTCTTACCTGCTCTAAAATTCTAGCATTCAAAAATAAACCACCAAATAACCTACTAACCTAGAACTACCGTTTCCCTTATTCTCATTTCATCGTCATCGCTCGGGATTTTGCAAATTATTGTCAAATTCATCATTTCTATATCTGACCCACAGACGAAGGTTTAGTGAGCGGACGAAAATGTATAACTTAATTCATGGTAAAAGGCATTAAGGACGTAACTGTAATTGCCGCCAAAATACACACATATGGGAATTTTAAGTGAAAAAGTCTATCTTTATCTTAGTCCTTTAGATTAGGAATACCTCAAATGTTTGAATACAATCTGAATATCGAAGGGAATTGCTGGTATAGAAGATACATTTATTTATTTAAACAAGGTTACAACATGTACAAATGTATCCTGCAGAGATACCTTGGTAATTCTTAATGCTAACTAAAAACTAATTTAACGAATTGATAATACCTACTCCTCATAATGTTCACTTTATTTGGTATTGAAATTGCACTCATATGTTATTAATTATAATATTCGGACGCAAAAAAATTTCAATACAATTTTCATAGTATTTGGCATAAAGATTTTGTTGGAGCACTTTATGGCCACATATTCTTTCTCGTTTCTAATTTCACTACTCTGAACAGAAGGAACATCAGAGAGATGACTGGAATCCTAACCGTCGTCTCAACAAACACCTACAAACTATGGGCATCACAGATGACCCAATATGTAAGAAATGCAGAGAGGCGAAAGAAACTGCCTCTCACATCCTGTTGGAATACCCAGTAGAATACCGACACTTCGGGGAATCAAAACCGCTCCCAGAAGTACTTATGGAAGCCGGCACTGGCAATATTCTGGGTTTCTGGCGAGCCACAAGCCTGCTAGAATAGAATGGGCTTCTGAACACGGGGCGCACAATGGGCTTAACTAAGCGACCTAAGTGCATTTGGGGGCTAAGCCCCCTTCCCTCAAGTGATGATGATGATGAATTTTAATTTTGATAATCCGATATCTTCATTGATGTACTGTTCAAAAATGCATTCTTTAGATCATTATAGTGGTGACAAATTGCTTCCAAAATACATTTAAAGAGGTATATCCCCATTTGGCTACTAATAGACTATTGCCATTATTTTATTATGAATACTTTCTTATGGTTTTGATCGACGATCCCTAAGATATTATCTCATAAGTAGTAATGCTTTAGTTTATTTCATACATAATCATTTTCAAGCTTTCTGACACTCATCAACCTTTATTATTCGTAAATTACTTAGTTAGATTTTTATTCTTCCATTCCCCACAACATGTTGGTCAACAATAACATCTAGGAATTTAGTTGATTGTTCATTGCTGATTTTTAACACAAAATCGACTGGAATGCTATTAATGTATTTATCAAAAGTTATGCAAACTGTCTTATTCAAGTTCAATGATGGTATGTGACAATCAACACATTCTTTGATTTTGTAGGCAAGGTCGATACTTCTCAGTGCTAAGAAATATATGTGGTAAAAACAGCAGCGCGTACTTGTCAGGAATAAAGTTTAATGACATACTTCTGAATGATAATTTCAATATTTATTAAAATAATTTTTATTTACATGTGCAACATATTATAGATTCAACTTTAAACTCACACAATCACATTAGTTAGTTCATAACGCAAAAAGTAAATTCATTAATAACTAAATATATAAATATAAGGCTTGATCACAAAAGTAATTTTTATAAAGAATAAATTATTGATTGAAAAATATCTTCAGTAATTCATATATAATGAATCAATTTTTGTCCTTCTTTTATAAACGCATCACCAAAGGATACCGCACACTTTAGTAGGGAAAGTGGCCCCCTGTCGAATTGGCTGAATTTTTGATATGTTATAGTCCAAGTCATTCCGAACAAAAAGTTCAATGGGCACAACTTTTTCTATAGGCTGGTTTTGGCGCTAGAGGCCAATGAAAACTTTCATTTGTTCTTCATTAAACAACACGAAACGTTATCCTGGATAATAATCACTTTTCTGAATAATCAAGATCTAAACAGTCATTACTATGACATACTGTTAAAAGTATTTTTCTTTGGTGTTGTTACATTTGGTCAATTATACAGTGTGTTCCAGCTACTTACAATTTTTAAAGTGCAATAATTCGAAAATGGTTACAAATCGTCTTAGGGATCTACAATGAAAAAATATTTATGAATCCTATTCTACACCGTATTCTACATCACATAGTCGAAAAATATAAGGAATGTTCCTCTTAAAAGAAATCGAAAGTTATATTCGAAAAGTTTCGTACCGTACTGAAAAATATTGTTCGACCATCCTGAATAATTTTAGGCCATGAAAAAGAATGAGAAATATTACAAGTCTGTCTATAAAATGGCCTTAAAAAGATTTTCTTTCTAAATCTATCATCTTAACGTCAGTCATATTAATGACTGTTTAGATCTTGATTATTCAGAAAAGTGATTATTATCCAGGATAACGTTTCGTGTTGTTTAACAATGAAGAACAAATGAAAGTTTTCATTGGCCTCTAGCGCCAAAACCAGCCTATAGAAAAAGTTGTGCCCATTAAACTTTTTGTTCGGAATGACTTGGACTATAACATATCAAAAATTCAGCCAATTCGACAGGGGGCCACTTTCCCTACTGAAGTGTGCGGTATCCTTTAAGTATATTTCCATTGAATATCCATGCAACAATTAAATTATGTGAAAATTGACTCAATCGATACTATTATCTATACGTGGTCTCGTTGATAGGAAATGAATGCATAAAAAGACCTCATCTCTTATTTTTGTGTAATGGGATGGATTTGAATGAATCCTTTTGAACTTTGAACTTTGTTAACCTTTAGATTTTGGCGGTCGCACCCCCTCTTTTCGCTAGAGGGGTTGTTACCAACCCCAATTTCAATCTCGCTGAGTTCTCAACCGAATTCTTTCAAATTTACATACAGGGGTTTTGAAGAGTCAGCGATTACGAATCCGACGAAAATTTGAAAATTCTAAATGGCTGCTACAAAATGGCGGGATAAAATATAAAAATGCATTTGGTAGCCCAACTGATGATTTTAGAGAAAAATACCAAGTGTCCAAAAATGTTTAGAACCCAATTTTGCATGAGAATACTTTATTTTTATAACTCATATATCACCACTCACCAACTTTTAGCCGACCTTAGTTAGTTACCCCCACGCTGCAAATCTAAAATTGCCATTTGCCATTCTAAACACTTTTGGACTCTTGGTATTTTTCTCCAAAGTCATCAGTTAGGCTACAAAATGCGTTTTTATATTTTAACCCGCCATTTTGTAGCCACCATTTTAAATTTTCAAATTTTCCCGTCGGATTCGTAATCGCTGACTCCTCAAAACCCCTGTATGTAAATTTGAAGGAATTCGATTAACAAAGTTTATTGGTTCAAAAATGAAGCGAATGCTTGCTGGATTTTCATCCAAATCCATCCCATTACAAAAAAATAAGAGGTTCTTGCATTCATTTCCTCTACGTTGAACAAAGAAAATGTTTATAAATTCACATTCTTTGCAGGGAGAAACTTGCTTAATTGGACTAATTTAGAAACTGAACAATTTATCTTTAGGTGTCCATGCATAACTGAAACGTATGGTAATATGCTTATTACATCATTGAAAGTCTGAATTATGAACGTTTCGATAATGTCTTTTCATATCCTGTCTATAGTAAAAACTTGCTGGGCAGCACATACAGAAATGTTGTCTTGTTTTTCCACACTCAACTTTAATATGTCGATTCAGAGTGTACATATTGGAATAAGCTCTCCCACATTTCTGGCATACAAACTTGGTTCTTGAACCTAAAAAAATAATATTGATTTTTCTACCAAATCGATATGGGGGACCAGGAGCAGGTTACAATATCAGGAAAACTGGATCAGAGTGAATTTTATACAAGGTTAGTTACATTCCTGATTTTATCGATTCATTGGCTGACAGAATTCTGATGATGAATCGACAACGACGATCAAGTTTGTTAAGAATTAACGAGTTTTCCTGCATTAAATATGAATGATAAAAATAATATTATGAGAACCAATAATGAGACCCATGAATAAGCTTGTTTGGTACCTGATTAAAAGCAAAACCATCAACTCTACCTGATATTTTAGAATTCAAAATAACCATTACATAGAAAAGTTAATTCGAAATTAAATGAATGAAATAATTTTTTTGACTTATATTTCTAATATAGCTCCATCGTAGTTTCAAGCGGCAATGTTTTTTCTTATGTTGAGCTATGGTTTCAGAGAAGAACATGATGTCACATCTATCACGACTTCATAATAATGTCATTACGTGGAAGCATACAGGGTGTCCCAGGTTTTAGTAGCAGAACTTCAACAGTCGATAGAAAATTTGATTTTGAGAAAAAAATGTCTGATAACATATATGCACAGACGCTTAGTTTTTAAGATACAGGGTGTTGAAATTGAAAAAAAAAATTCGTTTTTTGCGAATATCTCCGGAACCGTTTATCGTACAGAAAACAGCTTTTGTAAGCATTTTTTTACTCATAAAAAGCTATGTTCTGTGTGATACAAATTCTTTTTTAGTCATAATTGGTGAAGATTTTGGAGGGGTAGTTGGTGTTTTTCTCCCCAACTTCTACGCCACTAAAAAAAGTACGGTTTTGAGACAACCATTTGAACTGTCAATGTTTTCTACACAAAAAAGGTACTCTTGGTCATAAGCTCTAAAGTTGACCGTTTTCGAGAAAAATCAACTTTTATGTTGAAAAACATGGCCAATTCTTACTAATTGAACAAAATTTATTCAAACGTTAGAACAAGTAACAAAACCAAAAAATTGACCATGTTTTTCAACATAAAAGTTGATTTTTCTCGAAAACGGTCAATTTTAGAGCTTATGATCATGAGTACCTTGTTTGTGTAAAAGACATTGGCGGTTCAAATGATTGTCTCAAAACCGTACTTTTCCCAGTGGCGTAGAAGTTGGGGAGAAAAACACCAACTACCCCTTCAAAATCTTCACCAATTATGACTAAAAAAAATTTTTCATCACACAGAACATAGCTTGCTATGAGTAGAAATTGTTGGCGAAAGCTGTTTTCTGTACGATAAACGGTTCCGGAGATATTCGCAAAAAACGAATATTTTTTTTCAATTTCAACACCCTGTATCTCAAAAACTAAGCGTCTGTGCATATATGTTAATAGGAACTTTTTTCTCAAAATCGAATTTTCTATCGACAGTTGAAGTTCTGCTACTAAAACCTGGGACATCCTGTATAGTCTAGGAGATAGATACATATTTTGGGCCTGAGATAGAACATGTTGGCATGTGTGATATGTTTTAGCAATTACTAATCTGAGAATTTCACACCGACAATTTTCGACCAATGAAATACTTCTATTTTGACTTGTTGCCATGCCAACGAAAAAATTTCAGCGGATATTTTTTCTTTTAGGGTAGAGGAGCAAAACTATAGTGGATGTTTTTAGACGTTCAACAAATGAGTTTGAAACAAAATTATGGCATTCCTTCGTAATGTCTCATATTTTCATGACAAAATGTGAAATAATATCACATTGAAATTATTTTAAACTAATTTTTCTTCGGTGTGAAATTCTCGTACCGAATATCCCGACTGTACAAATTAATTATGGGATATTATAAGTGATTATTTCCTATCAATAGTGTTATAATACACAGTATGAACTCTTTTATAGTTTATTTCAAACCAATTATATCAATATCATATCAGATAAATAACAAGAAAACATACTGCTTTGTTGTTTATACTGATGGCAAACTAATAAATGGTGCATTCAATAATTCTTGTTATGAAAAATTTGATTGGCTCACGGAATGAAAAAAGTATTTCGCTGGTTTTGTTCTTTCTTTGATAGATAAGGAAACAACATGACGGAAAACGAGATATTCAGAATTGAAGATTGTATGTCGATCTTTAGATAAACTTGTCAGGGGAAAGGACCATATTACCAAATTTTAAGTTCGCCATGTTAGGCGAACTAAACGTTAATGATAGGCTCTTTTATGGGACACTCTGAGGGTCCGAAAGCTATGATTATGATAATAGAAAACTGGACTATAAAAACTACATGCATATAGAATATTGACTTTGGACAAAAACTACAAAATGTATCGAATTATTTTATTTGCAGCTATATTAACATTTTGGACAAAATTTTCTTCGGTTACAAGTTTGTCGTAATAGAGGAATAATCTTCACTTGGATGTTGAGTGAGAGCGTGTCTCCGCAGACTAGAAATTTGACAGAAAAATTTGTGACAGGTAGTGCATTGAAATTGCGGTAAATCCCCGCAGTTGTATTTAGTGTGTCTCCTCAAATTTTGCTTATATTTGAATCCTTTCTGGCATTTCGGACATCTCTCGCTAAAATCTAAGAATATATCATTTTATTAGGTAACACTTGAACACTGATAATATTGACAAAACATCATTAATTTTAACCAGTTGATGGAAGTCATCAAAGGAAGGTACGTTCCTCATGATTCATGGTTGCAAGCTAGCCAAATCTTCAGCTGCACTGGCATTAAAACAGGATGAGACCACAATGATGGATATAGACAGATGGAGGTATATACTGAGCCTGAGTTGTGTCCAACCAGGTATACGAACTTGCAAGAGATGTGAGAAAATTGTCGGCGTATCAGGTGAGGTTGGGATACGATGCTTAGCATAATGCTTAGCTAATTTTGAGAGATCATCTTCAGTATCTGAAGTAAGAGATTGCTCTTGGAAGGTTTTTCAATAAGCTACCCAGAGCGATGTTACATGATGCTTATGGAATGTATGTTTTGGAATGGTCATCCAAAACTTATGAACTGAAATAACTCCCTCATAAAATCGACGGTGGAAGCCGTTACTTTATGGTAATTCATCATTTTGATTATAGAAACGTTTTCACGTTATTATTAATAAAAGTGGTATAAAAACAAAGTAATTATTCTCCCTCATAGTTTTTCCTTTCCATCATATTCAACATCTTCAATATATCAGAATTGGTTGATAACAAAGGCTGTACTCTTTAGATTATTTATTCTCAGTTTTCAGAATAGTTTGCATGTGCATTTATACCTGAACGAATTTGTTAATAGCATTAATCAATTTCAATCAGAATGTAGAGCCCCAGGGATGGGTGACTGATTCTGCAATATTTTTAACAGCAGACTCGAGTCCGAAATTTTGTATTGACGCATCAGGTACTTGTAGTTCACTTAGACCGATTATTTTTTAATAAAAATACAATATCAAAGTAAATATATTTTATTAGCAGAAACATACACATAATATTAAAATAAAAAGCCTGAAATACAGCAATCAATGACCTCTGTAATATCAGAACGTATTACACGTTGCCTCCCAAACAAATGTTTCCCGTTTAAATTCCGGTTTGCTAAAACATTCATAACTTTTGAATAATATATCTATTATATCTAGTACAAAATATACTTCTGAACAATTAAAACCAATGTGGCTTGAGATATGTTCTTAGAGCCAACAAACAACTGATTTATCGTTTTTTACTCGTCAACGGAAAAATTGTCATTAAAAATTTAGGAGAAACTTATGTCGATACAGTATTATCTTCGTCAATTCTGTGCAACTGGTTTCAAAGTAACAACTAGCAATTTTTATAAAACAATGTTGCGCTCTCATTTATCCTTGATTATAATATTCAAAAATTAATCATGTTGATAATTAAAAATTTATTCTTTTTCCGCAAAATAGTTCTTCATAGTGATTAATGTGTTTATTAATAACATGTGGTTTCAAATGATCCTTCCTCTTGAAACGGTATGGACAATAGGGGCATATGTACTTTGCTTCCATTCCACATTCATGGTTCCTATGTCTCGATAAGTGGGTCTTGTTTTTGTACACCTTGTAGCAAATGGGACAAGTGTATATTCCTAAAATGAATTATAACTAGTTAGACCACAATGAACAATATAAGTAATCGGAAATATTATAGCGGTAAGTGTATACAAGGTTTAACGTGGTGTCATGATAAAAAATCTATCTTGAATTATATCGCGAATTCAGAAATTTTGCTTGATCAGAATTTGAGAAGTGTTCAGTTATTATATACATGAGTAACCGTATTCGGTAGTGTAGTGGTTAGCATGGTGTCCTCTCCCTCTGGCGACCCAGCTTCATACCTGGATCACGCCTGAGATAAATTCGATAGATATCAGACATACAGGCAAAATAATATCTGACCATTCACGCAGGGAAATGTGGCATAAAATGTTATTATAGAAAAAACCTATATAAATCGTTTGCCGGAGAATAGCCGAATTCAATGATATAAGAATAATGAAAAAATATTCCCAATTAAATTGGAAAATAGAAAAATAAAAATTTCATTAGAAAAACACATTTTAAATTTCGTGCCCTTGCGTATAAAAATAATAGTTTTGAAACAGGGAACCAGTGAAATGCGGAATACAGTATTTTGTGTCCAATTGGGCGATTTTTTATGAAGATTTGCTTCATGTTCTTATACAAAAGCGCAAGCCGCAATTTGGACGATTTTTCGATCTTTCGGAGATGTTTTTTTAAATCTACAATCTATGTATGTTTCAACATTTTTGGAATAGATATTTTAGTTGATTATATTGTAAGATTGTTTTCTATGCAGTTCTAACCAATAAATTATTTCAAAATATTGTTATAGAACTGTTTATATTATTGAACCATTTGTAGATACATATTTTGTTTTATTGGTACTCTGGTTCTTTATTATGACTATGAATAAAATAAGAATTCTCTTCTTGACGTTTCGATAATTTATTTTCATCTTGATCAAAAATTGTTATGTTAATTAGTGTTCCCATATAATTTAGAGAAGAATCAATGACTTCGATTAATGAAATGCGTCCACAGCCGACTTTTGTTTTAAAATCCAATTAAAACTGCAGAAGACATTTGATTTCAAAACACAAGTCGGTCATTTCATTACTTAAAGTCAACTATTGTCGTATAAGGAACATATCTACCACGTTTTGAGTAATTTTTTTGGAGTGGTGAAATGGACGGTCGATGAGCTGCATATACTCGATAAAGACACCTGGAAAATTATGTATGTTCAACATAGTTTGCATCCTAGGTTATCTGTTTTCCGCATTTATCTCCCCCGTCAGGAGGTAGGGGACCCCTTAGCCTGGAGGGTCTGCATCGAAATGTTGTTCTGAGTATAGCTTGTAAAGTTCTTAAGAGTTCGGACCCCCTCCTATGCCTTGTCAAGAGTTACGGATAAGCCGGAGTGGGGGCAGCACAAAAAGCTGCGAAATAACTTTTTCGCCTTGGCGCAAGGTCTTATGCTCAGGCGAAATGTTGACAAGCCAATACACGATGTTTTCTACCGAAGTTTTTGGGCTTGTCAACCAGGCTGACCTCCAACTACCTATAGTCAGCCGGGCTTACTTCCGAGACCGAGGGATTTACCGCAACTTGTCAAGATGGCATAATCAACAGCTTGGTCCATCGCCGCAAGGTTACGGGTGTGTAGATTTCTGATGTAGCAGCGTATTTCGAAAGGCGCCTGAGATGCATTTTCACCTGCTGTCGGCGTGTTCGGCAGAAGTGAGCTCGGCGTACATCCATCGACATAATGGGCCCTACTGGTGCTGTATTACCATCTAAGGCAGTCAAGAGAGCCAGTGCCACCTTACATGCCAGGAGATATTTAGTCCGCTGTCGGAAACGAAAAATGCCAGATCTACTGAAATTACCCATTTCCGACCGTCAGGTCCATACAAGCAAATAGGCCTGACGTTGTCCTGCTCGATAAACTAACCAAGACTACGTATGTCATAGAATTTTCTGCTCCGGCAGAGAAGAATATAGTTTTGAAAGAGGAGGAAAAATGGACAAAGTTCGAGATCTCCTGTTCGAGCTCCGCACGATATACCCAGGATACAGTCGTATTAGTGGTTCCGATCATCGTGTTTCGGGCAGAATTCAGTCTTCGCCGCGTTCGAACTTGAAGATCATTCCGGCCTGTAAGAACTCTGCGCAGATCGTGATAGAACGAATGTATTCTGGGTTCAATAAGACTACTTACGGCACACGATTTACGAACCTAAAGCTACTTTTACCGACCGGCGGGGAGGAGTAGCTCGGCGCTTTTCATATTTTTGGGCTATAAACAATTGATCCAATATTTTGACTCTGTGCAAAAGTTATTTGGACCAAAATCTATGGATCCCAGCAAAAATATCAAACTTCCCCGTCATTGCGACATCTCGTGACTAAATGACTGGCCTATAATCGAGTCAAATGTCGAATCGTTGCTAACAAATGTGATAAATGTGAATTATAACGGAAAGGTCCACTAATTCTAGTACTAGTAATTTCCGAAGGCATTATCGTTTATCGACACATTTCAATAATCGACTAAATAGATTTTCATTTGTCCATTATTACCATCACAAATTATGGCGGAATAGCTAATACAATAAAACATCAGAACATATCATTTAATTTATGTAGGAACATGACAGACTTTCATTAATTTACATTACACATTAATTATAGCGAAGACTTCATTCAGTTTTTTTCAATTTTTAGATAAAGCGTTCGAATAATTAACTCGTTTCTCCTTCTGTCTGCGATTATAAAACCAAACGCGAACAACATCTTGTTTCAGTGACAGACCTTCAGATAATATGTCAATTTCTGCTCCAGATGGTTTCTTGTTCATTTGAAACGTCTTTTCTAGTATCATTTTCTGATTATCATCTATATGGGTTCTAATGCGACGTTTCGAAGAAGTTTTCCATCCTGAAAATAAGTTCGGTTTGTATAATTGCTAGTAGTGTGCCTTGATAATGGAGAAACATACATTCGACGCGCCTGTTATATCCCAAATTTTCTATAAAATATCACAGACAATCTCAATCTCAATGAAACAACCTTCTCATTTGAAGAGTTTCGACTTTCCTCTTCAGTTCTACAAATATTGTACATACATCTAATTGATATAGAAATATTTTGTTAAATTCCAATTCAAATGTAAACAAAACAAAAATTTCTGAAGCAGACAAAAGCCGAAACGCGTCAAACAAATGTGATAAATGTGAATTATAACGGAAAGGTCCACTAATTCTAGTACTAGTAATTTCCGAAGGCATTATCGTTTATCGACACATTTCAATAATCGACTAAATAGATTTTCATTTGTCCATTATTACCATCACAAATTATGGCGGAATAGCTAATACAATAAAACATCAGAACATATCATTTAATTTATGTAGGAACATGACAGACTTTCATTAATTTACATTACACATTAATTATAGCGAAGACTTCATTCAGTTTTTTTCAATTTTTAGATAAAGCGTTCGAATAATTAACTCGTTTCTCCTTCTGTCTGCGATTATAAAACCAAACGCGAACAACATCTTGTTTCAGTGACAGACCTTCAGATAATATGTCAATTTCTGCTCCAGATGGTTTCTTGTTCATTTGAAACGTCTTTTCTAGTATCATTTTCTGATTATCATCTATATGGGTTCTAATGCGACGTTTCGAAGAAGTTTTCCATCCTGAAAATAAGTTCGGTTTGTATAATTGCTAGTAGTGTGCCTTGATAATGGAGAAACATACATTCGACGCGCCTGTTATATCCCAAATTTTCTATAAAATATCACAGACAATCTCAATCTCAATGAAACAACCTTCTCATTTGAAGAGTTTCGACTTTCCTCTTCAGTTCTACAAATATTGTACATACATCTAATTGATATAGAAATATTTTGTTAAATTCCAATTCAAATGTAAACAAAACAAAAATTTCTGAAGCAGACAAAAGCCGAAACGCGTCGTTTTGTTTTCATGGTTCCTGATTATGACAAATTATTATAAAATAAGACTTCTCTTTTTGACGCTTCGAAATTATATTATCTTTTTCAAAAATTGTTATGTTAATTGATGTTTGACGCAGTTTGAATAAGTAAATAAAAAATAATATATTAAATATAGTATGAAAATAAATAAAAATATGACAATGATGAAAACGAAAAATAAACTATATAGAATAAAGCGTAATAAAATTATATGTAGTATGTTACCGAGAAAATGTTTATTTTCTTAATATTTCAAAAGTTACAGGCCGAAAATGGTATCTTACAAACTAATTTGAAATCTAACTTATAATAATAAGGTAGGTATAAGAGCGAAAAGCAGGATACGCCGCATGCGGCATTCTTTGATTTGCGACGGCACGTGCCAAGGCGGCGCGGTACAAGGCGACACTATCTAAGCGAATGGACTATAGGTAATAGTATTTATTTCAATTTCAGTCATTCCCAATTGAGCTTTGCTTCGAGTCTAATGTAATAATTGATTTTACTCTAATCCGTGTTGTTCTCGGAAAACTTATCACGTTTACAATTTGACATGAGTGACGAAGATTCAAATAGTTCTAGTCGGAGTAGTGGGAGTTGGAGTTATAGATCTAAAAGAGCTAAAAGCAAATTTGATGAGTTTTTCGAAATAATTCATGCATCCCAAATTGCTTTGTGTAAATAAACAACATAAAAAGGTTGAATAAAAATGAGAAACAGAAACACTAATAGGTAATTGCGAGACCTGCGAGACTTGCGAGACTCTTGCTGCAAGACCAAGACCAAGACCAAGACTGGGAGCGCAATACCAAGACCAAGAGCAGGTGTATTGGCGCAAGACCAAGACCAAGACTGGCTAAGTCTCGTCTTGTTCTTGCATTTGGGCAACACTAGTTCGAAGTGAGCCAGCAGTGAAATGTAGGGAGAGGAGATAGGCATTCGTATTTTTCTTGAAGGTTTGGGGGTTATAGGCGAGGGAAAGACCTCACTAGGTAAAAAGTTCCACAACTTCATAGTTCGATAAAAAAAATGAAGTCGGAAGAAGTTCGGCACGTCTCAAGCTTGACAGTGAAGGGGTGGGTGACTAGTTATCTTGAATCTCTTGCGGTATAACAACAGACGAAATTTCTGATGAACACCGACCATGGAAATATCTATAAAAAAGGGAGAGATCTCCCACCTTTCTACGATGTTCTAGAGTGGCCAATGAGCTCGTGAATGCAAAGCTGGACACAAACGATTACCCAATGAAATGTCCATGGATTATCCATATACCTGGAAATATATTGATGCTCTCAACATGATAGTCAGGAAGGGATTTGTACTGCGAGCAATTACTATCGGGGCAGCAGCCACTACCTAAATTAGCAAAACACCCCGAATTTAACGAGAGGATAATAATAATAACTAGAAACTGGAGAAACAGAAATATTATTGGGTATTTAGGAGCAATATCACATAATTATGTTATGAAAGCATAATAATTATGCAGATATATAAGTAGTCAACAAAACTATATTGTTTCTGCATTATTTATTGCGCACCGAACAAATAATAATAAAATCCTACATTAAATAAACAATAATAATATTTTTCAAGCCAAAACGGCAAACGCCTAAACGTTCTAGCGTCGAAACGTGCTCGCATCGGAAGGGCCGTCATGGTGCCCTGGACCTATTTTATCAATATTTCGGAAACACGTCCACTGGAAATTGGAGATTACAAATGATTCATCAGCAATGACAATAATGCTCATTTCCAAAGATAAATACCAACAAGATCTGGTAATTTATTCAATACATAATATAATACTACAAATGATATTATATCGTAACAGTTAATCAAATATATTTTATATTGAACCATGTTTATATTTACAATGTCGAGATAAGTTATCTGGG
Source organism: Endomychus coccineus (assembly GCA_958510875.1). Lineage (NCBI taxonomy): Eukaryota > Metazoa > Arthropoda > Insecta > Coleoptera > Endomychidae > Endomychus > Endomychus coccineus. Next base: position 289,935,585 of record OY294067.1, read on the forward strand.
CGTTTGGTTTTATAAGGGCACTGCAGGCATTGGAAAGATGCCTCTTTACTACAGTCGAATAATATGTGTTTACTCAAGCTCTTCTTCTTGTTATATGTTTTGTTACATTTGGAACATTGGAAACTGTCTCCTTTCTTGGTAACATCATTCAACCATACTGTAACAAAACAAAATAATTTGGTAAATGTAACAATATGAAAGTAAATTTAAATTGTTTCTTTATATTCTGTGTTGAAACACAGTATTCAAAAGGAGTCATCGTTTCAGTATCATTCATAATTCTTCAATGGTGGCAAATTATTCTAAAAAATTGAATACCGTGTTTTTTCATAGCGTTATGGAGTTGAAATTAGCTCAAAGCTGGTATTGCCACCTAAGTGCATATGAAACATTTCTATAAGTAGATTAAGGACTTGATGAAGATGAAGAGAAAGAAGAAGTAAGACGATAACGTCAAAATCGGAACACTGGAAAGAACTAAGACTTTAACTATTGTTTAGGTTGCGTTACCCAACAATACCTATGCCAGTGTCGAAAGAAATTTTTTATTGTTCAATGCATTGGAAAAGTGCAATTAAGTGCTACAGATCTGAATCCATTGGATTGTACGTTGGGATCAACATAAATAGAAAGACCCTTGTTACTTAATTCGACTATAGTCTCCGAATTTTCGGAATCGAACTGACGAATGTTGTACATCGGCAAGTGACAGTACACGTTTCTTCCGAAATAAGTCATTTGCAGTGAAATTCTCGGAATAACAATGTTATTGTTATATTGAATATCAAACCAGTATTAAATGTCCTCTTTCACAAACTAAATTCTATTCAATGTTTTTTTTTGTACCCCATGACTACATCAAAATTTTTGCAAAGGTTCAAAGTTTAAATTGATCTTCTATTCTCATCGACTGCTTACTTGATTAATACGAAAGTAATATAAATTATATTAATGAATGGAAACCTACTGTGAATCTAATGTGTGTTGGTGTATATCTCCTACGAAAACCCAGATTTTTTGTAAGGAAACAATTACCTGGTTTTTTTCCACATTGGTATGTTAAATGTCTCTTTACATTCTTCTTTGCGTTGTATGATCTGGAACACTTTGAACATTTGAAGCGCCTCTCATTACCAATCATAATTTCTATCCAATCTGAAATAACATTCAATTAGTAGGAGCGAAGAATATATTCATAGTATTAGATGATACTTTACCTTATTGACTGTATCTCATGAATCCGGAACCTTGATTTTCTCAAAGTTATTCACCTGTTTTTAGTCTGAATCTATAGTTTGGTTTTTAATATATCTAAATCCATTTTTGATGATCTAATAATTTTATTTATTTTGCTTGAATGTAGAAGCACCGAAACCTGATTGAAACCGTATTATGAGAAAATCTTAATTTAGTAGGAAGTACACGGTGTCTCCGATTTTTGACCTGGATATATATAAATGAAGAAAGTTTTGTGGAATCATATGTGTTACCAAAATCCCGTTTCGAATGTTTTTAATTTTGGTATCGAACTTTTCGGAATACAATGTATAGTTTCTTATGTCACTCATCACCGTTTGTTCTTTAAATAAGGACCTGCATTTTCTCTTGTCAATTTACAAATATGTGTCACACTTTTCAACGTTTTTGGCCAACACCAACAAGATCTGGTAATGTATTCAATATATTTAATGCTGTAAATGATTATTGTAACAGCTAATCACATATATTTTATATTAAACCATGTTTATATATCCAATGTCGAGTTAAATTACATTGGCGTTTCGTCAAGTAAGGGCAGTGCAGGCATTGGAAAGGTGCGTCTTTACTACAGTCGAACAGTATGTGTTTCCTCAAGCTCCTCTTGTTATATCTTAAATCGCATTTGTAAGCTGTCCCACCTGACAAGTTCATATTGGAAAAACCGAAATTCTCCTCCTTGTGCACAAGCTGTTGAATCAATGGGTGACATATCACAATTTTTATTTAATAACAGCTGCTATAATTATTTTTGCGGACCCTACAAGCAAATATTGCTAGATATCCCTGTCATTCTACCTAGCTATTCTAAGATAGATAACTAGAACCATAAAATATTACTCCAAGAATTGGAACATTACGAAAATGTTACGAAAATCTACACAGATGGCTCAAAAATGCCTGAATCAGTGGGTCTCGCTATTTATATTCCCGATGATAATCATACAATACACTTTCGACTATATAAATATTCTTCAATATTTACTGCTGAGGCTATGGTGCTATTACAAGCTTTGAACTATTGTCAGCGTTGTGTAGCTAAAAAAGCGATTATATTCAAGAAATAAGCTTATACCAACTGCTGTATACATTTGTTGTTTCTGCTAGGTTAGATACTTAGTATTTGTGTAACCTCCCTCTCAACCTATGTTAAAAACCTGTACATTACCCATGGTCTTCCTACGTTTCGTGTAATAAGACGTTATGAGAGACCCCTTAACGTGGAAAGTATCCCTGTCTATAATCCCTTGTGTTTTTTAGGTGGATGATTTGTAATAACTAAGTTTTGACGCTGGCAATGGCACCCTTACTATATTCTGAATTCTTTTATTCCAATTAATTATTGATATTGTACCTTTGCTGTACGTGGCTAAAGGTTACGACCAAAGCCATATAATTAGGAAAAAAAAATAAGCTATCCCAATTTCGATAAGATGACTAGCACACTGTAACAACACAAAATAATTTGGAAAATGGAACAATATAAATACAAATCTGAATTGTTTCTTTATTTTCTTCGTTAAAACACAGTATTCAGAAGAATCAGCAAGAAATCGTTTCACCGTCATACATATTTCTCTTCAAGGGTACTTGAGATACTCTATAGGAATGGATACCATAATATAAAATTAAAAATGTATTTCGCTCCATCAAAATTATCCTGAAAAATAGAATATCGTGTTATTTCATGGCGTTATGGCCTTGAAATTAACTCCAAGCTAGCATCTACGAGGGCAAGGTGAAACAAGAAATAATTTATTTGGTCAAAACCTATTTTATTTCTCAACATAATCTCCTTGTAGCCCGGTAGACTTCGTCCGACATTTTTCAAATTTTTTGATCCCTTCCAAATAATACGATTTCGGCAATTCTTCAAAATAGGCGTTTGTTCCAGAGATGACCTCATCCTTGGAGTCAAATCTCTATCCCCGAGCCATTCCTACAAGTTTGGAAATAGATAAAAATCACAGGGTGTCAATCTGGAGAATAAGGTCGATGACCAATTGGTAGCGCAATTCATGCAATTTTGCCATTGCTACTGCGGACATATGCGACGGTGCGTTGTCCTGGTGGAAAGAGCACTATTTTTTTTTGCCAAATGGGCGTTGAATCGATTCAACAGCTCTGCATAATATACGCCGGTGATCGTTTTGCAATTTTCATGCTGATCGATATGGACGATACCGTGTGCATCCCAAAAAACTTTCGCCATGACTTTGTTGGTCGATAAGCCCACTTTGGCTTTTTTCGGCTTCGATTCGCCAGGACAAGTCCATTGTTTCGACTGTTCTTTGGTCTTTGGTCTCTGGTATGTTGTGTACGCGTTCGGTTGAGATGCCCATAGCCTCAGCAAGCTCGTGCACTTGAACTCGCCGATCGTCCAATATACATACCATGGATTTTATCAACGATTTCTGGCGTTGTAACCTCACTTGGCCACCAGAACGTTCGGCGTCCTTTGTGATCATACAATCACAACGAAAATCAGTAAACCATTTGTAAATCGTTACAATCGATGGTGAGGGGTCCCCATAATGTTTAACAAGCGACGCTTTGATTTGCGTTTTCTCCACGTAAAAAATAATGTTCAATCAAGACGAGAAATTTATTTTTTTCCATGTTTACGAAAATCTTCAAGGTTGCTCGCTTTCGATGGGTGTCAAAACAGAACTGAATGACATATCAGCCTGAAAATTTTAACGCGTTCTAGGTAAAGAGGGTACATGGGATTTTCGATTGTGGCGAAGAATTGCTATTCATAATATTAGATGATGAGTGCCTGTTAGTAATAATAGAACAATAAATTTGATGATTTATGTATTCATAAGACAAGTCTAACAATATATAGTAAAACAAATCAAAGACTACTATGTTTCTTCCTGTAGTGTAAAAATAAACTGTCACTGCGTTTGCACTTATAAGGACAATGCATACATTCAATGGAAGCTTCTTTACCACACTCGTGAATCAAATGTCGCTTAATGTTGCCTTTGGTTTTGTACGATTTGTAGCATTTTGAGCAACTGAATCCTGCACCACTGAATATAACAAACATCCTCCAATCTAGAACAATCTTGTGTTAGAATCATTATTATCTCAGTTCTGACATTATTATGAGAGCCCTTTTCAGTTAGAGTACGTATTGTATTTAATGGAAGATTTTTGAGGTAACCTACTGTTAGCGGAAAGAGGGAGGAATTGTGAATTATAAAATTAAGTATTCCAATCAAAATCAGACACTCACTCCAAAGAAATTCGTGCAAGCTATCTGAAACGATGAATGTTATGGACATAGGGAAATTCATAAAAGGTATCTGCTGCGTCCATCTTATCGAATGTATCAAGGATACGATAAAAAAGGTAACAACAAACTCTATCGATCAACTTTCGGAAGTTGCAGAATTAAACTCAAATTCACACAAAACTAGTAACATTTAATTTGAAATTAAGGCAGACAAATTGATCAAATTCAACATTAATTATTCATGTCAGAGCTATACGAGGCCCTGAGAGAAAATGCTCCGGAAACTTGAGCACTAAGCTAGTTTATTTATAAGATTTGCGATTTACTAAGCAATTTCAAACATGAATTCAAGTTATCGAGCACAAAGTACTTAACAAAAGGATGAGAGCGTTAGACACTCAAACAATTTCTTTTTGTGTTCTTGGTGAATCAATTATGTAGATTAAATCCAGAACAGCAACGGTCAATCATATGTAAAACGCAATGCTTTGCCGTATGATTTATTATTTATAAGCATGGCATTGAACAAATATCATTCGGCATACAGTGGGAACATAAAGTTTGAACAAATTCATTCAAAATGTAGGTTTTTGACTCTTTTGAAGATTATCTTATGTATCTAGAGTGTCCCAAACACAATTTATAACAACTAACGTAACATTAGCTATCACATAATATTCGTGGGCTGCTGATGCTTATTTTCTGCCCTTGTGACATAATATACTGTTAAGATTGACAATTACCCAGACAACGGAAATAAGCAAGAGCAAAATTGAAAGACATATATATGAGTAAAATAAGGATTAAAGGACACATTGAGAACAACAACTACGATTAATGTTATTTACATATAATTTGGTACAAAATAAAAATATATGTGTTAATGTGACCTATTTCCCGAGAATTGTGTATTAATTCATACGTGGGTCAAGAATCTTTATCATATAATTTGAAGAACAATGTAGATGTAATTAGAATTATAGTAAAAGAATACAAAATGATGAACAAAATAGCATTAACTGCAGCATTGGATATCTCTGAAGCATTAGACCGAGTCTGGACCTAATTCCTCTTGGGAATCTTTCGTCATATGGTTTGCAGCCTCAACTTTGTCGCTTACTATTGAGTTTTTTCTCAGATGGATCACTCTACGTCGTGGTTGACGGATTATCCTATGTTACAATGGCTATCAACGCTGGTGTTCCACACGTATTTGTCTAGGCACCGACTTTGTTTCTGCTTAATATCAACGATCTGCTGGAAGTGACTACCTGTCACTTCACAGCTTTGCACATGGCTGTGCACTTCATACTGCTTTCTCATCTAGAGCCCCCATACCATCCAATGAAGCCAGAAGACCGAGACAGAGACATGTTGACGCAATGAATGCAGATCTTGCAAAGACTTTTAATGCAGTCAAAAATCAAGCTTGCGTCTTATCCAGGGAAGCGGATCCCCCAATCCCTAATATGATGATGTCAGGTACAATTAATCCTATGAAATCTTCCATAACAATGCTCGGGATCACCACCAACAGCACCCTCTTATGGGACGATCATGTGAGGTCCATTGCGAAAACCGCTTCATCATAAAAACTTGGTTTTCTATTCTGTGCCAAGAGCTACTTTACATATCAGCAGCTCTTCATAATCTACAAAGCGCAGATTCGACCTATCCTAAAGTACTATTCACATGTCTGAAGTTCGGCTGTTCCCAAACGCTGAAGTTCTTGGATTCAGAAGAGAGCTATTCGTCTGATTGATGATGTCACACTTACGAGTTCATTGACCTCTCTGGGACATCGTGAAAAGGTGTGAGATCTCTCCCTTTTCTATAAATATATCCATGGTTGGTGTTTATCTTCCATAACAATGCTCGGGATCACCACCAACAGCACCCTCTTATGGGACGATCATGTGAGGTCCATTGCGAAAACCGGTTCATAAAAACTTGGTTTTCTATTCTGTGCCGAGAGCTACTTTACATATCAGCAGCTGTTATAATCTACAAAGCAAAGATTCGACCTATCCTAAAGTACTATTCACATGTCTGAAGCTCGGCTGCTCCCAAACGCTGAAGTTCTTGGATTCACAAGAGAGCTATTCGTCTGATTGATGATGTCACACTTACGAGTTCATTGACCTCTCTGGGACATCGTGAAAAGGTGTGCGATCTCTCCCTTTTCTATAAAAATATCCATGGTTGGTGTTTATCAGATGTCTCGTCTGCTGGCCGAACACGAGAGATCCCAGATAGGCGGACTAGACAAGCTCCAGCTAGTCACCTCTTGATTGTAAAAACTCGAGACCTGCCGAACTTCTGCTTACCCAGACTTCATTTTTCTATCGAACAGCGAAGTTGTGGAACTCTTTACCTAGAGAGTCCTTTGCTCATGTCTATAACCTCCATACCTTCAAGATTAATTCCAATGCCTATCTTGTCTCCCAACATTCCACCGCTGGTTCACACGATGTTCTTAGAGCATTATAGACTTCCCTCTTGTGTAGTCAACGTGCTAGAGTAGGATTAAGGGTGTGCAGACAATAGAAAAGTAATATATCAAGATGAAGGGGCAGATAATAGGATGAGATGGCATTAGTATATAAGTTTTTTTAATAGTATTGAATTCAAATAATAATTTCAAGTTAATTTGTTAAATATTTATAAGAAATAGAAAGATAGTTGCTGAACGCAATGAACAAAACCAGTATATAGTCAAAAGTTGATAATGCAACAATTTAAAAGTGCATAGTATGAATAAGATTCCTAATTTCAAGATATGAGCTGAAGAAAAGGTACACAATGATTATAAATGAAATGATTTGATTGGTTAAGATTGGAAAAATGAAAGATTGTTATTGGCACGCGAATGAATGAGAGAAAAACATTTTTAATGATTAATTCGCGTGAAGTCAACGTAGATAATCTGTACTCAAAAATAAAGTTTGGATTAATGGAATTAGGCAGAATGATAACAGATTCAATTTGAAATCAACAAATAACAAAAAGGTAACAATCCAAAGTAAACATACTGGTAATTAAAGATATTCATTGGCATGGCATACATTGAAGGACAAATTGTGAGTGTTCAAACATATTTTTACATCAATTCATCTTAATAATTGATCTTCAAAGATGATCATTGAAGTAGGGAGCTTCCGATCCGGAGCACTCAAGGATCACTATCATTTTTCGTGCTTAAGCACTAAGAATATTCGTAAAATTCTCGAAGTGGTTCGAAAAAGTACTTGGGAGCTCAGCGCTTACGAGCCGAAAGTGCTTTAAGTGTTTTCACGAGCACTAAGCACAGTGCTGTGGAACGGCTCCGACTCATGATTACGTTTATAATGTCGGATTAAATTGCCTCGATGTTTGCTCCCATATGAGCACCGACTGCATTTGAAACTAGCTTCTTTCCCACATTCGAATTTCAGGTGTCGTGCGACGTTTCCTTTCGATTTATACGATTTTCCACATCTTGAACAATAGAACCTCTCACCTAAAAAAAAAATAACCAGTTAAATTAATTCATTCATCACTAAATTTTCACATTCTTAACAACTCATTACGATGAAAATGTATCGAGTTGACTAAATATTTTGTTTCACAAGAGTCAATACCAGGAGCTTATCTTATATATCATTAAAAATGTCTTTCGTCAGCAAACAATTAGGCGCATTCTGCTTGATCTGAATACCAAAAAGTCTATGGAGTCAGACGGAATTCAACCTGTCGTTCTCAAGGAATGTACGCCTGAATTAACACCAGTTTTCAATAGGTTGTTTAACCTTTCATACAAACTTGGTGTGTTTCCTTCCAGCTGGAAGACAGTTAGAGTGAAACCAATTTCAAAAAAAAAGAACGAAGACCCTTCCCAATAATTATAGATTCATTGCACTATTATCTGTGATCTCTAAAGTGATGGAGAAAGCAATCAACATCGAGCTAATCGTGAATGACCGGCAAAATGGCTTTCGTCAGCAGAGATCAACAAACTACATGACAGAAATCGATCAAAAAACATGGAGAATATCTAGTTGGATATCTCCAAAGCTTTTGACTAAGTCTGGCACCAAAGCCTTTTTGGGAAACTTTCGTCAAATGGTTTCCCGCCTCAACTTTGTCGCTTACTATCGAGTTCTCTCTCTCAGATAGATCATTCTGTGTCGTGGTTGACGGAGTATCATACTCTACAATGGCTATCAATGTGTTCCACAGGAATCTGTCTTGGCACCAACTTTGTTTCTACTCCATATTAACGATCTGCTTTGCAGATGATGGTACACTTCATACCGCTTTCTCATCTAGAGCCCATCCAATGAAACCAGAGGAGCGAAACAGGGATAGGTTGACGCAATTAATGGAGATCTGGCAAATGATTTTGAAATGGGGATCTGATAACCTAGTAGAGTTTAATGCAACCAAAACTCAAGCTTGCGTCTTCTCCAGGAAGGCAGAGGATCCCACAATTCCTAATGATGATGTTGATTATATTAATTGAAAATTGTTCTGATGTGACTTGTTCTCTTTGATATGACAATCCCTAAAAAATTATACCCTGATGTAATTATCCTTCTTTAGTACTTACCTTCTCAGGCTTCAATCCTAGGTACAACTATTTCAAAATTATGATCACAATTTACACGAATAATAATAACAACGTTTCATATAACAAACGAAACAATATTTATTCAATTCTGAATTCAACTCATATAAAGACAATTTAAAATGGGTTCAAATTTACAATTACACAATTTCTGGTATTGTATGATTCATCGGATTTTCGGTTATTTTTTCCGCGTAGACGTTCGGTCCCTGGTGGCACCACTGTATTATAGGGATCTTCCATCTCTATACAAAAATTTTTTTAAATGTTCTATTGTTTACTTTTAAATTAATTTCGACGGAAAATTGTGACATTACGGAACTAACGATTCCTTGTACGTTTATTCTCTTGTTTACGTTTATTTTCTCTGATGTTTTATTACACATCCTCTTTAGTTCTAATGATTCAATACGAATCCTTGATAAAGTATCGACCGTTACATTATCCGTGCCTATTATATAATTTACAGTAAAATCATACTCTTCTAGAATCAAGCTAATATGGAATATGCATAATGAAGAATTCCAAAAATGAGGAATAAATAAATAATGGAAATCAAATCCGTCGGTATTAAAATAGGATTAAAAATAAATGTTATACACGACGTATCAATTAACGATAAAAATGTATAGTACAGTCATTTTATAAAAAGTGGAACTTTTTTTTCCGACTTTTGGTTTGAATATACAGAAAGTTAGGAAATTTTCCGTAGATTACGAAAAAAAAAGTGGCTGAAAACCTCCAATCAAGGAAAATGTCGTAAATTATATATATATATATATATATATATATATATATATACAATTTTCCTGGCTTTTCCGTTAATATCTTCAATACTATGAGTTTTAGAGAAAAAAGTTTCGAACAAAAGTTGTTCAGAATTAAATTTTACATAGGAATTGACTATTGCGACTTTAATTTCCATCGAATTTTCCACGCGTAGCATGGAAAAACCAATATATGCTAAATATCGTATGATTATTGTGAATAAGGGTACATATCGTTACTCTAGTACATTAGAATTCGAAATTTCCCGAAAAATGATCCAATTTTCCGGGTTAAGAAAAAAAATTTTGGTGTATGATATATCGCTTTATATGTTTTTTAGGGCTCTAATAACGAATTTCGACTGTTTCTGGTTGTGAAAACTCATAGAAAATATATATTTGGAAAATAGAAAATTCTTATTTTTGATTAAATCAAATTAAAATTCAATCAATAAAAATATTATGTACTCAATATTGAAAATAACTCTTGTCTTTCTTTTATATCCTTTGAATTTTCCACATTTCCAGAATAAATATACCTTCCATGATTTTTCACATCAAAACTCACCAAATATTCATTATTAGAGCCCTAAAAAACATAGGAATCGATATGTCATATACTTTACTGAGAAAAAAATAAAAATTTTCTATTTTCCAAATATATATTCTCTATGAGTTTTCACAACCAAAAAGAGTCGAAATTCGTTATTAGAGCACTAAAAAACATATAAATCGATATATCATACACCAAAATTGAAAAAAAAAATTTCTCTACCCGGAAAATTGGATCATTTTTCGGGAAATTTCGAATTCTAATGTACTAGAGTAACGATATATACCCTTATTTACAATAATCATACGATATTTAGCATATATTCTATTTTCCAAATATATATTTTCTATGAGTTTTCACAACCAGAAAGAGTCGAAATTCGTTATTAGAGCCCTAAAAAACATATAAAGCGATATATCATACACCAAAATTGAAAAAAAAAATTTTTTTCTTAACCCAGAAAATTGGATCATTTTTCGGGAAATTTCGAATTCTAATGTACTAGAGTAACGATATGTACCCTTATTCACAATAATCATACGATATTTAGCATATATTGGTTTTTCCATGCTACGCGTGGAAAATTCGATGGAAATTAAAATCGCAATAGTCAATTCCTATGTAAAATTTAATTCTGAACAACTTTTGTTTGAAACTTTTTTCTCTCAAATGCATAGTATTGAAGATATTAACGGAAAAGTCCGGAAAATTGTATATATATATAATTTACGACATTTTCCTTGATTGGAGGATTTCAGCCACTATTTTTTTCGTTATCTACGGAAAATTTCCTAACTTTCTGTATATTCAAACCAAAAGTCGGAAAAAAAAGTTCCAAATCTCAAAAAAACCTATAAAATGACTGTACTAGTAGACAATTAATCTTAAATGATTTTCACACATTGAAAACAGGAGGACACGCAGGTATAAACCGCATGTTCAATAACACTAAATCAAAATATACTTGGTCAGGTCTAAGGTCCGATATAGAGAAACTTATCAAACACTGTGACGATTGTCAGCGATATAAACACTCCAGACCTACCAAAGAACTTCTAACAGTGACTACCACAGCATCAGCGTCTTTTGAGAAGATGGGAAGGGTATGGGAGATTCCTATACTACACCACACTGGTCTTGACACGGTAAGACCAATGTAGTCCTACATAGTTCACATCTCAACCTCAACAAGACAGGTAACGTTTACATGACACAGCTGTCTACATTGACAGTGAAATCATGTCCGGACAGACCATTCCAAAATATAGATATCCCTGTCAATTGAAATAAACTTTCACATGACAGAGTATAATGTTACGTTTTTCCATGCCGTTTGTTTCTACTCACTTGAAATTGAATATTGCAATTTTGAGAATGACATCGCGGCGGCGGAGCCGACGCCCTTCTCTACGGGTATCAGCTACTTATTATGTGAACGAATGAATTTTGTTGCTACTATTGTTACCTCCGCTTTTATCAAAATTGTTCGCTTTTACCTTCTGGGGGTTGAATGTGTTAGTGGTTGGGCGCAGGCAATTACAGACGTGGAAAGACGTCTACTTGCAGTCTATGCCATTGAAAGCTCAATCGAATTAACAACATATGTGTCATGTACATACCACCTCGATATCTCTTCTTCGACATTATAAAACAGAGGTGTAACATGATGTCAGATGAATGTCAAAAATACCTATCCAAACGGGGCTCTCACATTAAAAAACAGAAAACAAAACCAGTTCCTATTTTCACTACTTTAGATTGATTGGCAAAATGTCGAATCCAAACGACCAATAGGAACGGCGCCATTGTCTCCTCGTGTTTACACCATCGACATTATGTATATGTCGATGGTTTACACACGCACGCCCTGCTATCATCTCAGAGTAGTCTAGATTGATCCAGAAAGGCTTGAAAGGAATTTCTCCGCTAAAATCTGGATTTTTTTTTGACCGATTACCGTACTTCCTTTATACTAAGTATAGTCGGAAAGTAAAAATAAAAGTTCGTTAAGTTCGATTTTTGAACATATTTATGATATGAATTAACCTAGTAAATTGATATATTATTCTGCCTAGACTTGTATTTAAGATTGCTCGTAAAAAATATTTTGCTTTTTGAGCGTACGATGCATATATGTTTTAGATATAAATTCTCGGGAAATAGGTCACATTAATACTCATGTTTTATATTTTAGTCTTTACGTACGTTTCGGTCTCACGACCATCATCAGAAGACTTATTATTTCAATAACCTGATTACTTAGAACTAATTGTATTAACACAAAGCGGCCTTATCGCACCAATTTCGTTTAAATTGTCAACGTCGCCGAAACGAACAGAAACATGAAATCGAAATTGTAACATAGGTAGAATTGTCAAAAGTATATCTCAGAGGTCAGACCTTCTTTTATTACCTAATAAATCGTGACATCTGGTTCGAAAGTAAGTACTTGAACTCGTCTCGTTTGTTAGTCGTTCATAGACTATGATGAAATGTGTTCGTATTTTTTGAGAGTTCTACTAATTAGTGAATTCTTGATATATTATACTTATAACATTATTATGTTACAATTTCGATTCCGTGTTTCTGTTCGTTTCGACGACGTTGGCAATTTAAACGAAATTGGTGCGATAAGGACGCTTTGTGCTAATACAATTAGTTTCAAGAAATCCCGTTGTGGACATAACAAGTCTTCTGATGATGGTCGTGACACCGAAACGTACGTAAAGACTAAAATATGACACATAAGTGTTAATGTGACCTATTTCCCGAGAATTTATATACAATTCATACCTGGGTCAAGAATCTTTATTATGATGCATATATGTATGAAGAATGAAACAAATTAGTTTCGTATTATTTTCATTTATTAATAATTCCCGGTCTACAATAAAATTTATTAAATCTAAGAAGGTACATCAAGTGGATAAAATTATTTACACATTATATTTATATCAGGTCATCCGAATGATGGATAAAATACATCTGAAAATATTCAGTACTGTTCCAGTGAAAATTAAAACTATGTAATCAAATAATAAAAAAATGTGTACCGGATCATTGTGAAAATTATTAGAAACGACTGACTGGTATTATTGAAAGCTATTCCACGCTTGACAGAAAATTCGCGTTCTAAACTTTCGTTATAAGCTCAGTGGAAATGTATAGCTGCTTTTCTATATATTGACGACCTAAGGTAGTACTTGCTATAGAAAGAAATTAGGTTAGTCACAGGACACAGAATGAACAGATGAGTGCGACATTGCCAAGTTTACGATTGACTGATAGGTAGGTAACATTCGAGATGTAAATGAACATCTTGGATAGTAGACTTCCGCGGACAGCTAATCTTGAAAAAAAAAGGTAAAGGAAACTCCACTGTTGTAATGAATCGTTCAGATTATGATAACAAAATCCTACAACATCTGCAAACTAATTCCTATAAGCTTCTACCAAAAGATCCCACCTCCTCTATAGAACTTTCAATTTCACAAATTATTCGTCATTCTTCCCTTACTGATTCAGATAAGAAATTTCTTATCCCCCATTGTTCAAAATGTCCCCGTTTATATGGTTTGCCTAAAATTCATAAGCCCTCAGTTCCCCTGAGACCAATTGTCAGCACTATGGGATCTCCTACTTATAAACTCTCTCGATACCTGTCATCTATTCTCAAACCCCTTGTAGGTGATTCCAATAGTTTTATCCTAAATTCCTTTCATTTCGTTGAAAAACTTCAAACGTTGAAAGTTGACCCATGCGATTTGCTCGTCAGCTTCGACGTCGAATCACTGTTTACCAATGTTCCCATTCCAGACACCCTTTCCATAATTTCTCAATTGTTACCTGCCAAAAACATTTCAACGGACTTGCTACCGTTAATTGATTTTTGTCTATCCTCCACATATTTTCTATACGATGGCAAGTTCTACGAGCAGTCCTCGGGAGCTGCCATGGGTTCCCCACTTTCCTCGATCATAGCTAATATCTTCATGGAAGCTTTTGAACAAGATGCCATTGACTCATCTGTTCTCAAGCCGAAATGTTGGTTTAGATATGTCGACGATACTTTCGTTATTTGGCAACATGGTCGCGAAAAGCTTGTTCCCTTCCTCAATCATTTAAATTCATTACATCCCAATATCCGTTTCACCATGGAAGTCGAATCGCAAGGTTCACTCCCGTTCCTGGATGTATTGGTTAGTCGACAGACTGACGGTACTTTAGGACATTCTGTGTATCGGAAGCCCACCCATACCGATAGATACCTCAATGGTCTTTCCCACCACCACCCTGCCCAAAAGCAATCTGTCATAAACTCCCTGGTCCACAGAGCTGTCAACCTATCTCAGCCTCAATCTTTAGAATCAGAATTAAAACATCTATCATCTGCCTTATTATCAAATAATTTCTCCCATTACAACATTCAAAAAGCCATAAAGAAATACACTTCACCTAAAATTCCAAATCGACCTGAGCCAGAAACCCTCCCACCATCTTTATCCACGCCCTATCTTCCATATATTCAAAATATAACAGATCGAATTTCCAAAATCCTCAAAAAACATAATATTTCTACCCGTTTTTCCACACTTCCAAAATTATCTCAGTTTTACAAACCTATTAAAGATCCCCTTCCTCCTCTCCACTCAGAAGGTGTTTATAGTATTCCCTGTTCTTGCGGTAAAGTCTACATTGGTGAAACAGGTCGTACAGTAGCTACTCGTGTGAAAGAACATGAGCGCTGTACAAGACTTCGTGACACCAGTAGATCTGCACTTGCGGAACATAAGTTAAACACAAATCATCAAATCCTTTTTGAAGATACTAAAATCCTAGTCCGAGCCCCAAACTTCTATAAGCGAAAAATCCTTGAAGCTATAGAAATCCAAAAACATCCGAACAATCTGAACCGTGACTCAGGATATTACCTTCCCAACATTTGGAAACTCATCCTCGAAAATTCCACTTCGCACATGATCGCACAACGGCAGGGTCAGGTGCCGGAAGGAAGTTAACCACCGGAACAAAGGCAGTGAACTATGTAGCGTGAAGGATTTTTCCTGCAATAAATACGGCTACAGAAACCAGTAGAACCAGTTTCAGTTCAAGCCTCAAGCCTGCCCTGAAGATGCCACCTGTAATGGTTGGCGAAACGTCGGCATCAAGTCGAGCTATTGTGACGCGGAATCCATCCGGAAGACAAGTTTTTTCAAGTAAATGAACATGTGAATATATTCATTTATTCCTCCTTGGCTTTTACCAAATAACAATGATAATGTTTCTCTAAAATTGAATCGATCAGAAATATTACAAACTAATAGTTCCGGGTAGCTGCTTCGATCTTCTCATAGAACACGTCAATAGAACGAGAAAATGTGTGACGTTACTGATCCTCTATCGAACGTTTGGTAAAAATACCAAATTATTTAACGCCATCTAAGAGGATACTTCGATCGTTCTTCAGGTAAGTACTACCTCAAGTAATCCACTCAATAGATCGTACCTTAAATAGTATCGACAGACAAAACATTATTGTTTGCAATAATGTTAACGGTGCAACTCTTACAAGACGTTGTATGTTTCAACTCCCAAGTAGAGGGTCAAAAAATATGACCAATCGAAGCTGAAGGCTAGACAAACTGATTCAGTTTGTATTTGTAGCATTGACAAAAGGCGTTGATACCATTGTTTCTCCCTAGTGTTAATAAGAAGCAAATATTTCGTATATCAATGTAGTTTCCGATGGTGTGGCCTCACATTGGACGCCTAATATATGGCCACGAAGCTGAATGTTTGACAGACTGAAAGTTTTGTATTTGTAGCATTGACAATTTACATCTATTGTCTTCCTTATAAATGGATTAATGAGAGAAGAAGGGATATTAATGTAGCTTAGAACGGTGAGGCCCCACGCTAGGCCCCAAAAATATAAGCAATTGATGCTAAAATCTTGAGTGGCCAAGCTGCAAAGTTCTTCCCAATCTTATACTAATTTGAATAGCAACCGATAGCTGTTGCACATTTTCACATGAATCATTCGCCATATTTTCCAGTTACACACTGTATTTGTTATTATCTACCATGATATTCATAAGAATCCAGCATTCTTGATTGTAGATTGTGGATACATGTTTTCATTATATTATTTCATTTGCTGTAAGAAACAACAGTTTGCTGAACTTTGGGAATCTCATTCCAATCTTAGGTGATTTGCCCGACTGAATCTAATTATATGAATAGGAATATGGTCTTTACGATTACAGCGTTTCTGATATTATTGTGGTCCTTTTAGATATTTTCCTACCATCACATGTTTGGATCATCAGGTTGTACAAAAAAATAACATCAAGATTTCCACGAGTTCAATGTAATGACTCTTAGAGAAAAAAATAAGTAATATACATTAACACCACGGCTCAGGAGTTCCGAATGAGTGTCGTTTCGATTTGAGATGAGCCTTCAAGGCGTCCTGTCGTTTACATTTGTAGGAACATAAATGACATCTGAATAGAGCTTGCTTTCCACATTCGTATACCAAGTGTCTTTTGATGCTTCCTTTATCTTTATACACTTTACCACATTTTCCACATAAGTAAGTTCCAATCGTCTGGCATAGCATGTAAGCCTCGATATCTAAAAAGAATTATTATTTTATACAATCAAGATAATACCATGTTTGGCAAAATTTTACTGCTACCATTTTTCCCTAAACACACACAAAAAGCGAAATATAATCAATGAGCGAATCATCTCCTTTTATTGGTTCAAAAATGAAAACAGAAAGACAAAAAATTAGGCTCCTTGTAGTAGTGACTTTTCATTTGCATTGAACATTTACTTTTTGGAAATATTATCTTATGTCTTGTTATATGAAATTTTGAATGCATTTGTACTTTATTCGGTCTTCAAGGTGCATTGTCAACTAGTGAATTATTATTCTGGTTAATCTACTCAATTAAGCATTATTTTTCTTTTCCCTTTCTCTGAACTATCAGATAAGAAAAATATCTACAAGTAGTATTCAACATTTCAACTTGCTTCTTTATACACATATAAATTAACAGCTATCACAATGGTTCGTGTTGACCACGTGAATGACGTTTCGATTTTAGATGAACCTTCAAGACGTCTTGACGTTTACATTTGTAGGGGCACAAGTGACATCTGAATAGAGCTTGTCTTCCACATTCATACACCAAGTGTCTTCTGATGGTGCCTCTATCTTTATACACTTTACCACATTTTCCACATAGGTATGTACCATTTTTTTGGTACAACATGTGACCCAAGATACCTAAAAATAACAAATACAGTTATTACGATGTTTGATGGAATTTTCGAACCCCAATCGTCCTAGGCACACAATAAGCAAGAAAAAACAAATAAAGCAAAATCCATTTGTTTCGATGTTTATTTTATCAGCTCTTCCGATTTCTTTCTCAAATGTCGAATCTTCAAAAAGCAATTCCACAACTCAGATTTGGATTATATGAATATTGAACGTGTCAATCAGGGCAGAGAAGAAGGGGGTTGGTGAAAGCATTACCTTGACTGTTGTCTTCCTTGATACAACACATCGGTTTTCAACATTCATCAAAAAGATCTTAGGTAGAGTAGAACAAATTTAATAGTCTCCATATATTAGCTAATGTTGAAAATTTTGAGGTTTCTAAAATTAGCTCTAATTCCCAAAAACATCATCTTTATTATATTCTTTCATTTCACAAATATATCAACAATAATAGAATGAACGATGAAATAACATAAAATTCTTTTAAACTTGAATGAATATAGTCACAATTTTACTACTGCACATGGTACGATCTAGAACTTCCAGAATCATCAGGTTCAAGAATCACTGACGTATATTTCAAAGTGAAAAAATTAAAAATAAGATTGTAAATAAGTTTATTGTACGCATCATCGTTATTGTGTCATTTTAGCTTCTGCAAGCTGTTTGAGTCTCTTTTGTTTCTGTCTTCTATTGACAAACCAAATGCGTACAACCTCAACATCCAACTCCAATCTTTCAGCCAGTTCCCGATTTTCCATTGGTTTTGGTTTTAAGTTCAATTGGAAGGATTGTTCCAGTAGTTGCTTTTGTATCAAGGACAACTGCGTTCGTTTTCTGGTGGGATAACAATCTTTTATACCTAGAAAAAATACTATAGTTTTCGTGGGGACTTTATTTTTTATAGACATTCATTATACGTAAAGATTGAACTGTATTCCAAGAAATAATGTATCCAATAAAGGCCAGGTTCAATTAATTTGGCTAGGACGGAAATTGCATCTTAAGAGCTTCGTCCAGTTTGAGAAGCCAAATCAAATATGTTGGGATCACGTATTCATACGTGATAAGTGCGATCCAAGTAATGATTCTAGAGCATATTATATTATGCCAAAGACAATTCGAACCTAACTTATGATCCGGCAAATAATTTGTGTTTCTGAAGATTTATTATTTAAGGGATAAAAATATATCTTTATTCATTTGGGTGCTTTCAATTTATTACCCTTAGTACACGCTCAGGGATAACTTAATAAACGATTTTTAACATTCCTTAACGAATATTTATAAAGGGTGTTTTTCAGGGGAGACATAATTTCTTATTGAAACTTATCTGACAGTAGTTGTTATCATATATGAAAGATGTGATTTTTATTCAGTGATATTTGCCATTTCATCAAGCAAATAAGCGTAACATCGAGTCCTGTTATTGTCTCATTTTAGCTTCTGCAAGCTGTTTGAGTCTCTTCTGTTTCTGTCTTCTATTGACAAACCAAATGCGTACAACCTCAACATCCAACTCCAATCTCTCAGCCATTTCTCGATTTTCTATTGGTTTTGGTTTTGAGTTCAATTGAAAGGATCGTTCCAGTAGTTCCTTTTGTCTCGCGGACAACGGCGTTCGTTTTCTGGTGTGATAAAAAATTTTTATACCTAGAAGAAATACTATAGTTTTCATGGTGACTTTATTCTTTATGGACATTTATTATACGTAAAGATTGAACTATGTTCCAAGAAAGAAGCTACCCAATAAGAGCCAGGTTCAACTAATTTGGATAGGACGAAAATTCGATCTTGAGAGCTTCATCCAGTTTGAGAAGCCAAATCAGATATGTTGAGATCGCGTATTGATACGTGATAAGTGCGATCCAAATAATGATTCTAAGAGCATACTCTATTAGGCCGAAGACTATTCGAACCAAACATATGATCCAGCAAACAATTTGTGCTTCTGAAGATTTATTATTTAAGGAATAAAAATATCTTTCTTAATTCGGGTCCTTTCAATTTATTACCCTAAGTACACGTTCTGGGATAACTTAAGAATCGATTTTTAACATTCTCTAAACAAATATTTATAAAGGGTGTTTTTTAGGGGCGATAGAATTTCTTATTAAAACTGCTCTGACAGTAGTTGTTGTCATGTATGAAAGATATGACTTTTATCCAGTGATATTTGCCATTTCATCATGGCGATGTTACCAAACAAATTGTCGCGTAATGATGCTGATGCCAACGTGTTACCACAACGGTGGAAGCAACAGAGTCAAGATAAGACAGTAAGACACTATTCAGTTCCTCAAATTGGTGGCATGAATGTGGAGGAGATGTGGTTTTACACAGTACGACATACCATGCAGCGCATGAAATAATGGGTTCGTTGATGGAAATTTTGCGAAATGGACATGACAATTGCCCTCATAGTCTAGGTGCCTTTGGGGTATTCGCGTTGGAAAGTGTGCGTCTACAGATTGTTTCTTTGGACTATGTTTACAAGGTTGACAGATATGCTTTTTTATCTTGGTCATTACGATAAAGTAAAAAAAAAAAGGTAATTTATCTCGAATACTATGACGTTTGGTGGCAAATCAAAACTCTAGTTACTGCCAATTACTTAAGGGTGTTAGTTATGTAATAGGTTAATTTTATTTTCTGATTATTGGACCTATTAGGCCTATATACGTGTAGAATATACTAATTAGAGATGCTGTAGTTCGTAATAACTCAAATTATGTTAATAAAATAATTTAAACATAATACAAGGAAATATGTTATTACGAAATATTAAAAATAAGGTACACAAAACTAATTTAAGTGAGCATTAGCATACATTGTTAATAAATAATAGTGACATGTATCATTATGTATCCTAAGCTTTATTGACACCAGTCACTACCTCGACATTCCCAAAATTTAGAACTAGAATCTCTGTGTAATATTTTGTGGTAGCATCATCATCAGTTTCAATGTATCCATAATTTAATGGATTCAAATCTGAAACATTGTCCAACACATGAAACCATCGATAACATTGAATGAATGCTCGCTTTATGTGGAGATTTAAACAGCTGAGGACAACCCATTGTTTACATTATTATCCCCAAATAGTATTTAAACAAGCACATTTTAATTTATAATTTATTTTACTCTGATGATGGCTACTTGGTAGCCGAAAGGTCCTCCACAGTGTCAACTCTTCTATAGTTTAACACTATACAACCTTAAATACGATATAAGCATGTAAACCAATGGATATTCATATCAATTTACATAACTAACACGCTAAAGTAATTCGTAGTAACTAAAGTTTTAATTCGATACCAAACATGACAGTATTGAACTTTTTTTAGTTTACCATAATGCATTACAACGGGTATATGTTTGACGACCATTAAAAAAAACCTGATGGGCTACAGATCATGTGATCAAGATGAAAAGTGTCTCTAACAACCTTGTAAACATAATCCGAAGGGAAAATCCGTAGGCGCAGACTTTCCAAAGCGAATACCCCAGGCCCCTGCACCATCAACTTATTCTGAGGCTTGACGCCTCTTGATTATTTTTTGGGGATGTGTGAAATCTTTGGTGTATGCATATGAACCAGCGACGTTAAATCATTCGAAGGCTAACATTATGCGTGTTATTGACGACCAATGTACAAGAAAGTGGTCGAAAATTGGACCTCAAGGTGGCGAGGGATCATAATGCCCGAAATATTTAACCAGTGAATGGTCTGAACATTTTTTATTGAATAAAAGTCCGTGTTTTATTCAAATTAGAAGTTCTATCACCCTAAAAAATATCCTTCGAAAATGTCAACATCTCCAATCTTTGAAGAATAATCATCAAGCAGAAGTAAATGGGCAGATATTCAATAATCTATATCTTCTTTTATCCTCAATTCATGGGCGATTCGATGATATTCGGTGCATTTTACTAGCTAAGTGCACATTGTAACAAGATTTTCTTTTGAAGCTTTTGGAACAAATCGGACATTGGAAAGAAGCTTGCCGTTCACATTCATAGTGGAGGTGCCGATTTATATTTCCTTTAGTAGCGTAACATCTTCCACACTTCAGACAGGTATACTTATCATTCTCTTGGCGAATAAATTGACCTAAAAATGAGTAGAATTAACCTAGAACAATAAAATTGGGTACGAAAGGATATAGTTCAATGTTGCACCAGCTTCCGTATTTCAATTTTATTGATAAAGTCGAAAATCTACTTAAAGAACTATATAAAGTAGATATACTAAGATAACAATCCAAATCATAACAAACTTTCCGTATTGAAGTCTAGACATTGGGGTGTTTTAGACTTCAATATCTGGAGTTAAGTGGAACCCCACCGCAGAATGGTCCTAATGTGAAAGATTGTCGTAATATCGCAGCTTTTGATGACTGGTTAGCAATCTCATTCATATAGTATTGAGTTTCTAATAGTAGTCGTTTCCTGTGTCCTCCCTGATGTGCCAGTGTCCAATATATCCCAATGCGCAATACACTCGATACGAGCATATTCATCGTAAATGCTGAGAAATGAAAACAAAAAAGTGCCGACCAACCATCCGCTGTATCAGCATACATGTTGGTTTATAATGCTAGATAAATATGCTCTCCTGTCATCAAGTACTGTAATATTACGGAAATCCTTCACAATATGACCATGCAGCGTTGGCATGCATGTGGCCGCCTAGCATAGCACATGCATGCTGGTGCAGCATGGTCCTAATGTTAAGTGAAGCGATGCTTGCGGAAAAAAATTAGAAGGCTTTGTAGGTACTCCCTTTGTTTTTCTTTGTCGCCATTTAGAATGGATATGCGCGTATCGAGTGTCTATTGCGCAGTAGGGTGGGAGGCCACGGGAACCAACGGCGATCAGCGACACAATACTATATAGAGTATCGAACCTACTACAATTTTAAGATCACGTTCACATCGTTGTCAGTCTGAGAGCATGATTTAGAAGGTTTTGTCGGTACTCCTTTTGTTTTTTCTTTGTAGCCATTTAGAATGGATATGCCCGTATCGAGTGTCTATTGCGCACTAGGGTGAGAGGTTATGGGAACCACCAGCGATCAGCGACACAATACTATATAAGTATCGAGCCTACTACAATTTTGAGATCACAGTTCACATCGTTGTCAGTCTGAGAGCATAATCATTATTAAACATCTTTGATTAGCAAAGAATGGATCTCAATTATAATCCGATTAGTACGCAAATAATATTTTTTCCAGTATACCTTCTGATATGCTATTCTTCTTGATTACCGTTTCTTTAGTTAGTCATTTCAGGATAGTTGGATATTCACAGGCTGACATAGAAATTGATGTTCAGGCCTATATCAGTTTGAATCAATGCGCTACTTATCGGCTTCTTCTACGACTTATTTTCATTTGAAAAAACTTCACAGTCACTACAGTTTGCTATCAACAAATTGATAAACCTTTGATGGCTCGAAAGTTCAACGTCCGTGTTGGTGCCAGCACAAATTTTGTACACCCAGCAATGTGAAAACTCTAAGTTACCTACTCTATAAATAAAACCACTTATACAATTTGTTCCAATATTTTTTATTGAAATTTTCCACATTCTAGAGACATGTCTAGAATGAATATAAACTAAAAAGCCCTTGCAAATTTATAGTATAGGGAAACAAACTGAGTGTTGTTACGCCCTCTTCTGGTAGAGCTATATTGTGCATTAAAGACAAAACGAACCTCAGTAAATAGTGTTAAATTATGAGATGATTGACAACAATCACACAATGTTTTAGATACATGAACGGAACAATTCAATAACTAAAATTCAATTATCATCCGTATTTATCATTCTGAATATTTGAATTATTCAATTTATAGTCCAGTCGAACAGGTGAACCCCTGTTATTTGAGTTCTACGAAATGAATTTCGATGCAATGGGTTAGTGATGAACTCAATAGAATAGGTAAAAAATTAAATGCCGGGTTCTGTCAATACCACGGTCGTACATACAGGTCTGGTAATTCGAGATTGTTTCCTATGTGAGAAGTGAGTCCGCGAAGCGTCGACTTTCGTGTAGTACCAAAAGACGTCACGTAAGAGTATTCTCTGACAACTGTCAGTTGACTTGTCAACACAAGGAATACCTGCGTTTTTAGAAACAAATTAAGAAATCGTGCATTGTGCCGAAATGAAAAACGGGATACAAAAGTGTAAACCAAGAAACTTCCGAAAGATGTGGAAATGCGAAAAAAGTGGAAGCTTGCGATTCCGGATAGAAACAGTTTTAACGAGGTCTTTTATGAAGTTATTTTTAAGGTGAGTTTGACAAGAGTAACAGTTATATTCCTCTCTCAAATCAGAATAGTAAATATTGCGTTACGAGAAAAATTGGCAGTGTCAACATAGCCGAGGTTTCCGGTTTTAGTGTATAATGTATATATTGTAAACATAATGAAAGACAACATACTAAACTAGTATACATGTATTTTGATTGTAATCCTAATTTAATTAAAAAAATGTTTATATGCGATCGATTATTTTCATAGATTTCCTTTTTAAATTACTACCAAAAAAAGCCTTAGATAATAAGTACATACTCAGGAAAGAATGTGTTTTAACGAGGTCTTTTATGTGTGCGAAAAAGGGGAAGTTATTTTTAAGGTGAGTAATACATTTTGACAAGAGTAACAGTTCTATTCTTCTCTCAAATCAGAATACTTAGTAACACTGCTTGCGATTTCGGGGGGAAATCGTTTTACCACTTCGTGATCCAAGCGCTAGCTGGTGGCTGAGCGAGGGACTACGAGTTTGGCGACGCGTAAGAGACTCATCTCAACCATAGAGTTTCCAGACCTGTATGTACGACCGTGGTCAATACGAACTGCCAAACATAGAACCTTGAACCCCATGAATCTAGAATTTCTGCAAAATTGGGCTAAAATTTAAACAATTGTACTTTACAATACGCCACACGAGTATTAACTATTAGAGAAGAAAAAAATACAAAAAACCTATCAAATAAAACCTATTTTATTAATAATATCTCAATATTGACAGATCATGTTACTCTGAGTGGAAGTCACTTTTCAGACGATGCACGTTTGAATTCAAATGTTTCACCAAATGTTCCCGTCTCTTGAAAGTGTGAGAACATTTAACGCATATAAAACAACCTTCCTTCATACATTCATGAATCAAATGTCTCCTGAGATCCCTCTTATTTTTATATGATTTCACGTCACATTTCAAGCACCGAAACCTCTTATTTTCCCGCGTCATGAACTTCTCTAGGGCATCTAAAATATAAAACATATCTTATGAACAGTTAACAGTACTAAAATTCTTAAAAAAATTATCATCCATAAATTACTTATCGTCCTATAACACTTGTTTAGGTATCAGTTAACATCAAAAAGTATTAATCATTGAAGACGAATCAAAGTGGCTAATTATGAAAATTATCGAGTGTCAGTAAATACGTCTAACTTTTGCTAAAATTCCAAATATAACTATAGCAGCGCCTCTAGCGGTCTGGTTTGTTAACAGTTTAACCGAAACTGATTGCAGTAATTTGAGTTATTGGAAGTTGTTCATTTTCAGTATAAGTTTATCGAGAAATGTCGCATAAAATAGGTTCAGTATGTGCTGTTTATGGTTGCAATAATTTCAAGCAACCAAAAGGTGATAACTGAATATTTTTCAGAATGACGGAAGATGATAACCTATATATATATATATTTCATATGCATTTTTCAAATAATGCAGGTAAATTCAGTACCGGGTGTTTTTAAGATCTGAGTAAACTGAGTCCCAGATAATTAATAAGCATGTAGTACCTGATGTCTACGTACACAAGTATTTGCACATTAACCAATGATGATTGTTTATTTTACCCCCTTTGTTTCTAACCTAACCTAACCTAACCTAACCTAACCTAACCTAACCTAACCTAACCTAACCTAACCTAACCTAACCTAACCTAACCTAACCTAACCGAACCTAACCTCCAAACTAACTTTCTTGATAAAGAATGAAAATATTTTAATCGCGCTAACCTTAACACTCTCATAATAATCAATAATGATTGTTTATTGTACCCCTATGTTTCTAGCATAACCTAACCTACTAACCTAACATGTTGACATGAAAGGTAAATATGATAATCGCGCTGATTTTAATACCTCACATTTATAAGAATATACTGGGAATTATATTGAAATTCGGGACTCAATTCACATAGTATGATTTTATCAGTGGGGCTCAATTTACGTAGTATGATTTTATCATTGAGACTGATTTTTCGTAGGAATAATGGGACTCAATTTACGTTTTCGGGTTGTTGGACGAGTCAAGGATATTCGGAAATTTTCGCTTGTGTAATCAATGGAATCACCATTAATGAGTGTATTTGGAAACATCACGGTCGATTGTAAATTTGTGATTTTCAAATTTCGAATATTTAAATAGATATCTAAATGAATTTACCTACTATGCAGTGGCGCCTCGTGAACTTTTTAAGAGAGGAGGCTGGACATAAAACGTTCTTGTAAAAATATAGGTACTCTATTCAGCCAATAAATTTAACCTTTGCACAGCGACCGTACCAGCTACTTCAGTGACAAAATTAATTGTTGCCAAGCAAGAACCAACGTGGAGGTGTAGAGTTTCTCTTGGCAAAAAATTTTTTTGTTCGTTTTTTTTCTTTGGATTTTTGATATTTTTTATTTTTTTTTGAAATGTTTCATATTTTGTTTTTTTTAATTATTTTTATTAACTTTTTTTTATATATTAACGGAATTCTACGGTCTTTAGTTTGCGAAAAATGATCAATAATATTATCATAAAATGTATCATTTTGTTTTAAGTGTCTTACTAAATCTTTTTCAATAGACATCAAACTAACATTGTATAAACGATTTTGGCCCATTGTATTTCGCATGTAAGTTTTAATTCGTTTGAGAGTAGAAAATGATCTCTCCACCGATGCCGACGTGACAGGAATGGTGACTGTCAAACAAAGTAGTTTATAAAACTGAGGTAAAACTTGTTGCAAATCATTGTCTATCATATATTTCATCATATCGGCGTGAATGTCGTACTGGCCTAAAATATCTTTATCCGAGTAGGTATATAACCCATAATTCATTGTGCAGTGCTATTTTATCAAAAAATTTATATTTTAGAACTAAGTTATCTAAAAGTTTATTGGGAAACACTTTTGAAAAAGATTCGAAAAATCTTCTATTCGTCAAGTCGAAAAACTTCAATTCATGTAAATCGGAAAATCGAATCTCAATTTGACCTTTAATAGTATCTAAAATTTCATAAAAAAAAAGTTGTTTATAATGTAGTTTTTTGTCTACCAAATTATGTTTTCCTCCTTTAACAATATTCTGTTTACCGGTTAATTTAAACTTAATACTCGATGTAATATGTTCCTGCGATTTTTCATGTCTGTCTATACCGCGAGCTAAATTTTTCAAATCATCATAACCCGAGTGCCCCCAACATGAAGTTGTATCAGATGTAAATAGCAAGCAATATAATTTATTGTGTATTTCGATTTTGAAACATACCTGTCATCGTCACCAGTAATCCTTTCAAATCCGGTGAAGGCCGTTTATTTTTAACAAAACACTTTTCTATCATATGTTAATCCACTAAATGGATTTTCTAAGAACCCAGCAACTAAGTCACTCATCATTTCAACGTTCACCGATTAGATAAATTATAACTTAACTACTTAACCTTACTTCGCCTCGCGGTACAAAAACAAGAACTAACGGAACACGACACGTGACGCATTCTTCTATTTCATTCGACCGACGATTCCGTACGAGAAGTTAGCCTACATAGGGTGTTGCCATATTCGCTCTTTTACCCTATCTGGCAATTGAACTGCTTGGAAAACGGCAACTGTGTTGACCACACGTATTTAGCGTTTGAGATATATAGAGAATCTAGCCTCTGCCCACTGTTGCCAGATTAAAAATAACTACTGAGAACGGGGAATTAATTGTAAAATTTAAAGAATTATCAGAGAAACAGGAAATAAAATGGAGAATGATCATTAAGATAAATTGGTGAGGAGGCTGAGCCTCCTTAGCCTCCTTCGAGGAGCCGCCACTGCTACTATGCACACTAGAATGGTCTGCTACGAAACAGTTACTTACAAATAAAACAAATACTATCAAGCATCGATATTATACAATTTTATTGTTGATGGTTCCGATTAATTAGGCACCACATGAATGCACATCAAAGAAGCAACCGATACAATAATATTTCGTGCAAGCTAAACACTTATAACGGATTAAAGTAGCTTTTCTTGCAGCTTCTTTGCTCTTCATATTTTGGGCTTTTAATTTTTTATAACATAAATTGCAACGACTTCGACTCTTAACTTTAGTTAGCGAATGTACCAGGCCAGTTTCTGAGTTAACATCATCAGTATGTTCAATTTCATTTTCTATTTTTACAACGGAAGAATTTTCATGTATGTAACTGATTTTTTCCATAGTAACTGTAGGTTGTTTTTCAATAGAATTTCCTAGAAATAAATAATCATTCATAACAATTTATCTTCACCAGATACAAAAAATCTTGAATTGAACAACTTTTTGCTGCAGTAACAACATTTCTAAAGTGTTAGAATGAAGCGTGGTATCGGTGAGATGAATATAAAAAAAAAACATGTACATGCCAAAGAATTAATATACACGGACTTACACTGTTATATTTTGTAAATTCGATTTGTTACCTGAAATTTCATTTTAATTTATTTATTTAAGAAACAAAATAATATAAACGAATTTACACTTGGATAAAATTGTACTATTTCGGCATTCATATTATCTGAAAAAAATTAAAACATGCCTGAAATCTGATTGGTTTCCCAAAGAACCAATTTATTTATTTGATAAACAAAAATTTCAAAAATAATTGCATCAAATTAAAGTTTCAGAAAACCATTCAGATTAAAACCTTGCCGTAAATTCGATTTGTTACCTAAAAATTTCATTTCAATTTATTTATTTAATAAACAACATTTTCTAAGAAGAATACCATCAAATTATAGCTTGAAAAAACCAGAGCAGATTGGAACAACAAAGTACGTATTAATAGGATAACAACAAACGGAGATATCTGTTATATTTGTTCTGTTATATTTGTTAAAATTAGAGTCGGAAAATGAATGGTGGGGATATTGGCAATGGCGAGCGGAGTTTTTCTCAATAAACGTTTTTTTTTTTCGTTTGAATTTATCGAAAAAATGTATAACAAATTGCGTGTACTCTAAAGTGCCTATTTCAAATTAAAAAAGTTAAACTTTAATTGTTTAAATTGGCCATGTTGCAGCTAAAAACAGTTCAAATTTCGGTAACTGCTAACGAGATTTAAACTTTATGAGGCTTATTTTAAAGGTATTAAAATGTCAATCCAATTATGTGAATTAAGAGATTTGATTGATTTATTGACCAAAAATGTCAACAACAGTTTTCACCCGAAATTGGTATCCACCCTTAATGTCCTGTGTTATTCCTGAATAATTTAGAACACCCTATCGGTGTTCATGCCATTTGGACCAAAAATTGTTCCAGCAATAACACGTTGATACGAAAACACTGGAAACAAATCAATTTCAAATGAAAGTCCTTGATATTACTGTGAATGCATCTATTAAAACTCGAAAAATAATGAAATAACCATTTTCTATTTAACATAATAATCGTGAACCCATAAATGATCAGCTATACATTGCTATAACCACTCTCATCGATATTAACTCGTGTGATGTGTTTTTTAGATTTCATATGTTCCCACAAGTAATCCTTCCTTGAATAGGAAGTGGAACAAGTAGTACAGTCGTATCGCATTCTGTTGAGGCATGCATATCTAAGATGCCTTCTCAGATGTTTCTTATGTTTATATTTCTTGTTGTTGCAGTTGAGGCATATATGTACATCATTACGAACGCACATAAAGCTAGATATATCTACAAGAAAAAGTAGTTAGTAAATATTCGATATAGAATTCAATACTGATTAAAAATAGTAGAGTGTAATAATAGAATCCTCATTCGACTTAGATTGTTCAAGTGGGGAGGATTATGTATCATTTAATTTCATATTATCTATTTATGTACCAAGGGTGTTATTAAGCCTAGGGCTAGATGTGTCGAGGTGGTCGTAATCATCTATTAACGCCCGGAATGCATACACGATTTCATTTCTCACTTCGCATCCATGATAGTTTGATGTTTAATGATTTAACTGTCACGATTTATTATAATGACGGAATTGCCACGAAATGGCTGAAAAGCTTGCCACTTGTATTGGAATATGAAAAATAGAACAAAACCTTCAAAATATGGCATTCAAAACATGAAATAGCGATGGTAAAAGAGATTGCACACTTGGCGTACTTTGAAGAAACATTTTTTTAATTATAATACGTCTCTTTATTAATTAAACACTTTATTTTTGTCTGTAAATTATGAATACGAATGGATGTCACCTCAAACTCGTAACGCCCCGATCGTTATGGATATGGTTACATCTCGTTTCCTAGGCGTTATTAGAAAATAATTATGTAGGGAAAAATGAAACGTGTGGCACTCGGGGACTGCCGCGGTAAAGCTATTGCATAGCACTACGCCACTGGAAAAAGTTGGGCAGAAAAACATCAAATACCCCTTCAAAATCTTCACGAATTATGAGTAAAAAAGAGTATCTATCATCTTGATCTGTATGAAGAGTATTCTGTGACGAGCATACATAACTCTACTACCGGTAGTAGAGTTATCTATGGTGACAAGTGTCAGTTGACTTGTAAAAACAATTTTATACGAAAGTTTTAACGTTCAGATCTCGATAGCGCTTCCGGCTCCGGGATTTTCACGTGGCCTATCGAAATTAGAAGGTTCGAATTGTATAAAAACACAATTGCATGAACGCCAGACGTCTTATGTAATTAGCTACGAACGTAATAATTGTGACATATCCTCGAGGAGCTCTCTGCGCGTAAGTTAGAGTTTATACATTTTACCTCTATTTTGTTAATTTGGGGCCGTTTCGAACCCCGTGCGGCCGGCGCCAGTTGTAATTGGGCTATGGGCCTTAGGATATTTCGTTACGGTATTTGTTTTTTGTTTTTTTAGATTTTCGTTAAGGTATTTGTCTTTTGTTTTTTTTTCTTGATTCGGTCGCCGCGCTCGAAGCCCGCGATAAAAGCTATATGCAATAGCTTAAAATTAAAATTATCTTGGAGCTGAGCCCTCAGTGTCATCTGACGAAATTATTATGAAATTTGTGTTTGTATTTTTAAGATAAGTGTGTTCGTTTGATCAAGTAATTCATATTGTCAGTTAGACATTATTGTTATTCAGCGTTGTATCATACGTATCAAATAAAACATTAAATACGTTGTACCCTTTCTGAACCATTCTATTTACAAGGACCCATTTTTTCATTTGCAATATTGGATAAATGTTGAGTAAAATATTTCATATTTTCCAAAACAATAGTATCAGCCCCATCCTTGCAAAATAATATCAATATTAGCTTTGTGCTTTGCTGTGATTAAAGATGGGCGATCACAATATAACGCCCCCATAGCATTATTTGGAGTATCAATCTGTTGAAAGGGCTGTTGAACGATTTCGCGAGACTGGAGAATATGCTAGGTGAGTAGAATCAGGGATAATATGTACAACCACTTCCTAAACAGGAAGTTAGTAAACGGGAGGAGAAGGTTAGAAGAATATGCCTTAAGAGCTCTATGACCCGCAAATGGCGCACTTTGATCAGATAGCTTTTGATATATCGCCTGCACTTTGCTCAGCAGCACCAGTTTTCGGGGGTTAATGCAAATCGTGTTTATAGATGAACCTCAATCGAAATATTTGCTCAGGACAATATTGTACCACGTATAGGGATACGTGGGTCATTGATAGTGCGGGGCGGCAATAATTTAGCAGCCCGCACCGAGTGAGTGGTTTTGAATGGGGCAGGTTGCTACATAACAAACATTCTAGATCTAGGTACCATATACATCACAAAGAAAATAAAATAATTAAGAAAATTCACATTTTAAAATTCACACAGAATAGTAGGTATGTGTACTTATGACACATATAATAAAGATAAAATGAATAAAAATCTAATAGGTAAAAGTTAAGATTTAAAACCTATCCCACCAAAAACATTCTGTAAAACACTAGCCGAGTCTCGGTGGAGCTGCTTGTTTATCTCTAAAAAGTAATGAAATCTAGACAAAGTCGTACCAAGTCTAAGGTTCCTTACTGCGATTTCTTTATTATTATAGTTAATGTTGTGTCACTTGGCCGTTGAACATTCTTTATACGTTAGTGGGTACAAGTCAATTTTGTTTACACGTAATGTTATCTGTTGTAACTACCTATGTTTGTTAAGCGAGATAATAGCCCATACTGTTATTGGTAATTGGACGCTAGTGTCTCATTTTAGGCTGTTGTTGATTGTGCAACACATGCATTCAGCATTAACAATGCTGACTTCTGCTCTCTTCTTTTTGGAGCGTCAAATCGACCACCGATCTAACATAAAATAGACGTACAGACAGACTTCTATCAATGATTAGAAGTCCGTCTGTACTGGAAATAATTTTTTATAATGGTTGTTTCAGGCTCGCCTACACATAAGTATTATTGAAATACGCAGCTTTATCAAGCCTACAATTGACTGGTTATTGAATCAACGTTTTCCAAGTGGCAATTTTCCATCGTCAATGGGTAGCGGTTCTAGCGACAGATTGGTGCAATGGTGTCATGGAGCACCTGGTTTTGTACCCTTGTGTACCCTTCAACGGCCAAGTCACACAACATTAACTATAATAATAAAGAAAACGCAGTAAGGAACCTTAGACTTGGCACGACTTTGTCTAGATTTCATTACTTTCTAGAGATAAACAAGCAGCTCCATCGAGACTTGGCTAGTTTTTCACAGAATGTTTTTGGTGGGATTTCACTTCTTTTTGTAGAAACGTGGGCATATTGATTTATTCCATTAGATTTTCTTATTTGACACATTTTTTTTCTTTTTAGGAGTAGTTTTTTTATTATTACGAATCTTCCTTTTCTTTTTTCCGGTTCTGATTCTTGTACAGTAGCAACAGTTTTTCGTATTGCCCATTGGCGTTCATTATTTATTCTTTTAGACGGTTTAGACGGTTTAATTTCTGAAAGATCGGCGCGGTATTTACGCCTAAGCCAGTTGTATTCGGTGATCGCTGAAGCTTGAGCTTTTATACTCTTGAAGTCAACATTTATGAGGGGCACCCCATGAAGATTGATTACTCGTGAAAGCGCCACGTAGGCTTGGCCACAAGAGAATATGGAGGTGCCAATGTCCATGAGGGCATTTTTTAAACTTAGACCTTGGCTCTTGTGAATTGTTAGGGCATACGCCACACAGATTTTCGTATTGCCCATTGGCGTTCATTATTTATTCTTTTAGACGGTTTAGACGGTTTAATTTCTGAAAGATCGGCGCGGTATTTACGCCTAAGCCGGTTGTATTCGGTGATCGCTGAAGCTTGAGCTTTTATACTCTTGAAGTCAACATTTATGAGGGGCACCCCATGAAGATTGGTTACTCGTGAAAGCGCCACGTAGGCTTGGCCACAAGAGAATATGGAGGTGCCAATGTCCATGAGGGCATTTTTTAAACTTAGACCTTGGCTCTTGTGAATTGTTAGGGCATACGCCACACAGATTGGGAATTGTTCTCTGTACACGTATGCCCGGGGTATGATCTCAAATTTTGACTTAATAGGCAATAATTCGTGAATCAAATACACGGCATTCTTTTATGTACCAATAGTAGAAGGGGGCATTACCATATCTCTAATACAGCTGAGACAAGCTGAGGGTTCTTCATCAGATACATCAGACCTTCGATTTTTGACATCAAATGATGAGGCAAACAAAGTTGAATATTTTTTGTAAAGGCGGTATGTCGATCTTTAATAGTTTGGTTGGGCTCTTGTGTTTTCAAACAAGGGTCACCAGGTACTCCAGATCTTCGATTATCCTAGTTTTTATAGTTTTCCCTTTATGTGGCCATTAAACCCTAACTCTGTACCAAATTTCAGCTCTCTGAGTTTATGGGAAGTACTAGTTCTATTCTGATGATGATAAGTGAGTGAGTGAATGAGTGTCATAAATGCGAAACTTTGCTTTCGCTTAACTTCGGAACTAAATGACCTACAAACTTGAAATTTTTTATTTCAAGTATGTGATTTTATAGCTTACAGGTCTTATCCAAAGGTTTTCAAATAGGGGCCTGAAAATGCGGCGAAATGGTTCCAGTAAGGGATGGTACGCCTTGTTTGCTTCGCGCTCGACTTGGCGGGGGCACTGCCGTGCCCTCCGATACCTTAGAAACTCATTTACGTTATACCGGACATTTTCAGACAGCATTGATTTTATTTTGATTTTGAATTGTTCTTCACTTGGAGCTTTAATATTCCCAGAGAGGTTGTTATTATACATTTGTATTCCCAGAAATGTGAATGTATTTTGAGTAGTTTTGAAGCAATATCTGGAAGTAATAAATTTTCGTGACGTCTGGTATTGTAGCCATGGCAGTTTCAATGGCAACTGTAGTATATCTTGTATTGATGTTAAAAAAAGAAAAACGAGTATAAAGCAGAAAGATTTGGTAATTATTTTCAATTTTTCGGAAAATTCTCTGGACGAAGTCGAAATTCCTCAAATAATCTGGCCCCCAAGGCGGACGGACCTAAATTCGATTGAATTCTTATATCCATGTGTGTTAACTACCAACTTCTGCGTTACATTCTTGTAGATAAGGAATTAATTTTCAATACAAGTTTCCACCTTATTTCAATACCAGTTAAAATATTTGATTTGGTTGTTTGGGGAAAAGAAGATCAAGAAAACACGAGCCACCGTTGTTGAAAAAATCGAATATTTTCTAAATTCTTGGAGATTTTCGTTAGCTCTCGAGTTATAAATCGTATGACATATTATACAGCGGATAATAAACAACGTTATCATTTGATTATATTTATTGATTGAAAAATACATCTGAATCACAAAAATATTCAATATGTTACGGGCATATTCTTTTTAAGTCTTTTATCAATACTGTAAGGAGGCTAGTGTAATCCATACGAACATACTTCAACGATTAACGGGTTACTTGTTGCCGTTTCGCATCCGAGAAAATATTGATCGAATTTAATGAAAAGTTAACAAAATTCAAGTTCTCAATTAGGAAAAAAGTTTTCTCTTTTGGCGAGAGAAAAACGAGAGCACATCAAGTTTTCGAACATTTATTGTATGTTAATTCTCGGGAAATAATTCACATTAACACATATGTTTGATGTCTTTCGGTCTACAAACATCTTCAGAAGACGTTTAAACACTAATTCACGTCACTAAAACGCAGGATTTCTTAAAATAATTATACTACGCACTGAGCGATTTCAATCAAAAATGTAACGTCGCGTCAAAGAACGGAACACAGTAAATTGTAGAATATATGAAAACTTATTAGAAAACCACTACAAAGCAATGTTTCAATAGTTGAACACGTCATATCTCAACGCAGGTAAATATGGTCAGGCTGTAAATAAATTACACTACGCTGTAGTACCCACAATGCAGAAATCTGCAAGTGTTCAATTTATTGAATTTGTATAAATTTGACTTAATGACTGTATGTCAGCTCTATGAATTACAGAATTAGCATAACGTTTTATATGATTCATCTCCAGGATAAATCTTTCATGATAATTGTTTTTTTTAGCTGAAATAGTGACATTATTTTTATAATCAAACTAATGGTTATAATCAAAACAAAGTCTAGCAAGGGCGGTGGAATTCAGTAAGTTTTTGTTTTTAGTACTGCACTTGTGGGGATAATTCTTTTTTGTAAATTCTATTTAAAGATTCCAGTATAAGCCCAATCGCAGTCTAAACAATATTTGCAAAAAGAAGTACACCACAAGTAGCACTTGCAGATTTCTAGGTAATTATGTTCATGTAGAAAACTGAAACAAACCAGAAATGTTTATATATCAAGGTCCTTTCCGTTAAAGTATGAATTAAACACATCTGTTTTGAAATTATGGGTACTTCAGCGCAATATAATATATCCCCAGCCAGACTTTCTTTACCCCCATTGAGTTAAGACGTCTTCAACTATAGAAATATTGCTTTGTAGTGGTTTTTTGATCCAAATTCATATATTTTACACTTCAATGTGTTACATTTTTAATTATTCGTGTTTCGTTCGTTGTTGCGACATTACATTTTTGATTGCACTTCAGTGGAGTGAATTATGTTTTATAACGTCTCCTGATGATTGTCGTGAGACTGAAACATACGTAAAGATGGGAAGAATACAGTAAACATATGTGTTAATAAGACCTATTTCCCGAGAATTTACATATAGGTACATACTTCATACCTAGTAATGCAACAAACCATTTTCATCTATAATCTATCTAAGTGAGAGTGGAATTTTTATCTCAACTAACAATGGTTCGTGTATCTGACAAAATCAATAGCACAAGAATGATCAATATTCTGAACGAAACGCCTTCAAGTAAATGGTTACACGTTTACAGTGTGTTATAATATCATACCTTCTTAGAGAGAATAGGGAAATCTTAAAAAAGTCAAACATATTTCCAAAACTGGGAAGACCATTTTGAAAAGTATCGCCTAGAAATGTATTCACGCATAGTTGACTGGATAAGTTTGAAAACTGATGAATATACCAGATTTTGACAGAAATGCGAATTTTTCGTTCACAAAAAACATAACTTTTTTGACGCCTCATGCTGTGAGCAAAATTTGATGCTGGGGAATGTTATCTCAGGTCATAGAAATGTAGTTATGTGTATCAAAACTTTGAAATGTAATATCATGGACGACCTACATTTTAATGAAGCTTGTTCGCAATATTTTAAATAGTTTTCTACTAATCTAGTCTTTCTAGTTATGAATAAAAAACAATTAGAAACTATGAAGGCACATCATCAGCAACATCTATAAATATAACTGGGCTCATAAGTCAACAAAATAACGCACAATAATATTTATGTAAATAATCATTCAACTATGACACATTATGTGTCCAACGATTATAAGAGAATAACAACACAAACAACAACTTAGGGTTGTAATTGATATACATAATTCTGGAAGATCATAAATGAGAATATTTTTCTATTTTTATATTATAGTCAAATAAATGGCAGATGACCCCAAAAATGTAGCGTGTCCTATATAGTAGCTGCAAGTATTACCTACATATAGGTAGGTATCGTCAAACAACAAACTTGAATAAAAAAAATAATGTTTATATGTGAGCAGGCATTTGCTGCATTTTTTTGCGGACGTAAACTTTGGCAGAACTTCGAAAATTCTCGTTTTCCCTACGTTTGAACCTAGGTTAGAATGCGTAATAATAGTAGGAATGAATTCATTTCAACATGAAAACACTTTCCATTTATTTGTGATTGTTGGTACAAGTAAGATGTATTTCAATGAACAATGTGACATACATTCTTCGTTAGACCTGGAAACCCTTGAGCTTCCGGATGCATTTTTGGACGATATTGATCCCATTAGCGACCATTTAAGAATCCTTAAAATGGATTAAAAAATAAATAATGATTATGACATCATGAGTGCTCATTTAGCCTTAAAATTGATTTTTATAACCAATTTAAGGTAGCTTATGAACGGTTTATCAATTTTTCTGGTCTGGTTCCTTATCATTGGCCTGAAATTTAGTGTGGGATTAGTTTGTAACTACCTACTTGATTTTTTTCGATTATTTAATTAAGAAATACAATCTAATGAAAATCTTGAAATGTTGAATTTATCGTGCAAAGGCCGTGGCACCGCCAACAGTTGTTTCACAGAGAATATTTGTTCATTTTGACATTACCAATCTATACATACTGAGTTTAAATCAGCGGTGTATAGGAGAGTTTTGTGAGTTAGAGAGAGCCGACAATGTATTATTGTTTTATAGAAGAAACAAGTGAAGCTCTATAGTGAGTTGTAGGTATCTGCCAATATGGGATGCGCGCAAGCCAACTAATTCTCACTACACGGCAGTAACTCGCAATGGAAGCATATACATTGATTTAAGAATTTTTAACATCTCGTAAGTCTTTTCTATGAATGATAAGATAAATTTACAGTAACTACTTCCCCAATAAACTATAAAAGAGTTGGATACAAAATCATAACTCTATAAATAAGAAATAATCACTCTCATCCACCACAAATATTGTTAAAATACCGAGGACTTTCCTCTTCCAAGTAGCCATCATCAGAGAAAACTAGATTAGAAATCAAAATATGCCTGTTCAAATAAATTCTGGAATTAAAATAGTAAACAAGGGATTACCTCCAGCTATAGATACTAGATCTAAATGCATTTAATAGCTTTTTGCTTAGACATTTCCATCCCTTCTAAATTACCTGTCATCAGTTGTGATAAACTTTCTTGAGAAATGGTGTGACCTGTACTTAAAATATGTTCGGCTAACGCCGACTCTCTACCATTATTTTTCTCTATGTGGTCAAAATGTTCCTTATAGTTTGGTCCACATCCACGACTTACAATCGATTTTGTAAATCCCGGATTTGTCAAAGCCGAAAACTTCATCAAAGGTGTTGCCGAAGTTTTTTAGCTTGGTATTACTTCTATAAACGGGTTGTATTGCTAATTTAGAAAAGAAATTATAGAATTTATTAATAACTGAAGAATGATAAGTGAAACAGTTGAATTTTATTGAACTATTCGAAGCTGGTGACTCTATGAGTTCCGTTCCATTTTTTTTCAGAAATTAAGTTATTGATCAAAGATTTGTCGTAACCATTGTGCAACCCTGTTTGTTGAAGTTTCTGAACTTCAAGCTAGAAGGAACATTCTAACTCGGCATAAATAACATTATGCCCACATAAAGAAAAATAATGGTCGAAAATCAGCTTTAGCCCAACACATTTTTAATACAGGTCACACCATTTCTCAAAAAAGTTTCTCTTCAAACACAGTAATGACAAATATCTAGGTAATTTAGAAGGGATAGAAATGTACAAACGAAAAAGCTATGAATTCAGATGCATCTCTAGCAAAGGGTATTCCCTGCTTTACCCTTTCAATTTCTAATTTAGTTTACTCTGATAATGAAAACTTTATAGGTGAAAGGTACTCAGACTTCAACAGTAAGGGAGATTGTTTCACATTTATAAAGTATCTACTTCAGTTCCAATATAGTTCTAGTACTTAGATAATTGCTCACTACACAAGCTAGACGTCGGAACCTGTTTGGTCTATGAATACAACGCCCATTTATCTCCATCTTTGTTGAATCTCGCTCGGACTTATGAAATCGCTAAACCCCGCCGGTTTAAACTCAATCTACCATTATAGAAACGCTATACACTTTTTTGTGGTTACGTCTTCCAGTATCATATACACAAACTGATTTCTAATGTGTTCAGTTGTACAGAAGATCGTCATTACCATAGAGTTAAAAAGTGTTCTGTAAGAAACTGAATTTTATGTTCCTATATTCATAGCAACATTCATCAAAAAATTCCTAGTTTCGATCAAATAAAATATGAAACAAATTGTTTGCTCTTCTTTACAGTACATATCGCACCTAGGAATGAAAACTGATTCGCAAAATCCAAACATATAGTTACAAACAATTTGTTTGATAAGCCAAGAATTGAGGATGTGAGAGCAATGCAACCAGAACGAGGGAAATACTATATTCCGGTTTATTTTGGACGTAGAACAATGTTTTCCGATAGGAAAAGGACTTTATGCAGGTTTTGGCGAAATCACAAGAAATGTATATTGCTAAAATTTCTCTTGATATATGTCTCGGGACGATTCTTTATGTCTTGTTTTGATATGTACTCGTAAGTAGTCCAGTCTTTTACATTTATAAGCACAAGCATAACAAGCAAACATGGCCTCCTTTCCACATTCATAGTGCATGTGTCTTCGAAGGTTCCCTTTATGCTTATACGTTTTGTTACAGTCCTTGCAAGGGAATATGGGATTTCCTGAAAAATACTTCATTAATCGAATTTCTGTTGTTAGGTAACATTATAAAGAGAAAATAGCGATATGTAGGTCCCTGATGCAAAAATACATAATCAGTTTCTCAGTAGATTTGACATAGTGAGGATTTGGTAGGTATACTTTGAGAAGCTCACCAGGAACCACTACTAAAATTGGTGTTTTATATATTTCTATCTACAGGAGATGAATAATTAATCTAATCCACAAAGGTAGTATAGGTCTCTCTAGATGGCGTTAGTTGTTTTATACCTCTGTAACACTTTCTGTTTTTGCTTATGTATACCTTAGCAGAGATATCGATCGGCGATACTACGGCTCTAGTCGATCGGCTGTTGAGCCAGAAAAGGCGATCAATCTAGAGAAACCTATACTACTTTTGTGGATTAAATTAATTGTTCAACTATTCATTTGATCCCTCTTACACTAAGAAAAACTTCGAGCGTTACATAATTTAAATATGATTTTCAACAAGGTTCCAAATCATCTCTACCATCCACCACACTTTGACTGAGTAAAGAATAGTCCCACCAAATTAGACATTTTTTAGAGAAATTTTACCCACAGCTTAGCAGCCTATATACTTATGTGTATTTGAACCATCTGAAAACTATTTTCACCTAGCGCACGCATGGGAAAAGGTGCTTTTGGAGTAATAGATATATACAAGGTGTATCAGGATATTTGTAAAAAAATTTAATAAGTGATTCTAGATCATATTTCCCACAAGAAAGTTCATATAATACATATTCCGATTTTCAACGGTTAACAAGTAATTCGCTATTTTCTATTTTCTTATGAAAACATCACATCATGCAATTAACCTCTACCTACAATAAACAACGGAAGTAGAAAAATTGAATCATTGCAAATGGAAGATTTTTAGGTCATAACATTTGAGTGTCACCTGTTATTTGATGAAGTCATGAAAATTCAAACGTCAATTATTCAATATTTTTTCAAGACAAATACGGAAGATAACTATTGTCAAAATATCGCCAAAGATCTAGCTTTAGAATATTGTTAAATTTTTTTTCATCACACTTGCAATAGCGAAGACATTGTGTTAAATGTAACTCAACATCAAGATTTGTGGAATACTAAGTTTACTGTTATTCCTAATTCTGCATGTAGAGAAGTTGTAAAGCAAGTTACAAATACACACCCATAGACTGGACAGTTTCCAAAGAATCAGGAAAATTTATTCACAGCTTCCTATGATCAACCGTTCGACCGCTATTCCATGGTATACTAGATTTCCTCTAGTTTCCTTAATTTTCATCCGATATTTATGGAATTTCCGTCACCGCATAGCTCATATTACTTCTCAATGATACGTTGCCTCAGTTCTTCCTCCGTGTGAATTTGGTTATTCTGCTAAATTATACTAAAATAGTATAAGTACACTGATTCATACTCGGATTGTTGAATTTCATAATTATCGGTTGAAAATTAAGGAAACTAGAGGAAATTTAGTATGTCATGGAATAGCGATCGAACGGTTGATCATAGGAAGCTGTGGATAGGTTATTCAAATTCTTTGGGAAATTTCCAGTCTATGTGTGTAAACTGTGTATGTTGTAACTTGCTTCACAACTTCTCTACAAGCAAAATTTCGAATTACAGTAAACTTAGTATTTCACAAACCTTGATGTTGAGTTACATTTAACACAATTTCTTTGCTATCGCATGTGCGGTGAAAAAAAATTTCATACTATTCTAAAGCTTGATCTTTGAGGATATTTTGACAACAGTTACCTTCCATACTTGTCTCGAAAAAATATTGAGTATTTGACTTTTGAATTTTCACAACTTCACCAAATAACATATGACACCAACATTTTATGACCTAAAAATAATAAAAATAATAACATTTCGGCAATAAATATGATATCATATGAAAGCTGATTTATTGTTCTTTCATTTGCAATATTTTAATTTTTTCTACATTCGTTTTTGATCGTAGGAAGAGGTCATTTGCTTTGGAATGTGATATTTACATAAAAAAATAGAAAATAGCCAATTAGTTGGTAACCGTTGAAAATCGGAATATGTATTAAATGAACTTTTTTGCTGGGAATATGATATTGAATCACATATTCAATTCTTTTACATATATCCTGATGCACCCCTCACGCTAGGTGAAAATAGTCTTCAGACAGTTCAAATACACCTAAGTATATAATTCACTAAACTGTGGGTAAAATTTCTCTAAAACGTCGATTATTTGACTATCAAATGAGATAAGAGTTGCGCAATAATTTTATAATCATCATAATATTATGCAACGCTGGAAAGATGGTATTTGGGCGAACCTAGCTTCACCAAAACTACGATAATTCCAAATTAATTTCCATTAATAGCATGATCAACTTCGTTCGCGCAAGGTCTAATTTTCTAGAGACATTCAGTGGGTGAGGTTGCTACTAAAGTGATATGTATATCCTCATTCTGTCCCACACCGATGTGGTACTTACATAAAAACAAAAATTAAAATAAAAATCCATACAATTGATTGTTTATAATATACATCCAAAAGTGGGAATTTTATTGGAAAGTCAATAAAACATATAAAATGCATCTCCAGAATGTTTGCTTTCTAGATGTCGTTTGAGATGATGCTTCCTCCAGAATGATGCCCCACAAGAAGAACAATAAAATGATTTACTCTTTCCACATTCATAGTGCACATGTCTTCGAAGGTTCCCTTTATGCTTATAAATTTTATTACAGTTCGTGCATGGGAATATGAGGTTTCCTGAAAAACACATCATTAATTGAAGTTCTTT
Organism: Endomychus coccineus; assembly: GCA_958510875.1. Lineage (NCBI taxonomy): Eukaryota > Metazoa > Arthropoda > Insecta > Coleoptera > Endomychidae > Endomychus > Endomychus coccineus. The sequence goes on from OY294067.1 coordinate 289,978,209, forward strand.
TCTACAGCTACTGAACATTATAAAGAAGAAATAGCTATATGTGCCTGATACAAAAAAACAAAACACTCAAATCAACAATAATCAGGTTCTCAGTAGATTTGAGATACGTTGAAGATTTGGTAGGTTTTCTTTGAGAAACTTACTAGGAATCGCTACTGAAACTTTAAAAATTCAAATGGCAAAGCACCCCTTGTGATACTTCGATTGATAGATTTTTTGATACTGAATACAACAAAAACAGTCTTCAAATCAGCTGGGAAATAAATAGAACTGCCAATAATCGAGTAGGCGTTGTTGAAGGGGCCATTGCAATGTCGTAGAAACAATTGCAGCTTGTTTATTACTTGTTAAAAACAATTTATTGGATTTATTTTGTTATTTATCCAACGATTCAAGAAAATGAGCCTTACTGAAACCGAAACGATCAAAGTTTTAATGATGATTGGGTTTGGAAATAAAAATCAGAAGCACGAAGAAGTTCGTATTTTGTTCAATGGAACTCACACAAGCCGTCGACCGTAATGAAAACAAATTTCACGATCTCGTGTACGAGATGAGTCTAGAACCAGACGTCCACCGATCATAGATGAAAACAGACAATTAAATGCTCTTTTAATGGTACCTATATGAAAATCGGCAGTCAAATAGCTTCCAGGCTTCTTCATAGGCAAACATTTCACCCGTACAAAGAATTGTCCGACGATGATTTTGTTCGACGAGTGCAAATTTGTGAGACAATTATGAAACTCTCCAATGCAAATCCTTGCTTAGTTAGGAATATCGTCTCTTCTCATTTTGTTTAAATGGTTGAACGCATTGGACGATGGAAGCGAATATAGAATATCCCCAAAAGCTGCATCTGTGGATTGGTAGATGGGGTCAATTGAATAGCCGGAAATGTCGACAGATTTAACCCCGTTAGACTATTTTCTCTGGGTTATTCAAGAACTAAAGCTTATTTTAATAGTCCTGAAAATATTGAGGCACTAAAGGAAATCTTTCACAGGGACAGCCAATATCCATTGGAGTCGTTAGTTCATTATAGTTATTAGAACAATAATAGTTATTGCTGCAGGTTCGATGCTCTTCTCGTTATTATTAAACTAAAACAAGTACATAACAGCCTGTAACTTCAAGCTGTCCCTGAGAGTTCCTGAGGAGGGCCCTTCATTTGAGCTCCACGATAGGAAAACATGGTATTCTTCAATAAACTTTCAGGAAAGATGATTTCCAACAAGGTTCCAAGTCATCTCCACTATAGTTCACATTGACCAAGATAAGAATGCACAGCATGATTCACGAAGCCTATCGAATGAAATAAGAGTTGTGCAATTGTTTTACAATCATCATAACGATGACACTCTAAAACCATGGTATTCCGGCTTCACTTGAACTAATTCCGAATTAATTCATACTTTATAGAGATATTCACTGGGTGAGGGCGCTGCTATCGTGATAGGTATATCCTTCATCTCTTGTACGAGATATGTCCACGGCCGGACGTCCACCGCCCATGGACGGAAACAGACAATTAATGGTACAAGAAAATTCACTTTCAACCATCATGCAATGTGTTACAATTTCGATTATTCGTGTTTCTGTTCGTTTCGGCGACGTGGACATTTTTAATTGAAATTGGTGCGATAAGGACGCTTTGTGCTGATACAAATAATTTTAAGAAATCTCGTTTTAGACATAATGAAGACGAAAATAATAAACATATGTATTGGTGTGACCTATTTCCCGAGAATTTAAACATAATTCATACCTGGATCAAGAATCATTATTAAAACAATACTAATTATTGTGACTGCAGGTTCGATGGGCTTCAGTTTATTATTAAACTAAAACCAGTGAGTAACACCCTGTTGCGCGGTTAGTACTTGGATGGGACCCCGCCTGCAGGAATAAGTCCGAACAACTGCAGAGAAGTATCACGGCTAGCATGCAAATATGTCACAATGATCACGAGATATATTGGAGATATGCCATCCTCCGAAGGGACGTTAAACCAGCCATCCATTCTGACTAAGATATGAATAACACGACTAACAGAATGCTACAGAGAACTATAATATCTAACGCCATCTACCATGTAGCAGTAGATATCCGACTTGAATTGGTTAGGCAATTTACCAATTATATGATAAGATTTCATCACAACCTTTACTACAATCGGTGAATGTGATAAGTACCAAAAATTTCTTTATCAAAAAGAAATTTGTATACGTTTAGGAAAGATGATTCCCCACAAGATCATCTTTATCGTTGTTCACAACAGTGACCAAGATTATCTTGACGTTATTTTACATCGATTTTTTGATATCTTTGTCATTAGTAATTTGGAGTTAATCAAACATTATTCTTTGATGTTACAAATTTGATTTTCATTAGAATGCATCCTCCTAAGAGTAAGCTATGGATATTTAAGGAAAATTGACAATGACATGTAAATTGTGGTTAAAACATATTCAAATCTTGATTGACTTGAATATTACGTGAATACGGATTGGAAAGAAATTATTTCTTGAACAATTAGATTAATTGAATAAATCGATTATATTCTGACGATTTAATCAGTCAACGATTACTATAGTTCGATTAATCAAAATGATCGATTAATATTATATTTATTGCCATCTCTATCAAGCTAAGAATGTACAGCATGATTTACGAAGTCTATCCAATGAGATAAGTCTTGCCCAAAAGTTTTACAATCATAAGCTTCATTAAAAGTACACTAATTTCCAATTAATCCACATTTGATAAGTTTCGTTTGCGAAAAGTCCCTAACTTTATAGGGACATTTAGTGGGTAAAGATGATATGTATATTCTCATTCCGGATGGACACTGATATGGTAATTTTCAAACACACAAAAAGTAAAATAAAAAAATCCATACAATTGGAGATTATAATATACATATCAAATTGAGAATTTTATTGGAAAGTCTTCAGAATGGTCTGGCATCTCTGGAATGTTTGGCTGCCAGATGTCGTTTGAGATGGTGCTTCCTCCAGAACGATGCCCCACAAAAAGAACAAAAAAATGATTTACTCTTGCCACATTCATACGTTCTATGCGTGTGATAAGAACCCAAATGCTTATAACTTGCAGGACAATTTTTACATTTGAAAGGTCTATCTGAAAAACACATAACATATATTAATTGTCGACTGACCATTGACTTAATCCCACTCATATCAAAATTCAACACTACTGTAAATATAGGATATTATTCTGAGGTAACTATCCAAGATGTTTACTTTCCAAAGAATTTCTAGTATGATTGCAGTTTTTAAATTACGGTATCTCTGAGCGAAGTCAGGCTGAGGCTTTGTGGGATTACCATTTGCAAACCCTATCATATCTTCTGCGATTAACCCTGTATACAATTTTTTCACGAACAAAATACCCCAGATTTTCTCAATTTTCAACATTTGGATTCCAAACTGAACGCAGTAAGCTCCCAACTCAGTATATCATTGTAAATTTTTTCACCATGTGTTTTTTTATATTTTAACCACACGAGAGGGAACCCTATAATGTTCGAAGAACATCGTGTGAGCCGGCAGTGGAGTGTAGGGGGAGGAGAATGGTATTTTTTTGAAGGTTTGGAGGTTATAGGCATAGGGAAATGAATCACTAGGTGAAGAGTTCCACAACTTCGCTGTTCGATAAAAGTTTAAGTCTGTAGGAAGAACTTCGTCACGTCACGAGTTTGACAGTGACGTGACGGTCAGGATCTGTGCTTTGTAGATTATGTGGAGCTGCTGGGATGTAAATTAGCACTTGGCACGAAATACGATCTTCAATTAGGTTCTTTTCTCCAATTATATCTAGAATAATTCAAACGATGCAATAACTTGGAACAATATATTTTACTAACTAAGATAATAAAAATTTACAAAATTAACAATTACCATGGGAGAAAAATATGAAAATGGTATGGCGAATAAAGTTATCACATTACATTTAAGATGCGTTTTTTCTAGGCCAATATTTATTATGAGTGGTCGAACATCTCTCGAATTTCATGTGTTTCTGTAGAGAAAACCTTCTGGTGAAGTGATAGTTACATATTGGACATTCGAATATTCCTTGAGATCTTCCACAACTGAATTGCTTGTGGTTGCGTAATGAAGAAGCATGCTTATACAGTTTGTTACAATCTGGACAGGAATATATTCTATCATCTCCTGAAACAAAGTAACTTTAGACATGTAGGGTTATTTCAACACAAACAATGCTTAATTTAATCGGTATACTTACCGATTAATGTTACTAATTTCGGCAGTGATTGTGAAGAACAAAGAAAGTACCAGCTGAACTAGGCAAGGTTTATTAATATAACAAATATTTAATCGGTTTTCTAGGTTGCTTTCGACACAATAGTTGTACTTATTCTTATTCAATTGTAATTTAATCTTCTGTTGCTTATGAAGAAAAAAAACAGTAATTTGCTCAAACAGGCGTTGCTTTCAAGAAATCTGGATGTAAGTTATTCTTGAAATTGTATAGACCAGGGCTGAAGCCTTTGAGAATGGTAAAAAGTGAAAAAAAAATAATAATAGGATGAAACCCATTGGAAAAGAAGAGAATATAACAAAAATTAAAGGAAAAATAAATTACGGGCGATCTGAGGTCGGGAAGTGGAAAGGGGCGAGTTTTTAAGGGTGAAAACTGTTTATCTCGATTTCCGGCAAAACTACAAGTCCTATGGAAAAAAGTTAAATAGCAAAGTTGTAGGTAATAAAAAGATCTACAACTTTTGTATTTACACTTTTTTCACATAACTTCAAAATTTATGTGAAAAATTCAAACAACCAAGTTTTTGGTTTTTTATTTTTATCTTTTACAAAAAAAAAATTTCACGAATTTTGGTGAAAGCTCACTCTTTTATGTCCATAACACACTGTAATTTTTTTGATTTAAAATATCCATTTTTTCACCTTATTTTGACTTAATATCGAAAAAGCACCCTAATTTCCAATCGAAAATTCTCACGTCAAAATATCTGCTTTTTTGAAAAAGTCGGTAAGCTTTTTGGTCGATGAAATCTCTACTTTCTGATGGTGTAAAAAAAAATATACATTACCATGGTAAATGTTCTCAAAAAATGCAAAGAAACGAAACAAACTCGAATCCGAAAATCATTATGTACAATTTTGAGCTATTTATTAAAATTTATATTTTAATTACTCGAAAAACTTGACTGGGTAACTGGCAGCAACAGATTGGGGCAACGTGGCATTATGCCCAAATTTACAGAAAAAGAATTAGTTCCGGAAATATTGCTCAAAAATATTTGCTGCAGCTGTGAAACTGGATGTAACAGTTTAAAATGTGGCTGCCGAAAACATTGTTTAAAATGCACAAATTTATGCTCAAAATGCCATGGTTCTGAAAAATGCTCCAATGTTGAAGAAAAACGCTACAAGGAAGTTGATGATCCAGATGAAATTGTGAATGAAGAACCAATGCAGACTAGAATCTGGAAGGTTTGAATCTAACGATGAAGAAATGCCATCAAATAGACAAAAACTAATAGATAAGTGATTATAAATCAAGATTAGGTATTTACAAATAACAAGATTATTGTTTTTTTAAATATTATAATGAATAATGTAATCGATCTAAAGTATCTAGATTCAATAGTACGATTTATATGTTTATTTACATATTATGAGATTTTCTATGACATAAATGTGATTAGAATTCAATAAATCAACTTTTTTACTGGAAAAAATAGCAGCAGTCACATTTTTTAGATGAAATCCCCTTTAAATCCTACCTACAAAATTGTACATAATGATTTTCGAATTCGAGTTTTTTTCGTTTCTTTGCATTTTTTGCCACAGTAATGTATATATTTTTTTACACCATCAGAAAGTAGAGATATCAAAGAACAAAAAGCCCACCGACTTTTTAAAAAAAAGCAGATATTCTGACGCGAGAATTTTCGATTGGAAATTAGGGTGCTTTTTCGATATTAAGTCAAAATAAAGTGAAAAAATTAATATTTCAAATCAAAAAAATTACAGTGTGTTTGTGAGATAAAAGAGGCAAGCTTTCACCAAATTTCGTGAAAAAAAAATTTTTTTTGTGAAAGATAAAAATAAAAATTTAAAAACATAACATAAATTTTGAGGTCATGTGAAAAAAGTATGGATACAAAAGTTGTAGATCTTTTTATTACCTACAACTTTGCTATTTAACTTTTTTCCATAGGACTTGTAGTTTTGCCGGAAATCGAGATAAGCCGTTTTTTACCGTTAAAAGCTCACCCCCTTCCACTTGACGACCTCAGATCGCCCGTAAATTATTTTTCCTCTCATTTTTGTTATATTCTCTTTCTTTTCCAATGGGTTTCCTCCTACTATTATTTTTTTGGTTTCAAAAATTATCGACCCTGGTCTAGTATGCATCGAATGCAGTAAAAAAATAGATAAAACGCATGTTGATTTATTTTGTAAGGATGCAAATGCTGAAAGATTATGTTGCCTCTAGGCAGAATAAAGAAGTCACATTATTCTGGTCACCGATTATGAAGTCATATTTTTCTGCCGCAATCGATCGTGATTATCATTTTATAAAAATCAACGTTCGGAACATTCAAAATTTTAGTCTAGTTGAGCAGCAGGTATACTTCAATATCTAGAACTAGTAAGAAAATTCCAGTAAAAAAGAATAATATATTAAATAATTTCCAACAAAAAAATACCATAACTAAAATAGGATTAAGAAGTGACAATTCAGCATGAAATATTTTAAAAACAATACATTCTGAAGATATAGAATTAATTCCAAAATATTAAATAGTTGAACTGAAGGATGTAAACAAATCTTGACTAATCAGTCAACAAAAAACAATAAAGCTTCCACCATTCGAAAACAAAAATATCTCAAACTGATATCTTTAAAAACTTTTGGGAATTATGGTCACATTAAACCTTATGAACTTAGTATCATGTATGGAGGAAAATCGGTATTTTTCGTAGGTGCAGAGGGACGTTCTCTTCCCAAACTGGGATGTGGTTTTGAACCATCCAGTAGTTAAATTACTTTCCTTACCTAATACAGGTAATGAATGAGTATGAAAATAATATCGAAATAGGTTTCATATTATTCGTCACCTTTTATTCCTGAAAGTTCTAAACATCTAGGTTCGAAAACATTTTTGATTTCGACAAAGTCTCCCGTGCTTGAGTAAAATATATGCGCAATACATTGTGCGAAAATTATGATGGCTTCTGATCTTGCTTCAAAACTGGCTGCCAATCACCAGCTTGCATAGCTCCAAATATGTCCGGCACCTTTATCAACTTACACCTTCTAAAGTTAATGTGATTTTTCAGTGCCTGTTTGTGCCAAAATGCTTTGGAACAGAGCGTGCAAATAAACGATTTTGACTTTCCACATTCGTATTTCTGATGATTGTACAAGCTGGTGTTATATTTATACACTTTTCCACAGTTTTTACAAATCACAGATGCAGTTGCAGCTGAAAAATAGTTCAATCAGTGTACGTAAATGGGTATTTTGATTACAACACTACATGAAGCATATTTGACAGAATATATTCTGACAGAAAGTTTCAAGCGAAAACGAACACGTTAATAATGAAACTGTACAGTGAATATGTTTACATTTCAAGACCTGGTGGTGCCAGCTTTTTTGCAATTCAGTGGAAAATGAGAGGAATGATCAAATAATTAAAGCAGGAAAAATAATTCTCTCCTCACTTGGGAGACGGTTTTTGCATCACATACGTTGTGAAAGAAGATGGAGGAGGAATTATAGAATAATATAGTGGATGTAACTCTTATGAAACGATATCTCTCAAATTCAACTGCAGAGATCATAATAGCAGATATGCATGTTGACATCCTCGGTCTACTACTCAATGCGAACATGCATTTCCATGTGCTTTTTACTGAAGATGTGGTACATAAGAAGGCATATACATAAAAGCATTGTTAGTAGTGAATATAATACACAACATAACCTTCGTTAGATTTCTCTAATCTAGATCGATCATTAAAATTACTAATAGTTCCAGACAGCTGTTTCGCACTCTCGAGATCATCAGCGGAACCAGGAAGGTTTGCAATGTAACTGAAAGATAATTCTGTTGGAGATATAAATAATCCGATCAACAGAATACTGCTATTAGTTTGTAATGTTACTGATCGATCTTGACTGGACAAGCTTAACCCTTATTATTATTATTATTATATATCGGTAATGAGCCGAGGTAGATACCTATTCAGGCTCAATTACTAAAAAATACAGTGTCCAAAGTTGTGAAGTAACACATACAGGAACAATTGTTTGTCAATAAATCGGATCACAATGAAGATTAACTAATAGTTTTTAGTTTTTGTATAACACAACCACTAGCTACTGGAGGGAAAAACACAAACTTTAGGTAGATATTTTCAATTTGTCGTAACGATTTTTAAAGGGGTTAGCTGACGTAGCATACACAACATCAAGGGAGATTATTCCACTCAGAAAAAATTCTGTTAGCAAGGAAGCCCTGACGTGACTTGGTTTATTTATTAAATTGTTGTTGTTCCGATTTTTCATCAACAATGAACAGTATTAGTATGCCTGTACTGATCTGTATCAGTTTACTTACTGTAAATAGTTGTTTTTATTGACGAAAGTATGTTTAGGAAATCATGAAAATTATTTAATGTTGGGATCTGGAAGATAATCAAACTAATCGTAATCAGATACGGAAAATACATCGAATATATTCAAAAATATAATTGAATAACATTAATTACAATAAATCACAGATTTCAACTAATATCCTACTAATAATTTAATCAAGTTGTCCGTTATTGGTAATATTTCAACTCCAACAAATAGACACAATCATTTTGTTATATATCATTACGTTTACTTAACGTTTCTATTCTTGTTATTCTATGTTTTGAAAATGTTTGGGTGCAAATTTCTTGAGCTCTCTATAAAAATGGCAAATTGAATCACCCTTCATGGGAATGATACGAAGAAGGCGGTGGAATTTACTAAGTTTTTGTTTCTAGTACTATACTTACCGCCATACATTATTGAGAGTATTGCTTAGAGATTCCAGTATAAGTTCCATTGAAAACACTTCGTGTTTGGAGAGATAATCTACCTCTATCCAGAATTTCAAATCCTTACGTATTACGTTTTGGAACATTTCATAATCAGCCAGTCAGTAAGGGAGTGAGAAAACTCAACTTTATATAATACATACATATTATTAACTAGAGCTTTTATAACTAGAGCTGTATAAGAAAAAAGCTATAATTCGATGTAGAAAATAGTTTTACTCTAGGAGCTAGAGCGATATGGTGAGCCGGAATTAATACGCCTTGGCACTACTGTATATTGGTGGAGAAAGGTTCAATGTAGAATAGCTCTCACAGGGCTAATCGTGTATTGTCAGGCGATTCCAAGTTACAGCCACATCAAATTTTGGACTTTCTTATTACAAGAACCCTTTTTCGTAGTTGTTGTATTTTGAAAAGCTGTAACTCTTATACATTTGCACCTAGGTTTTTTATCGGGGCAATTTCTTGGAGCTGGCCAGAAAATTTAGTAGGCTAAATGGAATAATGCACCAACATAGTTTCTAACCTGGTGGAAACTGTTTGTTATTGTTGCCAGTTGATGAAAAAAACACATGACAATGTTTTTTATCTGGGCATTTCCGAGTAATTGGCCATTATTTGAACCAAAAATGAACTTTTCATCAGTATATGAGTTCGTACAATAAAAAAGTCCAAAATTTGGGTGGCTGCAGCTTGGAATCGCCTGACAATACACGATTCGACCTGTGAGAGCTATGGTACATTGAACCATTCTCCACCAATATACAGTAGTGCCAAGGTGTATCCATTCAGGTCCACCATATTGCTCTAGCTCCTAGACTATTTAAGGAAACAATTAGAATTATTTCAGGTCTTCCACGAACTCCTGTATGGAATGGTGTATACCAAACAAAGGAAAGAGTGTGAATGAAGAATGGATAAACAATATGTATTGAACTTGAATAAATATCCCAGCAACCTGTAACCAAGCAAGCCTGCCTAGTTCCTGGGCACCCCTGACAAATTCTATTCGGGGGCGTAGTTAGAATCGAATTTCAGATAGGGCATCAGAAATTTGAAGTACGGCTTCAAGTTTTAGGGGTCCGACTCATAATGAGGATCGTCACCTTTTCAATAATCAAAAAAGACATTATCTATGATTGATGATGATGAAGCTAAAAAAGATTCATAATTCCATAATACGCGGATTTAGCGAACAGTTTTATAGTAACTTATCCACACATCTTTCATTCTCAATTTTATTATATATTTTTACACTGCTCAAGTATCTCTGAACTCTGAAGTTCTTCCTTTCTAAGATTTTCATTTCTGTCATTCATCGCGTTCTTTCAAGTATCTTTACACTTTACACAACAAGACAAGTTAAAATTCCTTATTCATTATGAAAAAAGGCATATTTTACCCTCAAAGATGGTGAATTAGACTAGGGTTCTTTTCAAAATATTCTATTAATCAAACCTTGATCTTCGTGTTCATCTAATAAATAATTTCCTAAAATCCCTAGTTTCTTGAAGGCCAGAAACTTTATCACCGCAATATTAGACTGTTTCGTTCCAAGATATTTTGGGTGAGCAAAGCAATGTTTCGACAGTATGCAAGAAACAGCTCATCTACGAATTTTATCTTGCCGTAAATTAATATTTATAAAAAATGCATTTTGCAAACGCGGAATAGAAAAAAAAGAGCACACTCCTGCACTAAAAAGCTTCGCTATAAGCAAGCCTGATGAAACTAGTACTTTAACATACTGTTAGCTAAGAGGGTTTACAAGTTTCCACTTTCCAACTATAAAAAGCAAACTCTCAGATTAAACTCATGTTTATTTCGGTTTACAACAATTGTTTATTACATGTCTACTAAGAGATTGCTTTCGTGAAAATCTGGAATGACAATTCAGACATACAAAAGATGGTGGTTTCCCACAATCAAACTTTCGATGATTACACAACGAAGAAATATGTTTGTACGATTTTCCGCATTCATGGCAGGTATGCATTTTCTGATGATGCCCTACAATAAAATGTATGTCAATAGATGATTTACATTTCTATTAAAACAGTTGACGTTCTACTGATTGGCTATCTGTCATAAGCAGTAGCATGAAAGCACGAATATAATAATGTACCTACCACATGTTTATTTGAAGACAACCACTTCGTCCGTTCTGATCAATTCAGTTTTACTTATCTTCTTGCAGATTCATTATATGAACAGTTTCAAAAGACTACTAAGATCCGAAATTTATGAAATTTTTCATAATATTCGCTTCACCTCTATGCATTTCTAATATTGTACAATTCAAAGAAACTGATTGAGATTTTCATTGTTCATGATTGTATTATGTATTCGGATTTTTCACGTTCGTTTCGTGATCTAATTTTGAACTTCTACAATGCGTTGCAAATATAATTTATGAATTGTATAATGTTCACTATACAGTGGATGTGAATAGCTTTTGACGCGAGATCGAATGTTATTGGCACCCCCATTGGCTTATCAGCCGTAAACTGCAAGATCCTTTCGCTATATCGCTCAAGAGTAGTAGAGACGGATTTGCATGTGTCCTTGTTTAGTTCACTACCAGTTAGTTTTGAACAAAAAAAAATATAGACTTCTGATCGGATCATATTGTTTATTCATCACATATTGTTTAGAAAAAGCTCCAGAAAAATGAACCCTGAGGCATAATAAAAAAATTGATAGATTTATCCAGGGGAGAGCTTTGACGTCTGTAGAATTTCTTCTCGGCTCGGTAAACGTTTACATCTGCATTTTTTCATGTGCATACGTAGATCGTGCTTCCTTCGGAATTTCGAAACACATGAGGTACATTGATAATACGTGTTTCTACCACAATCTTGAGATTTGTGCGAACTCAGTACCTTTTTATTTTTGTACACTTTCTTGCAGAATTCACAAATTACTTTTTCGTCTTCCCCACCTTAAACAATGAAAATTCATGACAAATTTTTACGACAAATAGTGCACAAAATAATGATTGAAGACATTATGCTCATTCTGATTGAAAACCATTATGTTTGTTGTCCATGATCTATTCTCAAATAGCTTACTAAGCTGCGTTCAAAAGTTTTTTTTTAGTACTATACTTCTGGCCATATATTATTTTTTGTAAATATTGTTTATAAATTCCTGTGAAGTCACATCCCAATCTAAACAATTCAATTTGTATACTGTGTAGGTTTGTATCTTTAGGTATTAAAGGTTCTGAGAGATAAGATACTTTTTTGAACATTTCTTAATTTTCTGAGGTCTCCGCAATGTGTGGCAATGTTATAAATTTATCTGTATTACCGTGTAGCTTATTTATAGTAGGTATATGACGTTCTATTATAGATTTTTTTTATTCTTTCGGCTGAAAAATGTTTTGGGTGGCCATTCATTTCCAGTGTATTACGAACACTTTTCTAATTTTAGTGACGGTCCTCTGGGTTTTATGTTTCCATCTGCATCATGCCTAATGTTCCTATCTAGGAAATTTATGTTTTCGTTCACTTCTATTTGAAAAGTAAATCGAAATTGGGAATTGCTAAATTTATTGATCACGTACTAAATTTTATCATTGCGAACATACATTAGGCAATCATCTACATACCATTTGAAGAATACAGGTTGAAAATCTGATGAATTTATTAGAGATTCCTCTAGGCATTCCATAACAAGATTAGCAATAGTAGTTGAAATAGGAGATCCCATTGCTGTGCCGAATATTTCTCCAAAATATTATTCATCGTATTGAAAATAAGTGCATTCTAAACAAAACTTTACTGCATTTATGAATTCAGATTGATCTAGAGGTGTGTGGTTTTCAATCTCTGTTCAACGTTTATTGCTGCTACCCAAAACTAAATTAATAGATGATCTATGGGTACGGATTGATATTTTATAAACTTCACATAAAATTAATTATTTCCTATTATATTGTTGATAGATTTTGATAAGTTGTCGTTAGGCGCTCCGTTATTACTTACAATGGGTATTAAAGGTATCACTTTTATGCCCATAGATATAAGGTGCTTGCCCATTATGGCAATTTAATTTATTTTTCAAATCACTAGGGATCATCATATTTTTGTACCTTTTATTTAATAATTTATTTATGTCATTTTGTACTGATAATGTAGGGTCAGATTTTAATTATTTATAAGTTGTTTCATCAATTAATAAATTTCTTATTTTGCTTTCGTAGTCATCTCTATGCATCATGATTAGTTTTAAGAAATCCCGTTTGAGACATTATTAACATATCTTTATCAACATCTTTCAGGTGTAGGATCAGTTTTATTTTAATAATCGATCAAGTACACTCTCAGAAAGCATTTTATATTATAACCTTCTTGAACCTTTTCACTGTCTTTCCGTCATTTATTACCAAAATATATATACTAAAATACCAAAGGCATTGTTTGATATAATAATTGAAGAACTCCTAATTTTGTTTGTAACACAGCTTATTGTATCAAATGGGTAGTTGTATTAAAATACCATAAAAATCTGCTCAACCTGACAACAATGGCTGATCTTGATTCATGACGTCTTATCATTGATTCGGGTGAACAAGTCATAGTTTTTGCCTTTCATACAGTCGTGAAGTGACGCAACTATATATGACGTTTATTTATACTCCATTTCTACGTATCTTCTATCGAACGATTTACAAAATGACGAATAAAATGAAGTTTCGGCTATAGATACTTGAAGGGGAACAAATCGATTACAGGGAACTTACGATCTTTTTTTCAGATGAGATTACTGAATCAATTTGTCATGGTGACTTGGACATCGTAACAACATTGAAGACACTCAGCCCAGTATTTGCGAGTGCTTTGTGAAATTGCAATTAATTACGAAAAATCTGTGATTTATTTTTGCCATGAACGCATTCCAGAGCACTTTGATAGAGGAACCAAATCATGCATATATGCCATTTCTTTACCTCATTATATGGCAGGGCTGGTCATTACGAATAATGAGTAACAAAAGCTAGTTTTCTCCGTGGTGAGAGAAGGATATAATACATATTATATTTGACTGAAATTCAATATATTCAAATATGTACATAATTAAGTGATTACATATATAATAATATGACTACAAGACATCATGTTGATGAATATTCTTCATATGACCCTTAAGATGCTGTTTCCTTTTGAACTGCATAAAACAAAAGTCGCACTGAAAATTGCGGCCTTTACCACAATCAATAGATAAGTGTACACTCAATGTGTTATGATTTTTGTAGAGCTTGAGGCATTTTGGACACGCTAAAGAACGTTGTGCTAAAACAAGACCATAATGAATGTGAGATATATAAAACATTTTTTGATAACGAGAATCATGAAGATTAAGCAAATTTTAACTGTCTTATATGTTCGTAACTCGTCATTGCTATGATTTACCGCAAATTTTATATTATCGAACAAATTTAAATCCAATTGTTTATCATCACAGCCCGAAACTAGTTTAACTTATCAATCAACCCTCGTAATTCAAATTATTTTCGCTTCGGCTGACTCTCGTTGAATATTGAGTAACTCAATGTCGCTAGAAGACGCTAAACACATATTGAAACAAACTAATTATTCTAATCGATACCAAAAACAAATTATTGCGCTCATAGTGGGTATCTATTCAAATAATAAGTTTCTTTTAAAGTCATCAAGAGATAGACAAAGTTTTGGTTCTCCATGTTGCATAGTGGCGACTCCTCTATTAGTCCCGGACCTCTGTTTCGCTCTACTCACGAACTCGCTAGTGGAACGAAGCCGGCGATGGATGAAAACACTGATCAACTGATTCCCGCAGATGTTCCACTGAGAATGCAATCCACAATGCCTATGAGCTTTTGTTAGTGGAACTAGGGAAGGAAAAAAACCTATAATGTTCGAAGATCGTGTGATCCAGTGGTGGAATGTTGGGAAGATAGGAATTCCAATTTCTCTTGAAAGTTTGGAGGTTATAGGCATGAGGAAAGACCTAACTAGGCAAATAGTTCTACAACTTTATCGTTCGATGAAAATATGATCTGGACTTTGACAATGAAGATCTGACTAGCTTGAGCTCGTCTAGACCTAGAATATTTTGTGATTGAACAACATACGAGATTTCTGTTGTAACCATGACCATGGAAATGTCTAGAGAAAAGAGATATAACATTCTTACCAAAATAAACCTCAAACAGAAAATCCTGTAGAAGATGTGAATCCTGTCCAGGATGGGAATTCGGAATATTAAATATGGACTTGATTTTATAAAATATATTTCATGACTTATTTGTAATTATATCTTAGAGCTAATTAGGCAATGTAGAACAATCAAAACTCGTATGGGTTAATCAAAATAATGCGAAACATAGTCGTTACTTCGAAGTATGTTTTTTCACATAGCTTGGTGTTTTCGCCAAATGTGAAGGTTCAAATGTTGATTTCTTCGGAAACTATAGTTGCAAAACTTACAAACAAACTTTCTCGCTGTACCGCAATCTTGAATTCGGTGGGCTTTCAAAGTGTTGCGATTTTTATATTCTCTCAGACATGTGGGACATGTAACGCGCATTTCTAGAATCAAACAAGTGTATTTATTTCTAGACAAATACGGATAAAGATATGCACATTGCACACTAATAAACAACAAACGAGTTCACACTGTGGATGCACTACAACACAACAAATAACTCTGAGTTGGCTACTTGGTAGCTGAAAGGTCCTCAGCACTTGAACAGTATTTTTAGTGGACAAGGGTGCTTGTTTCTTCTTTATGAGGATATGTACAATTCGCAAACTCGGTTAGAAACAAAAGCTATTTGAAGAAGACTAGAAATTTAATAATAATCTACTACATAGGCTATTCGATGTTTAATTGATGCTTTTTGATTATGTGACTTTTGACGTACTCCTTTCTTTTGAACGTTTCAGGACAGTGTTCGCAAATAAATCTCTTTCCTTTTTCGCAATCTCTTGATAGATGGACGTACAACGAATTTTTCGTTTTGTACGGTTTTGAACATTTTGGACAAGTTATACAAGCTGGAATTGGTCAATATTAGTGTTATACATCCATCCACATTCTATAAACATATTTTCAATTACCAACGTTTTCAAAACAGTCAATACCATCATAAAAGACCGAGTGCTGCAGCTATCTGTATGTTGTATGTCGACCTACCAGTCGACCCAACTCGATGATGAATACCAGACAAACAAAGATATAAACTGTAATAGAAGGCCAGCTATCGCCAATGATGTCAGAGAAGTTCTTGCGCGCCACGATAAAAATATTCTGTTTGCGCTCTTTGATTTCATCCTCATTCCAATAACCTCTATATACACAAGGCCTAAACGTTGACTAGAAACGTCATCAACAAATGGCTAGAAGCAGAGACATAGCTATCCTGTAAATAAGCGTGTATAAGAGTGTTATGACTGGATAAAGTGCGTTGCAAAATAGCTTCCTAAGTGGATGTTTATGTTGGCTGCAGACTCCTTGCAAAAGAAAGGTAAGATTTTCCGCAAATACTACGATTTTCTTCTCACTTTTATATGCAACTGTTATATTCTGTGGTAACACATAGCTCACGGAATTTTAGAATTAATTCCGTATTGTTTCAATTTAAATTACATATTGTAAGGAAAATTTCAAACAGAACCATCAGAAGACATGAATAAAAGCAAATGGGGTGCAAGTAAGGGCTCAGTTCACGTCCGGTAACGTTTGAACAGGACGTCCTTATACCGAATATTTCATTTTTTTCGTTCATAACTTTGGTAAACGATAAAACTTCTAAAAGTAATAGGGGGGGGGGGGTCTTTCATATAAAATTTTTCTCTAAATCACTTCGCTTCCGACATACAGGTTGTTGAAGTTTTGAATAATTATCACATTTTCTTCTAAAAAAATGAAGATTTTTAGTTCAAACTTACTGAAGGAGAAATTTTTTTGGTGACAAAATGTTCTTGAGGCATATACAGTAGCCTAGTTATGAGGTTTTGTACGCATTCAAACTCCTTAACCTTTTACGCCAATGGTCGGAAATTATTATTGTACACAAATTTGAAAACTTTGATTTATTTTCTATAAAAATAGGTCTGTTCGACCTATTTGAATTTTTCTAATAAGGGTTATCATATGGAATTTCTTTTGAAAGGCTATTTAATAAGTAAATAATTTGAATACCTTTTTATTGGTAACGATGAAAAATAATTCATAATAAATGCTCAAAATGATACATTTACTAGAACGCAACGGCGACATAGATTTCTCAACGATCTTCTTGTTCGAATTAACATTTTATTATTAATTCCACCACAAGCTCTTCGAATTAAGTAGATCTTCTCTATTATGAGCCGACGTGGTATAATTTTATCTTTCGAATAACCCCAAGCGAAAAATTTCAGAGGATTGAGGTCAGGTGATCGAGGAGGCCATGCAACTGGACCACCTCTTCCGATCCATCTTTCACCGTACTTTCTATTTAGCCATTCTCGTTTGGGCCAAAAATATTGTTTTTGTAAATGCCAAGCCAGACATTGACACTGAATTTTCCTTGGAAATTCCCATATCTTGTACCATGAGTGTTTTCAATTGCTCATAAACATAAATAGTTGAAATTAATAAATCTTCATCCGTGTAAAATATGTTTCATCTGTTCACAATATTTGCTGGAGAAAGTTTTCGTTTTTGTTAAGTTTCTCATGGGCAAATGAAAACCCATCATGGTACAAGATCTAGGAATTTTCAAGAAGAATTCAATATCAATGTCTAGCTTTGGAATTTACAAAAACAATATTTTTGGCCTATAAGTTTTACCAGACTAACGGCCGCTGCATTTTTAGAATTTTTGGTAATCACGAAGACACCACACAATGAGGGACCAAATGCAGGGATACAATTAGATGGCTGCCTGCCCATTTTGGCAGACAAGTACGAGAATGGCTGAATGGGGAGTACGGTGAAAGATGGATTGGTAGAGATGGTGCAGTTGCATGGCCTCCTCGATCACCTGCCCTTAATCCTCTGGACTTTTTGCTTGGGCTTATTTAAAAGATATAGCTCATGCCACGCCGGTTAAGAATAGAGAAGATCTACTGAATCGTATTCGAAGAGCTTGTGGTGTTAATTCGACCAAGAAGGTCGTTGAGAAATCGATGTCGCCATTGCGTTGAAGTAAATGGATATCATTTTGAACATTTGTTATGAATTATTATCTTTTACCAATAAATAGGTATTCAAATATTCTTTTATACTTTTTAAATAGCCTTTTAACAAAAAATCGAAATAGCTCTTAGTGAAA
This sequence comes from Endomychus coccineus, assembly GCA_958510875.1. Lineage (NCBI taxonomy): Eukaryota > Metazoa > Arthropoda > Insecta > Coleoptera > Endomychidae > Endomychus > Endomychus coccineus. The sequence goes on from OY294067.1 coordinate 289,996,629, forward strand.
TTTATCAGGAATACTTTTTTATAGAAATTGAATCAGAGTTTTTAAATTTGTATACAATAGTAATTTCCGATCATTGGCGTTTAAGGAGTTGAAATGCGTACAAAGCTCCATAACTACGCTACTGTATTTGTCTCAAAACATTTTGTTACAAAAAAAAATTCTCATTCAGTAAAACTAAAGTGTATCAAGTTTGAACTGAAAAGATTTATTTGTTCAGAAGATAATGAAGAAAATGTAATAATTTTTCAAAACTTCAACACCCGTATCTCGGAAACGAAGTGATTTAGAGAAAAATTGTATATGAAAGAGCCCTATTATTTTTAAAACTTCTATCGTTTACCGAAGTTATGAACTTAAACACTCTGTATATGTCCTAAAGAATAAATAAAACTTTTGTCGGTATTGCAACATCCTGCTGTAGCATATGGGTGACTAGTTGCAACATAACCCTTATGACGTCACGATCGAGCGCACAGGCCTTGTGTATATAGAGGGTATTGGTCATATGCACTTAGTTCGTTGGATCTTCTCCCCTACGTCACAAATTAATCGAGATACATCCTTGAGAGGAAACAGTGTATTTTTGCATTTTGCAAGCTGCTACTTACTATTTGGCAGGTCAGTAATTCCTGGAAAATATCTAAATAGTATTAAGAAATCCACTTATATTTTTCGACCACTTCAGAACTACTGAAATAAATATTATTGTGGTTTTTAGATAGATCTGATGTATTTCTGAGCTGAAAATTTGATCGGATGAGTGTTAGGTTTTATGTATAATTAATTCTATAGAACCATACATTCCTAGATCAATAAAAAGACAGAGTACGAAGTATGGAATCAAAAACGAATATTACAATGTTTCGAACATTTGACATTTGATCATATTTACACAGAATTTTGAGCACTGATTAATACATATAGCTAGTAATACAACAAGTTAGTGTATTAATGATTATTGGAATGCAATTTTAAGTAACAAATTATGTTGCTCTGGAACTCAGATAAGCGCGAGTGTGATTTTCAAAAAGCGTTCAAACTTTTATTTTTCCCCAGGCGTGTGACACATGTAATAGTCTAGGAGCCAGAGCGATATTGATGGTCTGAACATTAACCCGATGGCACTATGGTTTATCGTTAGAGGACGGTTCAATGATCAATTCATCTCACAGACCGAATTTTTCCCGGCTGCTAAATCTCGAGATACAGCATTCGCATTATTATTTTTTTTTGACTGGAGGTTAACCCAAGTTGCGGTTACCTGAAAAGCTTGCCATTCTTATACACTTCCACCATGTGCCATCATTTTTATCGTGTCCGTTCATCAGGCCGACCAGTTAAAATTGAACCTAAAATGGACTGAAAGTTAACTCCCCCAAACCTGATGGAAAATGTTCATTGGTGTTGACAATTGTTAACATACCCTATGCCATCAAAAGTTATAGATCCATTTCCGAGTAATTGGCCATTAGTTGGACCAAAAATGTTTCTTTTTTTCATTTTGTGGATAAAACTTGCGGGTTACAAAGTAACATGATGGCACCATGTTAAATAACTTTATTGGAGGTCAAATAAAGATTTAAAATTATTGCCATCACTCCTTGCCTATTTCAACCTCCCAAAACTCCCTTAAATCATCCGGCAGAATAAGAAAATAAAATAAAAAGAGCCTTTTCGATTTTAAGCCAGAGTCTCAATAATTGACTAATTTATCATAAAATTGGTCATATTATCATATGATTCATATTTTTTTGGGGGGTAGTTTTAGATGGTTTTAAGGGTTGAAATAGACAAGGAGTGATGTCAATAATTTTGAATCTTTATTTGACCTCCAATAAAGTTATTTAACATGGTGCCATTATGTTACCTTGCAACCCAGCAAGTTTTATCCACAAAATGAAAAAAAGAAACATTTTTGGTCCAAATAATGGCCAATTACTCGGAAATGGACCGATAACTTTTGATAGCATAGGGTATGTTAACAATTGCCAATACCAATGAACATTGTCCACTATGTTTGGGGGGGTTAACTTGCAGTTCATTTTCGGTTCAATTTTAACTAGTCGGCTTGATAAACGGACACGATAAGAAATGATAGCACATGGTGGAAGTGTATAAGAATGGCATGCTCCTCAAGTAACCGCAACTTGAAAAGGGTTAAACTCTAATAAAAAAAAAGAAAAAATGCGGATGCTGTATCTCGAGATCTAGCAGCCGGGGAAAATTCGGTCTGTGAGATGAATTGAACATTGAACCGTCCTCTAACGATAAACCATAGTGCCATCGGGTTAATGTTCAGACCATCAATATCGCTCTGTCTCCTAGACTATAACGCGGTCTAAAATAAAACAAGTATATCTATTATCAATAGACAAATAGGAATAAGGATATGCACAATTCGCAAACTCGGTTAGAAAGAAAACTGATTTGAAGAGGATTCGAAATTTAATACGAAATTTCTACATAATATATTCAACAATTTAATTGATGCTTTTTGATTATGTGATATTTGAGGTACTCCTTTCTTTTGAACGTTTCTGTACAGTGTCCGCAGATAAATCTCTTTCCTTTTCCGCAATCTCTTGATAGATGGACAGATAACGAATTTTTAGTTTTGTACAGTTTCGAACATTTCGGACACGTTAAACAAGCTGAAATGTATCAATAATTAGTTTTATACATCCATTCGTATTTATCGAATAACAGTCAATGCTCATGTACCATCATATAAGACCGAATGCTACAGCCTTCCGCATGTTGTGCCTTGCATTTGGATTGTTAGGATAGCACCCGACACTCGACCATGGATACTAGATGAGGCAGGATAGGATACTCGAGTGGAAGGGGTAAGATGCCGGGTATCATCAATGATCTAACATCAGATTCTTGCGCTCCACGATAAAAATGTGTCGTTTGCGCAATCTGATTTTATCGTATCATATACAGGTCGTTTGTTGGATCATCTCCTGTACGTCATACTTTCAGCTTTCGAGATTTCTTAGTTCTTTGCTATGCCTAATTCTTTCCAGAGTATATTTAATATCGGTCCTTTGCAGAGGTATGGAAACTTCTACTTATTATTCTATGTTGAGTTTCTTATAATGCAATACCAAAAATACGTAATATCATCTATAAATTATTTAATATTACAGAAAATTTGTCTTGTAAGAAATAAATATATTGTTATGATTTCATTTCATAAACAATAAAAATTTAAAAATAGTAACTTACCGAACTTTGAAAATCAGAAAAGATAAATAAAAAGATATTTATATGGAATTAAAAACAATAGTAAAAGCTAAATAATAGTTAGGATATTAAAATTAACAATGTAAAACATAATAAACAACAATGTAATAGAATAAGAAGTGTTAAACAAGAACTTCAGTGAAAGTGAAGAAACATACTGTGTAACGAAGGCAGAAATCATAATTAAAATGATTACAAAACTATCATGAGATAGCACAAAACATTGAAGAATGTTATAGATATAAGTTAGAATTAGTAAATTTGAGTTATGTAATGTTAAAAGAATGTAATTGATATAATATAGTATGTATTAGATTTAAGAATAAGTAACTGTCAAGAAAATCATAAATATGGGAATAATCATATGAATAATAACCTAATCATAGGTTATCTTATACCAAAGTGTGTGGAAAAATGTAGGCAATATTAATTTAAAAAGAAGGAATCACTATCAATTAAAATAAGTTGAAAATCTCCAATAATTCAAAAATTATAGAATACTAAATTCTGATTGGTGTCGAGACGAATTCCTAGTGTCAGGCTGGTAACAATCAGATACTTCTGTCAGTTCACAACAATTAACTTGGCATTCTTGATATGAAAAGAAAGCACCTCATAGGTGGAAAATGACATCAAGTAGCGTCGGTTTTGGAGGCCTATAAAAGGATCTGAAAGACAAGCCAAGTCAGTTTGCAATAATATCTAAGCAGAGACTGTGCTTCTCTGGCAACTCACAAATTTCTAACCTAAGTTTATCAAAATAAACATCGGTGAACTCAAATGTTCCAAGCTTCGATAAGTTCCAAGTAACCGAAGTTAGTAAATAATTATTAAAAGTCAAGAAGTGTTCCAAGTGTCTGAACAAAGTAAAAGGTTGTAATAACCTCCAATTTATAAGAAGTATCAAACGATTACCATTCTTCGATATAATTCCAATAAAGCATCGAAAAGTTTTATATCTTATCTAAAAGAATAAAACCGAGTATTTTCAACAGTTCCTGATTCTTAAGAAGAAGTAACCAAAATTAGTTACCTGTGATTATCGTGATATAGCAGAGTATTGTGTTAAAGTGAATCAACGAAATTAAATAGAAGTAAAATGAACATTGCCAACATTATTAAACACACTATTGGATATTAACTAAACGTAAGTTTGTTTATAATTTCTACATCATTGTATTATCTGTAAAGCAAAAGGAAGATTGTTGATTATAACAGTATAAACAAATATTAGTTGTAAAATTGATTTTTAGGTTATATCATAGATCTTGTGAAACATAAAATTTATTTACCCGAGATAAAAAAAGAGTCATAGAAATTAAATATTGTGAAATTCAAAGAGCATTGTGTTTAATTCCATATAAATAATTCCATAGATAAACTTCAAGTTCAAAAGTTCATAAACTAAATCGAAACAAACATCAATTCAAATAACATCAATCAAATTAAAAAGATAAAAGCTAGCCGGTAGAATAATCAAATAATATTCATAATAAATAAAAAACTCCATAAGGGTTTTTTTATATTAATATATTATATATTGAAAAAATATTGAATTGTTCAAATGTCTTCTTATCATCCGTAGTATAATACATTGATTTTGTATTATTTTGTATATGTAGGAGAGAGGGTAGAGCTGGGGGCTGATGTACCCAGGGGCCCCACCAAGGGTTAATACGGCACTGCTATTGTGGCTTGTGGCCGCGAGTTTATGAGACTTCACTTTAAACTCAAATATATTCTACACTCTGTACGGTTAGGAAAGTAGAAAGAAGTTGTACGAAGTCAGAAGCAGCGAGCGAAAAGATATAATTAATATTATAATATTTGATTTATAATATGACGAATCACAGACGAACTAGTTTACAATATCTGAAATAAAATAATTACGATGCACTAATTATATACATCATTTTTCTCATAGCTGTTGTATCCAATAAGGTAGCTAGTATTAAAAAAAATCGACCAATCGTATGACTCTGCTACCGATAATTTCCCCGGAGTAATTATCGCAAACCGAAGGTTTGATTGATGTAAACTCTGTGTACTGTCATTATGTAATATAATTGCGTTGTATTAAATTGTAAAACGTCAAATAGCACAGATTGACAATCCCTATCGCATCAGTTTCATGTAAATTTCATAATTTTTTTCAATTTTAATCTACATTTTTAACATTTTGTGTGTACATCGAAAACAAAAAATCAGAGGACACCAAAAAAGTCGAAGCACTGTTTGGCGCATATTTTTTTGTCACTATTTAATAAAATAAGCAAAAATCTGATTTCTGGTATACCTACATTCGAGAAATATTCTCAGCAAAACGAATCGTGACGCAATTTTTACCCTCGAGCAATTTTACTCGTGAACATTGCCCTTCAGAGTGGCTGCCGGGGTTTTTATCAGAAAATGAAGCCGGCAATGTTCACTTGTAATATTTATAGAAAAAATTACCGATAAAATTGGCGCCCCTAATGATTTTACTACCGATAATCATTGGAATGCACGTTTTGATTATAACGTGTTGTAATCATCAGACCAAACTGTTCAGAATACCCTACAGGGAGGATTCCACGCTATTGACTATTGTGTTTCCCTTTGTCGGCGACATATCGCCGTCAGAACGTGCAGCACATTACAACAAATGTGGTTGGCCTGCTCTTCTAAGTTGTATCGAGTATGCGATCAGAAAATGGAGTATATGAGCTATTGTGGACCACATTCTTGACGCTACCTCCAATTAAAAAACTTATTTTTCCAAATTGAACGAGGGATCGATAAAATGGACATTTTTGAGAAGATATGCATTGACATATAGAATATTTAAATTAATATATAGTGACCAATGAAAGGTATCTATTTCAGGAGTAGTTGAACAGAATTCGTTAAGACAGTTACGATAAAGAACCGATTTTTTAAACCGAACTTTGAAGGTATGTATCATTAAATCATGCATGTCGATTCATTTTCGATATACTATCGATTGGGGAACAACTGGGACAACCTGTATAAATGATGTGACCATCAAACGACCTCCCGAGAATTCTACCTATTTGAGGTTTATTATTTGACTGACGCCATACGTCGTTACAGTGAACATGGATAATTTAATATTAAAAACACAAAGTGGAATGTGCAATTCTTTATTTCTTCAACATTTTATTTTATAGTTTCCTTCTGAGAAATGCTTAGTCCAACTTCATATTCTCTAAAATGAAAAAAAAATCGGAAATCATTTTGTCAATCAATTCCGTAATATAAGATCGCATAATAATTGAATAAGCATTTCTCATAGAGATCTTCTTAAGTATTTTCAATTCTATAGTTTCATGAACTAATACATTTCCAAAGTGCAACCAAATATGTAACCAGGTATAAATCATAATGTTATCTAAGGTGGTCATAGAAAACATGTCTGTTTTGGAGAGTCGATGTTACAATCCATATATGTTACGAAATGTTTATTGTGAACCATGTTTGAATCATTTTGAGAGGCTGCTGTTTTCTGGTATCAATAAATAAATAGTTAACTAGTAGATTTATGGAGTATGAAGGAACTATAATTATCCCTCGTCATAATTCGGCAAAAGTGTTATTTTTATCTGGTTACAAAAAGTTCTTTTTAATTGACAACCGATTGAATTTGACCACAGAAGATATGCCATGAGAGTTCCTAGCTTGAATTTTGTTACTTCATACATTTAGTAGTTTGAAAGTTGTTTCAATGTCAACTTATCATGATATGAACGTGTCTAACTCATATTACACAAAAGCAGCTGAATCAAGTTACCGAAAGTTGGCAGCTGTTTGACGTCCTGGATCTTGTCCCAAGTCTGAATCAGCCAATTCCTTGTAACTGAATCAATTCCAGTTAATTTTGCAAAGTAAATTTGTTGGATTTACCAACGTATAATGAAATAACTTATAGAACAGAATAAAGTTTCAATACCAGCACTAAGTAAATAAACCGAGAGTAAGAGAAAATCGTGTAGTGCAAATTTTTCCCATTGCTGTTTTGGTACAATTTTGTCCATTATTAAACAAATTCCCATGTTCTTTGGTGTTATCAACACCGAACCAGACTTGTTTTCTGTAGCCACCTATCATGGATGAATTAATTGTGTTAACTATCGTTCTCCAAGATGAACTCTCAAATAATGTTGCTTCACGTGTGCTTTTCGTCGGAACAACTTCCGACAAATGATGCAATTGTACAATTTCTCTCTACCGCAATCTTTTAGTTTATGAGATCTCAATGAATTTGCAGTAGTATAAGTTTTGCTGCATTGGTCGCACTGGAAACCTACAATAAAAATACATATGAAATATACAATCAAATAATTTACTGAACATGCAAGATGATGTCAAAATCAAAAACGTAATAGTTATAAAGATATTTATTATTAATAATTGATTATAATTAACATTTCATAAAATATATGCATGATATAAAACATATTCTTCTTCAGCAATAACATTCCTCATAATTTAAGCATTATAAAATAATATTCATCATATTATTAAATAATATTCATCATCATATATCTACCTAATTTTAACAATTATTAAGAGTGCATATTTTCTAATTTTCACGAACCTTCCGAAATTACTGACAGAACTAGACAATTTCTGAAATTGAGGTACGTGGAGTTCGTAAAAAATCTAGTTAGCAAAATAATTTACTCGGTCATTATATACATTATATTGCCATATAAATGCTAACAATTTAAATAAATCTCCCCAAATTAAATCAACCACCTACAGTTCCATATTACTTAAATATTTCTATTAAAATATAATCATATTTAATTCAATCTACATCATCTCAGGCACTTTGTGTTTTGAATAATTTGATTGTACGATAGGGCATGGAAAAAGCTAACTTTTGGAAGCATTTCCAACAGTCGCGATTCTATATCCCGAGCTGAATCAGTAATAATTTACCAATTACTCTTTCCAACCGATTATTCCTTATTAGAAGACATCAATCTAAGATTCAAATCAAAGCAACGGCAAGGATAGAAAATTTGGCAGTAAGTTCGAAAGAACATTACAATCTGTAACCTATAAACTCAACAATAAGAAATTGCGGAACTTGTTTGATAAATCAACGACTTCCCAACCGATGGCGCTCTAATCTCTAGTTCTATCCCATCGTGCATGATTCAAATGTATCTGTGGTTTAGTGAATAATTACAGTTTCTGTAAATTGGTGTGTCAGTATTTTATATCAAAACATGGAAACCCATGCCACTCGGATGTCATCGCAAATATATTGTTGCGTTTTGTTACCGATGAAAATTAAAAAACAACGCCATCTGCCGGCATGGTATAAAGATTATTTACGATCACAGAGCAGCATTATGCCCCATTACTGCATCATTTGACATAGTATTGAAAGAAATACTGTCTCATTGAATGATAAAATCACTATTTTACCAAGTTCATGCAGAATCTCAATGAAGCGCGATTTAACTATACCCTATTTTTCACATTGAATCTCGTGTTTTTTTTTGGATTCAATCATGAAAAATCAGCTTGGCGGAAAAAAATTAAGGAGCTTTGACTGAAACTGAATTGAATTTTTGTAAATCTTCAAAATCGCTGACTTATCAAACCATCATCGGAGTGTTTTCATAAAAATATCTACTCAGTAGTCACAAAAAAAACATATTCAACATGTAAGATTAAAATATTCGTATGAATAAAAAATAATTAACAAATAAAATTAATTTAAAAATAACAATATAAATTATGAACAAATTGTACTATAATAATGATTAAAACTAGCAACTAATCAAACGAGTTGTTCATTTTTGTAAAATGTTTCCGAAAGTAGTGGTTCTTCAGATGTTGCTTCCTTCGAAACGATATCCAACACAAGTGACAAACGAAATTCTTCTCCTTTCCACAATCTTGGCGTTTGTGGGAATTGAGTGTGTTAACATTTTTATAAACTTTATGACAAGTTGTACATTCAAATCCTAAAAAAACGGGGTATGCTTAAATTACAAATTATAATCCGGTATTAGTAAGATGTGAGTATATACATAAACAAAAAACCATTAGAAGATGACTTAACTGATGCACAAAAGCGAACATTCCAAACACCTTTTGCGGAAAATTTATTTTCATTTCTGTACAAATATTAGAACACCCCAAACATAAATTACTAATCTAGTGAACGATATCGACATGTTATATTTTTAAATCAGAAATACATTGAGCAATTACAATGGGCATTGGGTTGTACCTACTTTCGACTTGCTAGGAGAATTGCGATTGTATAGATTTAGCTCTATTCCAGGCTAGTAACTGTTACTGCAATTTGGATTAGCAAAATCCAAATCATTAGTACTTTTTCCACTTTAATTTTCATTATTTAAAAACTCAGACTAATATAACCTTCAACTATAATGCTACGTTGAATTATTATGGGAGTGGTCCTTCTAGATGAATAAGATTGCTATTATATCAATTATCAAATATTTCAATAATTTGCATTATTATTTATTTATTACAACATTTTTGGATGAAAGCTTTAATAATATGTTGTTCAATTCAATAACATGAGGCCCACGATACACCATTTATATATTTTTTTCGGTAATCTCGAGGTTTTGGGCAGGTAAAAAAATTAATGAATCATTATTTCGAAATATGTATCTTCTATAAGATAATGCATAGTGAAATCCAAACACATTTCGTGTTAGCAGTCAATAGACAATGTTTTGGTTCACCAGGTTGACAACATGTCCTATGGTCTAAGACAGCTGAGGCAGACGTGAAGTCACTGAACAATCTTTTCCGAAAGTGATACAATAAAACAGTCTCAAAGTGTTCGGCGGAAACATACTTCTTAATAATGCTGGTGCTGGTGCGAATGAAAATCATCCAACAGCTCTGCATAATATACGCCGAAAATCGTTTTGCCCGTTTCAAGGTAATCGATATGAACGATGCCGTGTGCATCCCAAAAAAACTGTCGCCATGACTTTGTTGGCCGATAACCCCACTTTGGCCTTTTAGGGCTTCGATTCGCAAGGACAATTCCACTGTTTCGAATGTGGTCTCTGAAGTGTTGTGATAGATCCATGTTTGGTCCACGGTTACGAAACGGCGCAAAAAGTCCTTCTTATCGAGCTTGAACATCGCCAAACACTCCTTTGAAGTTGACACAAAGTCGCGCTTGTTGTCAACAGAGACCAAATGCGGAACCCATCTGGCAGATAGCTTCCTCATATTCAAAAATGTATGCAAAATGTTCCGTATCCGTGTGGTTGAGATGCCCATAGTGTCATCAATCTCGTGCACTCCAAGTCGCCGATCGCCCCATATCATACCATGGATATTATCGACAATTTTTGGCGTTGTAATCTCAATTGGATGACCAGAACATACGGCGTCCTTTGTGGTCATACAACCCCAACAAAAATCAGTAAACCACTAATGAATCGTTGCAATCGATGGTGAGCAGTCCCCATAATGTTTAACAAGCGATCCTTTGGTTTGAGGAATGTTTTTTCCACGCAAGAAATAATGTTCAATTAAGACGCGAAATGCACGTTTTTCCATGTTTACAAAAATTTTAAAGGTTGCTTGCTCTCGATGGATGTCAAAACAGAGCTGAATGACATAACAGTCTGAAAATTTGAATGCGTTCTAGTTAAAGATGGTACATCACAAATGTCACATGGGGTTTTCAATTGTGGCGCCATCTATTTGATTTTTCAGAAACTTTTCACCGTGCCCTCGTATATCAGATGGAAAGATGAGAAAGGATGTCAAGGATTCACATTTCCTTCCAATAGAACATCCATAGGACACTCATTGGTCGGGTCGTATTTTGACGTAACTAGATCTTGGTAAGACCATGGCGATTCCTGCGGTGAAGTTAGTGCTAGAGTGTGTATTTGACACCGAAATTATGTGCTCCTCAATTTCTTACACTGAGAAGATTAATTTGTAATTCCTTGACATCCAATTCTGAATCCATTTCTCACCCTGTCTTTTCCTGAAAGTCAAACTTCTGAAAGTAGGCATATATGTCTCAGTAATTGAAATTTTTCTATTTCAGAAATGGTCGACCCGGTTGTGAAAGACCTTCAGATACAAAATGTATAAAGTACTCGAATAGTAGAAAAGCAACTGAACAGAGATACTTCAACAAAGAGAACATCAGAAATATGTCATGCATATTCTCATACTTTCAAATTGATAATCTAGTAGATTTTAATGCAACCAAACCTGCCTCCAGGGAGGCGGATCCCACAATGCCTAATATGATGATCTCATATACAACTATTCCATGAAGACCACATCCATGCTCAGCACCCTCACATGGGACGACCATGTAAGGTCCATTGCGAAACACGCTTCACAAAAACTCGGTTTTCTATTCCGTGTTAAGAGCTACTGTACATCCCAGCAGCTGCTGATAAACACATATTCGACCTGTCCTGGTGGACAACATGTTCACATGTTTGGCATTTAGCTCCCAAACATACGCTGAAGCTCTAAATTCTATCCAGAAAAGAGCTTTACGAATTCATTGACATCTCTATAACATCGTAGAAAGGTGGCCGACTAGACGAGATCAAGCTAGTCACCCTTCATTGTCAAGCTTGAGACCAGCCGATCTTCTCCCTACTAGACTTAATTTTTCTATCGAACTGCGAAGTTGTGGAACTCTTTGCCTAGTGAGGTCTTTCCCCATGCCCTATAACCTCCAAACTATCAAAATAAATCCCAATGCATATGTCCTCTATCAACATCCCACCGCTGGTGCACACGATCTCGAATTCTTCGAACATTATGACTTTTCCTCTCGTGTAGTCAAAAAATTGAAGAAAATCTACAAGCAATTTCTCTATGAATTGACCTGGCCCACCTTGAAATCAAGAAATTATCAGCAATAAATATACGAATGGGGTTTCGTTAAACTCATAAAAACATGTTGATGCTACTTCTAAAATATAGAATAGGGGTTTTCGTTTGAAATCAATGGGTTAGAAATAAAAAGCATGATCATTGAGAGGTACGTTTAATATTAAATAATACGCCAAATAATCGGAAAAATATCTTTATTCAAAACGCTTGAATACATAGATAGCATTGAATGTTCCATAAACAAAATATTATAAAATTGTAAATAGATATAAAATAATCATAATTATGTACATAAATAAGAATAAACAAATTGAAATTAAGTCATATCGTTTAGGCTTCAACATTAGGAAAAATAATTACTGTTGAATAGATTCTTGTGATTAGTTTGGTATTAAAGCAGTTAAAATAACATGAATTAAATTCAGAGAAAATTGTTTATCCTGGTTACAACGGAAATATTATTCAGGTTTTACTATTCATCATAGATGGGTCGACATGTATTCTTTTGAAATGTTTCTGCAGGTCATGTTTTCTCCTGAATGATTTCGGGCAAGCGAAACAACTGAAACTTTTGTCCTTGCCGCAATCCTTGCGTTTGTGCGACTTCAAGGACTCATTAGATTTGTATGATTTATCGCAGGAATCACACTTGTGCTCTAAAAAACAGTATATTAGTAACAAATAATACATTTTGTTGTAGCGTGTAGCAGGTAAATCTAATATTGTATGGCAGTAGATTCAATAGCTCATACAGCATAAGCACTATACAAGTACATACTACATCAATCTACTATCCCTTCGCGGAGATATATTCTCGCAAATGTACCACTTAACAGTCACCGAAGTGGAATAATTGGTGATGACATTACTACGACTGCTGAGGTTGGGTTCGAATCGCATGGTTGAAATTTTATTTTTGAAGCACCTCAATATACATATCTACAGCAATTTATTATCAATCAAATGGATATATTATCAACAACAGAATGTGCGAGAGAGTTAATTAACTACTAGCGCCATCTGCCAGTCAGTAGATATCCCTAAGAAAACCAAAGCCATGTGAGCGAATGGATCTTCCGTACTTCAGGGAAGTCACCAAGGGCAATGTTAGGGCCAAGTATGCCAGAGGTCGACACAAGCAATTCAAAAGTCAATAATTGAGCAATCACTTGGCTAAAATTATTTTAATCCACACAGGCAGTATTGATCGATGAATGATCGATCTAGAGAAACTCATTTTTCGATTCAGAATAATAAATTTTAGGTAATTATCAAACCTGCGTGAAGAATTCGAATTCTATTCATTGTTGTTTCCGTGTAATGTGCATTCTCTTCAGATGTTTCTGTAAGTCGTGCTTTCTTCTAAATGATTTCGTACATACAAAACAACTGAAAGTTTTCTCTCTTCCACAATCCATACGTTTATGAGATCTCAAAGTGCTACAAGAGTTGTAAGATTTATCACAAGAGTCGCACTTGTAGACTGAAAAAGAATGTATCAAGAGTGTAGCTATCAACTTAGTCTTTGATGTGAGTTGTTTTCAGTTTTTTCATTTAGTTTAAAGTCTAGGCATTATGGAACAGCCTTCTTCATAAAATAAACCAACAAGTTAATGAACACTCAATTTATTTCAAAAAATCTCCCACAACATCACACAAACGAACTTGAGTTATTCACGCAAATGTCAATATTATGCATATGTCTAATATGAAGATTTAAATTATACTTCCTATGAGTTCTGTGGTTACAAAATGGACAAGTAAATTTCGGGCTTTTTCCACATTCGTTTTTCAAGTGAACACTCAAATTCCTCTTGTATTTGTAGAGTTTATTACATTTGGGACACGGGAACCGTTTGTCATCTTCTTCCCCTTCAAAATATCCTAAAATGTCAAAGATGTTCAATCAATATCGAAACACACACAATGTTCTCCACTTGCCCAGCAATTTGATGTGAAGTTAGTGTATCGAATCGTTGCCAAAAATGTCATAAAGGGAGAACATTTCATCAATTGCTGGTTGTGGTCGATAGAAGAGAACGATCATAACGCACAACCTCGAATATCAATTTTTTTTTCAACTACGTAAATGAAAAACGAAACACCAACGAATATCCTAACGAGATGTCCTTTAACGGAGAAAAGGTCTCATATGGAAATGATATTGCTAACAGTTTTGCAGGACATTTTTCTTCAGTTTATACAATAGAAAATTTTATATTCCGATACTGAATTCAGATTATAGTGTTTTAACAAGTAATCCTCATATCACTTGGACAAATGTATTCAGCCATAAGTGAGTTGCACTCAAACAAGAATGCGGATCCTGATGGAATACCACCAGGAGGTTTTTTCTCTAAATTGCATTTTTATTTTATCAAGACCTTTGTATTTTTTGTATAATAAATATTTGCATGTAGGCATTTTTCCTTGTTATTGGAAATTCAGTTTTCTAACCCCATCTACAAAAGCGGTGACAAAATTGACATCAAAAATTACAGATCAATTTCTTTTTTATCATGTATACCAAAGCTATTCGAGAGCATAGTAACGGAACCTTTTTCTCTAGTCTATAAACATATAATAATTGATGAACAGCATGGATTTACATAGGGAAAATCTGTTGAGACTAATTTATTTCTATTTACACAATTTGTCTGGGAGGCTATACATGCATGAAAAGGGTCAAATAGACTGTATATACTATTGATCTCAAAACTACTCAGTAGGTATACAAGGTGCATTATTGGAGTGGTTGAAAAGCTACTTTACCAACAGAAAACAAACAGGAAAGCTAGAAATTTTTTTTCTGAAGAAATTAATGTTCCATCGGAGGTGCCTCAGGGGTGACAATTGGGGCCATTGCTGTTTCTTCTTTTCATCAACGATATAAAGATGTTTTCAAGATATGTCTTTTTTTGCTTTTTGCCGATGATTTGAAACTGTTATATTGAATCTGTTTTAGATGCTCTAACAGTTCAAACGAAAATGGGATGGAGTTCAATGTTGAGAAATGCTTTGTAATGAGGTTTTATGGAACCAACAGTTTTGTGAATTTCGATTATCATATCAATAACAATATCTCAGCTAGTAAAACAGAAATAACGGATCTAGGTGTTATTATGAACAGAAAGCTTACTTTAAATGCAAATTGTGATTATATAGTTAATGAAGCACTTAAGTCCTCAGGTTTTATAAAGAGTTCCTAGCGATTTTCATAACATTGTTTCTATAAGATATCTTTACAGAGCATTGGTGTATCCGCACCTTGAGTATTGCTCTTCTATATGGTCTCCTTATAATGTTCATCGCATGAGGATTGAAAGGGTTCAACATAAGTTCTTAAGATTTGCCGCCTATAAAATGAATATTAGATTTCGACTTGGTTGAATCTATTCTAAATATTGGAAAATTAATATTACGTAGAAATCATAATGATTCAAGCTTATTAATGGGTTAGTTAACTGTCCTGATTTACTGTCATACATTAATTTCCGCACCCCCCGCTCGGCTACTATTAATATATTTGATATACCATATAGCAGAAACAAACTACCTAATGTATTCTCCATTTAGTCGTATTTTAACTATCGCAAATTATTATTCAAGTAATCTCAATTTTTGAAATATTTCTTTGGTTGCTTTTCAAAGGCTCTAACTGGCTCAACATAGATAAATGATGTAATTACGAATGTATGTATATGTCAGTGTATATTTGCAATGTGAACCCTTTATTTTATATTCTTTTTATTCTTTTTACGATACATTACATTTACCAAATATGTTATACTTTGAAATGGTTTCGTCCCGTTAATAATAAATAAATAAATAAAAATCTCTATATAAAACAAATTAAAAAATTCTAGAAACACATAAAGAAATATATTAATATATATTAATATAATTTCTTGGGGAGCTTCATATTCTTGTCCAATGTAAATTCCTTATATCACCAGTGGAATTATTATTTAAACCTTAATAATTTCAATGCACACCAGGAACAACAACAACACACAGGCTAAGTTTAAAAGATCGGTATACAGTAGATTTGATAATGGCGAGAAAGACGGACTGCTGTTTCGCTCTCTCGTGGTCATCAGCGGAACGAAGAAGATATTACTTTTGTGGATATTATCTAACAAGCACTTGTTGGTCATCAATTCAGGTTTTGTTTGTTTTGTTAATACACCACCCACCAGTTATGGTATACATTGTATGGCCAATGTTCGGTTAATATTATAATGTCTCTATGATTTATGTTCTCCTGCTAAGGTATTGTCATGTGGAGTAATAGGAGAATTCAAAGAAAAAGTACGAAGGTACGTCTAAATTTAATAATTTGACAATCTACTGATTATATAACACTAACAAGGATGGATCGAGTGATGTGTTTTGATGTGACCCGTGAGATGATGTTTGTGCATGAACCTGGCGTAGCATACTTCACATTTGAAATGTTTCTCGCCGCCACATTCCAATCGACGATGTCTTGATAAATTATTTTTATGCAGATAGCTTTTTCCACATTGGCAATGATATCGGTGATTTGATCCTAAAACGAGTGCACGTTTCATTAGTATTCTTATCACAGACAGCAGGCAAGATAACGTCCGATAAATAACAAAATCACAGAAGCTTTACCTGAAGCTGTATAGAAACACACGAACAAAGAAATAACACGAAGAATGAATCTATTCATTCTGATTTAACTCATTAACACTTACATATAAACCAGTGAATGTAGATTTGTGAAATGTTGACACCTGTCGACTGATTTTTTTTCGTTTTGTAGTTAAGAATACGTAAGAATGAAACACTAACCTACACAACTCAAAAAGTGACTTCATGCTGGTTACGTTTCTAATGTTATCAAAACTGAAAGTAAACACAAGTTCCTATGTTAATGCCAGCTGCTGAACCGTATAATTAAATAATAGAAAAAAAACAAATCTGTCAAATAGTAACAATTTATTGATCAAAAGCGCAAACATCCAAGGAACACAAATATTCTAACTGTTATACTTTGGATATTTACAAAAATTCTGTTGATGTGTAGCCAATGAATATTTGTATTTGAATAACTTTTGACAGTAGCTACACTCAAATCGTCCCATCTTATTGCATTCATAGCGTAAGTGTCTTTTTAAAGAATCCACAGTTTTATAGTACTTGCTACATTGAGAACATTGAAACGTTTTGTATAAATCTGAAAATTGCATATATTAATAATTGATGATAAAACAGTTAATTATAACGGTAGTCTGTGGAACCTTTACAAGTAGAGTATAATATTTATTTTACTTACAGCTTCCTCAGAGTGGAACGACTAAAATTATGAAGCAAAATACAAAAATAATCCACACCTTTCTGTCAGTTAATTGCTGGAATACACTATTGTGTACCATAACACTTTAAATAAGAAACGATCACCTTTATCCACTAAAAATACTGTTAAAGAACTGAGAACTTTTCAGTTACTTGGTCAGCTTCATTCTATCAATCAGAATATAATATCACACTTTATTATACATATACATACACTAGAAATAATTCGCAGCATATATATTGTTACCATTATTTGATACATCAATATCAAAATTTACGTTTGCATCATGCTAATATTATAGTACCTATATTCAAGCGTTACTATCATCTGTTATTGTATATTGAGAATATTTTTTTATGTATGAACATATTTAACTAATTACGAATAAATTATTACTATTATTATTAATATTAATATCATTATCACCATCGCACAATGATAATTAAAGATTAAATTCATATTGTGGAAGAAATTTTATTTTTATAAGTATTCTTCATTGTAACAGACCAAGGAATGTTTCTTTAAAACAAATCTATGTTTGAAGGTTTTCTGACAAATATTACAAATCCATTTGGCTTCTGTGTTACACTCATTCCTCAGATGCCTCCGTAATGAATCATGTCTTCTATATCGTCGGTCGCAATTAGGGCATGAATGTGTAGCTGAAAATAAATACATTTATTCGTCTGTGAATCATTATTCAAGATGCTCAATTTCTTCCAGATATATCATATTATCAATTGATATTTTTCAAATAGTAGGTATGCTACAGTAAACGGTATTTTTGATGTTTGAGAAATAAATGCGTAGCGAGCGTAGATTCCTTTGGGATCTACTCGAAGAGCTTATGTTTGTCTGCAAAATTGACCAACTTATCCTTGACCAAATCGGATGGAATTTTGTACATTGACAGAACCAACAAATATCTACCATCTAACGGAGCCCAAATTTTTTAATTCAGCCTATGATCCGATTTATTGGATAAACAGTTTTATGCAAGTAATGTTGCCTATGTAGGCGTACATCTGTATTGATCGGTGAGTTTGTACTTGGTATTCGCCTAGTAAGTCATGATGGTACGAAACGAGGGAGTAGTTTTCTTCACAGCCTATTAGCAATCACTATGCATTTCAGTATGATTAATATTTTGGACCAACAGTCTAACGCAATCCATTCATATTATACAATCAGTTACTGTTTTTAAGAAATATGGAGTGAACTGCACTCGCAACCATTTTCCTTCGCCTAAGCCTTCGTCATCAGTATTATTCATTCTCAAGGGATAGCAGAGGATAAAGCAGTAGCAGATAGCGGTGACTATACTTCCTCCCCAGACGTAACGAGTGAGGGATAAGGTTTAATGATTGCCGACAATTATTGTGTAGTAAAACGAACAAAAAATCAATATTCGAAACCAAGCGATTAGATCTACGTCATCTTC
Organism: Endomychus coccineus; assembly: GCA_958510875.1. Taxonomy (NCBI): domain Eukaryota; kingdom Metazoa; phylum Arthropoda; class Insecta; order Coleoptera; family Endomychidae; genus Endomychus; species Endomychus coccineus. Next base: position 290,015,534 of record OY294067.1, read on the forward strand.
ATGAATGACAATAAAATAATATCTCGTTCATACTTTCATTTAATATAATGTATGGTTTCGCCAACATACGATACATGAATGATAAAACTCAACTATAGGCATATCGATAAAGAGAAATAATATTAATATAATAATTCTGAACATTGACGATCTGATAACACATGCCTATTAGTGCATCTGCAAACAGGAGAATTCTTCTATTTATATGATGAATGCTTCATTTACGAAACTCCCCTCCAGTTGTGACGTTCAACATAATAGTCAAACTATTAACATAGAATTTGCAGCCATGGTTCATTTAGGACCAGTAACTATGATCTTAATATGCGGTTCGTTGAGGATGGATATGGACATTCTCAAGTCCGGTAGTCTGTCCTCACCAGATGACTGGATGGCAAATTATTCTTTTCAAAATTAATAGATACTCCACACTTCTAGTGCTGGAAGGAATCATTCCTTTTCGAATAAAAACCTTTGAATAATGGTGGTTCATGAATTTATTTTCAGATAAGAATTAACGGTAAAAATAATATATGCAACAATTTTCTCATAAACAACAAAACAAAGATTACCGAATTATTATTGTGCTAGTCCAAAAGAAATTTTGTAATGATCAAAATTCGTCAATTTTTCAAAGTTAATTGCTCGTATCATTATTTCAAATGAAGGTTATATGAGAATAGCGTCGGACATATAAAGTATGAGTCAATACAGTTCTTCTGTCAAATCATTCCGTATGAAACAGATTATGAATATGCAACAGGAAATAATAGTTAGAAATCTTCAACACGACAGTGAGTTTTCTCATGTTTACGCATGTTGAATCTGTGCTTGAACACCTTCATACAAAAGGAGCAAGCAAATCTTCCATCTCTGTTACATTCGTTCCTCAAGTGACGATGTAACGAGTCTATCCTCTGATATTTTCTACGACATTGTGGGCATTCGAATGGGAACGATCGGAAAACTAGAAGAAAAATTCAAAATTAACATTATATTGACTCAACTCATTTCATAGACACCTACCTATTGCTAGAAGCAATTCACGAATACCTTGGATATGAATGTATGATTGCAAAATGTAGATCATTGTTCGTTTGACATAAGAGAAATTGGAACTGTACTGATGCTATTGCCAATTTAAGTCACCTGATGTTTCAAGAGAAGTGTGTAGAAACCGTGAGAAAATTCTATATTGTGTCTGAATGCAAAGGGAAAGTGTGACACTGAACGATGTTTTGTCAACTGAGTTTGAGATGAGTGCGGGGCTTCCCCAGAGATCAGTGTTAGGGCCATTCATATTTATGTTAATTGTCAATGACCTGCCACAACATATAATTTTAAGATTGATAATGATGTTTGCAGATGATACGTCAATAGCAATTTCTGCACGAACTTTTGAAGAGCTGAGCGTTATCGCAAATGCGGTAACTATTCAGTTTCACACTTGGTGTAAGGCGAATAGTCTAATACTAAATGAGGAAAAAATTGTGAACTTCTCTCTTTGTTCAAACTAGGAGAATTGTAATTTTCTTATAAATAATGTTATCTTGAATTCACAAAAGTGTTCGAAATTTCTAGGCTTATATTTATATAATACACTCTCACGGTGTGAACAGGTTGAGCAAGTTTGCAAAAAAAAAATAATAAAAGCTGCTATGCCATATCTCAATTAAAATCAATAATAGACCAACAATGTCTCGTAAATGTTTATTATGCAATGATATATTGTCACTTTGTGGGGCAACTCGATAAACCACCAGCGAGTTTTCGTCGCTCAAACGCGAGTGAGGCATAGGAAAAAGGTATTCCTGTCGACATATTTTTGTCTTAAACAAATTGATGATATTTCCCTGCATATATATCTATAAATGCCTATTAAGAATAAGAAATAATTTGGATAACTACAAAACAAATGCCAACTATCATTCTTACGAGACTAGGCAGAAGTTAACATTTGCCATCAAAATACATAATACCTACTTGTAAATAGGAAAAAGCCACTTCCTATATAGGCATCAAACTCTTAACAACTCTGGAATTGCGAAAGTTCAAGTCATCAGTTAAAACGATGCTTTTCAAGCATGCGTTTTATACTGTAGATGAATACGTCAAGGTAAAATATTTTTTTTCTATATTTTGATGCACGTTGGGATGAATTTGATTAACTATTTTAAAGATTTTCTCTTGATTAGAGTATTTATTAACGATACAGAATAGCCGTTGTGTATTGCAATATTTGTTATAGCGTCCAATTCAGTCAAAAGCGCTGGTTTTTCCAATGGTATGAAAATATGTATCATAGATTGGAACACTGCTATTTTATGTGTAAATGGGTATGTTGAGTCTGCAGGTATTGTTAAATCTGTTTAAGTAGGTTTTCTATAGATGTCAAAAGAAATTTTGTTATTTTGGTTTGTTAATTTTAGGAAAAAAAAATTGATTGTTGAATTATTTTCAGTTTTTAGTGTGAATTTAATTTCGGGATGGATGCGGTTTAGGTTAGGTTAGGTTACCCCGGGATTAAATTCACACTGGAAACTAAATATTATCCAACAATCTATTTTTTGGACCTAAAATCAACACAACAAAAAAAAACAAAATTTCTTTTGACATCTATAGAAAACCTACTTATACCGGGATATCAAAAATTATCTTGGTCAAGGGTGGTTGTGGAATGTAAAACGTGTGTCTTACTTCAAATTTTTGACTATGTTTTATTGTGTCAGAATCTGTTAAGTCAAATTAATTAATTTGAAGTTTCTAAAAGTGCGAAATTTCGCAATTTTATAAGAATGTTATAACACTCGGAAGTCTCTAGCGCTTTAGACTCCGGGATTTTCACTTGGCCTATCGAAATTAGAAGGTTCGAATTGTATAAAAACACAATTGCATGAACGCTAGACGTCCTATGTTATTAGCTACGAACGTAATCATTTTGACATATGCCTCGAGGAGCTCGCTGCGCGTCAGTAGGTATGAAATTTGTAGGTTATTGATGATGTCAGTGTGACAGTGACATAATTATTTCAAACGTAAACTAAGACACACGTTTTAGATTCCACAACCACCCTCGACCAAGATAATTTTTGATATCCCAGTACAAATGTAAAAGTACCTGCAGACTTCACACACCCATTCACACAAAAAATAGCTACGTTCCAATATATGATACATAGAGCATTTTTCGTACCTTGGAATTACGACAGTATAGGAAACATTGGGGCTATTCTGGATCGTTTTTAATAAATAATTAAAGCAAGATAAATAAAACCTTTCAAATTAACTATTAATCAAATTTATCCCAACGTGCAAAAAACTAAGAAAAAATATGTTATCGTGACGTACTTTGAGCCAATAAAATCTCGAATATCTTTAAGAAACAAAAGTTTAATGTAGCTTTTAAACCATGCCAAAAACTCTCGAACATATTGTTCAATGCAAAAACTAAATCTAATAAATTTCGAAAGTCAGGAGTTTATAAGTTAACTTGTGAGGAATGTAATGCCCTATAAATTGGTCAAACAGGTAGATCATTTGAAGTTAAATATAAGGAACATTTAAAGTCATTTCAATTAAATAAAAGGAATTCATATTTTTAAACCACTTTATAGAATCTCAACACTGGTGCCCTACCCCAGAAAACCTAAATATTTTACATACAATTACGAAGGGTAGAATCATAATCTACTTGCTACATGGAGTAAATACGTAAATTTCGTATAAATACTCTGATGTTTCAGTCTTTTCTCATTGTATGTTTTGATAATGAACCTTAAAGTTCAAAATCGCAATCAACTTTCTTTTAAATAAAGTGATATTTAACAATGTAAAATGTCTTGTTTTTATCTGTAAAAATAGAGTATCACAAAGTAACGGACAGCTCCATACAAATTCTGAAATATTCATTAATTTCTCCATTCTTATTTTATAAATGAACCGGTGACAATTTACATAGGAGAGCATACCCCAATTGGAAGAGTTCGTTAATAAAAAACATGAAAGCTATGGATGACCCATTTAATAAATAAAATAGCACTTACATATTCACATATATGGCGTATACAAATCACTTTTTTTCTGACAATATTTCTTCATACAAACTGATTCATGACTTTTGCATTTAAAACCATATTTAAAAAATCTGTGACATATGGAGCAACTATATTTTCCAACAATAGCACATTCGTATTTCAAATGTCTTTTTAGAGACGGAATGGTTTGGTAGACTTTAGTACATTGGGAACACTTATACTTCGTAGCTCCGATTTCATCAATAAAGAGGTGATCTTCGGCCTTAAAGGTTCCTGAAATCACCTTACTTTAATTATGCACCCATAGCAATGTATTATCTTATGCGAAATACGTTATAAAATGAAGCACTAGTTGTTTTGATCAAATAAACCATAATACACATTATTGCAGAAAACATAACCGATCAAATTTCAATCATCAGCATCTGGTTTATTTGGAAAACGTACAGTAGTTGATTGAGTCATAAAAAATTTACATTTCAAACTGCATTCACAATCGCTCATACGTAGATGCTTACTGAAATCCTCCTGTCAAGGAAATAAAGCAGAAAAGGTAGAAAAAAAATCGGCAGAACCGATTTTGATGATTTTTTTCAATCGATTCTAGAAGTCATTTGAAAACATGTTTTTTAGCATTTTTACAGAGGAAAATGCATCTTTTTGAATGCATTTTCAGGATATAATTGAGAAAATGGCAGAATATAGCCAAAATAGGTAAGAATTTCTCACTCGTGGGTTTTTGGGGTTGCTATTTCATGATTCCGGTGTCAATAGGGTATTCATACCCTAGCACTGGAGCTTGTTCGTTCCGCTGATAAGCTCGAGAGAGCTTCAGCTGTCCGGAACTACCAGCTGCAGCGTAACTGGTCGATATAGAGAAATAATCTAAATACCTTTGTGGATAATATCTAACAATTAACTTGCTAATTTCTTAATAAGTATAATTACAATTATTTTACAAACAAAGTACATTTAAGTCATTTTAATGCCAATGTTCAAAGCTGCATAATGGTAATCGCGATTCAGCCCAAGCACAAGGGAAGGAAGTAAATTTCAATAATTATACGCAATAGGCAGCTGTTCTTGCAAATGCTGTTGTTTTCTTTCACATTTTGTTTGATGAAGATTGCATTTGAACCTATGCTTGAACGATCGATGACATACGGAACAGTTGAATTTTCCAGGTTTGGAACATTCGTATTTCAAGTGTCTTCTGAGGGATGGAACACCTTTATATACTTTACAGCATTGGACACATTTGTATCTTGTCACGCCATCATGGTCGACGATAATGTTTTCTTCATGAATCTGGATGTATCCTACAATATTATAGTGTCTACTTTAAGATATTAAAACGAAAGGTACAAATTTGAAATATTAATTTTTTTTAATAACAAGTAACGCCATGAAATACTTCTTTGAGAAACATAACGTTTACACTTTGCAGATTGTAAAAATTATTCATCCCATTTATGCAAAGTTGTTTCATCATCGATATTTCACATTAATGAAGACTCTGCAAAGACGGGAGTTTATAATGCACTGCCTCGTCGCATTTCGGTATCAAAATTAGTTTTCCTATTAACCTAAGTCATTTAAGTTTTCGTGACGAATATGGTCAAGATGATAATTATTTTTTTTTTGGATTTGTCATTGAAGATGATAAATTATATTCATTGAACATTTGTTTCAAGATGACAGTTGAACTGTTCGAAAGATTATGAACAAGCGCCAAAGACTATGTCGGTTAAATTGTGAACGTTTAATCGCGAAACACAAGACGTACAATAACAAGGAATAGTCGGGTCAAATTAGACGAAAAAAGTATAAAAGCTGGGAAAATTTGCGGGCAACTCCGATCGACTCTTCCTGAACGGATTTACAACGTTCCGGGAAAAAACTAATATGTGCTTTTCCATTTTTCAATGGAAAATAGCTAATTTTCATGGCCGAAAAATTAGGGAATTTCTAAAATTTCGAAATCATACCAACAGTTATTGGCCAATGTTGATGGACAAAACGCGGAAATTTTGCAATTTTCAACGAAAATGGCTAGAAAACTGTACTCGGGGGGTTTTCGAGTTGACTGGTAACAAATCTTTTTAGATTGTTGGAAGATTTATATTCGATCTATGAAGTAACATTCAAATTACCGCGCTTCAATTCTGAATATGATGGGACTATAATATATATAGAAATTTTAAAAAAGGGGTGGGCCAAGAGATTATCTAGTATTAATGGAGTCTGTATGCCAAGATAATATGGTGTCGTGACCGTCTATATGACAGCTGTTCAAAAAAAGATGAATGGGAAATGTGAAAGAAAGACGCATGGTAATGGAGAAGAGTAAGGAGGGATCACTTTCTATATTGGAATCATATCAAGATCATTTCGGGGAGACGCATACTTTCAAAACCGTTGATTGAGCACGTGGCTGTTGAATTTTATTGTGTTTATTGTGTAATTGTGTTTATTGTGTAAACGACATTTTCCAAAACTTATTATTTTTTGGAATAATTAATTAATAATTAATTATTCATCCACAAATTAATTTTTTTTTACATCCACTAATTACGAATTGTAATTATTTATATTCTTTTAGATAGTTCCATATCAACACATATTTTGAAAAAAAAATTTGTTTTTTTTTTCATAGATTTCAATTTGCGTTTGGACAATATTACGAGTGGACATTACCAGCCATTGTTGGCATGATTTCGAAATTTTAGAAATTTATTAATTTTTTGGCCATGAAAATTGGCCATTTTTCTCTATATTCCTCTATAACAATTGAAAAATGGGAAAGCACATATTAGTTTTTTTCGGGAATGTTGTAAATCCGTTCAGGAAAATTTTGCAAAAAACCCGGAGTCGATCGGAGTTGCCCGCAAAATTTCCCAGCTTTTTTTGCTAATATGACTCGACTAGAAGTGCAAGACCACGTACAGTACGTATTCCTGAACAGATAAAAGAAGTTAATGCATTAATTTTTAGTCAAGGGAAATAGCTTCAGCAATTGGGCACTGAAGAAAACGATTGCAAATGGTAGCTAATGATAATGGGGCATATTGAACCACATCTGTAACCTTATAATTGAGATAATTTTGTTTTTCTTCATACACTTACGGACGTACGGAATTCTACCTATCGTTCTCAAGGAATGTGCGCCTGAATTAACACAAGTTTTCTGCAGATTGTTTACCCTTTCATACAAATTTGGTGGGTTTCTTTCCAGCTAGAAGACAGCTACAGTGCAACCAATTCCAAAAAAAAGGAAAGAAGACCCTCCCTAATAATTATAGACCATTTGCACTATTATCTACGATCTCTAAAGTGATGGAGAAAGCAGTCAATACCTAGAGAGCTACGAAATTGTGAATGACCGGTAATATGGCTTTCGTCAGCAGAGATCAACACGAAACCTGCTTGCCCACGTAACAAATGTATGGCAGGAATCTATAAAAAAACATGGGGAATCAATAGCTGAAACATTGGATAACTACAAAGCTTTTGACCGAGTCTGATGGCACCAAAGCCATCTTGGAAAACTTTCGTCATATGGTTTGCCGCCTCAACTTAATCGCTTACTATTGAGTTTCCTCTCAGATAGATAACTTTATGTGGTGATTGACGGTTTTCTATTTCGTGCCAAGAGCTACTTTAAATCCCAGCAGTTCCTCATAATACTCGTATACTAAGCACAGATTTGAAATTTCCCCGAGAACTGTTCACATGTTTGGAGTTCGACTGCCAAACATACGCTGAAGCTCTTGGATTGTATCCAGAAGAGACCTATTTGCTTGATTGATGATGTCCCACTTACGAGTTCATTGACCTCTTTAAAACATCGTAGAAAGGTAGGAGATCTCTCCCTTTTCTATAGATATTTTCATGGTCGGTGTTCATCTCAAATCGCGTATGTTGTTCCACCACAAGAGATTCCAGATAGGCGGACTAGACGAACTCAAACTAGTCACACCTTCATTGTCAAGCTCTTCCTACGAGACTTCTTCTTTTATCGAACAGCAAAGTAGTAGAACTTTTTACCTAGTGAGGTCTTTCCCTATGCCTATGTATATATATATATATATATATATATATATATATATATATATATATATATATATATATATATATATATATATATATATATATATATATATATATATATACATATATATATATATAGGTTTCCCTCTCGTGAAGTCGAAGTATAAAAAAAATATATTTCGAGACAAGGGGTCATTCACAAATTACGTAACGCAGTTTTGGGGGGCAAGGAGTCACGGATTTGTCACATTTTGTGACGAAGGGGGGCTGGGGGTTTATACGGTCGCGTTGCGTAACAAAATGTAAATAGAAATAAATTTTTCGTTTGAATATTGCATTCCAAATAAACGGGCGTACTTGAAGTATTTTGAATTTAAGCGCGGTTTCTGAGGAGTCGATAAAGTAGAATTCACACAAGTGTGATGATGGGATTTTCTACTTTTACAACTAAAAAACAATGTCTGGTAAGAACAAAAATTCGTATAGCAAATTGTTTTTGATACAACAAAATGAGAATTTGAGGGGGGTACATTTATAACACGTTACGTAATATCCCGGGGGGGGGGACTCAATGGTTTGTTACTGTTCGTGACAAAAGGGGGAGGGGGGATGGAAAAATAGTGAAAAGCAGCGTTACGTAATTTGTGAATGACCCCAATACATTTTTTACTTTTCATAAATTCCGCATCTATCGCTTGGGCAAAAGCACTTCATTTTATCTATAAAAATTGGGCTTTCCTCTGTTATACTAATTATGCAAAAATATTGTTAACCATATGACGACAATAAGAGCGTACGAAATCTGTATGATTTTTTATTGGCCCACTGCGTATATATCTAATGAAGTATATAACGAGTATGTCCGACCGGAGTCGGAGATCCATTTGATTTATGACATAACTGAGACAGTTAACTTTTAACAATAATTGTTGAAATACCAGACTGAACTTATCTACTTTATAGAGTAACGGGACTTCATCCCGTGCCGCACTCAATCTAACACTTCATCATCATCATCATTTGAGTAGAGGGGGCTTATCCCCCAAATGCACTTGGGCCACTTAGTTGGGCCGTTTGTATGCCCCGTGGTCAGAAGCCTGTTCTATCCTAGCAGGTTTGTGGCCCGCCAGAAATTCAGAATATTGCCAGTGCTGGCTACCACATAAGTTCTTCTCGGAGCAATTTTGCTTGTCCAAGTGTCGGTGCCTGAGGGATACTAATGCTGGGCATTCCAACAAGATGTAAGAGGCAGTTTCATCCGCTTACATCTGCACTTCCTACATATTGGGTCATCTGTGATGCCCATAGTGTGAAGGTGTTTGTTAAGACGACAGTGACCGGTTAGGATTCCAGTCATTTCTTTGATGTCCTTTCTGTTCAGAGAAAGGAGTTTCTTTGAGAGCTTAGGCACAGCCTCTTTGATGAAGAGATTGGCTCGGTTCAGCCGATTTTTCGATCGTTTGGCTTTTTTTGTGCTTCATTTCCTCGACTAATAAGATGCTGAGTGAGCCCATTTTGCGTTGCATTACAATGATTTATGACTTTGACGAATAAATAACTTCACTCTGGCATTACCTGGATTTGAAAACCAGGTTATATTTTTTTACGAAAAGTGACGCTTTCACAAAATGTTGGAGAGTTCGTTTGTGGTTGTTGGGAAAATGGGAAATAGCATAGAATATGCAACTCGTTGCTTTAACTTCAAAAATACTACGAAGTACTACTTAATAATTTTATTTCTTATTCTAATACTGATTATAATGTATGATGAGATCAAAATATCTTATGATGGTTACTTATATAAAAATTAGTCTTGTCTCGCGGAATGTGTGGTGCATGCAAATGTAAATTCCTTCGCATTTATGAATCAATGCAAAAGGAACATTTTAACTTGCAAAAAAAAATTAACTAACAATTTAAAGAGAAAAGGTTGATATTGGAAGGTGCATACAAATAAATATCGTAATATTGTTTACATATTTTTTTCCTACATTCTCTCCAGCACTTGCTGTCCCTGTACAAGACTTTGCAAGCTCTGGAAATTATAAAAAATACTGTTTGGTAGGAATCACAATCAGAAGTAGTCACACCGATCTTGGAATACTGTGGGTAAATATCGATAGAGGAAAAGATGATGGCATTCAAACGTTGGATGAAAGCTGGTTTTTACAGAAAATGTACAGTCGATATGAGGTGAGGATACAACTAACCAAGAGATGTGATGTTCATGTGCATTGTTTTTCCTTGAGCAATTTCACAAAATAGGTAGTTTGGTGTAAATACCTTCCAACGTCAAAAATACTTAATACTAGAATAGTTTGTACAAAAATCATATTTGGAACTTTAGAGCTATAAAATATCTTTAGTTAGTCAGTCTTAAGGGTTTGGCTTTTTCAGCCTGGCACTTAGGTTTGGCTGCCATGTCTTTACCATGTTTCGATTTTTCATGAACATTCAAATCATATCTATGTTTGAAACGTCTGTCACAAAACAGGCAGGCATATTTGGGTTCCTGGCCGCATTCAAACTTGTAATGACGTGTTAGAGAGTGTTTCAGTCTGTAAGTTTTTGTACATTTAGAACACATGAACAGTTCGGACAAAACGGGAATTTCAAAATTTTCGCTAAAAGATACTTCTTTCCGTTTCTTCGATTTAATTTTTAGTTTTCGATTCTCCTTCCCCGTGCAAGAATCTGAAAATGCATTTTTCATTACTATCACAATTTATTAACTACATTTTGACCCCCTAAAATACTGAAACTAAAAATCTTCTACTTCAAGGTTACTACAAAAATAACTAGTAGTAATCTAAGTGCAAACAATTGTATCTACGGAAAATCTAAGGTATTACATGTGAAACTTAGAACTTTTGATCTTCACAAATGGCAAAAGAATCGACGCTTCGGGTTGAAGGATGTTTTAGACCATTGTGAAGCTTCTAACCGTTAATGTTACCAAACCTAGAATGTCATTTCTAGATATGCTTGTAATTCCATGAAAGAAGAATTAAAATAAAATTTTCTAGTTGGAGAAAAAGATCAGTTTATATTTCTCCTTTAATATAATTGATTATTTACGTATTCAAAATGGCATCTGTGATAATATGTCATATTTACCACTTCTTGAACAATAAAAACAACATTAGATTATCTGCATATCGACCAATTTTGGGAAACACTACATGCTTCTAAACAATAGCACCAATTTTAAGAATAAAGAACCAACAAACAATTTTCAGTGTTTATAGTCATGTAGATTCTCGTTGTTTTTTTTTGCGTAGAGGAGGGGAAATCTTGCATAGGCGCCTCGGGTGCCCGTACCCCCGTGGGATTCCTACCGACTAAAACCCCTCCTCCGTGAGGTTAGTTCTTCATCCTAAGGGGAGCTCGTGGTTAGAATATATTACTTCTTCGATATCAACATCATGAGTCCAGAGATCGCTTGCCCTTTCAGTTAAGATTTCATCCCCGGAATATCGGTCGTCTGCTTTGTCTTTAATACAATCGCCAGGTTTGGACCTGTAAAATAAAAACGGGTCAAAAACGAAGTACCATTATCGCAAATCACTTCTTACTGTCGCTTAAGTTGACTTCTTTCCTTGGCATGGTTGAGAACTCCTTTTCTGAAAATATTAGCATTCTTCTTTCGTATGTGGAAAATAAGCACATAGTAGGGCTTCAATAAAATGTCTGTGAATCCCGTGAAAGACCCGAAACGATTCCTTCTCTAATCATTTCCTCCGTGATACACCTGTCAAGGAGTAATTGACGAGGAGATATGAGCTGGAAACGCGTTCAATGACCATGTAGTCTATCTTAACAGCATCCTATTTGAATAGAATCAAACATTATGTGATGAAAATTCATTCCAAACTTAAATAAAATAACTATCTTAAGGTCGATTAATTTAATAAATAAATGTATCGTCTAATTTAGATTCTTCTTCGCAATACGACAACGGAAAACTGCTGACAAATACCAGCTGCTCTGTGAAAGGGTTAATTATTTTGGGAAACTATCACGGTATCCATGCTACATGAACTCACGATAATTACGAGACATTTTTGTTATGAAACCCCTCACCACCGCGACCTTTGCAGATCTATTGTGTGTGTGCCCTCTAGTTATGTATGTTAGATCCGTCTTTATTTGTAGACTCCATGGGCCAGACCTCAGGTCCTCCTTATAATGGCAGGGTTGTGGTTTTCGTTTCCTGTCATTTTTGAACCTTAGCCTTGTTAGGCATTCGCAGTAGCACAGTATGTGTACCGAGGTCTCCTCGTCTTCTTGGAAGCAGAACCTGCATAGAATTGTATTTGCCAGTTCGATGTTGTTCATGTGTTTGTTGAGTCTATAATGCCCTGTCAGTAGCCAAACCATGATTCTAGGTGATCTTCTATTCTCTCGACCAATTAGAGCTCCTACGTGCTCCTTCTAGGGCCACTGAATCAGCCTCGTCGTTGCCTTTGTAGCCGGTTTGGCCTGGTATCTAGGCTAAGGACAGTCTGTTTGGACTGTCCAACTCTTGTAGGGTTTCTAAGCAGCCCCAGACAAGTTTGGAATTGACCTGTGAGGAACTGAATGCCTTTATAGCCGCTTGGCTGTGAGAGTATAGGCGATGGTTTTTCTCTGAAACTCTTACATTAATAGCTCTTCGGCACAGTGATGTATTGCAGCAGCTTCTGCCTGGATTATCGTCACCTGTTTGCCCAAACTCAGTGAGATTCTTGTCTTTGACTTGGCCATATATTCCTGCTCCTGCACCTTCCTCGGTTTTTGAGCTGTCTGTGTAACAGAAAATTTCTGCATTCATTTAAGGTCCTTCCTTTCATACCTCTCTGCCTATTATGACTATTTTGAAGTTTTTCTCGGAGCTTGCAAATGGGAACACTTCACTTACAATAACCCCAAAGCAATTATTAATACAATAAATAACAGAATAAATAAAAATCAATGCACCAACATATATTCTTTATTTTTATAATAAATTCAACATGAAAGTTGATAGACGTACAATAAAAATGAAAATTAACAATCATCTTAAAACTAATGAAGACTGGTTCAGATTATCAAGCTGCGAATGTCGAGCCGAACCTCTTCCAATGAACGTTCTCCTCGCTCGGTGTTACAACTGAACTCAAGTTCAAATACGTTTATGATTCACCTTCTAAGTAACAAGGCCAAGGTGCTCTGGCGCAATTTCAAATTTAATTCAACAATATTTGCATTTACTAGCAGGAAAATCAAATATCTTTTTATCTTTTTAAATAACCATATTTTCTGAATCTTGTTTAACTTCATCAAAAATTTAATTATGAATTCTCAGTACTTTGCTTTCACTCTGGCATTAACCATCAACATTTACTGCCCATCTTTCGATGGGAGGAGATTAGAACCAATACGCCACTAGAAGTTTCACAGGGGAGTACTATTACTACCACACTGTTGCCAAATCTTCTCATCATGGTGAACCAGATGCTGGTCGTAAAACATAGAGTAAAGTAAACTCAAACTTGCATTATTCACATTTTATATATTGTTTTTTGATATTCGATTTTTGTAATTCGCAATTTCTCTATTGTTCATTAACAACAATATATATACTTGTCATTTTTTTGCGTAGAGAAGCGGAAATCTTGCATAGACGCCTCGGGTGCCCGTGCCCCCGGGTGTGTCGGATTCCTACCGACTAAAACCCCTCCTCCGTGAGGTTGGTTCTCCATCCTAAGGGGAGTCCCACTGCACTGCGGTCATTATAGTCCTATTGTGCCCTCACATGTTGCTACCTCCTCATCATTCCGGTGTATTCTATGAATTTCAGTAGCCTGATATAGATACTTCTGATTTCCTAGGGTGTAGTTTTATCGTTTCCGAGGTATGTTCGACGACCAACCGCGTATGCCGTGCACTGGCCCAGCACATGCATAGGTGCTGAGCGTCAGCAGATTTTTCACTCGTTGCTGCTGGAGTCTCCCATCAGTCGCTTGGAGTGCGACATACGGGGCAGTTTCCTCCAGTAGGCACAGTGCTCTATCTCGAGCCATTTTTGGATTACAGATTTCGCTGTGGCATGAGAAATGCCACAGGTTGGCTTTGGTCCAATCAGTGGTTTTTCCGCCCCCGCTTTAGCGAGTGCGACGGCAGTTTATGTCTCTTGTCATTGCTTTTAATAGGATTTGGTTTATTTCATTATGAATGAGGTTGAGTGTGCAGCAATCTCCATTCTGGGAACGAGAGTAGTTTGCGGATGGCATGAAGGTTCGGGTCGACAATCTGAACCAGCCCAAAAATATTGAGTTCCAAGTTTACTAATACTTGGAACATAGAATAGTTAATCGAGGTGATTTATTGAGAAACACGTTGAATCCAATATACGATGCCTATATGCGCACAAGAATATTTAACCGTGGTGTGAGAGAATTAATAAGTCCCAGGGGGAGTTTTCAATAATTCGAATTCCTGCTCGCACAACAGCAGAAGTTAACAAGGAGTCGATCATCCTTCATATTAAGACCTTCTACAATTCATGGAAGATTTTAATATTATTCAGTTATTTTCCACAACCATTGTATAAATGCAAAACGAAACTAAGAAATAAAATATTTATGATGTGAGTAGATATTGTTAACACTGTGGACTCATTTAACATGACTATTTAAACAAGTTTTTTTTCGGATGATTTATCTTAATGTGAGCTTCCAATTCTACAAGATTGGAGTGAGTGAAGCTACAACTAGTACAACCGTATTTAACACGAGAAGCTGTACCTCTACAAGTTCTAACATGTATGGCATGTTCGTCTCGTTCTCGCAATTCTCGACAAAGAGGACAACGAATAGTATCGACAGGTTTTCTCATTTCGGTTATATCTCGCTCGCAAGCGTACTTTTTCTTCCTATTCGCCAAGTCTTTGGGAGACATACTCAAGAACAACTTCATCCGTGTTCGCGAAATCTTTGTACTAGGTTTGACACAGCCATCCATGACCGGCAACGTTTCGACGGTTCCTGTCGAGAGTGCAGGGTGACATGTTGTGGTTTCTGTATCTGATGGAGCCTTTTGTTTCTTAACTTTGTAAGGTGAAGCAGTGCCTTTTGCTTGAATCTTTCTGATTATTTTAATGATCTCTGGTTTCGGAAAAGACATGTGAGTGCTGAGTTCGTTTCTTAACTTATCTGCTGCTCGATCTTTTCCCAGATCTTCTATTGCCAGAATTTTGACTGTTGGGCTTGTTGAGACGACAAAAGTCTCACCTAAAAATAACGATGTTAACACAAAATTTGTATAGTTTAATTTTGATAACATGAACACAGAATAGTATACTATAACAACGATTAACTAATATAATAATAATAAAATTTAGATCAATTGGTTACTTCCATTGATAACTTTGTTTTCTCATTTCTTGAAGTAGTTACAACAATTGGTAAAGGAATATAAATTTATCATTACATTAGAAAAAAATAAGTAGTTATTCAGGAATGTTTATTGTAGAATCCTTACATAATCTCTAATTTCATAGACAGATATTCATACTTTGACTTATTATTCAGAAAACAATTGAAGCATACAAATTATCATATTGTATTAGTCGGCAAATATCAAGTCAAAAATGATATAAAATTATGTCAAATACTGCTTAAAATTGTTAGAATGTTCTATTCCATCCGTTGGCCTCTATAATGATATATTTTGGAGCAGCATTCTACAGTTGTCAATTATTTGCTGATAAACATTTTACCGCTGGACTTTATTCCAGAATTGGATGATTAAATGTTTGGATGTTTCCTTTTGATATGGCATGTTACGTGTATCTTCTGAAAACCAGCATAACTACAAAATGGGCAAAAAAATGCCTTTTCCTTATTGCATTCGTATATTCTATGTCTTGATAAGTTAGGTTGATGTAAGTATCGTTTTCCACAATCTCTGCATCGATATGGTTTATTTGAGTCTAAAACATGAAGTTAATTAGATCGAATTTGGCCACAGATAATGAGCAACTTACCAATTCTCTTGGTTCACATTTTTTTGTAAAGGCACGGTACAGAAATGTCATTTTATGACAACCAATGGTGTATAGATCTCGAAAGCGTTGAAATAATGCAATGAGAATGACAGCAGATACCCCCAGATTTGATGTTGCAGTCTCTCAAAGGGACATTCTTTTTATTCTGTTTCCTTGCATTTTCATACAACATTTAAACAGAAACAAAAAAATTTTATAAAAAAAACGTTCTCTCTATCATATTTTTGTTGATGTTGTTGAATATAAACATAAAAATATATTATTTATAAACACAAAGAAAATATAGAATGAAGAAGGAATGAAGTTAGTATATCACACAGCTCTACGTACAAAAAGGCGAAACCCTCATACATCCTAAGACATTTTCCGCATTGTTGCATATATTTTTGTCTTTCACTTACTCCTGTTGAGTGAGATTCATGGATGTCAATAAAAAATATGCAGTAATTCGATGCAATTTGCACTTTCTTTGTCTTGATTTTCAGAATCTGAGTTAATTAAGTCTCTTTTCTCCTGAACTTGGTTGAAACTAACGAAAGTTAAATATTCTACTGCCTCTCTGGATCCTACCGACTGCGCCAATTAGATATTTTTCCAATACCATTAGTGAGACCTGGGCGTTTACGCGAGTGACTGTCGTAATTTGTCCTAAATATCTTTATTCAAGTATATGTATTGATCTATTTTGTTTGAACTAGGATTGATAGATGATTTTGTTTTTCCCTTAATTTTAATTTAATATCTTCTAATTGGAATATTATACGATGAGTTAAATCTAAAGTGTGTTACACATTAATAAGATATAGAAAAGTGTGTTTGGACGATATTATCTTTGCTTGTTCCAGTCGAACAGGTAGTAGCACATTTTTAAGTTTCTTTTCTCTACTTGGATGAAACCAATGGATGGAAAATATTCTTCTAGTTTGTACAGCATTGCACACTTTCACTCGTTAGATAGAATAATAGAATGTTGTAAAATAGTCAGTTTATTTCATTATGTTATGAAATTTGTGCATTCCTCATAGCAACCCTTTTATTGTTGTTGTATTGATCGATAGCTGAAATATAAAAGAATGGAGGGAGAGTAAAATATTTCTCAATTGACAATATGTGGATGAAATAAAACACTATTTGTTTTATAAAAATATTTATTGAAGTATTCTACCATTACCTACAAGCAAACTAAATCTAAAGTACAACAAAAAGCGAAGGCCCTAACTTATAGGTATACAATATCATGCATATATATAGGGCAAAAAACGTGAAGACTGTCAAAGGAACTAATAACTGTTTCAGTTAGTGGTAGATCACATTTTGCTGTTTGAGTATTATTTGTTAGTTGGTTTGGGCATATTTTTTGTTATTTTTCCTTCAAAAATATCCCTATACCATTAATATATATCAATTTATAACAATTTACATACTAATCTTACATCGTAATAAAGCATTAAAATCTTTATAAAATATAGAAGCTAAATATATATAAAATTACATAAAATACGCAAGCTGTCTAGCTTAAATTTCTAACATTATTGCTATGTTATAATCGATAACATGTTCTTCTATTATAAAAGAGGTATTTTTAAGTTCTTAGAATTAGAACATAATTCATAGAAGTGGTATTCGAGATGTTTGATATTGATCGATAACAAAATATAAAATGGTCCAAAGATATCAATTGGCCCCAACATGATGAAACGTATTATCTTATCCTAAATATAACTATTTAAATGTAAATTATTAGATGCCAGTAACGAAAGAATCGAATTTTACTTCGATTCAAATATATACACAAAAGGCTTCAATAAAGTGCTGAATAACAAACCATAGAATGCAACTATTAGATATAACTTAAATAAACTAAGATTTATAACCATATTCTATAAACATTATCCGAAAGCATTATAATTTTTTAAACACATTTCCCATAGTTTCATTTACTTAAAGCTCCAAGAACGTTGTAAACTGAAAATTGATGGCAGGGAATTTATTAATCATCGAGTATCAAGCAAAAATAAAGAGCTTTTGATCTTCACTCATCTAAACGTATTGCAAAAAGCACCTACAAATTACTACATCTAAACCTAAATATTAACTAAGCAATTACTGTCTTTTAATGAAACAACAAATCTTCATAATATGAGGTAACACCTAGTAGTAACGTCACAAGGAACATGAATTGTGTGAGGCACTTGTGTGAAAAATTGGCGATTGTATACGTTTATTGTTTTGTAAGCGGTGAATCTCCAGTGTCTTGTTCAAAAAACAGTAAAAAATTCTATCGATGTCACATTGGGAAAGTTCAATTACCGAAACTTTCTTGCCCATCAATATAATGTATCAGTAATTTATTACTCTTGATGCTCCATTTCGAATCAGGAAAGAGAACAGCCTCACAGCCATATGTGAAAAATTGCTGCATATTAGAGATAATTCTGCAGAAAATATCGAATAATATCAAAGGATATGGAAAAGCTATAACGGTTAGATAAGAAGCTCTCCTTTAATATGGACCATCTGAAGAGTTTCAGTTGGAACCGAAACGTGAAACCAACTTGAATGAAAAAAAAAACTAACGTATCTGAGCAGAATCCTGCAAAATCAGCTGGAACCATCCAAGAAATTTTATAGATACTGGGGCAAGTGACTAAGGCTGCATAACTAAACAAGTTAGAAAGAGTATAGGTTCAACTATTGCTAATCTTTGAGATATAGGGTCATAGGAATATATTACATATATTACTGAAGGCTGAGGGTACACCAGTTGGACGATGTTACACCCACGGTTTCTGAAGGTGTGGATTTTCGAAGAACAAATCAGCAACTCAATGAAAAATTATAATTTCAAAATTAAACCGGTCTTTACTTGTTGGAAATCCATTATTTTACAAATGGACACAAATTATACACAATAGAAGAATTCCAAAATAAGAGAAACGAAGACATGTTCCGCCACACAGTGGCTTCTCCAGATTAACAATGATATTACTAACTATTTATACATGAAGAAAAAATTACCAAGGGGGCTAAATCAATGATTACAAGAGTACAGGTTGTTTAGACGAAGGGATTTAAATCTAATAATGAGTTTGCGACAGGTTGTTTATGTGGAAAGAAATTAAGCCTGTTTATTGATTAAAATATTACTTTTCTTATATTTAAAAGTTTCTGAGTATTCTAAATTATCTAAAAGGTCTACCTTTAATTACCACATGCAAGATTTGAAAATTTGTATCAAATTAGACTCTAAGAAATGTTTGGCATAATGTTCGCCCAGTCTGACCTACATAAAGCTTGGACAAGATTCACAATTTAACACATACGACTCCAGATCTCAGTCTTTTTTCTGACTCATCTATCATTTTTCAAATATTGACCTGGGGTATTAGTACTTTGAAAGAAGTAATTGAATTTATATTATTTAATTCATCTTTTATATCATTCGCGATTTAATCTTTCTATAATTCTCCAAGTTATTGAGTTATTTAGTTATTTACCAGCAATATTATATTCTTTCTTTTTCAACATACTACCTATTAGATTGTGGCCGGAATTATTGTTAACTGCTATCTGTATTATAACTTTTGAAAATTTTGAGCAATTAACAATCATTTCGACCACAATCTGATAGATAAAATGTTGAACAAGAAGGAACATAATATTGCTAACAATGAAATTTTCTTCCTCTAAATCTCAATAATTTGGAAAATTATAGAAGCATTACATACCTTGGTGAAATAAAACAAGGATTAAATAATAAGAATTATAATGGCCCATCATTAAGTCAAACCCCTTGGTCACTTCCCTGTATGTATAAATAGCTAGCAATAGTCCAGTAGTTTTAGGCAGAACGTTTTTCAGAGATTTTTGTAGGTAAGTATTGGTTTTGGTATCTGAAAACATGTCTCACTATTCTGAAAATTCAATTTTGGTGGAAAACGTGTTGAATAGATATAATTTTCGGGGTTTATCGACCAACAACTGTCGCTAGCTCAAAGGAGATGTATTTAATCGAAAAACGTTTCAGATAAAACTTGTTCAGCATCAAATTTCCCATAAGAATCGACTATTCGGATTCAAAATTTCACCGGATTTTCCACGCCAGAGGCGGGAAATTCGAATAAAAGTTTAGTTTGGATTTTTTTTACAACGTATTTTGTAATGAAAATTTATGAGCAAGATATATTGTGGAATATCTGCCAAAAGCATAACGTATACAATCGCCGCTATAGTATCACATGGTTATGCGCTTACTGGTATCATAACTGGATTCGATAACACTCTTAATACATATAAAATAGTAACGATTATTCTATTAATTATGGTAAAATTGTTTTCTTTATAGGAACAGATTTAAATGACCAACAGGAATACTTAAGTATTATTTATAAATTGTCAAGGTTTAATATCACAAGTTTGATGAAATCTGTGCCAGCTTTCATAAAGATATGAATGCTAACAACTAGAACAGATTTCGGGCAGTTGACAGGAGATTATCGAATTCTTATGAATCGAGCATACTGAAACGAGCGAAAAGGACCAACACATACCACCTTTTTTGGTTCATTCATAGTCTGTATGCTATTGAATGTTCCCAATAGCATAATATTGTAACAACATTCCCCACTGAAAATTGAAACGTTGGTCCGGGACAAAACTTATCTTCCGTGGTAAGATTCTGGGTTCTCTTGCACCCCGCATGAATCGGTACAAACCTGGGACAATTCAACATGACCTATTTCTAGCTCGGAATACGGAACACGATGGTGATGTATGTGTTAACTATTCTTACCATTCTTCAATGCATTGAAATCGCAAATTGAACAAATTTACTATGATTTTTCTAATACTAAATTTATTTGTTCAGTATACCAGTTTCATGTAAAATATCATATAATTGTTGAAGATATTCAAGACACATCATACGTTCATCACTTCGTGCAAACATGCATGATAATAATTCGGTCTTTCTTTTATTTC
Source organism: Endomychus coccineus (assembly GCA_958510875.1). Lineage (NCBI taxonomy): Eukaryota > Metazoa > Arthropoda > Insecta > Coleoptera > Endomychidae > Endomychus > Endomychus coccineus. The sequence continues at coordinate 290,036,627 of OY294067.1, forward strand.
AAAAATTCTGGGAGATATTTGAGATTATTAGAATAAGGCGGCATATCGATGAGAGTACAAATGGAACTAAAATTCAGTTTGTCTGAAATATATCTAAAGAACAGAAAAATGACTCATTTCTAGTGAACAAGTATTGAGATATTTAAAAAAATATAAAATAGTTGACACTGAATATATTATAACAGTATTGATAATAAATAATCACCCTTATCCACTAAAAATACTAATAAAGTATTGAGGACCTTTCTGTTACCAAGTAGTCATCATCAGAGTACACTAAATTATAAATCAAAATGTGCTTGTTTAAATATATTTGGCGATAATAATGTAAACAATGGGCCTCAGCTGGAGATAAATCGGAATATAAAAAATTGCTTCTTCGTTTATACATTTCCATCCGTTCTAAATTACCTAGATATTTGTCTGTAGTGTGCTTCAAGTGATAAACTTTCTTGAGAAATGGTGTGACCTGTATTCAAAATATATTCGGCTACCACTTATTTTTCAACATTATTTTTCTTTATATGCGTAAAATGTTCTTTAGAACGAGTTCAAATGTCACTTCTAGTTTGACCGACATAACATTTTAAAGACGACTCACAATTGATTTTCGTAAATCCCTGCATTTTGAACACATTTAATAGCTTCCTTTCCTTGATATTAACATTATGAAAGATGGTAATCACTTGGATTTCGACATAAGCAGAATACCCACTCAAACAAATAGGCATATTCCTGCAGATGCAGCTGCACCATTTACATATAAAATAATTTCGTTTAATACTCTAGTTCATAGATCATTGAACTTCCCTTTGAGCCAGCAAAAATTATAGCAACGAAGTTGAGAAACTTCAGCAAATTGCGATGGGCAATGGTTAACAGAAATCTTTGATCAATAATTCAATTTCTAAACAAAAAATGAAATTGGAACGTAGCCAACTAACCAAATTAGAGCCATTACCTTCGAATACTTCAATAAAATTCAAAAGTTTCACTTAGCATTCTTCAGTAATCAATATATTTCATAGTTTCTTTTCTAAATTTGCAATACAACCAGTTTATAGATGTAATAACAAGCTAAAACAACGTTTAGGCAACACCTTTGATAATCAATAAATAATAAATAATCAATTGTGAGTCGTGTTCAAAATGTTATGTAGGTCAAACTAGAACGAACGAAATGTATAAACGAAAATGCAATTTATTAAATTCCGATTTATCTCCAGTAACCCATTGTTTTCCTTATTATCTCCAAATAATATTCAAACAGGCACATTTTTATTCATAATTTTGTTCACGCTGATGATGGCTTGGTAGCCGAAAAGTATTCAGTACTTTAATAGTATTTTTAGGGGATAATGGTAATTATTTATTATCAATAGTATTAAGATATTTATTCCTTCTCATAAGCTAGTATAGTTATAGTCAATAAACAAAATAGTTACCATAGAGAAATATATAGATGGTTTTCCAATAGGAGCATTACGAATCAACTGTCAAACCCTATACGCAGCGAGATGGATGCATTGTTGTTGTCAATTTTACTTGTCAAAGTTTGCCTTTTTTATGAAAAAAAGATTATTCAAATTTATCAACATTCTCGTCGTTGACACAACGTTAGGGGCATTTCATCACACTCGTTCTGCTTGATCCATGATTGAAGTTGCTGTGATTGAGAATGAGAGAAACAACGGCATGGAATGAAGCGAATATGGCTGCCGAACTTCTTGGGCTATGTTAAATCTTTGGTACAAAATTTGAGTAACTTGAGAACCAACAATGAAGCCATCATTCGCAATATACGGGCTGATTACAATATTATGGAAAAATTGGATTCAAAGGATCCATTCCTGCAGACGTAGAAAACATTTGAAAGTTATCTTTGATGGTATTAAATATACTTGAAACTGATATAATAAAATCTCACTATTTTTTCTTCTGTTTCAAAAATCTTTTGTAGTGCTCTTAAAGGAAAACCCATCACATACGTTCGTGAGAGTACAATAGTACCGACAACAAATGATAATTCTGTTTAGTTTCCTAAATATATCTGTGCGTAGACAGTTTTTTCTGCGATCGATGAGTATATTCTATGCAGATACACAGTTATTGTTCGGAGCAATTGATTTTATAAATAACGATAATGAAACAATAAAACTATAAAAAAATATATAAATCTATGTAGGCAACAAATAAAATAGAAAATATACGCTGCGTTACGAAAAGCTGGATTATTCATTTTCGTACAATTTCCATGTTATGAGGATGTGAGGAGGAGCAAGATCGATGAAAATCTAACAATGAATGAGCAAATTAATTCTATATCCAATATCCTGTGAAAATATAAATTCTTACTCAGTAAGTTAGTTTCATAAGACATAGTTTCAGAATCCTAGAAGTCATTGAGAATTCAATTCGAAAATATTACTTCCACAAAAAATCGAGCAGTATTTGAAACAATTTGAAGAAATAATTATAACAGCGGTTACAACATCGTTTTTTTTTCACTAACACTCATCTCATCATTTCACTTCACACAATCCAGACATTTTCTGTCTGGAAACTCAAATTTCCATCAATCGGATTGCGAATTGCTTTCACTTTTCACAATAATTTCATTTTTAACAGCTGAATAATCAATTTCCCTATGCATTCTCTCCATATGTCTAGACATGTGCATTTTTTGCTTGGCCTTGTACACGCAATAAGGACACTTGAATTGCGGATCTTTTCCGCATTCCCATTTCTGATGGTTTCTCAATGAACTTTTCAATTTGTAAATCCGTCCGCAATCAGAGCAATCGTAACCCGCGCCTTCCGGGGTCAGTGATGTTCGATTTAGGCTCTTAGATTTCGATGAGGGACTTAATTGACCGCTATTAATCGACTGAATCATGGATTTTTTCATACTTTCGCGCATCAACAACATCGGTAAAGCCAAATGGGAAGGCCATTTCTCCCATGGCCTAGCAACACGTAAATCCTCGGCTGAAAAAAAAATTATGTTAGAACAAAAATAAGAAAACAATAAGAAAATATAACCAAATTAAAACAGAACTTATATACAACGAAATTGAAGAACGAAATAAAATCATAATAAAATAATATTATTTATTCAGAATAAACCAGTCCTTTACCTTACAATAAACGGTAATATACGTGATGAATTAAGACTAGCAAAAAATAAACTGTTAAGTTAAAATAAGTATCAAATAAAAAATTAACTTGAAAAATAATTTTCATAACCCTTAAAAATAATATAAAGTGATAATACGAGAAATATCTTCATTACAATATAAAATACAATAATATTACAACTCATGATTTATATAATACATAGATACTAAACGCGTAAGAGAATTTTTTTTGAACATACCATTTCTTCTTTCATTGAAGATTGTAAATTATACAAGTGTCATATTAAGTTGGAAGATTTAAGATGTTTCCGGGACAGTCACAAACTAAACTTTACTCCACAACAATTCTGGATTGTTTTCTTCCAGAATACCTATTTTGTCTTTATGCTGTCGCTTGATATGTCTCATTTGATGAGCTTTTCTCTTACATTTCTGCGGGCAAAATGGGCATTGAAACTGCGGTTCTTTCCCACATTCGTAGGTTAAATGTCTTTGCAACGAATCTTTCCGTATGTAGCTCCTATTACATTGAGGACAAACGAAATTTCCCCTAATCCTGTGGCTTGGAAGGGTCGGTTTACGTTTCCGTTTCGTTTCTGCTTCGAGCCATCCTAACCACGGCTTGAAAATATTCTCGCATGAATCTTCGTTTTTAACTTCTGTCTTCGTCGAGAACTTAATATCTTCTTCGCCTTCTTTCAGTTCGATTTTAATTGGGAGTTTGTGCGGAAAATCTGTAAATGATACATGTTAGAAACTTCGCTCTCAGTTGTACCAATGCTTCAAAATAAACCTGAGGTTGCAAACAAACACAAAACAAATTTCTAATTAATCCAACAAAAATTGAACAAGTGATGTCAACTTACCAGACAAATGAGAAATCGTTATAGTAGTCGAGGAAATAAAGCACTAAAATAGGTTCAACCTTCCATTACTGGCGCAGTTGGACGGATTGAAATGCTGTTTTCTGCACTCGATTCGAAAGATAATTTAGAGATTTTATGCTTGTTTTTTGTGGAAAAAATTTATTGCATTTCTACAGCCAAAAAATGGATTTTTCTGAGTGCACTTTTTGAGGTGAATAAAAAAACGGACTTATTGACTTCGCGGGGGTTTTTGGGGTCGCTGATCATTAATATGATATTCAAAAAATGCCTTGAGGTCTCCTTGGACCATTCCCAGGGTATACGGGGGATATCGATGCATTTCGTTAAAATTTATTATTGAATGCTTGTCAACTGTTCGAGTGAAGATATAAAGGTCACTAATGATGATTACGAGATGCAAAAACTTTCCTGTTATACCTGAGGATATATCTTCTAGAAATTCGTTAATTTTTCTTCATAATTATAAGAAATTCTGGCTCTCAGGGGTTTTCGAAGTCAACGATCACCATTATGACACTCAAAAAGTTCATAGTCGTGACCCTGAGAACGCAAACTACAGCCTTTTTAATTTTTCATATTTTTTCAATGTCTAAAAAAAACAATTATCGCTATTTGAAAATTCTTATGTATGTATAGAATGTTCAAGAATCATTTTATTATTTTGCTAAATTACGATTTTAAATTTCTATTGAAAAAATCAGATACTTAAAAGCGCACTTTTTGCATGTCTCAATAACAACAACATATTTTTATTTCATAAATTCATTGTTTTATTGTTTTTTTTTACTTTTCATTACTTTTGGGCCAAAGTTAGGAAAGGGTATTTATATAAACGCTATTTGTATATAACAGATTTTTCAAATAGTGATACTTTTTTTTCAGATATAAAAAAAATATCCATAAGAAAAAAGCCGTAGTTTGTGTTCTCAGGATCACGACCAGTGTCACAATAGTGATCAGCGACTCCGAAAACCCCTGTGAGCCAGAATTTGTTGCATTTTATGAAGAAAAATTTACGAATTCCTAGAAGACGTAGATATTCGATCTCCGGGTATCCCCAGGTACTGCAGGGAAGTTTTTGCATGTCGTAATCATCATTAGCGACCTTCATATCCTCACTCGAATAGTTGACAAGCCCTCGTATACCCCGGGGATGGTCCAAGGGGACCTCAGGGAATTTTTAAAACACCATATTCGTGATCAACGACCCCAAAAGCCCCGATAAACCAATTCGAGAAAACCGCATCTCAATCCATCCAACTGCGCCAGTGATGGAAGGTGGAATGCTTTATTTGCTCGTCTATAGATTTCAACTTCAATAAATACTGAAAGTTCACATACAGATACGTTCGACGATGGAGAATGCATGTAAAATTACCTCAGAGTAACTTGGCTCTTGTACGTGTAATGTGACTTGTGTTGTACTTATAAATATTTGCAATGTTTCTCTTCATTCGTAAATATATTCTAATTAAATTATATATTGCTATGAATTATCCATAATATAGTTTTTGCAGCGTTGGGACTAAACTTTGCATTCACTCCCTCATTTTAGGGACTCGAATGCCACATTTACTTCCTTACGACTGAAATATTTTAGTCCCAAGGGAGTGAAAAATACTGGTGCCTTATAGAATTAAAACCCATCCGTAGCTCCATTGTTTGAATGCTGATCTTATAAACAGAATGGTGCACGTTCAAATCTCGGGATCGACATTTTTTTTTTCTAGTTTTCAAAAACTTTTTATGGTGAATTATCAATAATATTTAATGTTGAATATTTATTACATAATTTCTTATCACTTTGTATGTTTTAGTCCCTGCAGCGCAGAAAATAGAGTATATGTCACGAAACTGAAGTGCTTTTAAATGTCGAGAGTGAAGACTGTTCAGTCACTCTTTAGTCCCTTGAATAGAATACAATTCAAAATAATTTATTCATTTATACGAAGAAATCGGTCTTCCACTTGACAAAATAAATGATCAAGTTCAGAGGCACCATTTTAAGAATGTGAATCTCATATGAATAACCTCAGAATAATTATATATATAATTCATACCTGGGTCAAGAATCTTTATTATAACCTCAGAATAATCAAAATAATGTAAAAAATTGGTATGTTCAAAATCATTGATGCTTCAGTGATTTTTTTATCAGAGCTGAATTAGGGATGGAGCCTTTAGATTTTGTCAACATAGTACAGCTCGCCTATTGCACCGTAGTACAGCTTCATCAATTTATCATACGAGTCACCCTGTAAATATTTTCGCTTTCGGCTGAAACTTTAGCATTCCAATCTACCGGGATAAAAACCACATTAGTTTGAAATAATATATATTTTCTGCAATAATTTCTCATAATCCCAAATTAACAGTTCAAAAATATATCTATAAATCAACCAAAATTTAACGCAGGAGAAATCAAATAAGAAAAAAGATGGAGGTCTTTCTAGTATGTTCTCAAATTCAATAGTTTCCAGCACAGCGATGTATTATTCCACATCATGATGAGATAGTATATCCCAAAACTAATATATACGAGAGGAATAAATATCCTCTTTTTGCCGATAGGTCTGAAGTAGCTCAAATAAGACAAAGTGATTCATCAACAATGTCTTTGATGAAAAGTAACAAATTGGCAATCCTGTAGTTGCCTTCCTAGAGTTAAGGAAGGACTATATCATCCAAAGTCTGTCTTTTAGTAGTAGAATCTATTGGAGCGTTGTGTAATTTTAACATATGTCTTCTTAAATTCCCTTTTTGTCTAGCCTGATAGGAACATAGCGAGCATTTGTATTGAGGTTCCTTCCCACATTCATACAATTGATGGTTTCGCAAAGATGCTCTCCACTTATAGGCTTTTTTACAGGATGTACATTGGAATTGAAAGAATTCTAAAATCAAATGAAAATATATATTCTCTGCAGTTAACTCTGTAAAGAGTTTGAAGATCCGAATTCAATATTAGTAGAAATGAGAAATAGATAAAAAAAATTATAATATTCTAGTGATGCATTTATAATAATAACCCTTCCACAAGACCAGTTGTTACAATTTAATTGGAGCCAAACATGCCCTAAAACTTATCTGCAAATACACAAAATACCTCACATTCCATTATTGAATCGAAATAACCTCTTTATATAACCTTGCAAGTATCAATGGATTATATTTGAACAGTTATTCTGTACAGTGATATATTCCATGATGGACTAAGTGGAATCAGCTAGGTTGTAGAATATTCCAAATCAAACAACAATGTCCAAAACATCCATACAGACAAACTATTCAACCTGATATACCTGGGTGTAGACTTGCTCGACAAGTGTATTATTATCATGAGGCAATCATACAAATATAAAGTGTTTATTGTAAGATCCAGTGAACAACTGTTTTACATAAAACAATAACATGTAATAATCAAATATATGAAGTTGATGATTTGGATTGTTGTTGAAACATTCTTCATTCCCTCAAATTTTTCTCATATTTAGACAAGTCCGTTCTGGATGCATGAATACTATGTTTGGCTGCCAAATGCTGTTGGAAGTGTTGAGCGTATTTTGTAGAAAAACTGCAACTACTGCAGTAGTATTTAGCTGCTATTCCACAAGTATATTTCTTGTGGTTGTACAAAGAAGCTAAATATTTAAAACTCCTCCTACACTTATTGCAATCGTGGCGAACTAAAATTCAAAACAACAATTAGTAATGGTATCTATAAAGAACTACTAAGAATGTACATATTATGGAAAATAATAGTATAAACCAAAATCGATATCTGGCATAGTTCCATGCCCCGCAATCACAAGATTACATTTCGATGATACCCAGTATTGATTTATTTGTTGAATAATACCAGAAGTATATGTGTGCTGTATAATATTGGCAATATGCAAATACTCGCCAGCCTGCTTTGATGGTTTCAGAATGATGGAGTAACTCAATAATCTGCAGTTTTACGATTTTATTCGTTTATATTTTGACTACACGAGAGAAATAACTATAATTTTCGTAGAACATCATGTGAGCCAAAGATGTAACATTGTGAGAGGAATTAGGCCATGGGATTTTTCTTGAAAGTTTGGAGGTTTTAAGCATACACAAAGAACTCCAACTCCACAATTTCACCGTTCCATAGAAAGATGGTTTGGTACAAGGATGTTCGGCAGGTATCTAGCTTGATAATGGAGGGACGACAAGACTCCCTAACTGGAATCGCTTGGAGCGGCATAAAAGACGACGAGCACCGACCATAGAAATATCTATGGAATATGGAGAGATCACCCACAAATCTACGATATTCTAGAGAGGTCAATGAATTCGTAACCAGACTTCTTCTGAATAGAATCTGAGAGCTCCAGCGTATGTTTTGGAGCTGAACACCAAACATGTGAATAATACTCCAGGACAGGTCAAATCAGTGCTTTGCATATTATGAGGAGTGGGGTGTAGAATAGCTCTTCTCCAATATCCTCTACAGTTCAAGGCCTATACGCTGGGTGCAAAAGTTAGTGTGACGTCAATAACAAGAGGCTTATGACAGTGTCGTTTAGTCTTGATATCGCGTTGCCGGAATCAATGAATATCGGCTGTCCATGTGAAAGAATTCATGGAAACAACAATAACAGAACAATATTCTCGCAGTTGTACCGCAGTTAGTGTAAATTTTGTCAATTATTTTGAAATTAGAACAAATTGGATACAAAATATTCTGTATTATAAGTGCAATAGCAAAGCCATGAACAATTTTTCTAGACATAACAAGTTCGGTATCGTGTATCCTCATCCAATAGATAATTGATGTTCGTGGAGAAATACATAGGTTCGGTTATTATTGCATCAGATCCCCATTTCTAAATTCTTGCCATACCTTCATTTATTGTTTCTGTTTTGCACAATTGGTTCAATTGAATGATATAGGGGCTGTAGAGGAGTAAACGGTATGGAGTGTACCATCGGTGGCAAAGCTGTAGCCGGGACATGACTTCGAACAATATATTGAGCCGATACAAAGTTGGTGCCTAGATCAATACCTGTGGAATACCAGTGTTGTATCGGAGGAGAAAACGTAATGCAAGCTTTCTGTTTGTTGAAATTCATCTTTATCTATGTTTACGTGGATCAAAATATATTCCTTTTGGAGCAGTAATAGTAAGTCCAGTTGGGTTCGGTAATTGTTCATATTTCCGGAGCAATTTGCAAAATTACAAGAAAATTCTGGAATTATTCATTTATAGGCTCTAAGTTAATTTTTTTCCTCGCTCCATTTCAAATTCTCGGAGAAGAAACGATGTTATTTCTCAATCTTGAAGGTCCCACTGATTTTTAAGTGATTTTTTGAATTATAACCACAGTTGTATTTGCCGAACGATTCAAACAAATCGACAATCGTCAGCCTATCCACTTGAGAAATAGATTTAGGCCGCCTTCACTTCACGTTATCGAATTAATTAAACTAAATATATAATATCTCCATCAAAAAAACATGGAAATAATACGCACTGCGCATATAGTTGTCAATCGGTATAGAGCTTCTTTATAGAAAATAAAAAAAAACAATTATGAGTATTTTTTATTGAACAAACAAACAATGTTGGATATCACAAAGGAAGGCATCAAATTAATAGTAACCAAACAATAATAAAAGAAAATTCCATGAGTTCAACAATTAATTCCATTTGCAGTGCAGTTTAATTCCAACATGTTTGATTTCATTCTCACGGTTTTTACAATCGAGTGGAATGTTGTAGTAAAGAATACTTTGAAAATTAGGTCACTATCAACACCTGAGGGTGATACGATTTTTACAATCGAGTGGAATGTTGCAGAACAAAACACTTTGTAAATTGGGCCACTATGGACAGACTGGTTGTCAATCACTGTCCGATGTTATTGACCATGAAAAAATTAGTGAACTATACAGCGAGCGAGCAAGGACATCAAACAATACTATCATAATAATTATTGTTCAATGTCCTTGTCCAGCAAGTACCTACATTGATCTCACTAAAAGTACTATATCTGAGCTTCACTAAGCTTCAAATAAATTGTACCAGTACACATCAATATAATATAGCATTCTATAGGGTCACTTCGTTTTCAACACGAATTGAGCCTCTGGTTTTAGTCATTTGATGTTTATTTTGAAAATGGAACTGTAAACTTTGGGCGTATTTAGTGGTGAAATCGCAGATATTGCAGTTGAATTTCGAAGATGGACCGCACGTGTACTTCATATGATTATAAAATGATGCTTGGTATTTGAAAGATCTCTTGCATTTATCGCACTTGTGCGCATAACCTGAAAATAAATTAGATGTATTAAATATGGCAAATCATTATAGATATAGCAGGAGAACGTAATATTAAAAGAGCACTGAATCTTTAAGTGGATTGATCATAGTCCGCTCGATCAATTATTTATTATATGAAAGAATAACTACTTTGTTTTCATACCACTTTTATTAATAATAACGTGAAAACGCAACTACAGTTTCAACACCGAAGTGTTATGAAGAAATCAATGAAACAGTTTATAGAGTAGATTTTCTAATTGTTTGATAATGGCACTTCGGTGTTGAAACTATAGTTGCGTTTTCACTTTATTATTAATAAAAGTGGTATGAAAACAAAGTAGTTATTCTTTTATATAATCAAAATGATAAATTACCATAAAGTAACGGCTTCCATCGATTTTTTAAATTATTTATTAAGTATTTTGATAAATATTTGGAGTTATTGCTTTCATCTCATGTATTTTTAGAAAAAAATACTACTGTTTCACTCCAGATCTATTAGTTTTTTCTAGCTCCTCTCGCAATTGGTGTCCAATTCGGACCAATCTGTATACTTTGGTTGCTGCTCACTTGCTGTAAACAATTGCCTTCAACATGACAGTTAATGTTGAAAAAATATTGTTCCCAACACTTGCGGTGAGAAATTTCCGTACATTTTTAGTTTGATTGTCTTTTGTACAGTCTTAGAAAAGAAGATGGTTCCCAACACTTTCGGAAAGAAATTTCCAGTTGGTACTAGAGTATGCAGCGTTCTCATGCGGGAAATTGTACTTGTCGCACTTGTATGGAAAAGCGCCATTTCGTTCTTATTCCGTTTAAAAGATCATTTCATTCAATTGTTAATAAGCTATACGTAATCGTCCAAAATCGTCTACTTCACTAATAACCATCGATTGTAAACACCCATCATATTGCATGGTGACAATTGCCGCATACATACTTCTATCGATTCTAGGTAAGTTCTTCGAAAATCTATTCTCCGAAGAACAGTCCTTCGAAAATCTATTCTTCGAACATCAGTTCTCCGAAGATAAAATTCTGACATGAAACATTCAGGTAGAGCGCCCCTTGTAAGAAGTTTCTTCTCAGGTAAGTATTAACACTAATTTATGGAAATACCTGTGTCAATAACAAGTGGATTGCCCTGGCAATCGGTAATTATTTAAATTAATTGCTTTGTACATCAAATGTGATTAGAAATCATAACTCTTCTTCGAATATTGAACAGGACGGGTTGGTAATAATGAAAGGGTAAGTATTAATACTAATTTAAGGAAATAATTGTCTCTCAATATTAAGTGGTTCATCTACCGCGATTACAATGAGTAATTAATGCTGGCTAGACAAAAGGGGCTTTCCAAGTATTGTTCCCATCATAGTTTCACTGTGAGATACATCGTTGACATCGAAAAGCTGAAGATGGAGTGTGTATCAAGCGAAAAAGGCAACCCGAAATTGGTACTCGATGGATACCCGTTTGTAAGGGACAAACAATTGGATACAAGGACCTATTGGAAGTGCGAGAAATTTGAGACGAGGAAGAGGAGTTGCAGAGGTCGAGCTGTGTAGAGATATCAAAACTAATGAAGCGGATACGAGCCACAGCCGCCACTTCAAGAGGTAATCCGCACTATATTGTGTCTTCATTGTCCGGAACAGTCAGCAGCAGTTGTGCAGGACAAATCCCATCCGTTAGTTGCATGAAGAGGACAATAAGGAACGTACGAAGAACGATGCTAAAGCAGTGTTACCCCAATCACGAACGAACATAATTCCACCCGAGTTATATACACATAGGATGAAAGGCGAAGATTTTTCGACGCATGACTCAGGGCCTACTGAAGACCGCATATTGATTTTTACCCAAGAGTTAAACAACAGACAATGGAAAGATGTCCGAACGCCAGATCCTCCAGCATAATGGTTGAGTTTGGAAGAGCAGCGTTCAAGGCTTCGACTACAAACATACCAGAAAGTCGGATTCGTCGTTGCTTCTTTCATTTTTGTCAGTGTCCCTACAGAAAACTACAGCAAGAGGGACTTAAGAAAAAGTATGACACAGAAGCAGACTTTGCTCTAAAAGTGAGATGGTTAAACGCTTTAGCCTTTGTGTCGTTACAATATCTAGAAGAAGCATTTCCGTTGCTGGATAGTGACACCTTACCTGCGGAGGTCAAGAATATCATTGACTATTTCGAGGATACGGATAGGACGACCCACGAAACAGCAACGACGGCGAGATCCACTATTTCCACACACTATGTAGAATTGTTATGAAACTGTTCCCAGTGGATTGGTCAAAACAAATAATGCTGTAGAATGTTGGCATACAAGTTTCTAAGCACAATTATCTGTCCAACATTTGAAAGTTCATTGAAGCAATTAAAAGAGAATGGTAACTAAGTGAAGTGAAAATTGAACAATATATACCAGACGAACCATCAGTATTCCCAGAAACAAAATACCGAGGAAAGAATGCGATTAGCCGAACGGTTCGACCTCACTAATATACTTGAATATGTTAGAGGTATTGCACACAATATCACTTATCAAGTTATAGTTGTTCCCAATGAAAGACTTTTGTATTCATTTCTCTTGTGTTGTTTCACCCATTTATATTTTTTCTGCCAACCCTTTTGTGGTTTACATTATCTTACGAAGTGTTTTATCTTCGAAGAACTGTCCTTCGAAGAAATGGTTTTCGAAGAACTGCTTTCGAGGAATTGTTTTCGTAGATTTTACCTGACACCACTTCTGTCTGTGTTCCCAAAAAAAAATATCTAGAATGCTCTCCGAATACAAAGTTAACACATATCATATACTAATGGATAAATGTGAACAACTAGTTCATTATTGACTTATAAAAGGATTTGATGAATGCGGGAAATAGCAGATTTCAAGTGCTTTTTCAAGCTTTATTATGAAACGGTGTTACAACGTCTTTATTATAATTGAACATATCGCAATGAACTTCACTCCAATGTTTATGTACCATCTGTTTATATTTGAATTGTTCGCCACAAATTGGGCACTTGAAAGCTTCGATTCTTCCACATATCAGTCTCATATGACGTAGCAGATTCGATCTGGAGGAATAATGTTTAAGGCAAATTTTGCAAATGTGATTAGATCCTGGAAATAAGATATCGTTAGAACATAAAACACCAAATCTACCAAAATTAAGATATCGTAGTGCGACTAAATATCAATTAAATTTTAAACATATAGAGTTTCATACTAGTGACATATTAACCTTTTTCAAAAGTCCCCCCGTATCACGCTTCAATATTTACTATAATAACATGAATATTAAATAGTAATAAAGATTCTTGACCCAGGTATGAATTATATATAAATTCTCGGGAAATAGGTCACATTAACACTTATGTTTCATATTTTAGTCTTTACGTACGTTTCGTTCTCACGACCATCATCAGAATAATTATTATTTCAATAACCTGATTACCGATTACAAAGCGTCCTTATCGCACCAATTTCATAAAATGCCAACGTCGCCGAAACGAACAGAAACACGAAATCGAAATTGTAATATTGTTGTGAAATACGAAATCGAAATTGTAACATTGTTGTGTTACAATTTCGATTTCGTGTTTCTGTTCGTTTCGGCGACGTTGGCATTTTAAACGAAATTGGTGCGATTTGGACGCTTTGTGTAATACAATTAGTTTTAAGTAATCAAGTTTTAAACATAATAAGTCTTCTGATGATGGTCGTGAGACCGAAACGTACGTAAAGACTAAAATATAAAACATAAGTGTTGATGTGACCTATATGCCGAGAATTTATATATAAAGGAATATTAAAATGAACCGAGGCATTATGAGATATAAGCACGATAATTTCTAGTACAAATTTTTATTATATCACACAATTTTATTATCTACGCTGTTATAATTAAATACATCGGAATGAACACAACACATATGTCTTTGTAAAACATGTTTATATTTGAATTGAACACCGCAAACTGGACAATTGAAAGTAGGATTTTTCCCACATTCTACTTTCATATGCCTCAAGAGATTCGAACGTCTCGTATATTGTCGTTGACACATTCGGCAAACATGATTTCCTCCTAAAAAACCAATTAATCATTAAAATGTGTCTGGAAAACTATACAAGACTGCAATAATCAACGAAGTTAAGCTAACGCACAACTTCCAAATAGTTGCCATACAACGCTAAGTTTAGCTACATTGAATTCGATATTGTCCAAGTGTTGGACGCGAATCCTTATGATGAGTGCTACTACGAGGCACTTTATAATTTCAGTTATATAAAAAGAACAACTAAACGTCTTCGTTTTCCGTCATATTATGCTAATCAATCTGAAGACAATGCCATCGTTTAAACTAGCCTTGCCTCTTTGAGAATAGATAAAAGTTACTCTAAGAAAATCATTCATGATATGATATAACCTCAAAAGGGAGAATTCCAATGCCTACATCCTCTGCCAGCATTCCACCGGTGGCTCATATATACTCCATAAACATTAAAGATTTCCTCTTGTGTAGTCAAAAAATAAAGAAAATTCTGGATTGACAGTCAATCTCGCAGCGTCAAAAATAGATTGTCAAATTATTATATTCTAATTTTATTTATTGCGTTGTACATACTGGTTGTTACAACTTATGTGTGTACATTATATGTCGCTTCAAAACATGTCTATACCTAAATTTAGCACGACAAATTATGCACTCCAGGTTAGGCTTCTTTCCACATTCCATTTTCAGATGCCTCGCCAAAGTTCGTTTCTTTTTATAAGTTCTAAAACAGTTCTGACATTGATGGTAATCTAAAAACACAGATATGATGAGTATGAAGTATTTCCGGTTTGAACTACACATTCCACTAGTATTCCAAAATAATACTTTTTCAGTTCCAATACTAAAACCTGAATGATGTTTAACAACCTGCAAATACGAGCAAGAGAACCTTAGGAATACATAGTTATAAGTAATTATTCGTTTACTATTGGGATTATCGAGTACCTGGAATATTTGATGTTATTGCCAAATTATCACTTGTTGTAATTAACCCTTTCCCAAATTTGACCGTAAAGTATTTTGCTTCCTTTCATAATATTAGTTTACATTCCGTGTAACACGTATTTGATAATGTCTGCATCGCAGTTGGAGTGCTTTAGATAAGTCATAATTTTAAGTGAAAACGGGTGATAGTGTAAACTAAATTATAATATTCTATTACGTTCCACAGTGGCATTTCATGTAGTATGGTATCCAAATAATTCCGTTTGAAGATATCGTAAACGCGGGTAACAGAAGTTATAAATAAAAGTGATATACACATAGTACAGTTTCATTTTACAATATGAATAAATTAGTTTTAAGTACAGGCGGGCCATAAAGTATATTTTGAGACACGGCCTGTATTTGCGGGCGTAATGTGGTACTTTACGGCCTTCTTTTCTTGATATTTAATGTTCCTGTGGAACGTAAAATTGTACATACAAATTTACAGTTATTACAACTATGTCGTATAACAGAACGAATATTTAACATATTATGACTTTGATTGGTAATTTTTGTTGGAATATCATATAGAATTAACAATCGTAATTGTTTCGAAACAATGGTCGTACATGAAATGTGGAAAAAACCCCGAAGCGTTAGCCCTCATTACGCCCTTAGTATATAAATAACTATTACGGTTGGAATCAATTTTCATAATACCCAAATTCAAATAGTTTTCAATAAAGCTGTAAATTTTCGATTTCTATAACAAAAAAATACTGTGCATTTCTCAAACGTGATTCCATAGATTGTGTTTAGTCTGACAGTTGATACTCTGAAATATGGAGCAACACCCTGGAAGAAAATAAAGTCTTCGGTCAAAATGATACAATAGACGGATGTCCTACTATTTGCATTTATAATCAGTATTTCTTCAAAGATGATTGACCACGAATTCCTAGATCGTTTAAGAATTAGGAACGAAATATCGTGGACCTAAGATGTAGACTTGCAGAATGCCCACAGATGATTCCGGAGGACTTGATCAATTTGAGTTGGATATACTGTGATTATTACACAAAATTCGAAACTTCCGGATATAGTAAAAATTTATTACAAAATGAGGCTATGTAGGATTTGATACTTTATTTATCTTACGCCAAAAGCAACAGTATAATGATAAAAAGCAGAATCGTCTTGAGAAAAATCAAAACCAAACTGACTACTTATGTTGGGAACTAGATCGTTGAATCAACAGCTCCTTTAACTACTAGTCAATACACTTGCAGCCCTGTACTCTTGAAATCCACTTTAAATCCTCTTACGAAAATCCAAATAACTATCAAAGAGTGATTCCACTGTGATCCTTATACTGTGAACCAACTTTGTCCCAACTAAAGCTACTCGTTTAACATCTCATTGAAGTTAAAACTATTATGTTTGCTTTTCACATGCTTTTTTATCTCGTTTCGCCTGTGATTCTTGTAAAAACAAAACGGACACGCAAATTGTGGCTCTTTACCACATTCCAAATTCACATGTCTGGCCAAATTTTTTCTTGCATTATAAATTTTGAGACATCCTGGGCATACGTAGCCCTCTGGCGTATAACAGTCTGCATAGGGTAGATCAAACTTAGATGGTTTTTTCACTTTTGTTGTTATAGAGATATCATCGAGGAGTTTGGTATTTTCTTCTAATTGCTGTAGTGGAAGAACCACTTCTTCTTCCGGTGCTTCAGATAGGAAAGGCGATATGTACGTTTCTTCGGGATAAACAACTTGTATCGACCAGCCTTCTTCTCCAACGAAATCTTCTTCTAATTCTAGACTAGTTGTTATGAGCTCTCCAGTGTCTTCCACAACATCTACAAATCTAGGTATTACCAAAAGAGAAATTATGCAACAACAAAGATAGCACAGTCACCAATCAAGTTTACGGACTCAGGCAATTGAGTGTCTATCTAAGAATTAATCAAAATACACTCAACATAGATACATGTTCTATATGAACACAGCCGTTTAGTTATTTGTTATATACAGGTAGCAAATACAAGAAAGTAACAGAGTATTATTAATAAATTGAAGACATCGGCGTATAAAAATTGGCATCAATAACATGATCCACAGAAATTAGGATTTTTCCCAGGAATCGAGGAAACATTTCTCATTTATAGGTAAAAGTGTAGTATGGGACATCCGAAATCAAGTGCCCCTAACGCGTCCCCCAGGTAGGTGGAGGAACATTGTTATATACTGGATGTCCCATTTTAATCCGCCAGTAGCGATAATTCTGGAGCAGTGCATTGAAGCAAAAAGTGTTCCGAATAAAAAGTTAACGGTTATGAGGGGGACATCTGATGCCGTCGACTTTGCCACCCCAGCCCCCCGGGGGCGGCGGGAACAGGGGGCAACTGTCAAATCTTAAATGGAAACCCCTATTTTGTATTGCAGATTCGGATAGTGTTAAAGAGTAGGTCAAT
Organism: Endomychus coccineus; assembly: GCA_958510875.1. Lineage (NCBI taxonomy): Eukaryota > Metazoa > Arthropoda > Insecta > Coleoptera > Endomychidae > Endomychus > Endomychus coccineus. Next base: position 290,054,426 of record OY294067.1, read on the forward strand.
TTTATTCGGGGTGTTTTTAAAATTTTGTAATAGATAGCGCTGCAAACGTTGAAATCTGTATGTGTGTCTGTGTGGTTGTTTGTGTGTTGCATGAGCATGTGAGTGTACGTGTTGCATGTGTGTGAGTCCGTCGCCATTGCAATTCACATGTGCTGCTCAAAATTGTATCCATGATGGTCTCGACAAAATCGTACACATTTCGCGAAATTCTCCACGCACGCCCGCAACGTGTTTGGAGAAATTTCATGACAGGCATTAGTTATTGGCTCCATCATGTTCTCGCGCGTGGTTGGAAAATCGCGGAAGACGATTTCTATCAGGTAACCCCAAAGGAAAAAATCTTGCTATTTAATTGATAAAAAAAACACATTTTCACGTTTGCAGCGCCATCTATCATCAATTGTGGAAAACAACCCGGATAAAATGTACCTACTTTTTAACGCTCTATCCGAATCTGCAATACAAAATGTTGGGTTTCCATTTAAGATTTGACAGTTGCCCCCTGTTCCCACCGCCCCCGGGAGGCGGGGGGGGCAAAGTCGACGGCATCAGATGTCCCCCTCATAACCGTTCACTTTTCATTCGGAACACTTTTTGCTTCAATGCACTGCTTCAGAATTATCGTTACTGACGGATTAAAATGGGACACCCAGTATATGTATATATGTATATATATATATATATATATATATATATATATATATATATATATATATATATATAAATAAATGGTTGTTTTCGCAATATCTCGTTTCCTTTGCGTTTTTGGAAAAAATCACAAGAATGAAAGTGTTAGAATGTCGATTTACATAAGACCTTTTGTGAAAAAATTTAAAATCGCAGTTTTCTGAAAATAGCGATAACACTCAAATATATATATAAATATGAATACTTTTTATTATTGATAATGAAATATCTCGTTTCCTTTGCGCTTTTGGCGAAAATCACAAGAATCAAAAAGTGTTTATTGGCGATTTTAGCAATACGTAGCTGTAGCAGTACAGAATTTCCCAAGAATTTTCCGAAAAACAAAACAACCGTCAAAATATGCATGTTAAGATGTACTTGTTTTCTAAAATGTTAAATATAATGCCTGCATTCGATTTTTTGTTTAAATACGCGAACAAAAAATGTTTTGAATGCCATTTTACATGAGACCAAAACAAAAAAAATGTTCCTGGAATCGCGAAAAACTTCTCGTAATATCCATGTATAATATACTTTCTTTTTTTTTCTAAGAGCATCAGAACGCCAGATATTTCGATTTTTCCGAAAAAAAGAAATGTATATTATACATGGATTTTACGAGATTGGTTCGCGATTTCTGGAAAAATTGGAAAAAATTTGTTGATTTTTGGAGTTTGGTCTTATATAAAATGGCATTTCAAACATATTTCATTATTCTTGTATTTTTTTTCATAAAATTGAATGCAGGCATTATATTAAGCATTTTATTAAAAAAAAGAACATCTTAACATGCATATTTTGACGGTTCGGTTTCGTTTTCCGGAAAATTGTTGAGAAATTCTATACTTCCATAGCTACGTATTGTTAAAATCTCTATTCTTAACACTTTTTCATTCTTGTGATTTTCGCCAAAAATGCAAAGGAAACGAGATATTTCGTTATCAGTGATAAAAAGTATTCAAATATATATATGTATATATATATTTGGGGTGTTTCGCGATTTTCGGAAATCTTTATGCCATTTTCACAATAGGGTCTTTTTCATTGTTGTGATTTTTTCCAAAAAGGCAAAGGAAACAAGATATTGCGTGGTTCTGGATGAAATTAAAAGAATAAAATATTAAAAAATGGAGGAATCGGTTCATCAGTTAGCTGAAAATCTATTCCAATAATCAACTGGCGAGCAATCCCAATCGGTCTTTCCTTTTACTGAAAACGAATCTGATAAATACGCAGGAATGGTATCTGGTAGCAGCACGTAGCATTGATGGATAAAGCTAGTAATTAAAGGAGAAAAACAATAAAATGAAACACAAATGATTTGTAAATTGCATTTTTAATTAATATTATAATGATTCATGGCACACAATATAAATACAGTTTTAGTTATGTATAATACCTACATTATAAATTTAAGACTAGACTTGTAATGGTAATGTCAAAACGTGATTTTTATTTACAAATTTTATGTGTACAAAATAAAGCTAATTCAAGATATTACAAACTCATCAATACACTGTTGCAATTAAAAACTAGCAACATTAGATAAAACCCGTAATTTGTTCAATAATAACAAAATTAATAATCGCAATTGTTAAATTATTCTCAAAAAATTCTAGTACAATATATTTTCGACAAAAAAAATCAGATTATTTGCTAGCTGATGAATAAAGATATAAGAACACTATAAATGAGAAATAATCACCCTTACCCACTAAAAATCCACTCTGATGATGGCTACTTGGTATACCAAAGGAGTATTTTATGGACAAGGGTGAAAACTTCTTATTTATAGTGTTACCGTATCCACAGTCTGGATTCTTTTATAGTTAATGAAAGGTATTAAAAATAAAAATTAATTCAAAGTAAAATATTTCATATACATCCTTCCTGGATTTATCAATAATTCAACATAAAAATAATTACAGATAATGACACGTTATATCTCCATATCTATGTTTTCTTTTTGAATTCTATAGCTTCCAATCACGACTGTTTGATCATCATTAAATAACTAGAGCTTTGGAAATTATGAGTAGTTATACAGAAACGCTGTTGCCAGATCAGAGAATACTGATCAACAATATTTTAATAAAAATATGAATAAAGTTGATGACAAATCCATGTAAGTACGATAAGTCAAAATAACAGGTTAATCAAGAATAGTATTATTCATTTGTTCTGTTACCGAGTAATTTGAACACAGACATCGTTTTCTCTTCCGTTTTGAGTCAACAACAACCAGGAAAAAAACGTATCTTGAACCATCTTATCCGCGATTGGGATAACTATACTGAACAACCGATTACGCATGAAAAGATACCAGTAGAGATGCCCCTTCATTACGTTTGAAATTTGATTCTAATACTTAACTTTTCACACTATGACAGTATTACAAGATAGTACGTTGATATTTCTGATGAAAAAGTACTTCTTGGTACTTCCACGAAGTATTCAATCTTTGGAAATACTTTATTACGTTTCTATATTGCGAACTATAATTTTTTCGTGAAAAATTTCGATATTTTCTAATATAGAAACATCATTATCTTTTCTTGAGAGAAAATGTTGAGGCAAAGAAGGGAGAAATCCAACGTATTTTTGAAACAGGACGTTTCCAAATCGGTCAAATTTTCCAACAATCGATATCGAATAGGAAGGTAATAAATTAGATAAGAAATACCTATTATTGAATGGAAAACATGCATGGAAATATATTAAACTTTTAAAGCATAAGTATTGTCCAAGTGCTAATGATAATTAATAAAAAATAAGGAGATTTCTCTCAATGACCCAGGCAATGATTTAAATTTATTCAGAAATGATTCTAGATCCTAATATGAACATAACACTGGTTTGGGATAAAATTATATCAAAGCTAATATCACATAAGTGTTCTGACAATTCAACATTTTGAATCAGCTCCATGAATTTATGTGAGCTGTATCTTCAGAGGACTTAGCTTCAGATATTTTATTTAATAGGGTTTACTGAATATTTGGTAGAATTAAATGTATAAGCAACATGTTTCGCTAACCCTATATACCCCTTTATTTCGGTTCTTGTTTACTAATCTTACAAAACCTGAACAAATACAGGCTTCTCTCTCAAAACGGTAATCATTTCCGTTGGAAAATAGGAATGTCGACAATAATTAGCGGTACATATATCGATGACTTTTGATATGTGACGCTAAAACGTACGCTCTTCTCGCTCTATACGGACAATGCGGACACGATAAAATTGGTTCGATGCCACATTCTTGTCGAATATGACGTGACAATGTTTTCTTGTGATGATATACCTTATGGCATCTCGGACATTCGTAAATTTCCGGAAACAGCCAGGTGTTTACCGTGCTCCTCATTTTCGTAATTTTAAGACCTGTAACACGTCACAATGTCAATTATGTCAAACAGTTATGATAAGGGTGTTCATATTCACAACATCAACTAAAAGTATACTCACTACTTATGATTGCAAACAGAAGAATCGGACAAACACGTAAAACATAACTGAAACTCAAAATTCGAAAACGTAAATAAAATATGTGACAAAGTAATCTATTATAGAATCTAGGACCCTCAAGAAAAACAGAAGATTAAGTTGAAGACCCTTTATTCAACAATAAAAAAATTACATAACAACGCTATGTGGGAGAAATTCTCCCAAAGTTGATTATCGCTATTTGTGGGCGCTACACACAGACCAAGGCCATAACGAGTCTGGGACGTGCTAAGAAGAAAAAGAACACCTATTAACTTGAAAAGAATTGCCACATTCTATTGGTTTTGGATCACGCCATCCAGACTCTAATGGTTCATCTACATTAGCAGTAATATTGCGTTATTTATTGCTACATGAACTTGCATGACTGTTACACCAAGGTTATTTTTTCCGACAAGTAGTTTCGTATTTCTACACTGATTTGCATAATCAGTTTAGTTGACATATTCCTGGTTTTGGTTTTGTTGCGTTGGGAGGTTGGAAGCCAAAATGTAATCCAAAATATTGGCCCAATGAACTAGATGTGCTGCTGCATATAATCTTAAGTTTGTTAAAAAACCTGAGAAAAAAATATGGACAGAAGTTTTTATTTTCAGACGTCCCAATTCTTAATTAAACTGTGTTCACAGATTGTATAACTTCCTAGTTTATTTTATGTTCCACTGTATCCGATTAGCTGCAATTTTTAAAGCACTTAGTTTTTCTATTCTATTTCGTAACTTTTACTTATTAGATCCCATCATTCCGGATGTAATTTCCAATGTGTAATTAAATAAAGTGACCAAGACCTGTTTTGTGATATTTGTTAATAGCAATTATACAGGTCCCAGGTTTTAGTAGCAGAACTTCAACAGTCGATAGAAAATTTGATTTTGAGAAAAAAAATTCCTATTAACATATATGCACAGACGCGTAGTTTTTGAGACACAGGGTGTTGAAATAAAAAAAAAAATTCCGTTTTTTGCGAATATCTCTGGAACCGTTTATCGTACAGAAAACAGCAGTTGCAAGCATTTTCTACTCATAGTGAGCTATGTTCTGTGTGATACAAAATTTTTTTAGTCATAATTGGTGAAGATTTCGAAAGGGTAGTGGGTGTTTTTCTCCCCAACTTCTACGCCACTGGAAAAAGTATGGTTTTGAGACAACTATTTGAACCGCTAATGTTTTTTACACAAAAAAGGTACTCTTAGTTATAAGCTCTTAAGTTGACCCGTTTTCGAGAAAAATCAACTTCAATGTTGAAAAACATGGTCAATTTTTTGGTTCTGTTACTTGTTCTAACGTTTGAATAAATTTTGTTTAATTAGTAAGAATTAACCATGTTTTTCAACATAAAAGTTGATTTTTCTCGAAAAGGGTCAACTTTAGAGCTTATGACCAGTATCTTTTTTGTGTAGAAAACATTAGCGGTTCAAATGGTTGTCTCAAAACTGTACTTTTCCCAGTGGCGTAGAAGTTGGGGAGAAAAACACCCACTACCCCTTCGAAATCTTCATCAATTATGACTAAAAAAAATTTTTGTATCGCAAAGAACATAGCTTACTATGAGTAGAAAATGCTTACAAAAGCTGTTTTCTGTACGATAAACAGTTCCGGAGATATTCGGAAAAAACGAAATTTTTTTTTCAATTTCTACACCCTTGTATCTCAAAAACTAAGCGTCTGTGCATATATGTTAATATGAGCTTTTTTGTTAAAATAAAATTTTCTATCGACTGTTGAAGTTCTGCTACTAAAACCTGGGACACCCTGTATATAAATTTTCGAGAAATAGGTCACACCAACACATATGCTTATTATTTTCGTGTTTACGTACGTTTTAGTCTCTCGACCATCATCAGAAGACATATTATGACTAAAACGAGATTTCCTTCAACCATTATTAATTTTATAGCAATTGAAACTTAAATGCTCAACTCTCGCAAAATCCCAACAACACATGCATCTCTGGGAGAGCAATACATTAGATTTTCTCACTTTAAACGTATCTACTGTTTACACAAACTGACATCTTTTCTCGCAATAAATGTCGCAATATTATCGATATCGTGCATGAACCTTTACATGTACGTGAAGGTAATAAAATAATCAATGCAAAATATTCATTCGAAGATAAATATGTAAGTATCTTGATTCAGTTAGGTATTTTCAGTAAAAACATGACTCTCTTTCATAATGTAATCGATTATTAAACATCCCTTTGATCCAGCGGAATTATAACAAAGAAGTTGAGAAACTTCAGCAAATAGCGTTGGACAATGATTACAACAAATCTTTAATTCAAAAAAGGAAAATGGAACGCAAATGGTTGCCAAATTGAAGTCACTACCTTCAAATAGTTTTTTACAATTCAAACGTTTCACTTTTCATCCTTCTGTAATTAATAAGTTCCATAATTTGTTTTCTAAATTTACGATAACCCGAAAAATCACACTGAAGGGCCGTTTAGGCAACACTGATTTTGACAAATCCGGGATTTGTCGTGTTCAAAATGCTATATAGGTCAAACTAGAAGGAAAATTCTAACTAGGTATGAAGAACATTTTGCCCACATAAAACAAATAATGGTGAAAAATCAGCATTAACAGAACATATTTTAAATACAGGTCACACCATTTTTCAAGAAAGTTCATCACTCTTGAATCACAGTAATGACAAATATTTAGAAGGGAAGGAAGTGTATAATACCGTGTTTACAATTTAATCCGAAATAGAATTTAAACAGGCCTATTTTGATTTATAATTTTGTTTACTCTGATGATGACTACTTGGTATTCTTGGTAGATGAAAGGTCCTCGGTAGTTAAACAGTATTTTTTGTGTATAAAGGAGGATTGTTTTTTATTAAAGTTTTATAGTGCATCCACAGTGTGAACTCTCAGTTTATTTGTTAAATACTTGTCAAAACAATCAAAACAGTTGATCCATCTAGAATTCTTCGTTCCTACATACAAATGGTATTCCCAGAATCACCAATTCTTCTGCAAGTTTGTTTCGCTGTTTCTTCAAGGGTATTTCACCTCTCAATTATTTTCCCCTCGAGTCTTGCTGTCGATTAATCGAGATTCAATTCTATTTAGTTAGATCTTCGAAAATGTGTGAACGATCTATATGAAATATCACCATATAACATAAAATAAAGAAAAATCTCAATACATATTAGAATGAAATGACTTAATATGACTTAGAAGACGGTGCTTATGAACAAATAACTTCCCACAACCGGGGCACTTGAGGGTTGGATATTTGCCACACTCTAACCGCATATGTCGAACAAGAGTGTATTTGCCTTTATACGTTTTGGGGCAATTTGGACACTTGTAATCCATTCGGTCACCGAGATCCATATTGGAAAACTTGAAGTTGAATCCACCTAGAAATCATTCACCGTTAATAATGATTTGAAAAATTCGTACCTACCTAGTGATAAGAACACAATGATCGACATTTAGCCACCTAACCTGAAACCTATATCAAAGAATATTTTGGGCATCTCAACATAGCCGTATCGAAATTTGTTATGTTATACTTGTTGAAGGATGATCTAAATCAAAATGTAAGATTTGTTAATAATGATTCTCGACCCAGGTATGAATTATTTATAAATTTTTGGGAAATAGTTCACACAAACACATATGTTTATTATTTTCGTCTTAACGTACCTTTCGGTCTCCCGATCATCATCAGAAGACTTTTTATCTCTGAAACGAGATTTCTTAAAACTATTGTATCAAGCAGAAAGCATCCTTATCGCATTAATTCCAATTAAAAATGCCCACTACGCCGAAACGAGCAGAAACATATGAATGACAAAACTGACATCAAAAATTGCAGACCAATTTCTATTTTATCAATTTTATCATGTATACCACAGCTATTCGAGAGCATAGTAACGGAACATTTTTCTCTAGTCTATAACAAATAATAATGATGAACAGCATGGATTTACAAAGGGAAAATCTGCTGAAACCAATAATTTATTACTATTTCCACAATTTGTATTGGAGGCTATACATGAGCAGGGTCAAGTACACTGTATATACACCGACTTTTGTAAACTTTTGACAGCATAAATCATGAGCTATTGATCTCAAAACTATACTCAGTAGGTATAGATTCATTATTGGAGTTGTTCAAGAGCCACATTACCAACAGGAAACTAATAGTAAAGCTAAGAACTTTTTTCTGAAGAAATTAATGTTCCATCAGGGGTTCCTTAGGGGCCACATTTAGGGCCATTGCTGTGTCTTCTTTTCATCAACGATATGGAGTATTTTTTCGATATATGTCGTTTTTTGCTTTTTGCCGATGATTTGAAACTTTGCTATGCCATTGAATCTGTTTTAGGTGCTCTAACAGTTCAAAAAGGGGGAGCTCAATTGTTTGTAATGAGGTTTTATAGAACCAATAGTTTTGTGGATTTCGATTATCATATCAATAACAATATCTTAGCAAGTGAAACAGAAATAAGGGATCTTGGTGTTATTATGGATAGAAAGCTTACCTTTAATGTAAATTGTGATAATATAAATAAATAAAGCACTTAAATTCTTAGGTTTTATAAAAAGAGTTTCTAGCGATTTTCATAACATTGTTTCTATGAGCATTGGTGCTTTCGCACCTTGAGTATTGCTCTTCTATATGATCTCCTTCTTATAATGTTCATCCCATGAGGATTGAAAGGGTTCAACATAAGTTCTTAAGATTTGCCGCCTATAAAATGGATATTACATTTTGTGACCATAAATTCAATTACGACTTGGTTGAACCGAGGATTATTACTATAGGATTACATGGTGGGATTTTACATTCTAATAATAACAGCGGGGGATAGAAGCTAATCAGGACAACATACCACACTGTTATTATTAGAATATAAGAACCCGCTATGTAATCCTACACCCTACAGTAATAATCCTCTAAGTTCACGAATGACCGACCACGATAATCCTTTGCTACCTATCGATAAATATTTTTATATTTGAAGTTATGTATTTTAATTGTATTTGAATGCTAAATATCGAGTAATCGGAGTTACCAATAAAAGTGATATCAATATTTATAAGAAATAATCACCCTTATCCACTAAAAATACTATTAAAGTACTGAGGACCTTTAGACTACCAAGTAGCAATCATCAGAGTAAACTAAATTATAAATCAGAATGTGCCTATTTGAATACTATTTGGGGATAATAAAGTAAACAATGGGTTACCCTCAGCTGAAGATAAATCGGAATTTAATAAATTGCTTTTTCGTTTATTCATTTCGATCCCTTCTAAATTACCAAGATATTTGTCTGTACTGTGTTTTAAATGTGATAAATTTCTTGAGAAATGGTATGACCTATATTCAAAATATGTTCGGCTACCGCTGATTTGTCCCCATTATTTTTCTTTATATGAACAAAATGTTCCTTATAACGAGTTAAAATGTTCCTCTTGGTTTGACCTACATAGCATACTGAACACGACTGATCTTGTAAATCCCGGATTTGTCGAAATAATGGTGAAAAATCAGCGGTAGCCGAACATATTTTGAATACAGGTCACACCATTTCTCAAGAAATTTATCACTTTTAAAACATAGTACAGACAAATATCTAGGTAATTTAGAGGGGTTGGAAATGAATAAGCAAAAAAGCAATTTATTAAATTCCGATTTATCTCCAGCTGAGGGTAACCCATTGTTTACATTATTATCTCCATAGTATTTAAACAGGTTACATTTTGATTTAAAATTTAGTTTACTCTGATGATGGCTACTTGGTATCCGAAATGTATTCAGTACTTTAAATATTATTTTTTGTGAATAAGGGTGATTAGTTTTTATCAATAGTGTTATAATATATCCACAGTGTGAACTCTTTATAGTTTATTATAGTACAATACAGATAATATTTAGTACATAGTAAAGGCTGGAACGATAGAATAATTTGACTTTTTCATCCCCGTATGACATTCAAAGTTAAAACTTCAAACTCTCTAATACAAGTATAAGTTCCAGGAAATTAGGAAATAAATTGAGCTTAAAGTATAGATGATGTTTGGAGAATCTAAGATTTAGCTGATCTCAGGAAAATATTAGCTTTTTTATTCAAATCACCTCTCAAGTTGTCGAAAGATTCTTCCAAATGTTTACTGGAGAATTTAACTAGCTGCATATTAAACATATTAAACATATTTATAATTTTCACTATGCTGAATGAATTTATATGACCGATAATAGAATCAAATTGAGACGTATTTTCCTAGAATTGGTGTCAAAACTAAGACAAGAAATAATCTTTGGAACATCGTTCATATTGTAAAAAACAAATGCCGTTGTCTGTAGTTAAACCTGCTGTTAGGCCGGAAGTGGTCAAGGCGCTGTCCTAAGATAAAAGAAGACTGTTAATATATATTATAGCCAGTTGAATATGGATGTATTCCAAATGAACCTACTTCCGAATTTTCTTAAGATACAGACCATTCGATTATTAAACTGTAATGGAATGATGAAGGAGTTATCTCCAAGAAATCCTAAATCAGTTCAATCACATAGATTGCTCTAGTTTCATAAATAAATAAAGCTTGGATACTGTAACCTAATAAACATACATTATGTAACGATTAGAAAACGCAACATCAGCAAGGTCGATTTGTTATAATACTTGAAGTCAAGGTTACAACCTCGTATAATAAAAAGGCGACGATCCCTCTACAAGAAAGTATTAATAGATCTCCAGAGGATATTATTCAGTTAGTCTTGAAGAGTTATTACAGAGCTATTACATATAGTTTCTATTACTTCTTAACGAGTTACTACTCTGTATAATGTGCCTTCATTATGGTATAATTCCTCCTGACCTAGTTATCACCAAAACTAGAACTTGCGTCTTCTCCATGAAGGCGGATCCCACAATCCCTAATACGATGATGTCAGGTTCAACTATTCTATAACAATGCTCGGGATCACCACCAACAGCACCCTCAATCAATCAATCAAAAACGGGGCGGACAAGTCCTGAGCACTTAGACCGCTTGATTGGATCCATTGTACGCCCCTTGACACAAGAATCAGTCCAGCAAGCCTAAGGCAATGCCGAAAGCTACGATTGTGCATGGACTGATATCTCTTATGGCTTCAAGCAGCATGTGTGTGCTGCCGAGGTTTTGTAGCCTAAGAGAAGCCAGTGCTGGACATTCTGTTAGGTTAGCCCTCTCATGAGGCGATCATATGAGGTTCATAGCGAAAACTGCTTCACAAAAACTTGGTTTTCTATTGGGTGCCAAGAGCTGCTTTACATCCCAGCAGCTCCTCATAATCTACAAAGCATGGATTCGACCTGTCCTGGAGTACTGTTCACATATTTGGAGTTCGGGTCCCAAATATACGCTCAAGCTCTTGGATCCCATCCAGAAGATAGCTATTGGTGATGTCACACTTACGAGTTCATTGACCTCTCTAGACCATAGTAGAAAGGTGAAAGATCTCTCCTTTTTCTATCGATATTTCCATGGTCGATATTCATCTGAAATCTGGTATGTTGTTCCAGCACGAGAAATTCCAGATGGGCGAACTTCACTGTCCAACTCGAGGTCTGCCAAACTTCTTCCTACCAGACTTCATTTTTTTATCGAAATGCGAAGTTGTGGAACTCTTTACCTAGTGAGGTCTTTCCCTATGCCTATAACCCCCAAAAAATACTAATTTCTATCTTCCCCCCCCTACATTTCACTGCTGGCTCACAAGATGTTCTTCGAACATTATAGGTTTCCCTCTCGTGTAGTCAAAGTATGAAAAAAAGAACCTGGCTATCACATGACAATACTTTGCCAGTTCTGAATATCACAAAACAAGTGGAATGATTTTCCAAGTGTTTTGAGCTTGATAGCTAATTTTCACTCAACTCCTTCCTCCCTCACAATTATACCCCATGGACAACAAAATCTACTCAATAACTGCCATCAGGAGCAGATATTAATTCTTGATTCAATTAGTGATGAATCAAAGTGGTAGACTTACAAGTAACATACTAAAGAGATATTGTGTTGATGAAGTTCAAATACGGCAAATGGAACCAGTAGGAAACCAAGTTACCACATATGTGGCAAGAATCAAATAGGGAATATCAAAAATCTCTAATTGAAGAAAAATGTCGATACAGCCTGGCTCACCACCGCATTATAACAAGATAACTTCAATAAAACACCAACATTGACTCGAGTAACTTTATTCTATCTCACTATCACATATTACAATAACAAGTGTTTATACGAGTTAGTGTATCAAGATTACTTATGTTGATTTATGTACTTTAAAAACATGTTTCTTCAGATCAAATTTATGATAAAATTGAGACTCGCATAAACTGCATTGGAATTCTTTAAGTTTCCCACATTCATATCTTTGATGTCGTCTCAGAGTATACGTTTGGCCATAATTACGCCCGCAATGACATGTGTATCTTCCTAGAAAAACAAATTTCATGAATTTTGCTGGATTCTCTGAGAAACTAAGAACTTTGGAAGAACAATTTATTACTTACAGAAGAAATCAATAGTTCAGCACATACGTTACAATTACTTTGATGAGTAGATTAAATAATTACTATTACTATCAAATGAAAATGACAAAGTAGGTATAGGGGTCAGTCAGTGCCCTCGGTGGTTTTGTAAGAACTTACAATAGAACGGATGGGTACTCGCCTAAACCTTGTGTTACCTTTTACAGCGGTTGCGATGTATCTATATCTGTTGGTTTTTCCTTCTTCTTGACTAGTATTTGTATCAATTAAAAAAAACAGTTGAGAATGAGAAATGATCATTCTGGGAAACAATTCAAATTTTAAATGTGGAAGGATTTTCGTAAGAGGAATATTTATTGAGCAGAAATCCGGGCTTAATATAAGTTCAATCCAGGGAAGTGAAGAAGCAGATGCATCAGAGGATTCTTCGTCATCGTCGACAGCAATAATTTCTTCAAGTTCAAACCAAGTATTAATACAGAAACCAGTCGAGTTTTTTCAAATTACATTCTGATTCAAAAAGAACATAGCTATGAAAGCCCCACTTGGATTCAGCATTAATTTATTCTATGGAAGGCTGATAGAACCAAGTAGTTCTTAGCTGATGATTGCGTTCATGCTTTTGTATGAAGCTATATCCAACTGGAGCTATCGAAATTCTTCAGTACTATTGAGTTGGTCTCCAGTTTTTTTTAATTAGAACAATAGTCAGGATAAACTATGAGAGGAAAATAAGATAAGGCTACGATGAAACTCAGTGGTCTTCAAAAAGAGCGAAGAAAAGGAAACCAACCGATGAAATTATAAAATGACTGAAATTCAACACGTATATACTCTGTAGTTCTTATTACGTATCCTCAAATTCATTTATGGTCGTGGCAATTATTTTTTCACCTGGTATATCTTTTCTGTATTTACCTTTCGAACTCGTCCAATCGGTGTCTACTTATACCTACTATTTCTTCCACGACTCGGAGTTCTCGTTGTTACTCTTAAATCGGAATTGTCCAATTCTTCTATATTGTATCAAAGCCTAGTTAGTATGATTGTACTGTTCTTGGTTTTGGTGTAGCTATTATTGTGTCACATGAGTTGCTGAATTCTTCTATTTCCGAACATTTTGGGTAAGTGAATTCTAGTACATTTCATTCATCCTTTCTATATTTGAGATTGAAAAATTCCATAATGGCGGACGCAAAAGATAGGACATCTTAAGCTAACAGAACTGGAAGAGGAAGTGCGAGAACTTATGCTATGAGAAGATGATGATTTTGTAATGAAGTTTGATGAATAAATAGTACTTTAGATTTGGAAGAAATGGTTCATTATGATTGTATATGAAATTAATAATTTGAGATTTAAGACGGGAGACGCCATTTCAAGCGACTACGAACGACTGCTTGGTTTTGGATTCTCGATGCTTTATATTTATTTTGTGCGGAAACTAGTTTAATTTAACAACTGTAAAATGAACAATAAATGTCTTTTGTGCATTAAAAGAGTCAACAATGATTATGGTTAGTTGTGGGGATTGTAGAAGTTCAAAGTCTCAAAGACAAGGAAGAATAAATACCAAGATATTATATTCATTTAAGATATAATACGTCTTCTGATGATGGTCGTGAGACCGAAACGTACGTACAGACAAAAATAATAAGCATATGTTTTAGTATGACCTATTTTGCGAGAATTTATATATATTTCATACCTGGGTCAAGAATCATTATCAACATATTCAAGAATTCAGAAAACGTAGGCACCTGCACGCAAACAATTCCGAGCACATTTTTTGGAATTTTTTTATCCATTAATTATTCAACACATTATGTACGAGCACATATATATATATATATAGATTACGGTTTTCCTAAATAAGTTACAGGCTTATCAGACTCCGTACTGTATGTTTGTTTGTCTTGCTTGCTGAAAAATTGTTTTTAAGTGTTGAGATACACAAGGTATCGTAGTTTGATTTCATGAGAATAACTTCGTCTTCGCGGATTGGACTTATGGAGTTTGTATTGCTGGTTCTGAGGCTATCGAAATTGTTCTAGTTAGAGCTAATCTTGTAAGATCTTGGAGTCCCTAATAAAGTCAAGAAGCTGAAAATTCCATAATGAAAGAAATTATCGAAGATCTAAAGAAACAAGTTAATCATTCATATTGATAGAACATATTTTCAAATATTCCCCAATTATTTATTGAAACATAAATAGCTATTATAATAATTCATCACATGTTTAAATACATAGAACATTATTCATAATTGGTTCTTCTGTTCATTTAGCTCCAGATCTTCTATTCCATGATGTATTTTATAATGTTTTGCTATCGCAAATTTATGTCTGAACTGTGCATTACATAGAGTACAAGGGAATTTAGGTGACTGTCCACATTCATATCTGATATGACGGTTCAATGTGAACCTTTTTCCATACGTTCTGCCACAAAGACATGTAAATCTGCCTGAAATGTAAATTTTGCATTATTTGAAAATATGCTAAACAATCTTGAATGAGTTTATGTTCCTGGAAAAATGTATTGATTCATTAATTTTTCTCAGGAAAATAAATACACGTATGATCTGATATAGTTTGGTGTCACTAATCCTTATGTCACCTAACATATCAAGCATTCTCATCTTTATTGGATGAGGCCACATTTTCTTCCAATAAACTTGGCTTCAAATATAGACCAGACTGGATGAAGTTTCAGTGTATGGTTTCGACAACATTCGAGAAGGTGTGAACTACAGAAATAGGATTCAAATTACGCTAAACACTTGTTAGAACATACATAATTTTCCCCATAACCGTAATATCTAGAACATGTTACGACTAGTTTATAAACTTGAACTAAGTAATAAATCGAAAACAGCTGGATAGTTTATAAACTATTCAAGGCAGACGACTGGCTAATAAAAAAACCATAATTTGTAGTAACACAAAATTGCCAATGAATTAGAGCTTTAAAATCGTTGCCAAATCTTCATTAATTGCGTTGGCCTGTCCCTGTCTCGTTCATTAAATGATATAGGGGATCTAGATGAGAGTGTACCATCATCTGCAGAGCTGTCGACGGGACGAGTCACTGCCGACTGATCGTTGATTTGGAGAAGAAACTAAGTTGGTTCCAAGACATGTCCCTGTGAAACACCAGCGTTAATAGGAGAAGACTTCATCAACCATCACGTGGAGTGATCTGAGAGATAACTCGATAGTATGCGGCAAAGTTGAGGCGGCAAACCATATGACGGAAATTTCCCAAGAAGGTCTTGGTGCCATACTCGGTCAAATAGGGATTTGGGGATATCCAATGCTACAACTGGAGATTGCCCATATTTGCCAAATGTTTGCCATAAATGTGTAACGTAGGCAAGCAGTTCTCCTGTTGATTTCTACTGACTAAAACCATATTGCTGATGTTTCAAGATTTTGAAGCACTCTAGATATTGGACGAGATCGATGTTGATTGCTCGTTCCACAACATCATAGATCACATATAATAGTGCGATAGGTCCATAATTATAAAAAAAAATTGTAATTGGGTGGTCTCTATGTGTTTTCCAACTGGAAGGAAACACCAAGTTTGTAAGAAAAGGAGGTTAACAGCCTGCGGAAAACTGGTGTTAATTCTGGGGCACATTCCTCGACAACAACAAGTTGAGTTCCATCAGGTCCCATAGCCTTTTTGATGATGGGAAACAGTGTCAGGCATATAGCTATCAATGGCAGCAATGGCAATGGATAGTAAGTAGCAATGACTTCTTTTTACTTTCTGCAGACCCGACCGAGTTTGTTTATAGTTTACATACACAAACACTATCAATGGTGAAAAAGGCTTTTTATTAGTTTCTGACTTGGTACTATACGTGGTGCTTAACAATTATTTTCACGGATTCAGTTTGAGTTATGCAAACAAATTTTTTTTATTTCTAGATGCTCTTGGGAGTGCTATTGGAAAACTTTCAGTGTCAGGTTCAACACAAAGATATGCAAGATGTCAATGTAAAAAACGCTACTTAAACCAAAAAGTAAATGTATCCAAGTTAGCGCATCAGACGTAACATATAGGTATATAAAAAAAAACAAATCGAAAATATTAGAATCATTATATTAAACAGTATAGTGCATAGTGGCTCAACCCACCCTTAATGACATACATAAAATTCAGCATAATAATGAATTTCTGAGGATCAATAAATTGGGTGTTGAATACGAGTAGATTATCCATCAAATTATTCCAGAATTGTCACTTTCGAATAAATATGAACTGCCCCTCCTCACATCAGAAAACTAAACTCGTTGCAATTTCGATAGAAACGAAACTCTTAAGTTACTCAAAATTTATTCTATATTTTGAATACATCTCTAACCTAGCTTAAAGTTGCAAGTTATATATATCCTAACAATATGTCTTGTGTAGGATGAAATATAAAAAGGAATCATGTTTTCTAAAACTATAAAATAATTTGAAATAAAGAAAATATCACACGAGCCTATGAATGTGAAATAAATATTCACTCTAATATAATAAATAAATAAATAAATCGAAGGAACACATCTCTATGGCACAATTATATACACAACTACGACTAGATTTTGGTTATATCGGAGATTATAAATTATTTTCCATACATTCTGTGACTTTTATACATATTCTCTGTTTTGTTCCTTACGCATGGAAAATCTCACTTTAGACTAGATCGGACTACTTATGATATAAAACTAATTTGCACAGCTAAATCAATATAAATTAACAAGGTAACATTATATTTCAAATTAAATTGATACATTTTATCAAAAATAAAAGGACTAGGAGCATATTACCGAATTAATTTCGAGTAATCAGATATACAAAATTCTGCACAAAATTAAAATCCTTCCGGAGTAATCATTTGAACATTAGGAATCAAAAAATCTGCAAGGTATCACATTTGTGAGTCATAATTACGCAAATATTTAAGGTAAATGTTTAAATATAATTCACATTGGTAATGATTTTTTGGAAATACCATTTAGTTTTCGCGTTTTCTGTACTGCCCACTGCTGAGTGGAAGGGGGATGGGACAATTCGTCTTCGCCGATTCGTCACCGCACCAGTTCGTCGTCAGCCAATTCTTCGGCCAGTTCGTAGTAGAATAATAATTTTTTCTTGGAGTCAACTAACTATCCCCAAATTATCTTTATATCCTTTCATTATTATCAAGCCCCCCATAACTAAAATCTTTAATATCAGAGGTATTTCCAATTTAATAATAGAAACAGATTTTCAAGTTTTCTGTTTAGTGTACAAATGACGGAAAGACAAACTGTTATAAAAAAATATAAATGAACAGTTATTGAGACAAAATTTTTATTTAATTAATTAATTTTGTAATAAATGTTCAAAATTTCCATTGAAAACATCAATACAGACTTCAGTCGATTTTCAAATGATCATTTCAGTATTTGAGTGATTAAATTAATAAACAATGCATAATTTCAAAAGAGTTTGTTAAATGACAAGCTAGTAATTATCACTTAAGACTGTCTTTCTGTCATTTATATCCACGGCTTCCCTAATTACCCTAAAATATATTACAAAGCCGGAAAGGTCGGAAGATGTTATCATGGTTAATATCAATATAGAATTCCGATCTCAATGATATGAGCAACAACATCTGTAGCACAGCGGGTCAACAATCTATTTGCCAGAAACGTATTTTTCCGACTATCGTATCAGCAATAGAGAGGGTGTTAATATTGAAAATCACCTTCCCCTGACCGTAACTCTTATACCTGTCCCAAAAAGGTCCTAATCCTCTGCTCGATTTTATAACATTTATTCAATGTACACTTTACTTCCTTCCTTATTTTTATCTAATGCAATAATAACAACCACTCTCGTGGTACCCAAATAGGGTAAGTGAATTTCAACAATTTTGCAAAGACAGTTACTTGCTATGAGAGAAAAAGAAAAATTTTCATTCGGTGATTTTATTCATCAATTTGAAGTAAGGAAAAGAGACCTCAATATTAAATTTTGGAAATGTAAGAGAAGAGATATTTGTAAAGCGAGAGTGCACAACACTTGATGGAGAAATGTTTAAGAATTTCGGGATACATACACAAGATTCTTCCGTGGAAGCAACAGCATAGGTAAGTTTTTAAAATTCCGTTAATCGTGTATCATACATAAAAGCATATGTATGAAGTAGAGAAGAACAACTTTCTTTCATTCATTTTAAATATTTTTCCGCATTAGATAATCAAAACTTGCATGGCAAATGTGACACAGCCCACACAGCTGCGCTTTGAAAAAACCATACGGCGGAAACGCAATGATATCCATGCTGCACCTCCAATCCATTAAGCTAAGCAGATTTAATTATAATCTGTTAGGTGATACCGAGGAGGATCAAAACAGAATTATAATTTTTGGGAGACAAAGTTGACTTCTCCACCTGGATGACACAACATGGTAAGCCGATGGAACTTTTTCTGCCGCCCCCTCACTCTTTGCACAAATATGTACGGTGATGGCAGTGAACAACAATGAAGTAGCCCATTTTTTTACGCACTGCTACCTCACAAACTGCAGGCTACCTACATAAAGATGTTGGATATCATAAAAAATGTAATTCCTCTATCAAGACCCAACTATATGCATTGCGACTTCGAGCATGCCGCATTTACAGCTATGAAGGATATTTATCCGGATGTACGGATATATGGCTATTTTTTTCCATTTGGCTCAGAACATGAGAAAGAAGTTGGGTAACCTAGGTTTATTACGACAGCACAAAGACGACGTACAATTATCTTTAAAAGCAAATATGGTAATATCTTTGGCTTTTGTTGTGCCTGCGCATCTGGATGCAGATGGTGATGCCTTAGGAGATGCTTTACCGGAAGAAATTCAACCACTGTTAGATTGGTTTGAAGATAATTACATAGGACGTATGAACAGGTATGTTTATTTATTTAAAATATGTAAATATGTGGATGTTTATTATACATAGCTCCATATTGTATATTTATTATGTAACAGACGAGGCGATCGACGTCCACCACTTATTCCACATGAAATGTGGAATGTTTATGAGAACATAGAACGAACAACAGTGCGAAAGCCGCTCATAGGAGACTCCAACTAGAGTTAGGAAGGACCACCCCACGATATGAATGTTCTTTGACGGCCTGACAAAGATTCAAAAAGGAAGAGATTCGTTTTATGAGCAAGTCGTAGCAAGTCATCCCCCTCCGTTGAAGCTAAAGTATAGGGATGCAGATATACGTATCATAAAGCCTGTAGAAAATGTTCATTACATCAACATTTTAGAATACCTGAAAGGTTTAGCACACAATTGCGATTTGTAAATATATGTAAAAAGATATATAACTTAAAAATGTATAAGATTTAAAGTTCTTTTATCAATATATACGACGACGAATAGGCCGCCGACGAACCGGTCGACGACGAACTGGTTAGGCTACGAATCGCGGCGAAGACGGATTGTCCTAGGCCCGAGTGGAAGCTCTCAAACACATAAATGATCAATTCACACGTGCATATATTGCGAAAGGTAATCTGTGAATAAACCACAACACTGGAAAGTTGCGCCTTGCCAAAAATTATCAGCTAAATACGTATGGAATAAATATATACATTCAGTTAAATAAATAGTAAGGACTAGCTTCGGGTTTATATTCTTTGGTCATGTCGCTTCCTGAGTTTTTGTATGAAAATATCGTGAGTGTGTCTCATATGCTTGAGTAGGATATATCCATGCTTAAATTTTTTAGAACACATTTGACAAGAAAACGACGGACTTTGTCCACAGTCGAAACGCAAATGACGACCTAGAGTTTTCTTCTGCAAATACGTTTTTCGGCATCTAGCACATCCATAACGAACTCCATGATTATAAACTTTCAACTTAGTATATTCTTCGAAAGATGACGCATACAAAATAGGATCTGGAACAAATACTACTATTTATAAATTTATATTTGGAATACTCGGGATCACACATAAAATTGCACAGGCACAAACTAATACAAAACTTGTTCCACTCGTGGAATGTTGAAAATATAGAATTATTTGTGACTTAAATCTAATTTTTTCTCTTCTGGGGCGCCAGCATTTTTCATGATGCTTGGAACAATTTCAGCTAGTTTATTCTAATGAACCTTTGAATTATTAACCATATGGTATCCACGTTTACTGAAGAATCTAGTCACAGTATTCCTTTAGTCCTCAACTTGATTTCAAAATGAATTCTGCATCGTGTATGCACAATACGATATCATACCATAAACTCAGCGAACTTATAACGGGAGCCAGAAAGTTTCCAATTATTGAATTCCGTAGCGAGGTACAGTGGTGGGGATCTGCCAAATATTTCATTTCTATGACAAAACAGATTATCCAAGGCCACGGTCGTATATACAGGTCTGGGAACTCGAGGCTGTTTCCTATGTGAGAAGTAAGTCCGCTAAGCGTCATCTGTTGCATAGGTGGCGCGCCAGTCGAGGAATGATCTATGACACGTATACGATCGTGTTCTCTGGCAACTGTCATTGTTGACTTGTAAACACAAGGAATACCGGCGTTTTTAGAAAAAAATTACGAAACCGTGCATTGTGCCGAAATGCAAAACGGGGTACTAAAATGCAAAGCAAGAAACTTCTGTTTTTAAAGTGCCGAAAGATGCGGAAATGGGAAAAAAATGGATGCTTGCGATTCCGGATAGAAATCGTTTTAACGAGGTTTTTATGTGTGCGAGCATGTATAATGAAAAAGGGGAAGTTATTTTAAAGGTGAGTAATACATTCTGACAAGAGTAACAGTTCTATTCCTCTCTCAAATCAGAATAGTGAATATTGCGTTACGAGACAAATTATTTTACTCAATAATGTGATTGTTGCCATACTTCGATCCAAGCGCTAGCTGGTGGCTGAGCGAGGGACTACCAGTTTGGCGACATATAAGACTCATGTCAAACATACGAGTTCCCAGACCTGTATGTACGACCGTGTCCAAGGCCTCTTGATAAACATTTTCGCAGTCATTCTCTCATAACGGAATTTCTGAATCTGTAAAGCCTACCGACTTGGAATTTGGCATGTAGATTTCTTATACTCCCTAAGAAGGGATTTATCGCCATTCCACTCCGAAGGGGGTGAAAGAGGATCGATATAATCTGACATTTTTCACAGGTCATATACATCACGTCACGTTCAAATGAAAGACATCTCCTATAACGATGGATCATCACAGTTCAGAGTATCTATGACAGACCACAGATAATCCATACCACGGTCGTATACACAGGTCCGGAAACTCTATGGTTGAGTTGAGTCGCTTACGGGTCCCCACGGTCGTAGTCCCTCGCTCAGCCACTAGCTAGCGCTTGGATCACGAGGGATGTAAAACCATAGATAACTCTACTAGGTAGTACGGTAGTAGAGCTATCTATGGGTAAAACGATTTCTTCCTGGAATCACAAGCAGTGTACCTAATGCCCATTTGCACCGTTGAAATGGAAAGTAATAAAGTAATATAATACACAATTATCGTTATTTTCGAAGAGAACTATTGTAAAGAAGACCCGTATCCCTAATTTTTCTGAAACTGAGAAGCAACTGCTTTCAAGCTTTGTGCATAAATATAAGCACATTATTGAATGCAAGAAAACTGACGGTGTCAGTGTTGATGAGAAGAACAAGGCCTGGAAAGTTGTAGCTCAATGTATTCTCTTCATTAAAAATCTATTATTCACAGGATTCAATCAATGTGCCAATGGAATCTGATAATTGTGACGAACCTGGTAATTCTAACGATGAAATCAAAACTACTGATATGGTAAGGTATTTTGGAAAACATAAATATATCGTAGAAACATAATATTTTTTATGACAGAATCAACCAACATTAGGCTGGGGACTGAGCGAATTCAAGAGCAGCATGTTAAGAACTCGAAAGCCAACTAACTATCTTGGCAAATGCAACTTCCAGTAGGAGAAGACCTTTAGTTTCTCGGGAATTGACATCCTCGGCAATCGCAGAGAAATATGATTCCCCCCTGGACAAAAGATTGGCCATTGCAGACATGGAATTAAAAAAAAGGTCAAAATGATGTGAAATGGCAACTTGAACCTCATGATGGAAGCCCTGCTCTTAGATTTAGAGATAAAGAAACAAACACTTGTTAATTTGAAAGCAAAACCGTAATTTTATAATTTTTAATTAGAAGTAGTAAGAATCTATGTAATTTGTCAATGTTTTTTCTCTATTACTATATTTTTTTTTAGATTGTGAAGGATCTTTACTTGTTGGAATGGAAATCCATTATGTTACAAATGAACACCCTTCGGCTACCAAGTAGCCATCATCAGAGTAAACTAAATTATAAATCAAAATGTGCCTATTTAAATACTATTTGGGGATAATAATGTAAACAAAGGGTTACCCTCAGCTGGAGATAAATAGAAATTTAGTAAATTGCTTTTTTGTTTATACATTTCCATCCCTTCTAATATACCTAGGTATTTGTCTGTACTGTGTTTTAAAAGTGATAAACTTTCTTGAGAAATGGTGTGACCTGTATTTAAAATATGTTCGGCTATCGCTTATTTTTCACTATTATGTTTCTTTATATGAGCAAAATGTTCCTTATAACGAGTTGAAACGATTTCTTCCCGGAATCGCAGGCATCCACTTTTTTCGCATTTCCGCATCTTTCGGCACTTTAAAAACAGAAGTTTCTTGCTTTACACTTTTGTACCCCGTTTTGCATTTCGGCACAATGCACGGTTTCATTTTTGCTGAAAACGCAGGTATTCCTTCTGTTTACAAATTAACTGTCAAATGTCACAGAATACTCTTCATAGAGATCAAGATGATAGATACTCTTACGTGATGCCCACGGTCGTACATCCCTGCGTGACGACTTTTGGTACTACGCGCACTTGGACGCGTAAGCGACTCACTGCTCAGATAGGAAACAGCCTCGAGTTTCCAGACCTGTCTATACGACCGTGATCCATACCAAAAATCAGGGAACGCTTACATTGTCAGTGACTGACAATTCAAAAAACTTTCACATGGCGTCTTTCCACACCTTTTTCATTTTGAGTATACGAAGCTGACGTCATCACCTGTTTCTACGGATGTTAGCTGTTTCTGAGGACACTAGTTTATAATACTATACAAACAGCCAATGAGTTGCTGAAAATAGCAGCGCAAGACAATATGGGAAGTAGGTAATTTTTAAGTAAACATTCAAGATTTGTGCTACGTTTTAACCTTACAGATAAAACTTATTGATTGAGTATAGAGTATTTATTAAAACCGTTAGTTTTTCCTCTGCTATTTATAATTCAGAATACAATAATTTCCTTTAAAGCTAGTACATGTTTGATAAATTGGGGAAAAACTGAATATGGAAGAATATATGCAACGGAGAATGTTCATATTGTTCTTGTTGCTTCCAAAAATACACTTGATACAAGCATCACTGTTGCAAATAAATAGCCTATTGCCTAGCTACCCTTGATAAAATCAACAATATCTTAATAAATGATCATAATCAATGAAATTATAATAAAAAAATGCCCGAGAAAAGTTATTTTGCGTAACAACGATTGTATCAAATTCACATAATTTATTTTAGATCATACTGCGATATTTGAACGCCTGATCCATATGTACGGCCCATAAAACTCCAGGACCATTATTCAGATCCTATATATCGGTGCGTTTTGTGGATTCTTCAAGCAACTGTTTCGTCGGTTGAAATTCAACATCAGCGCTTCCCCGAATTGGCGAATCAGAATACGTGGTAGGATTCAAAACGGAGGTGTCTTTATTCGGAAAGCCAATGTGAGGATAAGTATTGGAATGTTGTATGTCCATTCCACTAATACTGGCAAAATTGGCGTTCGTAACTTGGAATTGAGAAGAATTGTTGCTAATGGGTATAATTGTTGTCGAAGGATACAAATTTTCCGGAAGCAGTTCAGCAACTGGAAACCTATCGAAATTGGAAACATTAATTCCAGAAACATTAGAGGTACTAGATCTAGGAAACATCTGAAGATCATCAGGTTTCTTGTTGGGCAAATTCATAGGATTCTGTGGATTCGGGCCTCTTGAACTTGCAGTTGTGGGCGTAGCGAATAAAGCCCCCTTATCATAGTTAAAACTGGGAGGAAATCTTAGGTCTGTCACTGGTAACTGAGGATTTGGTGCGAGCATCACATTTTGTTTGTCTGGTTGCGGCAGAACTGGCATGAATTTACGCCAATCATTATGAACCACAACGTGGCGTTGCATGTGCTGTTTTTTCTTAAATCCTTTGTAACAAATAGGGCAGAAATAAGAAGGTGGCTTGCCACATTCTTCTCTCTTGTGATTGCATAAATTCGTTTTATGTTTGTAACTACGTCCGCAGTTTTCACAGGTGTATCTAGTCAAACCCATCGTATAGAACCCTACAAACAATATTCCTTAGCATAAATCAAATCAACAATTCAGAGTTGTATTACACATTTTGATGATTATTGTTAGTGACAAGATACAATCAAATTAAACATCTGATTAAAATTATATAAGATTGCCTAACTGCGATATTAATCTTTTCATATTTTTTCTTCAATTCTTTCTTATAATATGTGCGATTTGAAAAGATCCTCGAATCGGCCAAATGGATCGATCGTTACAATATCAATTATTAAATAATGAGATTTTCAGAGTAATTTCAGTGAGACAGTTCGTTAATACTTCTGGTGAAAAACATTTTGTATCAATTCTTCTTTTGAAGAAATATTGAGCGTTTTCGATGTAGGTATTCCATTTGATATTATTATAGCCTTATTGAATTCGTGTTGCATATTTCCTCACATTTAAATTTTATGGTTGCTTGCTTTGCCACTTGTGCTTGGAACCATTCGACAAGTAAAGACTCCATTTTAGCCTATTTTTTAGAGTTTCCGAGTTATATTTTGCATTACTTTCTATTTGAATCTCTTTCTGATAATCAAGTTTCACCGTCAAGATTATATTCTACAGAGAAAACTTAATAATACTATTACATGGCCAGGAAAGCCGCATTTTCCATTTCTTTAGAATGTTTGACCTTCAATTAACAAATAGAAAAAATTAAATATAGGAAATTCCCTTGGATTAGGACAATAATGGTCTCTGATCTTCAAAAACGAAACAATTCACATTTATATATATACCTATTCATATTGAGACAAAAAGAGAGTATCTGAATAATAATCATAATGTAAATTCACAAATCAGGAAAGGAAAACAAACTAACTCATGTTCATATGTCTAGTACGAATATGAATTGTCATTTCATATTTTCGTTTACTTTTATGACCGCACACGGAACATGCAAATTGAGGTTCCTTTCCGCATTCCCATGTGACATGTCTGCGTAAAATATGCTTATGTTTGTAAGATTTTAAACAGTTCGGGCATTGGTACCGTTTCTCTGGCATCTTTGCATCGTCTAACAGTTTTCTAATATAAGTTTCAGCCGACATATCATCTACAACAAACAACAACAATTAGATTACGATCTTTTACATTTTGATAGGTACCCTAAAAACTAATTGAGTCATTTGAAGTGATGTGTTGGTGAAAGATGTAATATTTACGAAGTAATTTTAACTTTGATGCGTAGAAGTAACCGTTCGTGTGAATTACGAATTTCCCAATACGATTGATAATCTATAACTGATGATTCCTTCACTTTGACCATATCCTATTGTCTTCAGCATCTGTATAACATTGGAAAACATGTACAAACAGGTGGAGTTTAAGATAACCAGTATATTCAGATTTAATAAGTGCGATACAGATTCGACAAAGATGGGGATAGGATGGGCGTAATGCTTCTATCGGCTGCCTCATATCTAGCGATAAATGGACGATGCGTTCGATTGATTCATTTCCCTTGAAACATTTCTGGTAAGCATAAATAATTTTCTGAAATTACTACGCAGCGATAACATAACCGTTATCACGCCCAACCTTAAACAGTTTCTAGCGTTTTTCTTGTCTCTCTTGTAAAGTAACATAATGAATCTGGCTCGCTCCAACTCACAAGACTCTCTTATATGGCGATTCGTGAAACTCAAGCTACATATACGAAAATCTCGTGACTCACAGAATGCTTGTCGATCAAATTATATATTACCTGTCATTTCAAGCGGTACAAGCCATGACGTAATAAACAGCTCTATTTCAGGATCAAGTTTGTCGCATCGCATGGGGATTGTGAAGCTCAAAGTAAATCAACTATGAGGAAACAAACACATTTTCTTGGAAACAATTTTACACGGACAACTATACGTCACAAGTTACTCAAGATTTGAAATTATAAATGAAATTGATCACAAAGAATGTTGTATGGATAAGGAAGTTCTCATGTAACCACAATATTTGCATACATTATTTTGGCTCTCAGGGGTGGTCGAAGGGAACTCACTATATAACATTCTGCCTGAGACTGGATATCAGGGGTAGTGGTTGGAATGATAAGCATAACATTTTTGGAAAAAAATATCACGGGCTCAAAAAGTGGTCTTGTTTCCGAAATATAAGAACCACTTCCCAACTTGTGAGCCCCTATACTACTTATAACTCCAAGCTCCGACATTAGATCAGTCTAAATTACATTATGGGAGTACCACAAGTGTAGGTACGCGGTCTCCGGCAATGACATGTTACGTTTTCTTGGTATTTCGGTCTTTAATATTACTAAAAATAAAATGAGATTCTCTCTTTTTGACGTTTTGATATTTTATTAACATCTTTCATAAAAAATTGTTATGTTAAATAGTGTTTCCATATAATTTAGGAAAGAATAGATGACTACAGAAAACATTGGATCGATTATGTGTGAAAGAGTAAGGTATGGCTAATTATCAAATTGATTTACTTGAAATAGATTGAATCTACTTAATTAAATATCTAAGATACTATTTTATGATTTACAAATCCAAATATAACTATGATTATTTTATGAATTGCTCATTCTATGATTTACATTTCATATGTATTACTATAATAATTATCAAGTTTAAGATAGCTCTATGGATTTTTTATTTCAAAAATCTCACTGCCATAAATGTAACAATGTCAGATAATACATTATCTTTTTAGGTTGAAATCGGTTAAGTTTGAATCAGATTATTATAAAGTTTTGAAAGATTAGAATCTACTCATATTGTTTGACCAGGAAGTCAAAGGAAAATACATCAGTCAACAAGTGTCCGGATCGGTCCAGGAAATCCAAAATGGTTTCATGGATAACTTTTCAGAAACAAAACATATCTTACATGATGAAAATCCATTCTAAACTTAAATAAAATAACTAATTCACATTTATTTATTAAACTAGTGAAAGTATACCTTTAATAGTTATTTTATTTAAGTTTACAACCATATCGTTGATAGCTATGATTTTAGGATGTTAGAAAAACTCTAGATCAGAGATGTTGCAGATATGATATTTTTCAACATCTGCAGATGCAGATTTTTTAAGATCAACACCGAGAGATGCGGATGGAGCTGTTGTGAAAAAAAGAAGAAAATTTACCTAATCTTAGGAGCATTAACGAACAAGGATATTAAATAAAACAAAATAGGTTCAACTGATGTTTATTTTTAATATTTATTCCCAAAGAAATATTTTAGGCATGTTATATTTGTTATACTGATAATTAAATTTTAGAAAAGTTTTACTTCAAAAATAAAACAGCGAATCACCGATTCAATTCGTCACAATAACATAACTCATTGTGATACAAATGCAAACAAGGTGTAAATTCGGGTTTCGAGCACGGAAAATGAAGCAGCTAATTTTCCATGCCCGAAACCCGAATGTACACTTTGTTTGCATTTGTATCACAATAAGTTATGTTATGATGACGAATTGAATCGGTAATCGCTGTCTCGTTGCCGCTACGCAATGCGATTGTCAGGAAACAATGCGCGCGACAAAAAGACCGCCCAGAAATTCTCGTAATGTATCTTGCACATCCTATCCGCTTCATAAATAATGCGGATTTGATACTGATACGGAGCCAGTGAAATAATGCGGATGCGGACATCCGCAACATTCTAGATCTCGATAATCTATATAGTAGTCACAGATTGAATCATAAACTGAAAAGTTGTTTCATTCTGTAATAAACGTTGATTCTCAAAAAACAAAACTTGGAAGCGAAACCTCTAAATTAATCTCAGATAATTTAAAATAGGAGCTAAATAATATACACAATATTTCTTTCCATAAAATAATAACAATAAGCTCATCAAATTAACAACATCAATAAGACTAAGAAGGGGGACCAGTCAGCAACTTGACGTGTTTGTTATATATATGAAGTTTCATATCTGGTTTCCTATGTGATTTATGATTACAATGAGGACATTTCTGTGAAGGTTCTAGACTGCATCCTCTCGAATGCCTCAACATGTGATAGCGGTGCTTATAAACATTTCTACATTTGGGACAGGTTCTACGTTCATTTCCTAAAACTGTAACGAAAATAAGAATTTTTTCTTTGGTTTTACTAACACTTCATTGGGACAACAATAATTGTGACTGCAGTTTCAATACTCGACGGATTATTAACAAACTAAAATCAGTGTATATCATCCTGTTATTTTAAGCTTTGTATACTATTTACAAATTATACGGTATAATTGATTAAAGAATATAATTTAGTTTACATCACTCTTTTTCTACTTGAATTATAACTTATCTAAACCGCTATCGGCCTGGGATTATCAAAGACGTGTTTAAACTGAATTTAAAGCTACAACCAGTAATAGAGTCGCTATTATGCCGTTTCTATTGAGTTTAAGTATTACGTCTTAACCGAAAATGAAGAGCAAGTATTCCGGGTAGTCATTAATTCTACTTAGTTAACAAATAATCACGATAAATACGAGTTCTTAGAGTTGACGTTATTAAAGTAATAATCGATTGCTTTGATTCAGATATAATTCAATAAATGATCTCTATGTTTATACATTTCTACAGATTCCAATGTCCCTAAGTAAGGTTTGACGTTGTATTTTAAAAGAGAAAGTTCCGATTTTGCTCTTTGAACCTAGTATAAACATTCCCTTAAATTTAAACTATAAAAGAGTTCACACTTTGGATAACGTTAACACTATAAATAAGAAATAATCACCCTTATCCTCTAAAAATACTATCATGTTACTGAGGATCTTTCAGCTACCAAATAGCCATCATCAGAGTAAACTGTTTACTTTGATAATAACTTAACAATATTTTGAGTGGATAAGGGTGATTATTTCTTATTTATAACAACATAACATATATCACAGCTATTACATTGGATTTTATATATGCCAGTTTAATCAAGATTAAATTTTCAGAAACTTCGTTTTTTATTAAACAAAACGTGACACGGACTTGAAAAAAAGATTATAATGAAGCATGAAGTTAGTTTAGCCTAGTACAGTTAAGACTCATAATTATAGATCAATAATGTATGTTAACTTTCTGATAATGTATGCAATTTACTTAAAAACACAATGTTACCACATCTTTTAGAACAAATAACATGGTACACAAATATATTAAAAACAACAAAGATAAGAATAAAAAGTATCAAGAATCAAGAGTATACAAGGTAGAGTGTGGAGATTGTGATAAATGTATATAGGCCAAACAGGAAGATTTTTCAAAACTAGAATTACAGAACATGTTAATTTGAACAAAGGAGATTCAAAAGTTCTAACCCATATTAAAGAAACTGATCATCCTTTCAACATGATTTTGAGATTCTCCATAAGTCAGTTAAAAGTAAAGTATTAAACAAGTTAGAGAAAATTGAAATAGATAAGTTTAAAAATAAAGGAAACCTTTTAAATGATTAGAAAGACTTTACTCCTCCATTATTAAATTTATTTGTAAGTAACTCTTATCCTACTGTACACGTACATAACTCATCCCCTCCTTCTTAATCTTAATTTTAATATTTAAGGAATACACCATAGTTTGTAAAACTATTGTTTGATAAAGCCACCGTGTAATGAAACATGTCACGTTTTGTTTAATAAAAACGAAGTTTGTGAAAATTTATTATAAGTGTATTTTTTATTTTAAAAAAATTGCTAACATACTTTCCAAATATATGATCTAGAAGTTTCATTCAGATGTCAATAACACTTTCTAACGTGATATTAAACGCAAAAGATGAAACAAACAATTTTGGAAAATCATGAATTTGTATGGTAATACGTCCGAATCGTAATAGCTTCTATGTAGGACAATCCTGTCGCTCAATAGAAATTAGATTAAAAAACAATAATTTCAAAAAACCAATTCCACGTTTTGAAACCATTAAATCGGAAATAACCATAATTGGTCAACCTTGTCTGATATTAAGTACATAGGGACGGACATTAGACCTATGAGAATCATTGAAAATTTGGGAAAACCACATTAAACATCCATATATCAGTTGCCTAGTTGAACTGATTTATTCACAATTATTTGAAGTATTTAAATAATATAATTATCCCCCGAGTTATTATATCGCATAATCTGTAAATTTTATATAAACTGTAAAATGAGAAGATGTTTTAGTTTGATAATAGTACCATGAACGAAACTGCATCAGTAAAAACGTAATAAAATTCTTTTGGTCATTATGTTAATCAACTGTCACGAAGTAAGAGCCGTTCTTACATATGTCTCAAATTTTAGTTGTTTAGTCATTTTTCAATTCAATCAATTTCATGCATAAAAAGTCCTAAGTTTGATTTACATAATTTCCTATTCTAAATGCTTTGCATCAAACATAACAAGACATTTTAAATGGTATTTTCATTTGCTGAAGAAATACATATTTTCATCGATAATTTTATAATAAAAGGAATTGAAGGTTAGTATCATGAAATAGTTTTGTCGAAGCTACAAAATTTCTAATATTCCAGAAATGTAGATTGAAAAAATGGCAAGAACTAAAAGCGAAAGTCAGTAACCCTGTCCGGGATAAGGCAATTTTTGATCTATTGTGAAGCAAAACTTAACGACGAAGTCGAATTTCAGAATTAATTATAATGAAAAATTTTTCGCAAGAGTAATCCTATTAAGGATTAAATAACAATTTTAATTTAGGTGGTAGCTAGCGGAATGCTAGTAAGATTTTGAAAATGTATAGTGTAGTAAAAATTCCACAGATATAAACTAAACATATGAAAATATTTAATAATCCATAAAATGCAATGACAAACATTAAAATGATAACTCAAAACAATTTTGCAAAATCCTCGGAAATCCTAATGGCGAAATGTTGACGGGATCTGCTCCAAAAGTTTTTTTTAAATACATCGCTTCTTCTTCGATAGGCCTCTCAAGTTCCTACGCATTCCAAATAAATGGCTCGGTTGTAGTTCTTCTCCAAAAAAATTGGCGAAGCTCTTGCAGACATATCGGACTAGCTCTATAAGATTGGAGTCGAGCGAGCAGGTCACAACGGAATGTACATGAGTCTATTGAAGAAATTAAATAATAATAGATGAATCGTCGAGTTGAATATTACCAAGTCAGCATCAAAGATAACATTTGGCATACGTGGTTCCGGATACCTTTCCACATTCATAATCTTTATTCGAAAGTTCAGCTAGATTCGGCCGCCATAAAGCACCTCCTGGGCATAGGCTGATTGAATAAATTAATCTATAAGTATTCAGCTTTCAATTGGACTTTGTGAATCCCTAAAGAGCTCAATATGTAATTATATCATAGATATATTGCTCTATCTCTATGAGTTGTATAAGTAAATCAAGTACTGTACAAAAATACTGCTTCTTCACTTCTTTAAATCCAAAATGAACAAAAACTATTTCGGCACAGGTTCTGTAGTGAAGTAGCATAAATAACCATTAAATCTAATTAAAAAAGAGAGTCCAAAATATTCTTTTCAAATTCTGGGCTGGTAACATTTGCATAAATCCAATACATTAAATAGAGGTTGAATAATTTCATAAAAATACTGAATTTAAAATATAAATATTCTTCATATTATTGAATCATTCAATCGCATAACTATTTGAACATTTTTGTTGACAAGTTTTAACTGATAACATTTGATATAATGAGCATAAACCACGTTAAAAAATGCATTCCGGAAATTTGTTGGTTGTGAATGATAATAGGAGAATATATTTAGCTTATCTATCAACTAATATCATTTTCATTCTGAAGGCACTTCCTGTTAGACTAAAACATGTTTACAAGTTCCATATCAAACACTTTGTTTGCATTTATCTTTGTAGTTATTTGAAAATCAGCATAGTAATATTATTGTTAATTTGAGTATACGAATCGATTATTTTGTATACCAAAATACGTTCTGTAAATGCCTTATCCATCCATTTCCATTAGCGGGGGGAAATAAAAGAAGAGAAAGCGGAGGGCGAGATACGAGGTCTGGCAACGCTGTAAATATTGCAGGCTGGAATATACATAAACTCATGTAAAAATAATAATCGTATGGTTGTCGACTTTTCGTGTTCATAAAAGTTAATGATAATTAATAAAATGTATAAATCTAAGCTATCTTTTCATAGAAATAATTAGTGGGACTCGCTAAAACTTGCACAGAATATTATTGCAATAATGTTATTCCATTAAAAAAAAGCATTTCCATTCAGCCGTTTTTTTTTAATTTGAAGATTTAACCACGTCCCCATAAGCTTTCATGTTGAAATGTTGTTTTTTTTGAATCGATATATTTAAAAAACGGTGTAATGAAACCCTCCTAAAAATTAGGTGTCTTCTTATATTGTTATTCTGAACGGTCTGTAAAAATTTCAAAAAATGTTATAAAAAACTATCTCTACCGAACCTCCTTATTACGCGGACGTAGAACAAGTATGTCATCAAAAGAAGAAGAGTCAAATAGAATGAAACATGTTATTTGAAAAAAAATCCTTAGCGTCATATTTCTATGAAATATTAGGAACATTTTCGCACAATATGCCCTTTTTTTGGTGGGGCTGTTTGCAAAAAAAGCAATTGTTAACATTGGTTGGGCAATTTTCGCTGTTTTTGAGGTGCAGTTTGGTCAGTTTACGTCTGAGATGAAAAAGTGTAAAAGTTGTTGGTAATTATGAGCTACAAAACCCTGCCAAGGAAAAATTTTCCGCTATTGAAGGAAAATTGCAAACAGAAATGTAATCAAAATCTTAGAAGTCCAGATATTAATAAATAATGCCAACTTATAGGAAAACGTTGGATGAAAATTGTTGGTCATTAATAATTTTTCGCTAACTTCCATATTTCGCGAGATATCTGGACTTCTAAGATTTTGTTTATATTTCTGTTTACAATTTTCCATCAGTAGCGGAAATTTATTGATGGCTCAAAATTTTTTCTTGGCAGGGTTTTGTAGCTCAAAAATTACCAACAACTTTAACACAGGTCATTTTCATCTCAGACGTAAACTAACCATTCAAAAACAGCGAAAATAGGCCAAAAAATGTAAACAATTGCCCCACAAAAAAAGGGGGGCATATTGTGCAAAAATGTTCCTACATACCCCCACGACCAAAAAAAATAGGTGGGACTGCCATCCCCATCATTTCTGAAATCAAGTGATTTTTTGTCTAATTTGACTGGACTATATAGTATATTCAAAGAATATCCTAATCACAGCGTACCATTCATTGATACACTCTCATAAAAGTTATGGGTTATTAAATTGGGGTCATGCACCACTTGCAAATAAAATATTTAAAATGCAACGTAAAGCTATCCGAATACTGGATTATTTAAATTACAAAGATGGTCTTAGTAGCTTCAGGAAACTCAAAATTTTAACAGTTCCGTCTGCCTACATTTTAGTCTGTCTATTACATATGAGATAAGTTTACCACACAAGAATCTGTTCACTCACATAACACCAGAAATTAAGATGACTTACCGGTAGATTATCATAGATTGCACAGAACCAAAACAGGTTCTAGTTACTATGGACCAAAAATATTTAATCAACTTCCTGTTAAAGTGAGACAATTGCCCATAAAACATTTTAAAACAGTTTTAAAAAACTATTTTATTGAAAATTGTTTTTACTCGGTACCTGATATTTTAAATAATGGATTTAATATGTGATATATTAGTTTATGTTTCTTTTAACTTGTTAAGTGTTTTTTTAATCTATGTTCAAAAGCAATTTTGTATTCAATAATTGCGTAATTTTACAGTGTGGATTTTTATTCTTACACTCTTAAAGCTCAGATATTCTATTCTTATGCAATTAAATATATAAATCATAATGTAATACTTTAGATTTTGACGTGTTCTATGCAATGTAATGCTTCTTGAAAAAAATACTACTACTACTACTACTATATTCACATTTCAAATGCATACGACGTTAATACCATTGGTTAACCGGGCATAAAAGTCTCATCCCGCAACCGCTGTTTGAATAACAAATTCAATAAGTGAATCAATTTGTTGTAATTTATTGTATGTAAATGGTGTTCATATTTCGAGTGGGTGATTATAAAAGCTGTATTAGTATCAACATTATTCGGTTTTATAACTGTGTGTGAGTGTGTGATATGTGTAGTCCCGTGTTTGTGTTAGACTAAATGTATGTTGTCCTCAATGCGGTCCTGTGCCTTTTCAGTGCTCACTGGCTTCTATTTTATATCGAATGCATTCAAAATATGAATAAACTATAATAAAGCATTTTACAAAACTATGTAGGTCGACATGGCACTTCACAATATCTTTTTGACGTACTTCAATTCGTCCAAGAATCGATTGTATCAAATTCGTTTAATTTTAGACAATCTAAATTTGTTCAATAAATAGGCAGTGACACTATGTATGGGTTTTCATTAGCCTAATTTAGGGAAGCTTTGCTCATATCATTAGGATTTAAAACCACAACCAGTAGTTTCCGGAAGGTATTGCACAGGAAGCAACCGAAAGTAATAAAAAGGAGGAATTGATTAATATACCTAAGTTCACTTATGTGAATTAAATACAACTGGAAAGTATTATACCATTATTTTAGACAATGCAATTATGATCTGGGTTCAGGTACGAGACGCTAATGTCCTAAAGGAATACAATCACATGCAAGAAGAGTTTATTCAATATTTCTAATAATAAATTATCATGAGATCTTTAAATTGGAATTGCAGAATTTGACCAATCATCATACCATCGCATTCTTCATTACAATAAACATCTTTAGCTTGAACTACCTGCTGACTAGATAGCACCTACGCTATACTCCAAATATCCCTCACAAGGAGTTCCTACTTGGAGACGATTGATGCTTATGTTTCAGGTGATAGGTTAGGTTAGATTTTTGGTGAAACCGTTTATGGCATAGCGTGCATTCAAATTGTGCTTCTTTGCCACATTCGTATTTTAAATGACTATTTAAACCACTGCGGTACATGTAACGTCGACCACATTGGATACATTGAAATTTCTCCCGACCTGAAATAATTTTTCACCATGAGTAAGATTGAATATTTCAGCACAATATGACGCGCTTCGTAAAGCAATAATTTGAAATATCCCAAGCAAGCGTTACCAGTAACTGCCCATTCAAAGGGAATTAAATCCTCAAAATGATTTAATAGAGAAGTGGCATTCATTCGGATTCACTTGTTTTTATCCTCTATAAAAGGAAGAAAACAGCGATGTTTATAGAATAGATAAAAGTTGTTATATGAAGGCACATAAAAGTAAAATTTCAAAAAGCTTCTCTTTTCTTCTATTCTACATTTTTTTCCGATAATAGTGCTATTAATAAAATTAAAAATAATTTACTTCAGTAATTCCACCTTTACCGAGTGTCGTTTGAGACATTTGAAAATTAGTTTTGTCTTTCATCAATATTTATTCTTAAACATTTTCTTCAGCTATATCTAACTATTCTGATATGAACTTTGATAAAATAACTAATAAAAGTTTCGATTTTCACTCATTTAATACCCATATTAAACATGACGAACATTTATAACAGAGTGTTAATGTGACCTAATTCCCGAGAAGTTTTTATATAATTAAACATGACCAATTTCGCTAACACCGCGACTTCTTCAAATAGACTTGTTATTTTATTCAAGTTTATAATAGACGTTAATAGACTTTGTAATGTAAACTAGAATTTATTGATTGTTTCAACTGAAATTAAATATGCAGTAACTCAAAATTGTTGTATAGGTCACATATTTTTAGTATAAAGCAAAAAGGATTAAAATATTTTGTATAAGACTGATAGAATTAAACTGCTCAAACCTTAATTAAATTTTTCCTTCAAAATGACAACATTTATAATCAATTTATTTGCGTTCTGATCTGATCATTCTGTTAGGCATTTTATGAATTAATTTATCAGCTCTTTCTGTTGCGTTATCAAATTAAAAAATTACAACTGGTAGAAACAGCTGTGTGTAGTTTTGTGATTAGAATTGTATTTTGATAAATATTATCATGAAGCAGTAGTGCATTTCAACTCATTAAAATTACAATATTTTTGTTTTTAATCTGGCCAAGTTATTAGTTTTGAATACAGAAAAAGGGCTCTATCGTTTTCCGCCAACCTATAGCTACTCTGCAGATGTTCTCTCATATTCGGAGCAGTTTTGTTAAGTTATAGAAGCTTATTTGGTCTCATGTATTTTCCTTGCATGTAGTGTAATGTAATGCTCTTGATGCTTGAAGTTCATTTATCCAAATTTTTCGGTGACCAATAACCATCGATCACAAAGAAATTAGGTGCATGTAGATCATCCTTTCAAATAATTCTACCATCTACTTCGTACATTTTTAATTTACTCGTTACTTAAATAATTCAACATTCTCTGAAATTTTCTCAATTTGATCATCCTCGAGTTTCTAATAAATGTAGAATCTACATGTGTATTACTGTAAATTTAGAGTTTAAAAAATGAAGTGAAAGTACTATTAAAATTTCAAATTATTAGTAAATTAGCATAGATCCAGGCTGCGTTGGTTTTTTGTTGGGCTAAACAATGACGTAACGATTGATGTATTTAATTTTTTCAATGGAAAGTAACGAAATTGAATTGGTAATTAATGTCCTGTCACAGTCACATTTTCAGAGCGGTATATAACACGATTCGATTTATCTCAATTGTTTTATTTCGTTGTTCTACATATTCAATATTAATTAATATTACGTAACCAGATCTTTGAAATTAGGCGTACTTTCCACCAAAATATTATCTAAATAATCAAATTATGGTACCACGTTACTAAATGACAATAGAAGCAAATAAATTATGAAAAATTGAAATCATTTCTGCCACAAGCAGAGCAGGACTAGATCTAATCAAAGGTGCCTTTTAGTATTAAGAAATTCATCAAATCTGTTCATATTCCATTTTAATTCGTAGTAGACTATTTTATACTTGTTAAATCAACTGCAATGAAAAATTAACTCGATGTGTTAGAATCATTGTGGAAGTGGAAAAGCTTTTCAAATAATTATCCTCCAAAGTTTTCAAATTATTATAAACAATGAGTAATTCTAGAAAAATTAATTGAGAAATTCGTTCCAATCTAAAATTTACTACTAAAAAGAATTGATCGAATAAGATTATAATCTATATTGATAATTATCAATAACTTAATATAGGTTAAGGTCGAAAAAATTCACGCCAACTGGATCTATTTTTTTTCAATCTAACCCAAATTGATATCGCATAAGGGTGAATTTACTTTTTGTTGATACTTTCAGATCGAAACTCATTCAAAGGAAGTATTTTTTTCAATTTTATAATTTGGGATTTATGGCAAAATCCAATCATTAAAAATTCCCAAGCTATTCCATAAATGTTGATAAAATCGATAAAGTAGCTAGTAAAAATGTGTATTTTCCTAAAACATGCAAAAATAAGCTTTCATTATTCTCTCTGGACAATACAGTTTTTCATTACTCAACAATATAATAATAATGCATTTTCTCGACTGAAGTCGTGAATTTGGCAAATTAGCTTGTAGATCTAGAAAAGTATCTGAATTTCAAAATGTTCCTTATGGGACATAAATTCAACATTTTTTAGAAACTTGAATATTTGGTCATTCGAAAACAAACTGTATTCTTGCAAATATTATTGTCACTATGGAAAACTGGTTTATCCACGCGAAATACTCATGCAAAATTCTGGTTCGAATCAAAATTATAAACTCAAATAACTTAAAACTTCCTCAACTTATGGACACAATGTCAATTTAAATATTGGTCAAGCATTTGCAGCAACTAAAAAGAGTAATTTCGTCTAGAATTGCCAATAACATGATAAAAATTAATTAAAATATCTGGGAATTCAAAATAACACGCGATCCATAAATTTAGTAAGTTTCTTGTAAAAATACACTTACTTACCTTTTCATTGCTTCGGTTCTTATTTCTTTCTTACTCTTAGAACAAATAAAAATTCTTGTTTACTCCTAAGAATATTTAATTATTTATCTCTACACTAGATTCCTATATTAATGAGTATTGTATGTACAAAACTAAATATGGCCAATCAGTTTATTTAAAGTAATTTTGACTAGACATAACTTGCAATTAGCAGTTATAAATGGCACCCGGGTAGT
Organism: Endomychus coccineus; assembly: GCA_958510875.1. NCBI lineage: Eukaryota > Metazoa > Arthropoda > Insecta > Coleoptera > Endomychidae > Endomychus > Endomychus coccineus. The sequence continues at coordinate 290,093,781 of OY294067.1, forward strand.
TATTCAAAACCTAATAATTTAGGAAGTGTTAGAAATACGGCATTAAAATATGACGAAAAACCTACGAGATCAAAAACTAAAACAAATCATCAGTCCAATATAGTTTCCTTAATGAGATCAATTCTACGCGTAAATGAGAATCCAGAATGAAAAATCATTTAAAAATTAGCAGCTTCAATAAATAAGGTAATCTTTTAGAAAAGATATTTTACGATAGCTAAGAAAATGAGATCTAACAATTTCACGGTGTAAACTTTCCGACTTTAGAGTATTAAAAGTAAAATTTAAAAACTGTTAAAAACTAATTCAAGATATAGTTCTTGTTCTATATACAGTAATATTTTTGCTAAATTTTGGTAAGCGATGCTTATTTTCAACGTGTCTTTTAAGATTAGACTGCTGATGAAATTTTCTACTACAGTATGAGCACTGGAAGCGTGCTTGCTTGCCACACTCGTAAACCATGTGTCTACGCATGTTGCCTCGATGCTTGTAGAGCTTACCGCAGATGTCACAAGGGAACCCACCTGTGCAGTCGAGGTCATATTGTTGGAGATACCATTTTGAGTCTCCTGGAAATAAATACTGCTGTACTAGCGATTTCTATGTACACTCACGACGCCTACATTCCGAAATTTTTGGCCTCTATTTCATCCAAATAATACAAGGGTACTTGAGTAATACACTAAATAAAAATTAAATATTTATTAAAGCTCAGAATTACATTTATTTATAGGAATTATTAATGCAGCTTATAAGTCGACCCCCGAGATCTGCAGAATTCCATGTTCGAAAAATCTGAAACAATGGAGAAACGGCCATGAAACTCAAGTAAAAACAACGCAAAAATATTCGTCACCTAGGCACAAGTTATAGATCACTTTCACCTTTTATAAGGAGACAAATATCTTTGTATTGAAGATCGGTTGAATTTAAAATGGGGCTGGTTTTTAAACAAACTTTCTTGAACATATCTTGGATAAGTAAAAATATAAATGAAATAAGAAATTCGCCGAACTAAATGATTCAATCATTTTGTTTTACAGAAAACAATAAAAGATAGTAAACTTGACAACTCAAAAATTTGGAAAGCTAGTTTGGGGTGGTGTTTTCAACAATCGCAAAATATAATTTTGCATGAACCGTGCATCAGAATTCAATTCAATATTTGATAAGCAATTGCTAAAAAAATATTGAACTGAATTTAGCATGAATGGGCGGGTTTCAAACATAGTTCGATAACACAATAGTCATAGAATTGCACTCCTCAAAAACCGAATAACAAATGAGACTACATAAATACAACATTCCTACAAATAAAACATTGACGAAATATTGTAATATGCAGTACCGCTCATGACAGTTTATTAACAAGTGCAAACAATAATTATTTATGTCAACTAGGAGTCATTTAGACAACATTGAAACAATCTGCACCACACACAATCCAATACAATATTAAATCATTAAAGACAACACCATATACCACATTTAAAACGGAGAGAAAATGATTTTAACTTGTTACCTCAAGTAATATTGTGAGAATAAGTGTTCAAGAAAGTTTTAACTGCACCCAAATCAACCAAAAAAAAAAAAAACAAATGAATGAGAACAACATTTCTGAATCAAACTTTAGCTGTGACAATCATCGGAACGTTCAAGAGCAGTCTAATTTTGAGCTATGAAGGTATAAAAAAAGTGAAAATTCATTGCAATTTCTACATACGCTCAGATAAATAATTTCAGATACGGAATAAACATGTGTGCCCTTCTAAAACTCTCCACATATTCACGTATATTCGAGAAGAGTACTACATCTCCAATACGAAGAAAGTTTTATATCCACTCTATAAATCTATATGTGAGATATAAAATTATGCATTCACGACAACTCGAAATGTAGCCTTCTCAAATGAGTAAAATATGAAGATCCGTCATGTAGACGCACATTATTTCCAATCCAATTATTTAGGAGAGCATAGCAAGAATTTGCATATAAATTGTAGGTCACTTCTTTGAATCAGAATGTCCCCGAAAACAATTACGTATGTTCTATGGAGTGTCCATATAAATGTATGGCTCAAAAACCATCAGACAGTTCTTCTTTAAAATCCTATACCATTAATAATCGAGCGGAAAAGAAGCATAAAAAGTATTGATTTTTCAAATATCTCATCAGATTTGTTGGATATTGAGGTAATTCCCAACATAAAAATGGATATTCAAAACTTGAATGTATATTTTAGCTCCAGTACTCTACAGAATTTCAATGGCATAGGATTCCTAGGAAAAAACATCTCCATGCTAGTTTCAACTATACTTTTACATTGACAAAACACAAAGAACTTCGAGCGACAAGAATTAATGATGAGACACAGATGATAAAAGGTTGGTTCAGAATATCAATTCAAGATCATATTGCATTCAATTTAAAAAACCACAGAAAACATGTTTACTTCAAATATAGCTTGTAAAATTCGAGATTTATCCAGTCTATTTTGAGCAAGATCGATAGATTAGCGCAACATAGTACTTCCAAAATTTGGACCAATCTCGTAAATTTTCAAACATCTTGATTAAAGAAAAACAAATTCATGTGGATGGATTCTTGATAAACTCAGACGATTATTAAACGCAATCAAAAAAAATTTGCTGAGCATGATATGAATAAGGATAAATATAGTTGAACAAAATATACAAGATAAAGTATACTCACTTTTAAATTTAGAGCCCCCTCCAGCAGACTTCACCAAAAACGGCCGAATGAAGGATGACGAGCAGTACTGCGTAGATAGAGAAATAGAAAGTAAGGAAGAAAAGGAATTTAGATTAAGGTTAGAAGTTCTGAAGACCCATATTCTTCACCACGTGGCCAGTTGTACCCATTGGATGATGACACCATATACTCCTGTTGTTCTTCAGACTATTTTTATACTTAATACTAGTTTGAATAAGAAATTTTGAAAAGAAATTGGCCCACCTCCACCCAACCCAGTTCTTTCTTAGTTTATGAAGAAAGAAATGAGTTACAACTTCTTTGATTGTGCGGAACAATGAACAGGATCTATTTACAAATGTTACATTACCAATTACAAATTACCATAATGACCAACTCTCAATGAAATATTCTACTCAAGAGTTAAGTCATTTAGCAAGTCAAATAGTATAGAACATTTATGAATAAGGTCCTTGCACAAATATTTCGTTATTGAAAACTGAACTGAATTGAAAAACAAAATAACATACAATTTCATGATTAAGTATTCATATTAATTATAAAATTGAATGTTAGTTATCTCCACTATATTTTGTTCTGATAATTTTATCTCGACATAAATTCGTGATTGAATTTTTTCTCATGGTTACGAAGGATATCTCTCCGAGAAAATTTTTTGAAGCAAACAGCACATGAAAACTGCTTGGCTACGCCACACTCATATTTTAGATGTCGTTCTAGTGTATATTGAACAGAATAGCCACGTCCACATCGTAGACACACGTAGCGGGGTATTATCTCTGTAACAAACCATCCCTTTTCACTTGCATACATACTAGAGGAAGTGCCAAAAACAATGTATTCCCACAGCATTTAATGATTTTGTTGAATATTCAAAATATGACTAAAAAACAAAATCATTACCGGAACGTGTCCAATTTCATAAAATTACTATTTGCAACATGAACACATTCACTCCTCATTCTACATATTCATATACATTCAGTTTGCATTGCTAAATAGAATTGGAATGAAAAATAGCTCTTCCTACATGTGAAAATACAATATTAGTTGGCCCTCTATCCTCTCGCACTATCAAACATTCAATCTGACTAAATCAAAACTTCTAAATTAGATCAGTTCGGCGTCATTAATATTACCTCGTTGCACAAAAAGTGCAACTACCCCAGTATGTTGATTATAATTAGAAAACACTTTGAAAGTCACTTATATTACCTCATTGCACTAAAAAGTGCAACTACCCCAGTACATTAGCAATTATGAAAACACTTTGATGTAGATCACTAATATTACCTCATTGCACAAAAGTGCAACTACTTGTTCCATACGATAAAAGTTTCGTTGACAAATTGAGATATTACAATAACCTAATTTTAAATGATTTCCATATGATGTTAAACATTTGAAGAAAGTTCAGATAACAAGTCTCGTTTTGCGAATTACTTATCCTATGAATGCATTGCTGCACAAAATAAGATAAATTAATCACTATCATTGAAATTTTCATTCAAAACGTAAAATTTAAAAGTTACATGTTCCCTCTTTCCCCCCACCACTCATTTCAATAACTGCCAAACAATTACAAATATTGAAATCCATTTCACAACTTGAACTTTGCACACACTGATACCTGATTTTCTATAAACAAGAAAATCTAACTGAAATAAACCAATACCTACATATACTCACCAATAACTTTCAAATCTTAAAAACAAAAATTCATCAATTCTTTGCCAGCCTAGAAAATTATTTGTATAAGTAAGGGCAGTGACCTCAGTTACATCTTCATAAGAATAAACATTCATATGAATCATAAAATAGAGATCACTGACTTTGTAACTGTAAAGTAATTTCCAAAACCAGCAATACGAACCAATAATTATTTAATGGTTTGTTTTTCCACACTATACCTGTTGAAGATATACTTACCAATCACTGGTTCAATAAATTGCAATATTTTGCGTCAGTATTGAAATGATAGATTCGGGAAAATGAACCCTCAATATTAATAGATATAATCTATATATTTATTAATATTCAAAACATTTTCATAAAAAATGATCATTTTTCAAAAACTAACTTGTGAAAACCTATTGGAGAAAAAATCAAAATCAGTTAATAATTTTATAAAAGTAATAAGTTTGTACCCCTTATATAAAAATATCCACTTTCCTATATGTTTAAAAATACAAACGTATCTTCAAAACTAGAATAGCAGAATAACTTCAAACGAGGGCGAAAAACCTGTTGCTTCTATAATAACAATTTGGCGAGCCTAAGAAACATTAGTGAAAATTCACAATGTCATACGGTAACGTCAAAAACATCTCAGGATTCAATTCTTCACTACAAACCTGATGCAGATTTACTATACCTCATCTGCCACTAGCAGCTACAAAATAAACCTAGTTGTAATAACTATTACCACTTTCCAAATACTAAATCTTCACAGAATGATTCTTTCAATAATAAATTCCTCTAGATCTACTATGAAAAGAACCATTCTGGCAAGATTCAATATCACCAAAAAAAAATGCATCATGTTAAAATAGATACTTTGAAAGGAAATTGATAAAGGATAGAAAATCAACCTTGAAATCAAATATATTCAAAGAAAACTCAGTTTTAAATGATGAAAATTTTCGAAAAGTATACTGAAACATTAAATAAACACAAATCAAGCGATTTGTATTTATTGTATGCTACGATCATTTCAAATAAACCAAGTATCGATAATTGTGCAAACAAGTATGTTAACACAAACACGAGAAATCTAGGTTTTTCTGAATTGCACTTGTTCACAGAAATACACACACCCACACACTCATCACCAATTTCACACACCATTCAATCACTTTACGCTACCTCATCACACGTAAATAATACATGTGATTACTATGAGACTACTGTTCCTTAAATTCCATATAAGCTTGTTGAAAAATCAACAAACTTATGTAGAACGAAAAGAACATGACCATAAGAAATTATTTCAAACTTGGAATAAAATTCTAGGTAACAAAACAACGCGACATATCTCAACTATACACCAATCACAACATATCAAATAATATGTTGCTGACAATGGAACTGTACACAATTTAAAGCATGCACATCATAAAATAGTGTTAGACCCGAAATTGAAAGATACATGAAATAGAAGGCCAACATTTCAATGAAGAATCAGCATAAAACAAAACACATCCAAGTAAACAAATGAAAATCGAATTCATATTTGAAACAATACGTTATGCTCTTTTGATATTACGCAGGCGTCGACTACATAAAAATAAAAATTAGATTATGGAGGTACATCATCAAAGTGATATCCAAATGCATATAAAATATTATTCCAAATAAATTCTTCGACACTACTCTTAATTTGAAATGTATAGATGTATTGTTTGATACTGCTTCCGTTATTACAAAACCCAACACAACAAACATTTGCAACAGTGTGGCAAAATTATCTGGGATATTAATAAATTAAAAATTTGTAACAAGCGGGAGAAACTCAAAATTTGAATTCACCGAGACCTCAGTCTCTGATTATACAGAATTTAATGTTTGCCTGATTAGTGAAATTTGACAACTTATAACAATGCACTATTTTAGATTTCGAATTATTGAAAATGGCAACATTAAATTCTTGTCCCGTTCTCCCCCTTCTTACCTTTAAAGTGTTGAAACCTGCTAGTGTATCATGTTTCATTCATCTCACCGCCAACCTGTTATAATTTTGAAAATCCGAAAAGTATAATGTATGTCTCTTAAAAAATCTGCTAAATGTATACGCGATATTTCAACTGTGAAAAAATCTAAAAAATTTGGAAAAGCAAGTGACTGAAATATGTGAATATTTAGAAAAAATTTAATCAATATATCGGACACTAATCAAGATTCTCACTTTTTTCATTGGGGGGAGAAAGGTTATGTGAAGAACTAAACTAAGAGAAGAAGCGAGTACTATAAACAAAAGCACCTAAATGGTAAAAGGATTAAGCAAATTTAACAAAACCAAAAAGCCAAAGAAACTAAAAAAAATCAGAGACTGGAACTCAAGGTGATATTTTGCCATACATGTTACAAATGCAAAAAACTTCTCGGCCTATTTGCAGGGAATTTTCCAAAACATTTGAATGAAGTTTTGAAGGGGGTTGCTTAAATTAATTTTGTTCCCAACAAATCAGCAGAAAAGTTGAAATAATTGGATTGAAATCTTACCTTGTGAATCTCGATGTGCACCTACGGCCTCTTGCGCGGCCAAAAATACTTCATCTTGACTTTGATTTCCTAAATGCCAACCGCCAAAACCTAGAACGCATCAGAAAAACGTGCCGATGTTTATCAAACTGAATAGGAATGTGCCAGATTTTTTGGCGAAACTAAATCGAAATAAAGCTACCGTTACAAGTTTTGTGGTTACTATTTTCCAAAAACTTCCAAGTTTTATATTCTACAATTTTGGTTTGTGCAATATGACTGTAATTGGAAACACTTTAATCATTTATTAAAACATTTTTGAATTGATGCAAAACAATTCAAACAGATTGTAAACTTGCTAGGTATTGAGCGCCATTTAAAAAAATAACAGCTCATACCTCCTACATTTTAAAGTAGCATCAAAATTTAGATGTCCATACAGAATTGAGTGTTATTAGAAGTTATTAATATTGTTTAATACGAGGTGATATTAAGTCATGAGAACATGTTTTTTGCCACTGGGCAAGCCTAAAATGCAGTAACAATGAAAGATCTAGTGACAAATATTGATTTGCATATTTCCACTGCTGGTTGAACCAGATAGAATAAAAGGAAATGATGAGCCAATTTGTCAAAGCTCACAAATATGTGATTAGTTTATTTGCAGCTTGAATGTCTCAAAAATATAAATGAAATGAATTTAGGAGAATGAAGCTATAAGCTGAGTCATGTTTCTGGTTGAACCAGGAATGAGATGAATAAAGAATGATTCTACCATAGTCATATCATCCTCCTGTATTTGGTTGAACCAGAAACCAAGATTCAGAAACACCATGGGGTCTTCATATTGTTTTGTAATTAAAGGCCTAAAATCACTATGAAATTCCTCAAAATAGAAGTTAAAAGTCAATGTTCTTGTTTAATTCATGGCCTTAGAATGAAAATCCTCAAGAAAAGAAAATAAGACAAAATCCACCCATATTGAATTCAGTATAGCCGAAAATCAATGCATGAATTATCCCCTCAATCACATAGAAGAGCTCTTAGATTGGGCCATATTGTTCCTCAATTCAAGGCCTAAAAGACTCAAAATAAGCCAGTCCATATCGTTTTAAATGTATGTCTCGAAAAGTTTTTAATCTGATACTGTCTAAAGTGAATGTTCTAAAAACACCTGAATCTGCCATTTTGTTCTTAAAATGATCTAAAAACCCCCGAATCCACTACATTCTCGTTAATGTAGGGTGTAAAAACCCATCAATCCACCATATTGTTCCCATTGTATCATCTAAAAACCCCTTAATCTTAATGTATGGTATACAACCCCTCAATCTGCCATATTGTTCCTAATGTATGCTCTAAAAACCCCTCAATCCACCATGTTGTCTCAATGTACGGCCTTAAATCCCTAAAATCCCCAAAATGCGCCACACTTTTCTCAAAGAATAGCCCAAAAAGCTATAGCAACAAAGAGCATAGTGCCCCAATGACTGAAAACAACTGAATCTGATAGTGTTCTTATCATGATTTTAAAAAAAAACCTGAATCCCCTAAATTGTTCTTAATGTATGGTCTGAAGACCCATTCAAATCCACCATATTGTTCCCATTGCTTGATCTAAAAACCACTCAATCCGCCATATTATTATTTTAATAGTTAATAACCCCACAATCCACATATTGTAATCAATGTGTGGAATAAAAACAATATTTTTCTCAATGTATGATCTACAACCCCTTAAGCCGCCAAATTGTTCCTAATGTATGATCTAAAAAAAAAAAACAATCCACCATATTGTTTTTAAATTATGGCTCAAAAAGCTTTAGTAACATATAGCATAGTGCACCAATGACTGAAAACACCTGAATTTGATAAACTTGTTCTTCAAATGATCTAAAAACCCCTAAATCCACTACGTTCTTAATATATGGTCTGAAGACCCTTCAATCCACCATATGGTTCCCATTGTATGATCTTAAAACCACTCAAGATGCCATATTGTTCCTTTAATATATGTAAAAACCCCACAATCAACATATTATTTGGTCTAAAAATAATCTTTTTCTTAATGTATGATCTAGAACCCCTTAATCTGCCATATTGTTCCTTTAATATATGTAAAAACCCCACAATCAACATATTATTTGGTCTAAAAATAATCTTTTTCTTAATGTATGATCTAGAACCCCTTAATCTGCCATATTGTTCCTTTAATATATGTAAAAACCCCACAATCAACATATTATTTGGTCTAAAAATAATCTTTTTCTTAATGTATGATCTAGAACCCCTTAATCTGCCATATTGTTCCTTAAGTATGATCTAGAAAAAACCCAATCCGCCCATATTATTCTCAAGGTATGGTCTAAAAAGCTGTAGTAACAAAAAACAGTGTCTCAAAAACCACCATATTGCATTTATTCAAAAATTGTATTTCTCTCTCAATTGTGCAAACAGGAGCAAAAATTGATGAAAAACTAGAAGTTCTTGGCTATTAATTCCCACATTTCAAAGAAAATGGCATTACTAAAAGCCTCATTTAAAAATGCTATTACAAGACACCGAATAAAGTCTTCCTCCAATTGGAATAAACAAGCTCTTCAATAATTCAATAGTAACTGTGGTTTTATGCAACTTATGAAACAATACTTTCCACTAAATATATTCTGCATAAATCTAGGATTCTCATTTAAAAAATTGTTTGGTATTAATTGAATAAGGGTTAAAAATAAAAAAACTATTACTGATCCACATATTTCATAATAGAATATAAAAAATAGCACTTGTATTAATAATTAGTTTCTGCAGAAGAATATTAGCAAAATACAACTTTGTTTTGAAACTGATTACTATTTGGCAAAAGCAAAACTTGGACTGCATTTCAGGTCTAATTTCATAAATCAATTTAAATTTTTAGAATTTGATGATTCCACCAAGGTTTGGAAAAAAAATTCTAAATCTTATGTAGAACATCAAACTGGAAAGGTTACTAAAACGCTGCACAACTAGAATAATATGGTGAATAAAAAAGTGAGCTTGAGTAGGCACAGACAAGTCAGATATGAAGAAAATTGTTGGCTAATTTGTTGTTTACAATAATTATGTAAACTAAATGAATCAACAATTTTCTTTACAAATGTCTTACTCATTAGGAACGATTCAAGAAAAAATTGCCCTAGTACATTAAATATTGATAAAGAGCATATTTCCTCTATAGGAAAAATGACCTTATCAATACTAAATATACCAAAACAAATTCAAATCTGTACAAACAAGATATGAATCTGTTAATCTAAAGATTAAATTCAAGAAGTTTGGTAATTATTCAATTGCCATCAACAGATGATAAGTCCTCTCAAATTTTGAATAGCAGTTACTAACTGATAAATAATCAGTTATAAATATCGCAATTCATACAGAAAGGACTACTACCTTCATCTGTAAACAGCTAAATAGTCAAAATCACTCCATGAACTAACACAGAAACATAACAAATTTACAAATCGCCTTACATTTCAGTTTCCATTAGGCCACTGTTATTTCACTTTAAATATGCACCTATGAATTTTTCTAGTGGACCTTCTTGTAACCCCAATACTCTTAAACAAGTATTAAAACGAAAATATTACTTTTATGAAAAGTGTCTATTCTTAGAACTGAAATGCATCCAAATTAAATTTGATAATTTTGAAATGTACTTTTTGGATGATTCTGCCTGAATTATTGAGAAACATAGATGTCAGACCAATAACTCCCAACAAAACATTCATCAACTTTACATCTTTCAGTAAATTATTAACAAAATAAGTTATTTGACAAACAGATAAAACATTTCAAGAGGCTCTGAATGGTAAATGACTAAATTCAGGAAATAAACTCCATTAAAATAAATATGTTAATAGAAACATTTCTGAATTAGTTCTTTCCATGTCAGCACCTCGAATTTTACTTGTTCAAACAAAAACATATTAGATTAATCAAATTCAAAAAGGTGAATAAAATCATGTTGGCATAATCTCAAATCGATGCTCCCAATTAATTTTACTTCAGAATATCCACAAAAATGTATTAGTTATATTTACTTGTATTTTGCAATATCTCTGTAAATATGAAGAAATAAAATCTATTAAAAGTTTGATTTTCACTACTTTAATGAATAAATAAAAGTTCCAAAAAAAAAATGTTACATTCATTTATTAAATTAGTGAAAATCAAATTTTCAATAGTTATATTATTTAAATTCACAATGGATTCTATTAAATCTGAATACATATTATTATATAAAATATGTGGTTCAGTTCTTGCAATAAATTTGCAATATTGATTGATCTTGTAAATTTGAATGAGTTAAAATTTCTTCAGTAAATCCAACCAACTTTATTTATAATGAGAAACTGGCTATTAAATATTTCATTCAATTTAAATGTGAAAAATCATGTTGGCATAATCTCAAATCAATGCTCCTAATTAATTTTGCTTCAGAATATCCACAAAAATTTATTAGTTACAATTAGTTGTATTTTGCAATATCTCTATAAATATGAAAAAATAAAAAATATTAAATGTTTAATGTTTACTACTTTAATAAATAAATAAAAGTTTCCAAAAAAAAAACTTACATCTATTTATTAAATTAGTTAAAATCAAACTCAATAGTTATTATTGTTTATTATTTAAATTCACAATGAATTTATGTAATAGCTGATTCTATTAAATCTGAATAAATATTAGTATATAAAATGTGTATTTTAGAAATTTGCAATATTGATTGATCTTATAAATTTAAATGTGTTAAAATTTAATCATTAAATCCAATAACATTTATTTTTAATTTTAATGAGAAACTGGCAATTAAATATTTCATTCAATTCAATTGGAAAATATGAAATAGGTACCAAATAGGTAACAAAAGTACCAATTCAGATACCAAATTAATTTTGCTTCACAATATCCACAAAAAATGATTAGTTTAAGTTAATTGTATTTTTCAATATCTCTATATAAATGAAAAAATAAAACTATTAAAAATTTGATTTTCACTAAATTAATAAATAAATAAAACAGTTCCAAAAAAACTGTTTCATTCATTTAATAAATTAGTGAAAATCAAACTTTCAATAGTTATATTATTTAAATTTACAACGGATTTATGTAATAGCTGATTATATTCAAATAAATATTATTATATAAAATGTGTGGTTCAGTTCTTGCAAGAAATTTGCAATATTGACTGATCTTGAAAATTATGTATTTATTCATGAAATCCAACAAACTTTATTTTTAATTTTAATGAGAAACTGGCTATTAAATATTTCATTCAATTTAATTGGAAAATATCAATTAGAAAATTCCAATTCAAATTGGTTCCATATTTGCAAAATATATCCTATTTAATGTTATAAATTAAACCTTTTATTTAAAACTTATTATTGAAGAGCATTATTTTATATCAATGATAGAAGAGCAAAAATAAATTGAAAACCCTCAAATTAATCAAAATAAATTGAAAAACCTCAAATTAGGCATTTAATCCTACAGGCAAAACCTGATTCAAACAAATATTTCCCCTCCCAAAGCAATAGACCCAAATTTTACAACGGGTGATAATATTCAAATCGAAAAGTTAATTAGTTCCGACGATAAAACATTGAAATATAAAAACAAATGACATTATCTACCATATATTACATTTAAAGGTACAACTATGAAAGAAATATTTCCTACAAATTCAATGTTTCATTTTAATATTTAACTTTTTCAAATAATGCTGTAAACTCGTTCGTTTGATTCCATGATCTATCGAAGCTTGCGTGACAGATAAGCCTCTATTCAGAATACCATGTAATGCCATTTTAACAGATTGCTTAGAGTACTTTCGCAAAGAAGATGATAATATGTCTGTTAAGGGATCAATTTCATATTCGACCCCTTGCCAGTAACTGTCTAGTGGAGAGGAGTTGTATCTTCCATAACGATAATCTAAAAACAACACCCACTCCTTAGAAACCACCAAACAGTTACCGACTCGCAATGAGAAACTCCGGTTACGGGGAGGTTCCCATGCACTTACGGGGTAGTTTTCATTGTGGCATCTTGATATCTTCAATAACTTCAATAAAATAACAACCAGCAAATTTTCAATGAATTTCTATCGATCTACATGAAATTGAACCCTCTACAGATGTAATTTAATCTACCGAGTATACAGAGATATCAAAAGATGTTGCACTATGAAACATAACCCATACGATATAAAAATTACCTTGACTTGATCCTTCGCCCATATTGCCGTGACTAGGCCCTGCACCATCATCCATTTGTTCTAAATTGCTTATATCATCATCGTCTAACGTTAAATCCTCAATACTATCCTCGTTCATTTCGTCAACATATTCAGCCTTTGGTTCGAGCATCAGTTCTGTATGCGTCTCTATTTTTTCTTTAATTATAGGAACTTGGGGTATTTCGTCGGGTTGTTTATGCCTAATTAATATTTCGGATTTGGTTTCTACAGGTTCAGGCACATCGGCAGCTAACTTAGATGGGGCAGGTAACGAAATGGGAATGTTATGGGCGGGTGTTGCTTGATTACTATGAGATTCTGATGAGTTTGAATGATGGTCGTGATTATCTAAGTCTTCACTTTTCCGCCGTATTCTCTTTTTCTTTCGAGGCCCGGGCGATTGCGAGCCTTCCCTACTGTCGTCGCGATTACGTTGTTCTATCGTTAGGCCCTGTACTTTTGGTATTGTTGATGTGGGTTGTGGACTTTTAGGTTGTACTGGTTGTACTGCTTTGTTTGGAGCTTCCCCTTTTCTATTGTCGGAAAGACCCTTTATTTGTAAGGATTCTGCTGCCTTCAATAATGCTCCTAATTGATCTTGTGATATGTTGACTTCACCCCTATACATATAGTCCATCATTGCTTTAAGTTCTTGGAACTTTACATCCTTGAGAATAAGGATGGGATGTTTGTCAAAATGTTTTGATAATAAAGCCTAGAAGTAACATAAATAAATTAATAACTGAAATTTGTTTAGCAAATTTTAATACATAATTGTTTGTTTAAAATCTAATGCAAAGGAAAAAAAAATTTTCATTCATTCAATTTCAATATGAAAACAAGCAAACCAGATTTAACCAAGCTAATTCAAAATAAGATTTCATTAGTAATCTGATAAAATGGGTTAACCATTTAACTCTGCAAAATAGCATCCCAAAAGTTTGACTATTCTTAGAAGGACCTGACCGAAGCAATCCAATTATGATTAAAATTTACCAAAGTAATATTCTTGATTTGAATGCAATATAAAATTAAATCAATAATCAAACCAAATGGTTCAACATTTAGTTACAAAAGAAGAAGTTGAAAAAAAAAATTTAATCTATTAGAATGATTCCAGTAGGTATTCTGTATTGACGATGTATTTAGTTACCTGAAAATACGGGCTGCAGGCAGAAAGGACTACTTTGTGTGCGTTGAGGCATTTTCCTTCTGCAGCCAATGTACAGTCTACTAATGTTCCATTTTCTAATAATGTATCAAAAACCGCTACTAATGTGGACTGATGATTATTCCATCTTAAACAAAACTGTTGGTCGTCATCCATTTTTCACTGAAACAAGAAATAAAAAAAAATTAAATTTCCATGAGTAACTGTAACTATTAGTAAATAATGGGTACAATAACGGGTGAAGATGCATAACGGGCGTATTATTGGGCAAGCAAGCTTTAACGGAAACACGTCACCCAGTGGTGGGAGAAAGGAAAGCGTACCGTGGCATCAGTGCAGCAATGGCCGCTTTTCCGACCTAAATTGGGAAAATGGCGAAGCGTCACCAAGAAAAATTCAATAAGTTCCATAAATATGTTCGAATTCATCACCCAATATCTAGGAAGTAATCATTTCACGAGTACTCGTAATTTGAAAGTTAATTAGCTTTTCCAAAACACGAAGAAAGACAAAAAAGCTCATAGACTAGGCAAAGCTTCCCTGCCCAAATTTCATATCACCGAATATCTCGATAATTTACAAGAATTTCCGTGATATAAGTAATTCAAAATAAGTAATTTGTTATTATTTACCTATTTTGGCACACTATCACTAAATATCACAATTTATTTTCACTTATGTTGCATTCGTTTACAGAGACGACATGGAACAATGCTTTATCTTCTACTAGCGGCTTGTAACTAAAAGCTACCGCTTAGCCATCTACATTCTAGGAGCAGACGGAACTACCGGAGCAGACTTGACCTGAACGCTTTGACGTCACAGCAATGCGTATCGTATGTTTGCGCACTGACGCCTCGGTTATAGCCAATGGAATTGTAAGCTTTCGAGGCAAGGTAAGTAACCGGGCAAGCTTCTCTGAACATTCGCGCTCATGATGCTCCACCAGCTCCTCTCGGCGAAGTAGAATTGAATACAAGAGAGAGAATGGTGAAAACTTGAAAGAGAGAGCGTAGATGTGAGAGGAGAGAAACGAATTTGATCCACAACAAAATAGTGAGCCTGTCTCTTCTAATCGCACAGTTCGTTTTCCACTGCGGTCTTGATTCTGTTTCTTTTATCGCGATTAATTCGAAATTCTTTTGCATGTTCATTTGTGTCATCTGGATAATTTTGGCTAAACAGGTAAGAATCCTGTTAATGCCTAACAAGGTGTAATGTTTTCCCAGCAACTTATTTGGACATATGCACAATAACGAAAATAGACTGCCCTAGTTTTTAGTTTCGCTTTTTGCTTTCTCTAACTAATGAACACGTAAATGAATGTAGGAATTTACTATGCGTGCTGCGATAACCGCTGTCGAGTAAAGTTTGACAGATGTCAGCCTAACTGAAGTTTAACTGCTAATCTAGAATCGCTTAATTTGACTTTCAAATTAAGCAGATTCTCGCGCCTTTATTTGTACTTGTATATGCTATGCGTATTGTGAGAACATGCGTAGAACGAGGCCCTTATTCTGCTTTCGTTATTGTATTCTCTCAACTCTCATCCCAAGTCAAAGTCAACCCTTTTCATGTTGAACTCTTATAGTGCAGTTGCTTGACGCATCTACAATTCTACATAAAAATGTACTTTCCATTACACCGGCTAATTATATTATATCTTATATCTATTATCGAATTGACATTCTGATGAGTAAATTGATAATTAATATCAATATCAGCCAGAATCGTGGAAAATACACACAAATATCTAAAAATAGGTAACTATTTTGGAAAATGGAAATACTGGTAAGTTTGGTAGGTATTACATTATAGGTAGCTATCTATTAGCTATGAACAAAAGATGAAAGATAATAATTATCTGCACAGGACACGATATTATCGTAATTTCTGTTCAATTTAAGAACATGCTATGCTTTGTTTCTTCTCGTGAACTTTAAGGAGTGCTGGAAGCAAGGAATTGAAAAAAAATTAATACTATTGTCGATAGCCTTACAATAAATAACTATGAACAGTGAAGAGTATCTTTTTTAGTGAAAGTGAAAATCATTCAATGTTGAAATGATATTCATTTCCTAAATAGGTTGGCATCCACACTAACATGCAGGAAAGATAAGTGTCTAATAATCTTGACATAATGCTAAGATGCGTTGAAACTTTTACCTGCATTTCCTCCTTTGTTTCTTTTTTCAAATCAGTTATATTATGTAGGTAAAGTATAATCTATCACCTCAGTACCTAGGATGTACCTTTCTCTTCCTGATAGGTCTTGGTTTATTCCATTCAAATCCTTATCATTAGTCATTACAACTTTATAGATTACTTGTAGCGTAAGCTGCTATCACTATTACTTGAATCAGGCCAATAATTGGCTTAATGATAATGCGCCTCATGAAAGACACCAGTAATAGATAAGTCTGTCGATTAAATAAATACTTTAGTCATATACCTACAATTGGTCTGCCAAAAAAGAAATATTTTATTAACATCAAACTCAGTATGGAAATGGTTTTGCTACTTCCCCATATCCAGAGCTTTAGAAAATCTACTGGTTATTTCTCGCATTCATCGACATTTTCAATATAGGAACAAATAACAATAAAAGTAGTTTCTTTAATTAAATTATGTGTGAATTTTCCCTCCATACTTTCAGAAGATAGGGATTATAACAAATATTATCTGCCATAGTATACTAGGGATAGAATCATATGTGAATACAGAAAATCTAATCAGTGGCGAAGAGTTTTTGGAGGGTTAGAATATAATTCAAAGAGTTATATGAACTGCTAATTTTCAACTGCTTTAGACTTGCGGAACCAGCAACATGAGCAATACCTATTTGGAAAAAGTCATGAGAGGAATCTGCATTTGAATTAATCATGCTCTCTGTCTGCTTTATTCTGCAATTTAATTGATAGGGTACCAAACATAATGGAAACGGTTTAGGATAAACCTGGAGGCAAAGTCTGTACATTCTTTGGTGATACTATCCATGTGTAAACTCAGTTAGTGCCGTTAATGCTGATTAACTATTGAACATAATTTGTAGGTTTCTACTTCAGAACCTAGATGCTCGTTTCAACACATTGTTGGATAGCAAAAATTCAAAACATATGTACCCACTGATGTCAATTCATCGTTGAGCCATCCGTGTGGTCCCATCATGTAGTTGTCAGCTTTTTCTGTATAATACTTGATGAAGGCTTGACTTTGTTATCCAACATGTCATTCTTCAAGAAACATCCAAGACCATGTAAGACAGTGAAGGCAGTGAAGAAACAAAAAGACTTGTTAGCTCGCGAAAGAAACAGGTCTCACATAATCTAGAGCCTTCAGTGTTCTTTGCAACACGTATTCAGAACAAAGCATAAAGAACTCCTCAATCAGCAAGCAGGAGTTCAGGGGAATTTCATTTTCTTCTATCCTTTTAATACTATTTGGTATATCAACTCGACAAGATCGGCTGAAGAGGAATACAAGCTGTTCAAGTGCAAAACAAATAACAGATCACATTCTTTGATCTGGAAGCGATAGTCCGCTTGAAGCTGCAACATTTTGGAAAAATGAAAGTCTTGCATAACGTAGGTTAACATATTTTCGGATATCGCATGAATCCTGAAACTGAATTGGGTATCGCCTACAATAAAGTCTACAATAGGTATGATTGCTTCGCAGTACCTGGACCATAACCTAATCTAATGACAAGTCGGAACACCGGTGACTCATCACATCGTGACGTTATAGACTTAGCTATACACGATGCGCAGGTCCACTTTTGATGATCTCGTGTTTTGTTTTTGTTTTGTGTTTAATCACGTTATTTTTTCCGGTTTAAAATGAATTATAAGTGAAAGTTTATCCAAAATCTATCAACAACTGTTATCTACGTACGTTCCTTCCATTGTTTGGCCTTGTCGACGGGAAGACTGAATGAATCACGAGGTATATCGTAGCTTCTGCTCCGGATTATATTTGAGTGGAATTATTGTATGTGAGTGTAAGTTTCTGTATGTTTGTAGATTCACATTTTCTTCAAAAAAGCTTGTAAGCTTGTTAAAGAATGCAGGGATACACTGACTGAACTAGCCAGGAGAAATGAAGTTCAACTCATCTGGGTCCCTGGACACAGCGGAGTTGTAGGAAACGAAACGGCCGACTCTCTGGCCAGGCGACGGTCGTCTAGAGCCCCTATCGGGTCGGAGCCAATGGTCGCTTTATCAAACTGCGTAGGGGGTCTCGCCCTTCTAGGCCAACTGAATAAAGCGTGGTCTAAATTGTAGCGAGAATCACCAAGCTCTTTATCAAAGAGCCTGTGCCTAGGCTCTCAAAGAAACTCCTTTCTCTGAACAGAAGGGACATCAGAGAGATGACGGGAATCCTAACCGGTCACTGTCGTCTTAACAAACATCTCCACACTATGGGAATCACAGATGACCCAAAATGTAGGAAGAGGCGGAAGAAACTGCCTCTCACATCCTGTTGGAATGCCCAGTATTAGCATCCCTCAGGCACCGACACTTCGGGGAAACAAAACTGCCCCCAGAAGAACTTATGGAAGCCAGTACTGGCAATATTCTGGGTTTCTGGTGGGCCACAAATCTGCTGGAATAGAATAGGCTTCTGATCACAGGGCGCACAATGGGCCCAACTAAGTGGCCTAAATGCATTTGGGGCTAGGCCCCCTTCCCTCAAACGATGATAATTTTTGTAAATCCACAGTTCCATCAAAATTTCCTTTGGATTTTAAAATTAATAGTAAGTGATTTTCTGAGTTTTTTTCTAGGTTGTTTCCAAGGTACCTCGTTTGCTGTATTCCTGGATACGATAACTACAATTCAACTAACATTTCGTTAACTGTTCCGACATTTCGTTTTCCAAATGATCTTGTAACGAAAAAATTGAGAAGAGCTTTAATTTTACCAAACATTCTTGTTTGCGTATCTACCACCAAGGGCTCTTGCAGTTTGTAATGAAATGCTGTGGTAATAAATGCCAAAATACGAGAAACAATCCGAAGAATCCTGAATTTTCGTAGTATTCAGTGCAGCGCTAGTAACCGACCCGTTCTAAGTTTGTGACGTCACGTTTGAATGTTTCCTGCCTGTAATTTTCACTAAGCTATGCTTGGACTATTTGAGATAACCAGCTGCTCATAACGTAAATTCGATCAGCCAGACAGTTTTTTTCCTTTTGGGATAATACGATTATTTGTTTTAGGGAGGAAATCATAATAGTTTTCAATACAAGGTTTTTACTGGGGTGCAACCCTCACCCATTTATCTATTGTTGTTGAAAATCTAACGGTTTCAAGGACACATGTACATTAGGCACTAATAAAATAGTAGAAATGCGAATGTGAATAGCTATTAGTTGTACCAAACTTGTCGATCTATGGAATTATCTAAGGGTCAGATTCCAGCCGATAACAACTGTTTCATCAATAATAGGAAATATGAGCATTTGAGTGTTCAAATTCTTCGTCACAAATATATTGTTCTGTCGATACTACTCAATACACAGAATAATATCTCGGAAACTTTTTTTATATTTAAAAGTAGTGCTCTTGAAGCAAAACCCATTACTGAAGATGGAAAACTTGTGTAGATTATTTTGATATCATAATAACACTCGTTAATTAACTGTTCAACTCTCAACTCCTGAGAAATGAAATGAAATTTTCCAATAGACCATTCAGAATTATCCAACTTTAGTTTTATAGGTACGTAAATCTAACGCGCAATATTTTTAAATTGCTTTCATTCTTATCTTGTTTATTCGTTTTTCTGAATTCGTTCACGTAGATACATAGCATACAAATATGAGTATTAATAATATGAAGATGGGACAGATAAAATAGATTCGTAGGCACCTATGTTTGTGTACATTGTGATAAATTCAGTGATCCTAAACTCCTCAAATAACAAATGAAGGCAGGAATCAGTCAGTAAATTCACAACCTACACTTCACACATGATTAACTGATTCGATCCTGTTTTGGACAAGGTTCTTGATTACATTTTACTAGGGCGTTCCGTGACGCGTAACATAATGGAGAATGGAGGGAGTCTGAACAGTCATTTCTGAAAGGCGTCGTTTTTTGTTTTTTTTTCATATGCTGTACTCAACTGTTTAACAACAGAGCACCAAGAAATGTTGTCAACATTAACGGATTGAATACATTGTAAACTGAAGTGCAATCATTAGCTGGTGTTAAACTGTAAAAAATTGTAATAACAATCACTTTTCTTAACTTGACCATCCAGATGTATGCCAAATTGTGTATCCCTATAAAATGAACCGAATTTTTCCCTGCAATCAGTCGGCGGACATTCTTTAAATATATTGCCTCCCATCAGCCATATGGCCTCCCAAAAAGCCTAAATATCTTGTGATTCACCGATCGCAAAGCAGTTTTTTATATCACGTGTTATACAAGATTGATTTGGTATCAGTATCTGTGAAATAGCGACGTATAGTCGCCATAAAGAATGTGGGGACAAACAGATGCACAATACCACTTATACTTTAAAAAATGTTGTTGCAAATTTTTTGGGTAACCATAAGAATAAGAGCTACAGAGAGTTGGTTAGCTAGCTATTGTTGGCTTATCAAGCATTGGATTGCAATATGTCACTCAAGATGCATTTGTTAGACTCGCACCTGGATGTTTTTCCTAGGAATTTGGGCACGGAGAAAGGTCCATCATTTCTAATACGGAAAAACGTTACCAGGGCAAATGGAACCCTAATATATTGGCAGATTACTTCTGGACAATCAAAAGGGACCAACCGGGAGCTAAATTCACTAGAAAATCTTAGATCGTAACTTCATAATAAAACTTTTTTACATTTTTGGTTTGGGAGGTCATTGTTTTTTGAAATATTTTAAATTACTCAAGAGAATAAAATTCTTGAATTGAAAATGGGTTTTCATTGTTTATCAATAGTAATAATCACGAACTGCCTTTTTTCTGTCTAACGATGTGTAGGTAAGCCATCCTGAACACGATGCAAAAAGAATTTTCCATTTTCGGGCAGTCTATAAAATTTTAGCAATGACCCCTATTTTTTCACACTTTTGACTGGACTACTAGGCAATAGCTATTAATAGTGACATTCATTACAACAAATATCAAAACAATCCTTCCATACGTTTGGGAGATATAAAAAGAAAACTACTTTCTTCTTCTAAATTTCAACACCCTGTATATTTGTAAGGAGGCATGTTAGAACAAAAATTAATTTGGATAAAACATTGTTTTGACGAGAAGAATATTGAGTTAAATTTTTTACATCTACATCTGTTTCAACCTGTATATCAGATATTCCGTCATGAAAACACTGCTACATGTATTGATCATCAAGTATGTTATGTTATTGAAGTTACGTAAGTAAACATATTACTAAGCTATAGATAAATAAAGTACTGTTTATGATGTAGATGCGATCGTTTTGTTTCACCTAAAATATTCGTACTAGAAAGCATGTTTTACAGCAAAACTATAGCCACGATAGAGAAGAATAATAAAAATTTCAATGGAATTACATTTACAATAATTACAAATTAAATGCGACTGCTCCAGGGATTGCATAAATGCGTCGAATATCTTATAGAATGCGTTGTAGAAAAGAGATCTAAGGCACGTCTCTGTATAAATATAGTTTTTGTAATTCTGCGAGAGTATTAGAGAAGTTCTATTACTGAATCAAAAATAAAGCATCGTGGATCGAAATATCGAAACCTCTCAAAATAATACCTTCCCACACGTAGAAATTCCATGGGATCAGTTGAACTTGAATTAGTCGTAGCGGATGAAGAAATCCGAAAAAAACCTTTCTAGTTCATAACACATTCCAAGAACTGAAAGAATTTATTCTAGAATGCTTAACTTTATCTTGTTTTCTCGGTTCGTCACGTTGACGATAAAAGACTTTGTATCTACAATAAGAAACTTTGATAAGTGGAAAATATACTTTATGTTCCTTCCCAAACAATAATTATTATACGTCCTTATACTTGATGTGTTAATTATTAACTAGTGGAGAATTCTACATAATTAGGTTGTCAGAATTAAACGATTAGTATATTAGGAAATTATCTCTAACCAAGCGTGTTTGCGACAGTTCTGAAGTATTGATTAGTGATTACATTAGAATAAAACAAAAGAATCGGATGATTCGTTTTCAGCTTCACTGCGTTTCGTTTTAGATATTTGGTACGTTTTAAACTTTTCCGAAATTCGGCGCCCTAAAAAAGCAAAGTTTTTGTAAGTGTTGTAAAGCAAAGTGCCTTACTCAGAATACATAGCTTTTATTGGGCAAAACACTGTTAAATATTTCATATTATTAAAATATTAAAGTTTAATTTGTATATGTACGTATACATTTTTTTTTGTCCGTCAGTTATTTACTGGTTAGACGGGACGCGAATATTCCTCGCTACACCTCTGTCTGTATTTAAAGCTATCTGTTTAATTTTACTGATTTCTGTCTTGAAATTTTTTCTAAGAGAGTTAAAAAAGGCTCAGTAGACCATTGAATTATAAGCCGATGCTTATTTATGACTAATATGACTGAAAGATTTCATAGGAATAGTCGCATCAGTGAAGGTGTCTTTTCTATAAATATTGTATAAAAGTTTATTGTTTTGTTTAAAAATTGTCAAAATCCAGAAAATGTATGGAACTGTTGCTCTCTATTTCAGCAGTTAATTTAATATTGTTATGGTGGTTATTTAGGAAGTATAAAAACTGATATATCTGTCTATTGGAACCTTGGAAACCTTCTATCACTCTATCAGTAATTTCGATACAGAAACGGAATATGTTTTAGTTATGTTAGCGAATTATCAAACAATATGAGTAACTATTTTTCAAAATTTAATGTAACAACTTATTTTTCTAGCGGCTTGAAGCTGAGCAAATTACTATTTAATGCCAAACAAAAAACAGACATTCCAAAAATAGATCGATTCAGAAATTTGTGGCCATTACAATACTTCCCATACAACACTGTATACTACGTATAATGAGGGAAGTAAAAATAAAAGGGTATCTCCGATTAAGATGGTCAAAATGCCCCCTCCGCGAAATCTAAAATCGGTGTTATTACCTGTTTTGAACTGTCAAATAAACATGTTTCCTGGGGTGGTATGGTCTATAACCCTCCCCCCTCCCCCCAAAGAACACCCGTGGAGGAGGAAAGCATTTTTTCTTTTTTTTCTCATCATCACGTATATGCAAAATTGTATCCCTCGTGCAAAAGTATGGGTATCAATGGTCACTTTCAGCACAAATTTTTTGACCCCCATCTAAGGCTCCAAAAACGTGTTTAAAACTTTAAAATCGATTTTTATAGCACCAAACCAAGTGGTACACCAAAGTTCGATCGACACCATCGTATTCCTGAGTAAAAAACCTATAAAAAACTATACGTACATGATTTAGATAGGAGTGGTGGTTCACATGCAAAAAGCGATTTTTTATGTTTTCTAAGGTTTTTTACTCTTTTTTATGTAAATAAAGGTATATATGAATCCAAAATTAATACTTACATTAGCCAGGGATGATGCACCTCTGATATATAAACATTTTGATATTTTGTTTGCTTTTTTACTTGCAAAATTCACTAATTTATTGGATCTCTCACCAGCCAGTACGTGACATTACCGTTAAGAAACGTATTTTACCTTCAATTCATTATATGAATCATCTTTTTCAAAATAAGCAGAATATTTATTGGCAATAATTGATAATTGGTTTCTCTCTGAAATGAAATCTTGAAATTTCTATGCTTCGATGAAAAAATATAGAATTTTTTTTCCGATTTATCTTCATCGCTCGCAAGATAACTTATTCAAAAAGAAATAATTTTTTTTTCGAGTTTAAACGAGTGTTGAGATTTTTTTTACATAAGTTATTCTGAAAGCGGTGAAGAAAAATTGTAAAAAAATTAATATTCAATATTTTTTTATCGAAGCATAGACATTTCAAGATGGCAACTTTCAATTCAGAGAGAAACCAATTATCAATTATTGCCAATAAATATTCTGCTTATATTGGAAAAGATGATTCATATAATGAATTGTCGGTAATGTCATGTAATAACTCCGATTTTAGATTTGGCGGAGGGGGGCATTTTGACCATCTTAATCGGGGATACCCTTTAAATCGGAAAAATATATCAGAACCTAATGGCCGCTCCTCCCACGTTTTCGCTTACGTGTCTTATGTAGGATCCTAGGATCCTATTATATATTCTACTTAAAATCTTATGTACATATTTGATGCACCTATCCACTCCCGCAACCCTTCATTTACCATCGAAGGAGCGCCAAAGCAGCAAGAATAAGGAATGGTGCTCTGACGAGACCAATCAGGTCGAAACAACTACTGTCAACTCTTAGCACCTTTGTTCACATCCTCTTGTGTGATTTGATTTATCATACTTTGCTAATCTAATTTTCTTATGAAACTATTCTCTGGGTCTTTTTATTTTCCTTTGTTATCTGAACTATCATCTATCAATTAATTAACCATATTTAAAGTGTTTGTTAGTGCAACTCTGAACTGTCGTAACGTATCGTTCATAGATTGACGACATAATAATTATATTTTTACATTCCCTATGGCCTTTCGTAGGTTCTAAGATATTTTATTTTTATTTTACTGCTTCTATTGTATTTTAAATTTCGTTATCGCTTGTATAATTTAACCATTCCATTGTTTCTCTATAAATCCGAAGTTAATCGCTATTTTATAAGTCTTTTTGTTTCTCGCGTGGGTTGCGGATAAGTTGGAATTGAAAATCAAATATATCTAGATTATCGTTCTTTCAATTATGTACTTCTTCAGAGGTGAGTTGTTATTATGATACAATTTAGTGACACGTTTCTACCTAAGTTCTGGCAAGGATCTAGATCATGTGAAGGAACAGAGTAGAATAAGCATGAATAAAAGCGTGGAATGATTTTCGGGAAATGGTCTTTGTGTGAATGAGAACAAAACGGTAAAAATACTCTTTTTCCTAAAGGCAATAAATAGTTTTGATGAATATACAAAAAGTTGAGGTGTACATATAGATGAGAGATTACTTGGAATGTTCATGCAGATAAACTTATGACAAACTTGAGTGGACGTATTTTTGGTTTGAGAAGCTATTTCCTTGTGTTATAAAGCCTGCATATTTTTCTTTGATTGAAAGCCAGTTGCGCTACGCTATTCTAGTTTGGGGTAATTGTTCTAAAAAATTAGATATTCAGATTACAAAGGAGAACGGTAAGAATTGTTGCGAGTATTGGTTATAGGGACTGCTGTAGAAAAGCATTTAAGGGATTGGGTATATTAACATTCCCAAATCTGTATATATATGAATGTCTCAAGTATACACATAATTTCAGAGATAAGTACTCCTTGAGTGAGGATTTTCATGATTACAATACTCGTAATAAAAGAAATATTCGTACAGATTTTCTTAGACTTAAAAAATCTCAAAATGGCCCAAAATTTTTAGCATTTCAATATTTTAATAAATTGCTCGAACCCATTAGAGAATTATCATTGAAAGAATTCAAGAAATCTGTTAAAAACGTTCTTTTAATTAATATATTTTATTCCACGGAAAATTTTTTGAAGATAAGTTTTTAAATTTAATATTGTTATCTTATTTGTGTAAACATATTATGTATATAACATGAATAAAATGATCTATGTATCTATCTATCTATCATGTCTCCATCATCAGATAACAGATGAAGGTTTTCATCTCATCATCTTGTATTTTCATTGTATCATTGTCAATTGTTCTGTCTGTATTCAATCTCGTTGGATTACCATTCGTCTTAGAAGATGGTACCGATTAGGTTCTCGCTTATTTTTTCGATTCCAATTCTTTTTTCCATATTGAAATTGATGCTCAATGAAGTATTTCTAAAAAATATTTTTTCATCAGCTGTACATAAGATAAAACTCACATTCAATTTTGGTACAGATACGTACTTGCCTTCTTCAAATAAATTCCTTTCTTTCATTTATTAATCACCTTCATCCAAAAATTAAATTTTTCTTGGAAAAAGAAAAACATGGGAGAATAATAATAGAATAAACTTCCAACATTTACAGAAAACTCACATTCACAGTACTTTTCCTAATCCATCGTTTAGGCCCCGCCCCGTTGATATTTTTTAAATATTATACGTAAAAAAATTGCATTGAAAAAAATGCATTTTTGCACTTAAAAATGCAACTCATTATTTCCACTAAAAACAACAAGCGGACAAAGTTTCCAGATACCTTCCAGAATATAATCTCAATCCATGTGTTTTATTTCCTCGACTAACTGTATTTTCCCGGGATCAACCTACTGTTTTGAAATTTCCGATGATCCCTTACTTTTAATTGAAATTGTGCTTTAGTTCCTATTAATGCTTGAACTGTTTATTGTTTACTTCATAATTCTGTATCGGTTTTATGACGGCACTTCGGTGTTCAGTTTTTTCAGACTGCCCTAGAAAATAGTCGGTAGGTCAAACCTGAGTGATGTAAATAATAAGAAACGTTTTCCAGCCAAATTCCAGTATTATAAGAAATTATTACAATATCAACCTAATTCGCCTGCACCAATATAAGAATGTTGTACATTTATATTATTTATACTGTTCCTTTCCTTATCGTTATTTCTTAATTATCTTGTATTCATTTTATGCTGTTCTTTTTTTCTCACTTAGAGTGTGGGAGAAAAAAAATTCACAGTAAGTGAAATATTATTATATTTGTAATATTTGTAATATTTTGTAATATTTATTATATTGATATTAAAGACAATAATAATAATAAAAAATAATAATTAACTAAAACAACATAAACATTCTGTGTTCTGGATTATTAGGTACAATACCGAAGTACGTGTATGGTTGTGAATATACATCATCGTCACAGTACCAAGCCAACTGTCTGTCCCCTCACCATCTGGCTTTAATTTCCGATTTCCTGCGAAACTGAAAAACATCTGCCTGCTTCAATAATGCATTAATTTTTCAGTTTTCATCCGTACGTTTGAGGTTTTTACGTAGATGGGAACAAGTTTCAATGCATCTCTGTCGTTTTTTATACCGTCGCAGTCCCAGTTATCAAATGTTTTATATTAAGAGACAGGTAAAACGAGCGGGGGCAACCAAAAGAATGCAGGTATCAAAGGAAACCGTTGAAAACTCTCAACCGTAAAGGCAACGTCTGGCAAGCGTTTCCATTGGCGGAGGGCTGGGAAAGGTGATATTGGATAATGTTCTATAGGCAATGCTATAACAACGTCATGAGCAGCTAGAATGAACTATTCTAGTGTATCATACGTTTGTCGTGATCTACAGCTTCTCGCGAAAGCCAACATTCATTTGATAACTTCAACTTCCGTTCTTTTACTAAACCGTTATGCTTTTGAAATCTTCTTTGCTGATGGGAACTTAATGTCTTACATTCATTTTGTTTTTCCTGCTATTGAAATTGGGTGTTCCAACATTTGTTATGATAAATTCCGTTTCTCATGACCATAAATATACAGGGTGTGTCAGGATATGTGTAACAAAAATTGAATGTATGATTCTAAATCATATTTTCAACAAAAAAGTTCATATAATACATATTCCGATTCTCAACACTTAACAAGTAATTTGCTATTTTCTATTTTTCTATGATTATTTTTCCGTCCCAAATATCGACCAATAGAATTGCACCATTCGACGTCACGTGGTACAACCTACATGGTATTATACTGATAATTTTTTGAAAATTTTCTCTGGTAGTTGCTATATATAAAAAACAAAACATGATTCAGTCAAATTAACCACACTTCAAACTGACAGGTTGAATTCTGTCCACCATCGATAAAAAAGTCAAAGGAAATGTTCATTTGGGACGGAAAAATAATCCCCCGAATACCACACGAGCTTCAAAATTATCTGGCATTTCCCTCAAGGTTCCC
Source organism: Endomychus coccineus (assembly GCA_958510875.1). Taxonomy (NCBI): domain Eukaryota; kingdom Metazoa; phylum Arthropoda; class Insecta; order Coleoptera; family Endomychidae; genus Endomychus; species Endomychus coccineus. The sequence continues at coordinate 290,122,148 of OY294067.1, forward strand.
TGCTAACAAATAAAGTCGTCAAGTTTTTCAGGAAAAATCACTCGCGCTTTGCGCTCGTGATTTTTTAACCTGAAAAACTTGACTCCTTCATTTGTTTGCAACGAACCTATCTGGAAATACCCGATAATTTTGAAGCTCTTGTGGTATTATATATGATTATTTTTCCGACCCAAATATCGACCAATAGAATTGCACCATTCGACGTCACGTGGTACAACCTACATGGAATTATACTGAATATTTTTTGAATATTTTCTCTGGTAGTTGCTATATATAAAACTTCAAACTGACAGGTTGAATTCTGTCCACCATCGATAAAAAAGTCAAAGAAAATGTTCATTTGGGACGGAAAAATAATCCCCCGAATACCACACGAGCTTCAAAATTATCTGGCATTTCCCTCAAGGTTCCCTGCTAACAAATAAAGTCGTCAAGTTTTTCAGGAAAAATCACTCGCGCTTTGCGCTCGTGATTTTTTAACCTGAAAAACTTGACTCCTTCATTTGTTTGCAACGAACCTATCTGGAAATACCCGATAATTTTGAAGCTCTTGTGGTATTATATATGATTATTTTTCCGACCCAAATATCGACCAATAGAATTGCACCATTCGACGTCACGTGGTACAACCTACATGGAATTATACTGATAATTTTTTGAAAATTTTCTCTGGTAGTTGATATATATAAAAAACAAAACATGATCCAGTCAAATTAACCACACTTCAAACTGACAGGTTGAATTCTGTCCACCATCGATAAAAAAGTCAAAGGAAATGTTCATTTGGGACGGCCAGTCAAATTAACCACACTTCAAACTGACAGGTTGAATTCTGTCCACCATCGATAAAAAAGTCAAAGGAAATGTTCATTTGGGACGGAAAAATAATCCCCCGAATACCACACGAGCTTCAAAATTATCTGGCATTTCCCTCAAGGTTCCCTGCAAACAAATAAAGTCGTCAAGTTTTTCAAGAAAAATCACTCGCGCTTCGCGCTCGTGATTTTTTAACCTGAAAAACTTGACTCCTTCATTTATTTGCAACGAACCTATCGGGAAATACCCGATAATTTTGAAGCTCTTGTGGTATTATATATGATTATTTTTCCGTCCCAAATATCGACCAATAGAATTGCACCATTCGACGTCACGTGGTACAACCTACATGGTATTATACTGATAATTTTTTGAAAATTTTCTCTGGTAGTTGCTATATATAAAAAACAAAACATGATTCAGTCAAATTAACCACACTTCAAACTGACAGGTTGAATTCTGTCCACCATCGATAAAAAAGTCAAAGGAAATGTTCATTTGGGACGGAAAAATAATCCCCCGAATACCACATGAGCTTCAAAATTATCTGGCATTTCCCTCAAGGTTCCCTGCTAACAAATAAAGTCGTCAAGTTTTTCAGGAAAAATCACTCGCGCTTTGCGCTCGTGATTTTTTAACCTGAAAAACTTGACTCCTTCATTTGTTTGCAACGAACCTATCTGGAAATACCCGATAATTTTGAAGCTCTTGTGGTATTATATATGATTATTTTTCCGACCCAAATATCGACCAATAGAATTGCACCATTCGACGTCACGTGGTACAACCTACATGGAATTATACTGAATATTTTTTGAATATTTTCTCTGGTAGTTGCTATATATAAAACTTCAAACTGACAGGTTGAATTCTGTCCACCATCGATAAAAAAGTCAAAGAAAATGTTCATTTGGGACGGAAAAATAATCCCCCGAATACCACACGAGCTTCAAAATTATCTGGCATTTCCCTCAAGGTTCCCTGCTAACAAATAAAGTCGTCAAGTTTTTCAGGAAAAATCACTCGCGCTTTGCGCTCGTGATTTTTTAACCTGAAAAACTTGACTCCTTCATTTGTTTGCAACGAACCTATCTGGAAATACCCGATAATTTTGAAGCTCTTGTGGTATTATATATGATTATTTTTCCGACCCAAATATCGACCAATAGAATTGCACCATTCGACGTCACGTGGTACAACCTACATGGAATTATACTGAATATTTTTTGAATATTTTCTCTGGTAGTTGCTATATATAAAACTTCAAACTGACAGGTTGAATTCTGTCCACCATCGATAAAAAAGTCAAAGAAAATGTTCATTTGGGACGGAAAAATAATCCCCCGAATACCACACGAGCTTCAAAATTATCTGGCATTTCCCTCAAGGTTCCCTGCTAACAAATAAAGTCGTCAAGTTTTTCAGGAAAAATCACTCGCGCTTTGCGCTCGTGATTTTTTAACCTGAAAAACTTGACTCCTTCATTTGTTTGCAACGAACCTATCTGGAAATACCCGATAATTTTGAAGCTCTTGTGGTATTATATATGATTATTTTTCCGACCCAAATATCGACCAATAGAATTGCACCATTCGACGTCACGTGGTACAACCTACATGGAATTATACTGATAATTTTTTGAAAATTTTCTCTGGTAGTTGATATATATAAAAAACAAAACATGATCCAGTCAAATTAACCACACTTCAAACTGACAGGTTGAATTCTGTCCACCATCGATAAAAAAGTCAAAGGAAATGTTCATTTGGGACGGCCAGTCAAATTAACCACACTTCAAACTGACAGGTTGAATTCTGTCCACCATCGATAAAAAAGTCAAAGGAAATGTTCATTTGGGACGGAAAAATAATCCCCCGAATACCACACGAGCTTCAAAATTATCTGGCATTTCCCTCAAGGTTCCCTGCAAACAAATAAAGTCGTCAAGTTTTTCAAGAAAAATCACTCGCGCTTCGCGCTCGTGATTTTTTAACCTGAAAAACTTGACTCCTTCATTTATTTGCAACGAACCTATCGGGAAATACCCGATAATTTTGAAGCTCTTGTGGTATTATATATGATTATTTTTCCGTCCCAAATATCGACCAATAGAATTGCACCATTCGACGTCACGTGGTACAACCTACATGGTATTATACTGATAATTTTTTGAAAATTTTCTCTGGTAGTTGCTATATATAAAAAACAAAACATGATTCAGTCAAATTAACCACACTTCAAACTGACAGGTTGAATTCTGTCCACCATCGATAAAAAAGTCAAAGGAAATGTTCATTTGGGACGGAAAAATAATCCCCCGAATACCACATGAGCTTCAAAATTATCTGGCATTTCCCTCAAGGTTCCCTGCTAACAAATAAAGTCGTCAAGTTTTTCAGGAAAAATCACTCGCGCTTTGCGCTCGTGATTTTTTAACCTGAAAAACTTGACTCCTTCATTTGTTTGCAACGAACCTATCTGGAAATACCCGATAATTTTGAAGCTCTTGTGGTATTATATATGATTATTTTTCCGACCCAAATATCGACCAATAGAATTGCACCATTCGACGTCACGTGGTACAACCTACATGGAATTATACTGAATATTTTTTGAATATTTTCTCTGGTAGTTGCTATATATAAAACTTCAAACTGACAGGTTGAATTCTGTCCACCATCGATAAAAAAGTCAAAGGAAATGTTCATTTGGGACGGAAAAATAATCCCCCGAATACCACACGAGCTTCAAAATTATCTGGCATTTCCCTCAAGGTTCCCTGCTAACAAATAAAGTCGTCAAGTTTTTCAGGAAAAATCACTCGCGCTTTGCGCTCGTGATTTTTTAACCTGAAAAACTTGACTCCTTCATTTGTTTGCAACGAACCTATCTGGAAATACCCGATAATTTTGAAGCTCTTGTGGTATTATATATGATTATTTTTCCGACCCAAATATCGACCAATAGAATTGCACCATTCGACGTCACGTGGTACAACCTACATGGAATTATACTGAATATTTTTTGAATATTTTCTCTGGTAGTTGCTATATATAAAACTTCAAACTGACAGGTTGAATTCTGTCCACCATCGATAAAAAAGTCAAAGGAAATGTTCATTTGGGACGGAAAAATAATCCCCCGAATACCACACGAGCTTCAAAATTATCTGGCATTTCCCTCAAGGTTCCCTGCTAACAAATAAAGTCGTCAAGTTTTTCAGGAAAAATCACTCGCGCTTTGCGCTCGTGATTTTTTAACCTGAAAAACTTGACTCCTTCATTTGTTTGCAACGAACCTATCTGGAAATACCCGATAATTTTGAAGCTCTTGTGGTATTATATATGATTATTTTTCCGACCCAAATATCGACCAATAGAATTGCACCATTCGACGTCACGTGGTACAACCTACATGGAATTATACTGATAATTTTTTGAAAATTTTCTCTGGTAGTTGATATATATAAAAAACAAAACATGATCCAGTCAAATTAACCACACTTCAAACTGACAGGTTGAATTCTGTCCACCATCGATAAAAAAGTCAAAGGAAATGTTCATTTGGGACGGCCAGTCAAATTAACCACACTTCAAACTGACAGGTTGAATTCTGTCCACCATCGATAAAAAAGTCAAAGGAAATGTTCATTTGGGACGGAAAAATAATCCCCCGAATATCACACGAGCTTCAAAATTATCTGGCATTTCCCTCAAGGTTCCCTGCAAACAAATAAAGTCGTCAAGTTTTTCAGGAAAAATCACTCGCGCTTCGCGCTCGTGATTTTTTAACCTGAAAAACTTGACTCCTTCATTTATTTGCAACGAACCTATCGGGAAATACCCGATAATTTTGAAGCTCTTGTGGTATTATATATGAAAACATCACATTTCTCCCTACAATCAACAACGAAAGTAGAAAAAATTAAATCTTTGGAAATGGAAGAGTAATAAATAAGCTTTCATATGGACCATATTTATCGCCGAAATCATTTTTAATATTTTTAAGTCATAACATTTAGGTGTTACCTGTTATTTGATGAAGTCCTCAACGTCAAATACTCAATATTTTTTCAAAAAAAAATACGGAAGATAACTATTGTCGAAATATCGCCAAAGATCAAGCTTTAGAATAGTATAACAAATTTTTTAATCGCACATGCATTAGCGAACAAATTGTGTTAAATGTAATTCAACATCAAGGTTTGTGAAATACTAAGTTTACTGTTATTCCTAATTTTGCTTGTAGAGAAGCTATAAAGCAAGTTTCAAACACACACCTATAGACTGGAAAATTACCAAAGAATCTAAAAAACCTATCCACAGCTTCTTACGATCAACCGTTTGACCGCTATTCCATGGCATACTAGATTTCCTTAATTTTCATCCAACAATTATGAAATTCAACAATTCGAATAGTAGGGAGTTCATTTATACCATTTTAACAATAACAAGAACAATTATAAGTAGCACGAATTACAAAATTTGCTCAAAGTGGCCACCATGTTGTCGTAAATATGTCCCTGCTCCTCGGCGTATCTCTTTTTCCGTCACCGCTTAGCTCATTTTTCTTCTCAATGATATGTTGTTCCTCCGTATGAATTTGGTTCTTGTAAACTTCCGCTTTCATGAGGCCCTAGGCAAAAAAACATCGAGAGGTGTGAGGTCGGGTGACCTGGCAGGCCAGGGAACTACCTACCCAGCCAATCCATCCAATCCAATTTCTTTACTTATTAAACAGCCTTTCAAAAGAAATTCCATATGATAACCATGATTAGAAAAATCAAAATAGCTCGAACAGGAAGCCTCCAAGTGAAATTTATCAAGAATACTTTTTTTAGAAAATAAATTAATGTCTTCAAATTCGTATACGATAATATTTCCAACCATTGGCGTAGAAGCTTAAGGGGTTAAATGGATACAAAACCCAATAACTACGCTTCTGTATTTGTCTTAAAAACATTTTACAAACCAACAAAATTTCTCATTCCATAAAACTAAAGTGTACCAAGTTTGGATTAAAAATTTTCATTTGTTCAGAAGATAGTGAAGAAAATATTATAATTTTTCAACTTCATTCATTTTTGTAAAAACTACCGTCCCCTGCATTTACGGGAGGTCTTTCTGAAACATCCTGTATATCACAACACACCCCCGCGCTAGCCCTCGCGTCAGGGACATCGGTTTCTAGATGTCAAAACCCACAGTTTTCTACCAAAAAATCCCGCCGTACAGAGAGGTCTGTGAAATTACCATTTTTCGTCTAAGTTGCCTGGAGTAATGTAATACATATTGAGATTTACTGCGAGTTGCCGGTTATTCATTGAAAAACACGCAGCAGCGATCGACAGTAACTCATCTTTGAATGAAATACTAAAAATATATAGGTTAATGTGAAATTCGGCTAAAAATTTGGCAGCGGACTTGTTGTTCTCGGTTTCCTATTAGCTTTAAAGTATGTAAAGGATATTCCACAGAAATAAACAAGTTATATCTGTAGAAACACTTTAACGTGTTAATATCTTACGAATAAAACTAGAAAATTAAGCTTTGAAGGTATGTTTTATGTCCATGCATACTTTTACGGAGTTAAGAATAATTCTTAGTATAAATAAGCTAATGACGTTGTAATGTTGATACAAACGTATGAACTCAATGCAAATACGAGAGGTTCAGGTGATTCTTGTTTCTTACGATAGTAATTCGATTATTCCATGAAATAACGTTGATACTTAATGTTTTAATCACTTATATATAAATTCTCGGCAAATAGGTTACACTAACACATACGCTCACAAATATCGTCTTTACATTCGTTTTGATCTCACGACCATCATCAGAAGACTTCAGAAGTTGGAGAATAAAACTCAAATTTTACACAAAACTTTTAACATTTAATTTAAAAATGCTGACAAATTGTTTCACCACACTGTGGCATTATCAAAGCGAGGAGTTATCAACTAAAGCTAAATCTAAAAGTATGTCCTTAAATATCAGGGATCAGAATGTGGTGCAAATTGAGGGATGGGGGTGGATAATGGTGGGAGTGTGTTTACAAAATTGTTAACAAGCGGTGAATTATATGTGTCGATTTGATCATTTAATATTACATTATTATTGTTTTTTGCGTGTTTCAAAATTTCTATGGATTCTAATATATTAAGTTTATGTCCTTTTTTCCTGAATATTTAGAATATCAGGATTAAGGGTGAAATTGTGGTTATGTTCTAACAGGTGATTTGCGTAATTAGAGTCTTCTTTTTTGAGCCTGTAACTTCTCAAATGTTTATTGAACCTTACGCTGAAACTGCGTCCAGTTTGTCCTATGTACAAAGCACTACAGTCATCACATCTCAGTCTGTAAACTCCAGATTTCTTTAAGTTATCTTTTTTAGATTTCGAGTTATTAATATACGAGCATAGGTTATTTGTTGTTTTAAAGGCGACGTTTTTATTCTGTTTTTTAAGGAATTGAGATATTTTTAGTGAATGTTTACCTAAATATGTTAGACATGTGAAATTTGATTTTGTATTATTATTAATTTGCGGATAAATTATGCTTAAGGCTTTTTTATTGAGTTTATTTTGGAGTATTTTATTAATTATCTTGACATTATAACCGTTATTTTTGGCAATATCTACGATTCTGTTTAATTCTAAATGGAAATTATCTTTACTTAATGGGACATTAATTAATCTATGTATCATACAATTATATGCTGCTAGCTTATGTGATTGTGGATGTAAAGAAGTGTTGTGTATTGTGGTATCTGTGTGGGTGGGCTTGTGATAAATAGCGAAAGAAAAGTAATTATTTGTGTGTGAAATTGTCAGATCTAAAAAGTTTAAGGACTTGTTGTTTTCCATCTCTAATGTGAATTCTATATTTGGGTGTAAGTTGTTGATATAGGTGAGAAAAGAATTTATTTGACGGTTACTGCCTGTATAGCAAGCGATTACGTCGTCAACATAGCGATACCAATATACAAACATGTGCTGAAAATTGGAATTTAAAATCTTAGTTTCCAAGTAATTCATAAATATTTCTGCTAGCAACGGAGATAATGGCGAACCCATGGGGAGTCCGGTGTTCTGTTTGTAATATTTATCGTTAATTGTGAAATAATTTTGGTCTATGCAAAGTGAGATTAAACGAACAACTCAAGGACTTCTACCGGAAAAGAAATGTTCTCCACCACTATGTAAAGGTACTACATTCACAACTCACCTTTAAGCTCCATAATATAGAATTTGATATACTTGATAATAATATTCGCGAAAAAATCTCATCAATAGTACATAATAAATTCTTGAAACAGAAGAAAAAATTAAACAGTTTAATCCAAAACAAAACTAACAAAGAAGCTAATTTCACAAATAATAATAAAAAACCGAACACTTCTCTAGCAGATGAGCAAAAATTCAATTATCACAGTAGATTTGTAAACTTATCAGAAGTAACTTTCAGTGTGTCAGAAATCAATTTACTTAACAAAGGCTTTAAATATAATATCCCATTTAAACCCAATAATAAACACTTTGAAAACCTTACTGTTGAAACAGAAGTTGCACTCAAACAGTCAGAAACAAAAATTAAATATAATGCAAGCGATATATTGATAAATTCTACTAAATTAACTTCTAGCAAATTCGTAAATCCAGAAATTAAAATTGCTAAAATACTTAATGAAAAGACAATTAAAAATAATATCGTGTTCACTAAAGCCGACAAAGGTAATACAATAATTGCAATAGATAAACCTACATATTTAGAAAAAATTGATCAATTTTTAGATCCAACAAAATTTATAGAACTAAAATCAGACCCTACAATGAAATTCCAGGCAAATATTAAAAATTCTCTCAAAAATATCCAATATATTTTGACTGAATATGAGAAGCCTCGTTTAATGAACATGAATCCTCAACCACCTTCTCTTTATGGTTTATTAAAAATTCACAAAGACGATACTCCCATAAGACCCGTCTGTTCATATATCAATGCACCCTGTCAAAAAATAGCGAAAAAGTTAGTCAACATAATATCAACATATACAAACTTTAAACCTAAATACAGTATTAAAAATTAAGTTAATAGAAAAAATAAAAGATGTAGAACTAAAGACAAATATCAAACTTGTATCTTTTGATGTCAAGAACCTTTTTCCAAGTATTCCCACACAATTGACCATCACTCTAATTGAAGATCTTTTAATCCGCAATAATACTTTACCGGCAATAACACAGGAAATATTAAGTTTAATCTCACTTTGCATAGACCAAAATTATTTCACAATTAACGATAAATATTACAAACAGAACACCGGACTCCCCATGGGTTCGCCATTATCTCCGTTGCTAGCAGAAATATTTATGAATTACTTGGAAACTAAGATTTTAAATTCCAATTTTCAGCACATGTTTGTATATTGGTATCGCTATGTTGACGACGTAATCGCTTGCTATACAGGCAGTAACCGTCAAATAAATTCTTTTCTCACCTATATCAACAACTTACACCCAAATATAGAATTCACATTAGAGATGAAAAACAACAAGTCCTTAAACTTTTTAGATCTGACAATTTCACACACAAATAATTACTTTTCTTTCGCTATTTATCACAAGCCCACCCACACAGATACCACAATACACAACACTTCTTTACATCCACAATCACATAAGCTAGCAGCATATAATTGTATGATACATAGATTAATTAATGTCCCATTAAGTAAAGATAATTTCCATTTAGAATTAAACAGAATCGTAGATATTGCCAAAAATAACGGTTATAATGTCAAGATAATTAATAAAATACTCCGAAATAAACTCAATAAAAAAGCCTTAAGCATAATTTATCCGCAAATTAATAATAATACAAAATCAAATTTCACATGTCTAACATATTTAGGTAAACATTCACTAAAAATATCTCAATTCCTTAAAAAACAGAATAAAAACGTCGCCTTTAAAACAACAAATAACCTATGCTCGTATATTAATAACTCGAAATCTAAAAAAGATAACTTAAAGAAATCTGGAGTTTACAGACTGAGATGTGATGACTGTAGTGCTTTGTACATAGGACAAACTGGACGCAGTTTCAGCGTAAGGTTCAATGAACATTTGAGAAGTTACAGGCTCAAAAAAGAAGACTCTAATTACGCAAATCACCTGTTAGAACATAACCACAATTTCACCCTTAATCCTGATATTCTACATATTCAGGAAAAAAGGACATAAATATATAATATATTAGAATCCATAGAAATTTTGAAACACGCAAAAAACAATAATAATGTAATATTAAATGATCAAATCGACACATATAATTCACCGCTTGTTAACAATTTTGTAAACACACTCCCACCATTATCCACCCCCACCCCCATCCCTCAATTTGCACCACATTCTGATCCCTGATATTTAAGGACATACTTTTAGATTTAGCTTTAGTTGATAACTCCTCGCTTTGATAATGCCACAGTGTGGTGAAACAATTTGTCAGCATTTTTAAATTAAATGTTAAAAGTTTTGTGTAAAATTTGAGTTTTATTCTCCAACTTCTGAAGTATTATGAATTTACACTACGTAAACGCCGAAACCATAGATATATAATCATCAGAAGACGTATCAAAAATAATCACTGTCTAAAACGGGATTTCTTATAACTTATTGTATTAAACACAAAACGCCCTTATCGCATTTATTTGAATTAAAAATAGCTACGTCGCCGAAATGAACAGAAACACTAGTAATCGAAATTGTAACACATCAATGTATTTGAATATGCATCAATAAACCGCTGCAAAGCAATTTTGCTGTAGCAATTGAAGCCATACCTTACCAAGAAATATTGCTTTTTTCAGCATTCTACCTAAAATATACTTTTAACATTACAAATATGTACGTAGAACTTTACAAAGGTTTAATTAATTAAATTTGGATAAATATGACTAAATGATTGAACGGTCGTTCTATGATATACAGACTTTGAGTCACGTTTTATGTGAATCATTTCCAGAATAGGTCTTTTATAATAATTGGTTTCTTTAGCTACACATGTTTGGAATTAATCGAACTGATTGTTATAATCTAAACAATGTTTAGTAAGCGTGATGACATCAACTAGACCCTCTTCCAAATATAATCCAAAAACTTCAGCGTATGTTTAGGCGCTGCACTCTACCAACAGGTCCTAGATGTGAGCCTGAAACAAAATTGGTGCCAAGATAGGTTCCTGTAGGACACCAGCGTTGATAGTCATTGTATCGGAGGACACTGCGTCAACCACCACATAGAGTGATCTGTCTGAATGAAAACTCGATACTTGTATGTTGTATAAGAACAATGCTACCTCCAATGGTTCATGGATTGCAAAACCATACATAACAACAATACCGAGACCGAAATTTTAATTAACGTATCCAATTCTTGAAATTGCGATATTTCATCAAATATCATTCATACGGAAGAAGTGTACCTTTTTGGTAGAGATGCATAATCTACAAGTTTTGTAATGACTATCTTTTGGATAATATTCACCGTTCAAAAGCTATTTTCGAAAACCCGATTGGTGTATCTTTCACCTTGTATAGCACAAGTGAGCTCATGGGGACTTTTGACATTCCGTTTGTGATAACTTGCTCTAGGTCTATTCCAATTTTCAGCTCTATGCGAATTTTCCCAGAGTTTGAACTTCTGTTTATTCATTTTGACTGGTCTATTAAAACACTGAAAGAAATAATTGAAAAAAAAATTGATTTTACCCAAGTGTGAGTTCATAATTAATATTAATATTGTAATGTTTAATTCTCGCAATCCATTTTTTTGTACTACCAGGTTTCGAGTTTAATTATAACACCTCATCCTCCCAAGTCCTAGGTATATACATGGATTCAATATATAAAATTAGTTTTAATCATATGGCTTCATGTCCAGATAATTAAAGTTTATATGTAAAATTTCATTGATTTACACAGGGTGTTTCAGTTTTTTTCGTGCATAACTTCGGCAAACGATTGAACATCTAAAAATAATAGAGATACAGGGTATTGAAATTGAAAAAAAAATGAGTTTTTTTGCGAATATCTCCGGAACCGTTCATCGTACAGAAAACAGCTTTCTTAAGCAATCTCTACTCATAGTAAGCTATGTTTTGTGTGATAATTTTTTTTTTTTATTCATAATTGGGGAAGATTCTGAACGGGTAGTGGTTGTTTTTCTCCCCAACTTCTACACCACTGGAAAAAGTACTGTTTTCAAATGCCCATTTGAACCGCCAATGTTTGCTACACAAGAAAGGTACTTCTGGTCATAAGCTCCAAATTTGACAGTTTTGGAGAAAAATCAATTTTCATGTTGAAAAACATTGTCAATTCTTTGAAATAAAATTTATTTTTCACCAATTAATCGGAATTTCTTTAAACAAGTAACAAAACCAAAAAATTTACCATGTTTTTCAACATAAAAGTTGATTTTTCTCGAAAACGGTTAATAGTAGAACTTATAACCAAGAGTACCTTTTTTGTGTAGAAAACATTGGTGGTTCAAATGGGCATCTCAAAACCGTACTTTTTCCAGTAGCTTAGAAGTTGGGGAGAAAAACAACCACTACCCCTTCAAAATCTTGACCAATAATGAATAAAAAAAAAAAATTTATCGCACAAAACATAGCTTACTATGAGTAGAGATTGCTTACAAAAGCTTTTTTTCTGTACGATGAACGGTTCCGGAGATATTCGCAAAATACTAAATTTTTTTTTCAATTTCAACACCCTGTTTCTCGAAAACGAAGTGATTTAGAGAATTTTATATGAAAGACCCTATTATGTTCAGAAGTTCTATCGTTTGCCGAAGTTATGAACGAAAAAACTTAAACACTCTGTATAATAAACATGTTCAACAGTTGAAATTCAGGAATAACTGTGATCAAGGAAAATTTAAAACTCTGCATAGTAAATATATTTCATTTTCTAGATCTTCATGATCTAGCTTCGAAAATGTTTCCTTATAGAAGAGAAACGTCATTTATTCTCATATACCTATTGAAAAATGAGACTCATGCAATATTGCAGTCCAGTAAATATTGTAGTTATTCAATGCCACGCTGGGATAATTTCTTTAACGTACATAATTCGACGAGCCGCCAATGGTCTGTCCAACATGGACACCTAACGACCTAACGGGGCTCACTGATGCCTAGCCCAGGCTTGAGACTGAAAAACGACTAAAATCAATAGAAAGAAGAATAAAAATAACCCGAACCGGCACGAAGACGTTGAAATGATGTAAAAGAAGCATAGTCATAACGCTGAGTTTATTTCTCTCTTCCTCTTGCTTCCATGAAATAATGAAATCACTACTTTCATTACTGAAGTTTCGGTGTATTGAACTGTGTATTTACACTAGAATCAAAGATAAACAGAATGGCACACTTTGTTTAAAAGGAAGGGGAGATCCCTCCTAGTTCGAAACTATAATGGGGAACGATGGCATTATAGTCTACCCAGCAATAGTACAATTTATTGATCGAAATGTTATGCCGGGTAGTTATATTTACAGTTGGCGCTGTTTTAGGGTGCTGTACAAAATCTAGCAATCGATAAAACCGAAACTGAATGGTTGGTTCTATTTCAAAAGCCGTACTCATTAGCACATGATATTGCCGCTCATTGGGTACATTCTCATGTTGTGTTAATACTAATGGTATTTGGTTACATAATTATATGAAAAACCGGTTTGTGAGCAATTTAAAATGTAATGTATTTAACACCAACCGAGATGCGCTAATGGAAACAGAAATTCAATGCGTATTTATGAAACTTGAGCAAGATGTTCCTATTCTCTAACAAACGTAATGTGCAATCAGTTATCTGAATGACCTGGTGGATTGCATTAATTTTTGTATGAAGTTACGCAGATGTTTATCGCATGAAAAGCCTGATAACAACTTTGCGGATAGATACTCGTAATTTAACGCAACTCTGTTAATCTTTCAATTACAACTATTAACGGAATTTGTTAATTTGATTCCATAAAAGTGTTTCTAACTAGTCAAGTTTTGGTTTTCTAATTACAAGGACAGCAAAATCGTCCAACTATGAAGAATTTTAACCATAATATGTTGCTTGTTTTGTTACTAGCTGTTTTTTGAGAAGCTCACCACCTTTGGGTACAATAGATCTGATATATTGCAAATGATTAGAAACAGCTGAAGGCCTGGACAGACGTGAACTCGTATGTTTTATACTCTATGTATTATTATATTTGTCAACTGTCAGAATCATTGGATTACAACCCTCTTATCCCCTCAGGGATTGAATTTCGAAAAATGTTTCCTTGCCGGATGCCTAAGTCATATGATAAGCATTCGACACCAAACCCTTCTTGGAAACCTTCCGTCATATGGTTTGCCGCCTCAATTGAATGCATACAATTTGGATAAAATTTCATATCACATAGAAAATGGTGGCACGATAGAATTTGTTGTGGTTATGTATTACATTCCTTCTTAAGTTTCAGTATAAGAAACAGGCGCGGATCCAGGGACCCGCCCCCTGCATCCGCACCCAAGGGTGTCATGACTGTTGGATACCACAGCTCTATTTCTTCTTTATCTATATTTTCCTATTCATTTATTTATAAAATATAATACAGGGATATCAAAAATTATCTTGGTCAAGGGTGGTTGTGGAATCTAAAACGTGTGTCTTACTTTACGTTTGAAATAATTATGTCATAATTAATTTGAAGTTTCTAAAAGTGCGAAATTTCGCAATTTTATACTAATATTGTAATACTCAGAAGTCTTTAGCGCTTTGGACTCCGGGATTTTCACGTGGCCTATCGAAATTAGAAGGTTCGAATTATCTAAAAACATAATTGCATGAACGCCAGACGTCCTATGTAATTAGCTACGAACGAAATTATTTTGACATATACCTCGAGGAGCTCGCTGCGCATAAGTTAGAGTTTATACATTTTATCTCGGTCTTGTTAATTTGGGGCCGTTTCTTGCCCCGTGCGACCGGCGCCAGTTGTAATAAAGTGTTTTCGGCTATGGGCCGCTAGCTTTTACCCGCTTCATGTATATTTTAGTCGCTAGAAAATTCCCTTTGATACGTCGCACGTTAGACGCGCGTAGCTGAGATCTGAGAATAGCTCAAACTGTTTTAATTAAATTTTCCTATTTAATGGACATTTATCGAAAAAAGAAGGGCTGTCGGGCACGGTCCGATACTAAATCTAACTACATGGAGCGAAAACGGCACGCGAAAACTCGTCGTGAAGCCGTATTAGGTACAACCAGTTTGCACTTTTCTAACTCGCGTGCCACGGGCTTCTCACGTGAACGTCATTCGATTTACGGAAAATTAACTATTTCAAAACAGTTTTTGACCCGGATTGTGGCTATCACGACCTCTGAAAAGGTTCAAAGTTTACATAATTATTTCATAATTTGTAGTTCATTATTGTTTTACAACTGAAATAAATAGGTATGAAATTTGTAGGTTATTGATGATGTCAGTGTGACAGTGACATAATTATTCCAAAAGTAAAGTAAGACACTTGTTTTAGATTCCACAACCACCCTTGACCAAGATAATTTTTGATATCCCGGTATATTTGATGAATATAACCTTAGCAACACAGCAACAAGGAATAACAAATAACCAAGATTATCAACGGAATTAAAAATTTAACAAACAATATCAACAAATTTTGAATCAAATAAATAACTTGAAAGAAGAACTATTTTTCAACAATCAATTGGCTCTACTGGCTTCCGGCTGAGAGCAAACTTGGAGGGGAGGAAAGGCTCACTGGCCTGGCTCTGCAGAATATTCACCGCCAAATTCAGGTTGATGTGTAGAAAATTATTATAAGATTCGCGAAAGTTCTAAAAGATGGGTTGAATTTATCATCGAATTAAAGAGATTGCATTAATATATCGTTTGTTCTAAAGTTGTAAGATATATAAGCAAAAGTATAAAACAGCGAATAAAAATGTTTTTTTAATGTTCAGTTATGCATCCTTCAACACCCCCCCGCCCTTACCGAAGTAACTCCGAGAACACCCCGCCCCCAAAAAAAATGGAATTCTTTATTTGCCCCTGATAAGGAAATGCATTTTCATTATTATATAATGGTAACACCTACTTCCTACTTTCATCAAATAAGTTAACCAAATGAAAAGACATGTGAATAACTGCCCCTTACAGAATAAACTATAAAAGAGTTCATACTGTAGATACACTATAATACTATAGATAAGAAATAATTATCCTTATCAACTAAAAATACTGCTAAGTACTGAGGACCTTTCGGTTACCATTTAATAGTCTCGTTCATAGATTATTGAACGTCCCTTTGAACCAACAAATTTATAACAACGAAGTTGAGAAACTTCAGCAAATAGCGTTGGACAACGGTTACGACAAATCTTTGATCAATAATTTAATTTCTACAAAAAGGAATTTGGAACGTAGCGAACTAGCCAAATTAGAGCTATTACCTTCAAATACTTCAATAAAATTCAAAAGTTTCACTTATCAGTCTTCAGTAATTAATAAATACCATATTTTGTTTTCTAAATTTGCAATACAACCAGTTTATAGATGTAAGAACAAGCAAAAACACCGTTTAGGTTTAGGTTTTTGATAAAGTTTCTGATTTCAGCAAATCCGTGTTCAAATTGCTAGCGTTGGAGAGTGGTTACGACAAATCTTTGATCAATAATTTAATTTCTGCAAAAAAGAATTTGGAACGTAGCGAACTAACCAAATTAGAGCTATTACCTTCAAATACTTCAATAAAATTCAAAAGTTCCACTCATCATCCATCAGTAATTAACGAATTCAGTTATTTGTTTTCTAAATTCGTAATACAACCAGTTTATAGATGTAAAGTTGAAAAAACTGTTTAGGTAACACCTTTCATAGTTTCCGGCTTTGATGAATCCGGGATTTTCAAAATATAATGAGTCGCGTTCAAAATGATATGTGGGTCAAACTAGAAGAAACATTCTAACTTGGTAGGTATAAGGAATATTTTGCCCATATAAAGAAAAATAATGGTGAAAAATCAGCGTTAGCCGAACATATTTTGAATACAGGTCACACCATTTCTAAAGATAATGTATCACTTTAAAACACAGTACAGACAAATATTTAGTTAATTTAGAAGGGTTGGAAATGTTGAAATGAAAAAGCAATTTATTAAATTCCGATTTATCTCCAACTGAGAGTAATCCCTTGTGTACATTATTATCCCCAAATAGTATTTAGACAGGCACATTTTGATTTATAATTTAGTTTACTCTGATTACTCATTACTTTAATAGTATTTTTAATGAATAATGGTGATTATTTCTTATCTATAGTGCTCCTTACATCATACTAACTGATATATTTTTATTCCAGAAATGTCTGGACAGCATTACTGTCTAAGATGGAACAATTATCAAAGTAACATGACTTCCGTATTCCATCAACTCCTGCAAAACGAAGCTTTCGTAGACGTCACATTAGCATGTAACGACTTATCATTGAAGGCGCATAAAGTAAGTAGGTAATACATTTCACGTATTTCTTGTTCTTTTAGCACGCTAAGTAATGTCAAATTGACTCGAATTATTTCGAAAAACGACTCGTAGCCTTGCCATAAAATTTCCTCATGTCTTCCAAATAGAAAAGGTCACGAAATGATTACCGCGCAGGTTTTTCCAAGCCTTGTAATGAACGATTTCTCGCATCGGTAATTTGATAAATTATCATCATGATAATAGGCAAATATTTGTTAGATCTGTTGAAATTGGAAAATATACTAGTACACCAATAACAATGTGCTGGAACTTGGAAGATAACGGATGCAAATGACAAATTATAATATTCATGGCTTAACCGTTTTCTTCAAGTTAGTTAGAGAGATATGCCGAGCATACTTTCACAATTCAAGAGCATGGTAACTGTAATTTTTATTATTGTGTTGTATTGTTTCGACTATACGAGAGGAAAACCTGCAATGTTCATTCAACATTGTTTGAGCCAGCGGAATATTGGGAGAGGGGACATGAGAAACCCTCACTAGGCAAGAGGTGACCAGATTGAACTCGTCTTGTCTGCCTATCTGAAAAAGCATTGACCATGGAAATATCTAAAGAAATGGGAAAAATCGCCCACCTTTCTCCGATTTTCTGGAGGGGTCAATGAATCGTAAGTGTGATGGCATCATCTACTCTTCTATATATAATCCAAGAACTTCAGGATATGTTTGAGAGCTGAAATCTACCAATAAATCGTTAATAAGAACCAGAAACGAAGTTGGTGCCAAGACGGATCCCTGTGGGACATCAGCTTTGATATCCATCGTATCGGTGGAGAGTTCGTCAATTTCTACATTATAAACCTATTGACGGAAGATGTTCCCACAATCCAACTAACTACAGTTGATTTGTGTACTTATATATTGTTGGAATATAAAAAAAATACTCTGGGTCAGAAAATTTGAGACGGCATTGTTCCATGTTCAAGTTTATTGCCCTGTAACCTAGCAGTCTTCCATTGCGTCACACATCTTCCTTTTCGTAGCAGTATTTGGGCTTAATTCATGAGCGAGAGATTTTTGTTATATTAGCGAAATTGATGTGTTTCTATATTTATTTTAGGTAGTTCTGTCAGCTTGCTCGTCGTACTTTCAAAAACTGCTTTTGGAGAATCCATGTAAGCATCCAACCATAATCATGCCTCAAGATGTATGTTACGCTGACCTTAAGTTTATCATCGAGTTCGTCTACAAAGGAGAAATCGACGTTTCTCAGTCAGAATTACAAGTAAGTCCTTGTTGCTTCTGAAAGTGTGTGTTCATGGAACAATAATGAACATTGAATATCGTTTGATAATACAAAAAGCACGCGTTATACGAGGTGAAAATGAAACTTGAAAGACACAGCTATTAGGTTACGTGAAATGTATTTTTCAACTACTACAATCTAATGAGAGAATTAACTGAATAAATACGCTGATTGTACGTTTCTACAAGCTGCAACTTGACAATAGAACAACGGTATGTTTTTATTCAAAGGCTCTCACTCCTTACGTGCTAAGTTTCGAATGTTCATACAAAAATTGGGCAATCGATAATATTGTATCAGGTCGAAATTACTATTCATCATTTCATTATTGATAATGTAACTGAATGTTGTTCACGATATGTAAAAATGACGTCATACTTGGTTACTTTTATATCCAATTCTCTTGAACAATTTCCTTAAGGTTGTTCACCAGGGATTTTATTACTGATACATATCACGCCAAATTTTGAAATTCGTTGAAGAAATATATAATAAACATTCACGAAAAATTTCAGAGAGCTAGGGTGGATACAATAAAAGTTATGAATGAATAAAATTTCGTAAAATTGACATTATCTCTTATGGAAAAATGACTTTAATGTCAGATTGCTCCCGAAGTACTGATAGAAAATTGATGACATTTTAATAGAATGTATAGAATTCACGAACAAATCATTTACACAGAACTAAATTCAATTTGGATAGTTTTTAATAACAAATAATCGTTAAAAACCATTATTTGGATGTAATCTGGCAACGCCGCTTTGCGAAACTATTGGCGCGCATGTGCGTTGTACAAATAATGTCCAACAGTTTGTATGTTTCCGTCAAAACCTTTTTTAGGTCGTTGTCTGCTATGAACAATAAAAGTGGCCAAATATCAGCTACGTCACACATATCAGCGCGCTCATCAATTGCTGAAAGTTCACTTTTTAATTTTACACTGCCCAACATAAGATAAGATTTAACAGTATCATCAGTAAATGTTTTTGTGGAAATGCATGTCTATAAGTTTTTAAATGTTGAGAATCAAATGATTTTGCTACACTTGAGTGATCCCTAAAATCAAATTGGTCACTAATTTGGCTTAAAACAGTGAAACAGCTCTGTTATCTCCAGCTGTTTTCGCCTTTTCTTACCAGGCTAATTCGAATAATTTGGAATTGTTCAATTGCTTGCGATTGAGCACTGTCAATCCCGCGTATTTGAGTCTGATTTAATAATATTTCATCATGTAGCATGATAAAATGAAATATTTTCAACCAGTAGAGAAATTCCGGGCAATTCAAATGTTTCAATGAACCACTTGCTTCACTAATAGTGAATTCTTTGAAAGAATCCTTGTTTTCACAGTTCGACAAAATTTTATACACATAAATAACCAGCGCAAAATATGACGATTTTTTTTCACAACTACTTGTAGCTGGTTCAACCTTTGCAGAACATTTAAGCATGGAAAACCATAACTTTAATGATAATTTTAAGATTCTACACATTCAGAACAAATGAATTGAATTTGCTGTAATCCCTAGAAATTAATATATATAAGAAGTTCGATATCCTACTGAACCATAAACAAATAATTAATAATTCTCTCTTGTTAAATTGGTATATAAGTATATTTTCCGTATGCTACCTGCTTATAGTTTAATCCCGCGATGGGTTGAATCCATATACAGCTTTCTTCAATACTATTTCACTATTTGATTTTCAGTAATCTACTTCAGTCGTGTCGATACCCCTCTCGAGATATGGAGGCCGCTGTCGGCCTCGCCTGCCCCCCTGAGTCGGTCCTGTTTCCAACAATGTATATGCTTACATGTTTTATTTCATATTGACATTAGCGTTACTCGTATTTCTATATCTCGTTATTTGAGACAATTAAATTTTCGAAACGTTATCAGTTATTTAACTTAGAGATTGGACTCGCTATCTCGATTTATTTCTTTTCACATCATATCATCATATTTATGTATATTCAGTCAAAGTATTATCAGTGTCATTAATTTGAAGCAGAATGATTGTTATCGAATTTAATACAACTTGGAATTAGGTCTGCAGTTCTTCATATCGATTATGTATTATAATAAATACAGATTCTGCATCAACTCGCACAAAATAGATTCAAACTGATGGTGTATTTTCAAATTCTCAATTGCATTGAAATACTCCATGTCCTTACATTAGAAGTTTATTTGAAACTAGCTGTTTCCCGCAGAAACAGTTGATACCCGTAGAAGAAAGTTTCAATACGTCATAAAAATATTTGTAATGAGTAGAAACAGTTAACAGCAGTGGCGTAACTAACCCGACCGGGGCCCCAGTCCAACAGCAACGTAGGGGACCCCCCTGGAGAAAATTTTTACAAGCAAAAAAAAAAAGTTCAAATGAATACTTTATTGGGTTGTGTATTTTATCCATGTGTAATTGTACAATCTCACAATCAATCTTACAATCCATAGTCAGAGCCATATTCCGATACAATTGATACTCTTATATCTACGTAACGCTCCTTAAAATCTCGCCCTCCGGACTTTCGCCTTCACAAACTTATCGACTATTTCATCCAGGTTCGCCTTCAACGAGTTCGTGACCTTACTCTGTCGACCATATACTCAGATCCCCCAGTCTCTCTTACCCCATCGAATTTCGCAGATAATTTTTTATCATTTTCAGTTTTGAAAAGGAGCGTCCTGCAGTCGCGACGGTCACTGGAATTGTTAAAAACAGTAGGCGTCTGGAAAGCTAGCGGAAAGAGTAAAATACTCGATCAGTATTAAGTTAGCCAACTCCCTGATAGAATAGTTGTTGGGATGTGCTTTGCAGTAAAAATTGCTATGATTTCATTACAAGTTTGCTATCATTATCACAGTAAAAAAATTTTGACTTTTCGGTGCACGCCCTAAAGCAATGAATAACATTGTATAAATATTTTAAAATATTAGAAATATTTCAATTAAATATTTTGTAATATTACATTGCTTGAAAAAGACAAATAATGAATACAATTTTTGTTCAATATGTAAAACAGTTTATAAATTATGGCAAAATCCTAATTTTAAATTTAGCAGTTAGATTGAATAATGATGGGCCCCATCTGTAACCGGGACCACCAAGAGGGATCCGTACCCGACATGTAAATCTTTTAATTTGGTTTCTTCCCTTAGACGAAAAGTTTTAAATGACTTAGACATGAAAGCTGTAAAAAAGACAGATTTCTGAAGATAAACCACAAGATATTCAATTTCATTGTCAATGTTCATAAAAACAAATGGAGATTTGGAGGTACGAAATCTGGTAAAATAATGGGGGCCCCGAAATTACAAAACATTACTACAACGAATCATAGTTTTACAAACAAGCGAAAAAAACAGGGGTCCCTTGTATCCGGGGGCCCCAGGCCGTTGCACCGGCTGGACCGGCGGTAGTTACGCCACTGGCTAACAGAGTGGAGGAAACCTAAAATTATACTCTATGTTATGTGAAAGCTCATTTGAATTGACAGAAATATCTATGATATGAAGTGGTGTCACGGACATTGTATCAGCTATCTGTCTTATAAATGTCCCCTGGGATCATTTGTCATGTCATAGACTGTGATAATCCATCGATGTATGGAGCGTCTGTGATGAAATCTTTACGTTATTGACATAAAGGACTGTGTAAACTTTCATGATATCACAGAGTAAATAGTTCAATGTAACGTTATCTCTATGATGACGAATACAAAAATGTGACGTGATGAATTAGAAGGCGTCACTTTTTGAATTTTGAAATATTCATTTTTGTAATTTGCCTCCATTTTGATTTTCTAATTGACCCATTAACGAACGCAACGTCATCACTCGCCGTGTCTTAATATCCAAAAAAGCACGGAACTTTTTACGAACATTTTTAGGTTGGCGAGCTTGATGCGGACTTATCTTGTGATCATTATGTCAGTTTAAATGACAGTGTCGAGCGTCAACAACTCAAAAAGCGATCACAGAACCACTAAATCAAATTTTCACTTCCAAAATTAAGATGTTACCAACCACCATAAAAATCCCTAAATGGACTAAATTGAACATTTTTGTTCAAAAACGGCATAAAAAGGGCAAATTACAAAAAATAGTATAAACAACTCGTTTCCTAAGACCTTGAAGCACTCATTCTTTAAAAAAAACTCGTGGCTTCGCCACTCGTTTTTTAAACTTGAATTCGTGCTTTAAGACGAGTCTTAGGAAACTCGTTCTTTAATATACTATTCGGACACTTTTGCGCGTTAAATGCATGACTACGATATATATTTATAACCAGAGAAACACTGTTGTCATAATGATACCAAAAGTACTACAGAAAAACTGAAGATACGTGCAAAAGGTATCATCCCCAAGGAGGCTACCGTTTTCAAAAATAATGCAGTTCCTATTTTTACCACTTAATAAAGCTATTCGCAAATTTTTCAAATTTGTATACAAATAGGAACGGCACAATAGGATCCACAGTGATATGGCTCGAAACGGTTATTTTGGCCTATTACTTACTTGCCTTATACGAGGGCAAAGTGAAAAGTCTCTGAAAAATAGTACAGATGGCTCCACAATCTATAATCCCATGTGACATTTTCAGACTGATATGTCATTCGGTTCTGTTTTGACAACCATCGAAAGCAAGCAACTTCGAAGATTTTTGTAAACATGGAAAGAAGTGAATTACGGCGTCTTGATTAAACATTATTTCTTGCGTGGATAAAACATTACGCAAACCAAAGCATCGCTTGTTAAACATTATGATGACTGCTCACCATCGATCGGAACGATTCACAAGTGGTTTACTGATTTTTTCGTTGTGGTAGTACGACCACAAAGGACGCCCGAATGTTCTGGTCGTCCAATTGAGGTTACAACGGCAGAAATCGTTGATAAAATGCATGGTATTATATTGGACGATCGGCGAGTGTACGAGATTGCTGAGGTTATGGGCATCTCAACCGAACGGGTTCGGAACATTTTGCATACATTTTTGAATATGAGAAAGCTACCTACCAGGTAGGTGACGTTGTGCCGCATTTGCTTTCTGTTGACAACAAGCGCGACCGTGTGACAACTTCAAAGAAGTGTTTGGCGATGTTCAAGCGCGATAACAAGGACTTTTTGCGCCGTTTCGTAATCGTGAACGAAACATGGATCTACCACAACACATCAGAAACCAAAGAACAGTCGAAACAGTGGACTTGTCCTGGCGAATCGAAGCCGAAAAAGGCCAAAATGGGTTTATCGGTCAACAAGGTATGGCGACAGTTTTTTGGAATGCACACGGTACCGTCCATATCGATAACCTTGAAAAAGGCAAAACAATCACCGACGTATATTATGCAGAGCTATTGGATCGATTCGACGTCGATTTGAAGCGAAAGCGGCCGCATTTGGCAAAGAAAAAAGTACTTCCCACCATATTTTCAAGATATGGCCGACTTTTATCTATTTCCAAACTTGAAGAAATGGCTCAGCGGAAAGAAATATGGCTCCAACGATGAGGTCATCGCTGAAACAAACGGCTATTTTGAAGGATTGCCGGAATCGTATTATTTGGAAGGGTTTAAAAAATTAGAAAAACGTTGGACGAAGTGGAGGCTTCAAGGAGATTATGTTGAGAAATAAAATAAGTTTTGACCAAATAATTCATTTCTTGCTTAATTTTTCTGGAACTTTTCACCTTGTACTCCTCTAGTGAGGGAGAGTCTGTTAACTCAAGTTCATATTAAACTGTTTGAATTTGAATAGTGTCTAGGAACTCTGTGACAAACTGTATATCCTTTAAAATCAATAATAAATTTTCTTAATTCTATTATTTCCAACTGAAAATTGTATTTTATAAGATAATCTAGAAGATCTTTTACATTGATTAGAATAATCTAATGAATTCTTTAAATGGAGAACAAATCAGTACGTTTAATTTCCTTCGGCTTGTAGTTATGCTAATGTTACATCATGATTCAAAATACCGTAATAACAGTTACGAAACGCTATTTTTTGATTTTTAAAACCTGTTATTACTCCGCCATATATTTTTCACGTGTATTAAAACCACACTTAAATACAACATGTTGTCATTATCAACGTAAAGATTTCCTTTTTCAATTCAGGTTTGTTGGTATGCTTCAGCAACTTTGCTTGTAATCTCACTCCTCGGGTAACTGAAGAAAAGAAACTTAAACCAGTAAAGTTTATTTCTGGTTCCTTGCAGGTAGACACTAGACTAGAGATAGAGAGTCCCCATCGGTCATCAAACTTGCTCAGTTTCAATGCTACGTTTTAGGCGTGGATTTATGTTAGCTAAACATTCTAATTCCATGAAATAAGTATTTAAAACTAGCGTTCTACAATCCCTTCCTTAAAGAACATTTTATTATAGTACCACACAGGAAAATGGAAATTAGCATTTTTTCTCTACAAGTTCCGAACTTCGTAGCTTTGTAAATATATCACCCATTGTTCTTCATTCTCCTCTCTTTGTGAAATAATAGAAAGGAAGTGCATACGTGCCCGTTTTTGTAATGCAGATTGTTAACATTATATAGCTATCTTTTGTTCTCACCCATTCGAACTTTTTACAATGCAATAACGGATACTTTCATATCAGCTACGTGTTTCATAATCATAAGTAACAGCAGATTCCAAGCTGAAAATTCTATTACAGTTTGTTAAAAGCATGATAATTGATAAAGTCGTAAAATGACCTTCCGTGACCTGAAGAATTTAAGTTGGGAGGTGAAATAAATTGTAAGTGTTGTTTATAAAACTGAACAATAACATTTCATTACAATAAATAAAGTGAGGTGTTATATAATTGGATAAATTCAATGTGTCTAAAGGTCTAAAACACACTGTATATACGGGCATTATAGTTTATTTGCTGGCTCTTCCGGATATAGACGTTATTTCAAACGGAAAGATACATTATTCATGGCGTATTTTCAGATTCCTCATGCATTTCTCCTACTGCCTTCCCTATACTTTTAAGCCTTGCTGTTACCGAAATATTCAGACTTTTTAAAATTGTTGAGTTTGCAACATCCCCATTGAAAATGAATTTTTGAATACTGAGCATCAGGAAGACAAAAAATGAATCTTTATTTTGGTATATTTATTATTCGGAAAAACAATAAAAAACCTCCCAAATATCGGGAAAAGTTTGGGGAAGTTCAAGTACTCATAATTGATTTCTTTCAAATGGAAAGTCAATTTTTTCTTTCTCTAAGTGAGGGAGGATTAAGTTACGCATCGTTCTGTACCAATGTTCCCTCATACCCACACTATTGGACAAATTGAAGTAACTCCTATAGTAAAATCACATATTTAATTACCGGAAATAAAATAGGCAATCGGAATTATTCGAAAAAATAAAGGCTGAATTCGTTTTATTAGCGCAACAAAAGTAAAGCAACTTATTGGTCTTCTGGGGAATAAGTATTAAAGGCAAGTTTGTGTGGCCTAAGTGCACTTGGGGGTTAAGCCCCCTCCCCTCAAATGATGACGAAAGGCAAGTTTTAAAAAAGGTAAATACCGGTTTGTATAGGCTTATTCACTATTTTTACAGAATGTAATATGCCGAAAGGTAAGCCAATCTGTCTAGAGTTAAAGCAAATGCAAGGAAAAGTGTGCCTATTATTTGAAGACACATTATCTTGCCTAAATACAGCGTGTCATAAATAATTTCACTTTACAATGACAGAGGGTAAAGGGAAAAAAATGCCACAAACAGGAAGACCAAGAAAAACTACATTTTGGATGGATAGGAGAATCAAAAGAATTTGTCAGAACAATCTGTATTTGTGCGGACCAAGAATAATTTCGGGAATTCCTGAATTAGAAGTTAGTGCAAGAACTGTTCAACGACGAAGCGAAACTTTTCAGCATGCGTCCAGCGAAAAAACCTTTAGTTTCTAAAAGAAACCGTCTAGCTAGGTTTGAATTTGCGCATCGACACTTGAAGACGGGAAAAGAATTTTGTTTAGCGACGAAACTCGTTTTAATAGTTATTTACACACCAAGGAAGGAAATGCCTCTTTCTCTTCCACAGATAGTTCCAAGAAAGGAAATGCACTTCACTCTAGTGTAGAGGAATGTATATAATTTTTCCTACTAACTTTTATGCCAGTTTTCAAGAATGATCTTTGTGTTCTTTTTTTAAGCTATTGCATATAGCTTTTATCGCGGGCTTTGAGCGCGGGGACTGAATCAAGAAATTCCGTAACGAAAAATAATGTAAGACCTAAACACCTAACATGTGTCAAATTAATTAATTAATTTGAAGTTTCTAAAAGTGAGAAATTTCGCTATTTTATACGAATGTTATAACACTCTAGCGCTTTAGACTCCGGGATTTCCACGTGGCCTATCGAAATTAGAAGGTTCGAATTATCTAAAAACATAATTGCATGAACTCCAGACGTCCTATGTAATTAGCTACGAACGAAATCATTTTGACATATGCCTCTAGGAGCTCGCTACGCGTCAGTTAGAGTTTATACGTTAGACGCGCGTAGCAGAGATCTGAGAGTACCTGTTTCTATTGAGCTATTGCATATAGCTTTTATCGCGGGCTTTGAGCGCGACGACCGAATCAAGAAATTCCGTAACGAAAAATAACAGGAACTGGTTTATGTTGCGCTCTCTCGGGTGACTAATATTGAAAAATTGTATATCACGACAAAAAACGATAATTCTACATTCAAGTTTTATAATAATCGAAGGCAAGCTGCATCAGCTACATCTTTGTTGCAAGAATTCAAAAGACTGCCTTTAAATAGTGTTCAGACGACAGCTCAAAGTGTCTTAGATTTCATTAGTAATAGAAATGGCATTTCAATAATGACTTTCAATTGCCAAAGTCTAAATAGTCACAAATACGATTTACAAGATTCAGTTACGAGACAAACAAATGTGTTACTTCTTACCGAAACTTGCATGGCGCATGATAATCCGATTGAAATGCCTAATTTCAATTGTATTGTTCAATTCAAACGAGATACTGTTCCAGAAGGTGTGGTAGCTATTTACCAAAATAATAATATTGTAACTAATATTATGACTCCGAATATTGAAATAAATATTGCACACGTTAGCGATGTTAATGTTAGGCGCTCATTTGTTGGAGATATTTGTGCGTGCTCATGCAAACTTAGAAATGGCCTACACATAGTCATGGTAGCAATTTACATTTCTCCGAATCCAAAATTGGACGAGGTAGAGCATTTTATTCATCGCACTTTACTGGAATACACTGAAGAAGGGTCGAAAATACTTGGTACAAATGGTAATAAATTTCCACTTATCTTGGCTGGCGATTTCAACATCAACTTCGCTGATGAAAAATCAGAGCGGTTGACAACTTTTCTTTCGGAAAAATTGAATTTGAAAATGAATAATGATCCACAAGAATCCACAACAAAATATGGGACCACCATTGACGCGGTATTTTCCAGATATTTAGAGGATATCAAGTCTCAAACTTATGTCTCTTATTTCAGTTATTCAGTTACCATAAGCCTATGGTTTCAATGATAACAAATTCCTGAATAACCTACATGTATTGTAAGATAATAAAAATATTTTAAACGATATTAACTTCTCATTTATTCAATAAAAGAAGAAAAATTGTTTTCTTATCGGTCACCACGCTCAAAAAGTGTACAAGCAAAGACAGGTAGGTAAACGTTTACATGACAGACAGCTTGTACATTGACAGTGATACAACCTCCGTGACAATACATAACATAGACTTCCCTGTCATTATCACAAAAATAGTCTACTAGAAGGATTCAGAAATGCCTCAAAATAGATATTTTTAGATTGATCACAATACTTCCCTTATACTACGTAAATGCACTATTTTACACTTTCTCTCTAAGATATATATCTTTTATTTGGACTGAATCCATAAAAATTGTAATACAGATCATTCGGTTCCGATCTGCTGGTAATGTATCTGTTGGTTCTCACTCTATTGCCTTCCTTGAGGAGCCGCTACTGATGTCGCTTCATTATCTACTACACTACAGCCTTGTAGGTTAGCTCCCGCCATCTAGTGATGTGAAGCTCAACTCACCAGCGATATTTTTTCGGTCGATAGCCTTTCAGATGAATAAGATAACACCTGAAACAGAAATCTGTTTCACGCACAGTCGTAAGCAGTAAGGTGAATTACGTGCTTGGGATCATGTTTTCCTTGTATTTTTATTTTATTCTATACCGCTTATCAATGAGCGTTAGTAATAATAATTATGACTCGCAGTTTTACTTTTAATTGAAAGCTTTATGTTGGTGATAACTTTAAAACCATTTAATTCAATTTACATGTTTGGCATAATTGAAAATTGAAATTGATTTATCCTAAAACGTTGAATTAATATTGATTCATAGTTTTGTATTAATGAATTTAAACAAAATCTATCGTGCCACAGTATAACAATCCATAATTAGATAAATTAAAATTGCACAACGGTTTATAATGCATAGAATTCTTATTATATTTATACAAAATAAAAAAATCATTATCTATTGAATTAAATCCAATTAATTTCAATATCATCTAAGTATCAAAGAAATTGCATGGATTATTATGATAATATGGCAAAAATCAAATTCGAAATTCAAAACCTATTTCAATATCACATTAGACTGTTGACATAATACTTCATTGTATCACATATGGACCAATTTCATTCTAACAATAATTCAACGAATGATTATTGTGTACATACTTTTTATTTCCGCATTAAAATTATGCACATTATTTTATTCAAAGTCATAAAAAAAACGTTTCACTCTTGGCGGGACATATTATGAGAACCTTCTAATTTTAATTTACCGACGATTAATCACTACCGTATTTTCATTATGAGTTGAATTGAAATTATGTACACAATCATTTTAATAAAATAATTGAAATTGTGTAAGAATATAATATAAATTCAAGAATTTATAAACATTTATAAATCATTTAAATGCTATGAATTATTATTATATGTTTAAATACATTTTATTCATATGTTTTTTATCTTAAAATAAAGGAATAATAATAAGGTGAACACACATTTTATCACGGCGTAGAAAAAACTGAAAATTTGAAATATATCTGTCTAAACTTTTAATTCGTTGAATCAAAATTACTCATTAATAGATATAATCGTAATTTATTTTTCCAAACTTCAATCATTTTTCGGACTTTATTCATAGCCTACATTTTTCCATGTTACGAAAAAACAAAAAGACGTTCCATGAATAATTTTATGATTAGCGAGTGTTGTGATTATGGTCGGTAGTATGTGAGATAACAAATGAATAATTTTACGATACTTCTGCACTCTGAAGTCAGAATTGCAAGAAAGCATGATACCTTTTTTAACCGCCATCGGTCATTATTGGACGTAACTCGACCGGAAAATGTAAATATTTTACTTGATACAAGTAGTCACAACAACTCCATCTTTTGAGTTCAACAACCGAACTGGTGTAGTTTATTGACGCGCTTTCCACGGACATTCAATATACAGAACTTCACGTTTTTAAATTCATAATAGGTTCCACTTACCTTACAGTTAACATAACAAATACCTAATGTAATTAGATTAAATACTAGAAGTTGTATTTCACGCCATCTACGAATATTTCGGTCTTTATACCAAGCTGTTGGTCGATTATGTCTACCTTCAACAGATATCATTCAGTAACGTTTCAAACTGATGAGCTTTTTTTGGCTTTGTCATTGGACATTTAACCACAAAATTATATATGGTAGTAGAGATATCACCATCACATCAAAAAAAAAAAAGAAACCTACTTCGAGACAATAGATAAAACCAATAGGATAGGAGAAAGGAAAAACATATTTCACACCAAGTGGCCTGTCATGGTGACTAACACAGAAAAGACCAAGGAAAAATTTTTGGTTTAACACAAATGGGTAATTAGACAAATCTAACCTACGGCTAATAAAGCAAAGTTTTTTAGTGTTGACAGTTAGATTCGTGATTTACAATTATCGAGAAATTTGCATAGAATCATATATACCTCAAAGGAGTTCAGAAACAGTAAAACATTGAGATGCAATGGGGGTACATATTTGAATTATAAAGATCAGAAAAAAAAGAGCACGGTGATTGTCAAATTGATTGCATGCAAATAATATCTGATAAGCTCTAAAAGAGAGAGAGAGTGAAACAGCTATCTAGAACTATTAGTTTGTTGTGTTACTGATCAATGTAGACTAGAGAGACGTTATCATTGTTTACTGGCATACTGTGATAAATGAATATACGAGAGCAAGATGAAAAGTCACTGAAAAATAAAACAGATCGCGTTACAATCAACAATCCCACGTGGCATTTCTGATGTACCATCTTTAACTAGAACGCATTCAAATTTTCAGACTGATATGCCATTCTATGTTATGCTATGGGTATCTCAACCGAACGGGTACGGAACATTTAGCTTAAATTTTTGAATACGAGAAAGCCGCCTGCCAGATGGTTGCCGCATTTGCCCTCTGTTGACAAGCGCGACCGTCTGAAAACTTCAAAGGAGTGTTGGTATAAGTTCAAGCGCGATGAGAAGGACTTTTCGCGCCGTTCCGTAACCGTGAAAGAAACATGGATCCATCACACAACACATCAGATATCAAAGAACAGTCGAAACAGTGAAATTGTTCTGGCGAATCGAAGCCGAAAATGGCCAAAGTGGTTCGGCCAACAAAGTCATGGCTATAGTTTTTTGGGATGCATACGGTATTGTCCAGATGGGTGCCGCATTTGCTCTCTGTTGACAACGAGCGCGACCGGTGACAACTTCAAAGGAGTATTGGGCGATGTTGAAGCGCGATAAGAAGGAATTTTTACGCCGTTTCGTAACCGTGAACGAAACATGGATCCCTCACAACACACCAGAGACCAAAGAACAGTCGAAACACTTGTCTTGGCGAATCGAAGCCGAAAAAGACCAAAGTGGGTTTAACGGCCAACAATGTCACGGCGACAGTTTTTTGGGATGCACACGGTATCGTCCATATCCATTACCTTGAAAAGGGCGAATCTGTATTATAGGAATCTTCCATCACTATACGAGATTACCTAAAATCCCCAAATTATAGAATGCGACCTTATTTCTATTAGTAATGTTATTAAGTATATGTTTACATCTCGGAGTTGACCCGCAAGCAATATGTTTACTGTTGCGTTATATTAAACATATTGTTTGGCACAGACATCTTAGATAGACTAGATTAACTAGGACATAATAACAATAACATCACATTTCATTTAATATATATATCATATGTAGAACATTCATAATTCATATTCATAACAGATTGTACATTAGTATTTGTACTATCATTTCGTACAGCAAGACATTAAGTCCGTAATGACGTCGAGCTCTACATTAAGTAAAGTATACCGACCACGGGTCGGCTTAGGGCAAACCGCCCGACTTTAAGAGCTCTTCCCCACATGGCGACCCTTGTCAGTTCTCTTCCCCACATGGCGACCCTTGCCAGTTCTCTTCCCCACAAAACGATCACCGGCGTATATTATGCAGAGCTGTTGGATCGATTCTATGCCGATTTGAAGCGAAAACTGCGGTATTTGAAAGAGAAAAGGGGTTCTTTCATCAAGACAACGCACCGACGCACAGGTCCGCAGTCGCAATGGCAAAATTGCATGAATTGCGCTACGAATTGATCTGTCATCTACCATATTCCCAAAATTTGGCCCACTGTGATTTTTATCTATTTCGCTCAGCTCGGCGGAAAGAGATTTGGTCCCAAAGATAGGTCATCACTGAAACAAACGCCTATTTTGAAGGATTGCCAAATGTTGGACGAAGTGTATCGAGCTACAAGGAGATTATGTTGAGAAATAAAATAAGGTTTGACCAAATAAATCATTTCTTGTTTCATTTTTCACTTTTTCAGGGACTTTTCATATATTCATTTGTAATTTTGGGATAAAAAATAACATAATAAGCGTTTTCTTATATCAAGATAATTAATTATATGAAGTAACTGCGACCTTTGCATATTTCTCAATAAATAACGACCATGCTCATAAAATAGTCATTTTTAAAAAACTTGCCGCAATGTTAAAGAATCGTTGTAAAAGAACCACACAGTATTCGCAAACACTCAAACAGTAGTTGTAAGTTTTACGAAAGACAATACAGTCATTAACGTGTTACTGGATATAGTTAGAGGCGGCGAGGGGGTGCGTGCAAGTGGTGCGTGCACGTGCAACATCGTGGCATAGAGTTGCCAGCGTGGAGCTTGAGCAAAGGGTGTCTCCAACTCTACCCACCAGCACAATAAAAATCAATCGCGAGCCTGCTACGAGACCAACGTTTTCAGGAATGGGTATAGGCGGACTGCGGCCTCGTTGCTCACTCAACTTCCCACATAGCCTGCAGGAAATCGGAACTGGTGACGACCATCGAATCCGATTTGCTGTAATTCATAAAATGAATTACTGATACGAGGCAAAGACGCGTCATTTTATAATGACTTATTGTTCGCAATCGAATTTTAAATCAAATTGAAAAGTTTGTTTTCACGTGATATTGATTTTATTCCGAAGTTTTGGCTTTTACTTCGTGTACCTACCTTTAAATTGAATAAAACACATATTCACTAACTTCATTGACAATTCATTATTCGACGAAACAGTGGCATCGCCAGAGCTAGTACAACCAAGATGTAATTCCTTAATGCTATCATAAGTAGTCTTGGTATATATATCTATGGTTTCGGCGTTTACGTAGTGTAAATTCATAATACTTCAGAAGTTGGAGAATAAAACTCAAATTTTACACAAAACTTTTAACATTTAATTTAAAAATGCTGACAAATTGTTTCACCACACTGTGGCATTATCAAAGCGAGGAGTTATCAACTAAAGCTAAATCTACAAGTATGTCCTTAAATATCAGGGATCAGAATGTGGTGCAAATTGAGGGATGGGGGTGGATAATGGTGGGAGTGTGTTTACAAAATTGTTAACAAGCGGTGAAATATTGAAACACTCAAAAAACAATAATAATGTAATATTAAATGATCAAATCGATACATATAATTCACCGCTTGTTAACAATTTTGTAAACACACTCCCACCATTATCCACCCCTATCCCTCAATTTGCACCACATTCTGATCCCTGATATTTAAGGACATACTTGTAGATTTAGCTTTAGTTGATAACTCCTCGCTTTGATAATGCCACAGTGTGGTGAAACAATTTGTCAGCATTTTTAAATTAAATGTTAAAAGTTTTGTGTAAAATTTGAGTTTTATTCTCCAACTTCTGAAGTAGTCTTGGTATTTAATTAGGTGAAGAGCGGACATAACAAAACATGTGCTTGGGAAAACCTCCCAAAAAATGTGTAGTCAAAGATATTGGTTATCAGGGAATTGTAAATGTCTTCATTCCGAACTACTTATACTATTCTATCAGATTTTTGCTGGTTCTCATAATCAATGTGTAAAGAAGACAATTAAAATTGGAAATAGGGACCATCCATAGATTATGTCACAAAAACTTTCCTGATTTGCTTGACCCCTCCTCGGCCTTGTCATATTTGAGAACCACTCCCCTTTAGTGACCTCCCATAATTTGCAATATCTTGAATCTACAGAACTAATTTATATTGAAACATTTGCATAATTATTTTTTAAATTCATATCTTTTTCCATGAACAATTTGTAGGTTTCCAAACATTAGAGGAGCTACTCAAAATTAACAACAAAAAAAATAAATTTTATAAGGAATTGTTTCAAATGTTGTGAAGCCCGAGGATTCAAAGAAGCACTTAGTTCAATGTCTGAAAATATTAATGCGTTCCAGTTGAAGATGGTACATCACAAATGTCATATGGGATTTTCGATTGTGGCGCCATCTGTTTTATTTTTCTGGAACTTCTCACCTTGCCGTCATAATGTTAGAAATAATATATAATAACTAGGAGGTTGGTCACACGCTGGGCCTATGCCCAAAGGGTTAAGACAGATTAAGTGACTGAGGTGAAAGGAACATAAGCCGGTCAAGAGCGCGAGCTCGATTTTTTTCTCTGCAATCTCGCAGATATTAAATAAAGTAGCGAATAGCCTCAAGTATTTCGACGAACCGATTTGCTCGATTTATGACAGTAAATTTCTAACACATATTTAGTTTGATTCAAAATTTCAAGTTGATTGCATTTACCATTTGGCCGCTTTTGCAAGGACATATCATTGCGCCATATAAGCCGATTGGAGAGACGACTTCGTTCGCTATCATTGTCCATGGATGTCATTGAGCCTCCTTGTCAATTAATAGTATTGTTAGAAGAACTATTAGAACCACTCTTCATTTTACAAATTTTGCGTTTGCGACTAGCTGTGTTCTAGTTACTACAGTTCGGAAAGTTTACTGTTTCCTACTGTGTATGAAAGTTTACACACTATGTGTCGTCCTATAGCAATAGAATTTCAAATTGCATTTTCTAGGCAAGCTTTAATATTGAGAAACTCTAGCTACCATTCCATTACTTTATAGCTAGTGTCGCAAGATAGGATAGTGCGAAGAGCAACTTCAGATATGGGTCACATCTTCTTTTACGAACTGTACAACAAAGAGGAACTCAATAGCTTTCACTCTTTACATTCGTTTTACCTTTACGTTCCCCTTCAATCGCTCTTCCAAGAAAGTGGCTCTTTATTATGAATCTAGAAGGTCACATTTATGTTTCCAAAGCTCATTGATATAAACTGCTGTTTATTAGAATTAATAAAATTGAACTAGAGTGAAAAAAATTGAGTCCAAAACATTGTCATACTTTTTTCACAACATACCCAGTACATATTGCATAGAATGCTGAAGTGAAACAATTCACAATATATTGTTATTAGAGTGTAACTTAATTTTTTACACACAATTCCATTCAATTCGCACTGAATTTACACGATCTAATATGGCTAGGGAGAATAAGTTAATTAGGTATTACAAATGGCAAGTTAGTGTATTCAAATTTATACAATTCACTGAAAGTTATCGATTTTTTTTGCCTCTTCCCACGTGATAATATGGAACACGTGGATTAGGTTGTTTATTGTAGCAACAAGTTGACCCGCTCAGCATTTGCTGCATTTGATAGAAACTATACTTATCGTAACAATAATACTCTGTGGTATCTCCGGATTGTTGTTGCTGGCGGCACACAATCAGAGCTTGAATCATTGCAATCTTGGTCGCTTCCTTTAATTGAAAATGGGGATTCAGGGAAAATATGTCTGACGCATTTGTTCAGCAAAGCAGAAGGCACATATGATGTTGAAATAGTTCTATTTCTTGAGAGTAGCGACATTTTTCATTTGGAACAAGTTTGAACGTATTAAATCTTACTAAAATATAACAAAGTTCTCTAATGACACTGACACTATTAACGTCAAGTTCTTGAACTAATCATTCGAATTAATCTGAAATAAAGCAAATTGCACTTGAAATTGGCGTTCACATAGATTTGGCATCACCAAGGCAATCACTATTCAAGATCTAGACTTTCATTATCCTAAAAGTCCATTCAAAATGACTATGAATACTTATTAAAGCTTAAAAGAAGCATTCTAGAATCCGTATGGCGGCAACATTAGATATAAACAACAAACTCCGTGATTCTGGCCAGAAAGAATTTTAATAAAACTCAGTCAATCTTAACGTATGAAGGTCTTTTCTTTCACACATGTTTGATATATCACAAAATATATGGGCATTCAAAAAACCTCTTGAATTGAAGATCTTTTCATCGTACAACTTTATTTTAGCAAAATATGCATATTCAATTTGCAATATCAGTGGGATATGATCTTAATTACCGCACGCGTTCGAATTTGCATAAGCACGAGTTGGTCAATTGCATTAGTACATTGATAAAGCATTATCACACGAATATTGAGCAAATTTTTACCTTCACCCGTGAAAAATTGAAAAATTCAAAATTAGTTATGATTTATTGTGAAAACCAGAATAGTGAAACTAATAATTGAGATGGGGTTTTTAAAATTTAGTGGAAACGCTTCATTTCTTTGATTACCACAATACTGCTATTTTCATTGATCTAATTCGATTAATTGAAAAAGAAAAACGCATTCTGTAATATTTTCATGCAAAATGTGTAAGAATTTATTATCTCACGGGTGTAGATAAACGTATTAATATGTTTCCGCTTTTTTCCGAATATGGCCGCTAGTAGCGCTGTTAAGTAATATTGTCCATAAATAATGTTCCTACTCCTGGTGACACCGGGAACTCACAGTGACACGAGAATATTTTTAAGATTCAAGTGACGTCATCGATGTGAAGCCACAGTCTATGTTATGCGTTTACTCCGTGGCAAATTTTGATAGTTCATGTGACAACGTTATTTCACAGGTCAGCTTTCAGTATAGAACAACATCTATTTAACTTCTTTCATGAGCAGTTTCTAAACCAATTCTTATATATTTTCTGTTCCTACAATCATTTATATTCGTTTCACAGGAGTATCCGCAAGCTATTTTGCTAACATGTATGGCAGAAATCTATTGAAAAACATGGGGAACCTTTAGCTGTAGCATTAGATATCTCCAAATCATTTGATCAAGTCTGGCACAAAATTCTTCTTGGGGAAACTTCCGTCATATGGTTTGCCGCCTGAACGTTGTCTCTTACAATCGAGTTTTCTCTCAGATAGATAACTCCATGTGGTGGTTGACGGAGTATCCTCCGATACAATTCGACACTGGTGTTCCACAGAGCTATCTGTTGGCACTAGCTTTGTTTCTATCTTAAAAATCACCCCTCTGTTCATCTGC
This sequence comes from Endomychus coccineus, assembly GCA_958510875.1. Lineage (NCBI taxonomy): Eukaryota > Metazoa > Arthropoda > Insecta > Coleoptera > Endomychidae > Endomychus > Endomychus coccineus. The sequence goes on from OY294067.1 coordinate 290,159,675, forward strand.
GAGTTGTGAAGTTAGTGTTCTAGAAGTCGAAAGTAAAGTTTGTATGCTGCTCAAAATGTTTACGTTCCAAACGATTTTCATGTCTAATTCCGGTGGTAGTACATGTTTCAGTCACTCCAGCACTAGCGTTAAATCCCCCGTTAAGTAAAGAACGATACACAGTTTTTACAATTCCCTAGCATCGAGAGATGAATGCTTTTTCTTCACCGGAACACTAGAAGAAGCTTCATCTATGTTTCGCTACAGACGCCCATAATGCTATTTTATACGAAAGTAATATTTGGTAAAATAATAACAAGTAATTAAACTGAACACTTCTCGTAAGAAATAAAGACTAATTTTACGGTAAAACTAAAATTCTACCTGCTATGTCTTTCTGTCTATTTACAATTATTCAGTCCCTCTCAACTAATATTAGCATAATCAAGGGTTTTTATGGCCGGTAGTTAACTGCAGTCATTAAGTTCAACCATTTCCCGTGAAAAGAACTTTACAGCAAAGTTCTTTCCTATCGTTGTCATAAATTTTAAACACAACTGTTTGAAATTGCGGGTAACCACTTCAACGCAAATGAATGGTCCCATACTATAGAACGGAGACATTGTTAATTGAAATTGATGCTATAAAGACGGTTAGTGCTTAGTTCAATTAGTTTGAGAAATTTCACGCTTTAAGGTTATTTCATAGAGACGCGAAATGCGAATATTGTTCTCATTGGTCAATTTGAATTTCAAAAAATGGCGGAGAAAGTTCACCGGCGATTGTTTAATTTATTGCGAATTCGCAAGACTTGAAATCTGGGGGGCGGGAATCTTGAGATAGTTTCAATATTTTGCGAACATTCCCGCGAATTGTGGTTCGAGCATGCGCTGAGGGATAAAAGTGGAAGAGAAGAGGATAACCTCATCATTATACTTAGTTCACCTGGGTTATGTTCTTGTTTGTGTAGCTTCCCTTTCGTCATTTTTATATTATATATTGTAAATTGACATGGAACGACTCATGATCCTGATGATGAATTTATATATTTTGGTTAGAAATCGAAACTTAAGTAAATGTATTTTTAGTATTATTTTTAATGCAGCGACTGTGGTAGCACCCTCAGTTCATTGCAATACAAACTACATAATTGCATTGAGTTTGCACAGTCTGAAGATGTGACCGAAAGCGCCCAAATGCTAGTCCAGGAAATAAAGTAGGTACAAAATCGACCCAAATTAGAAAAATTTTATGTAAAAGGCCGATTTTGATGTGTGAGGGCTCATTCGATTCGTTTTGACCTCTAGATCAGAATCTGCCACAGCTACATAGGGGGAAATTTATCCTATTGTTAATAAACTATAAATAATGGCCAATAAATGGCATGTTTTTGAAATAATAATAAAAAAATTGAAAACTCTATTTTCCATCGATTTTAAGCGGGTAAGTTGAAAATTTTCGATTATTTAATCAATAAAAAGTGTAATTCCGGTGTTTTCAACAATTTGTTAGCTATCTATTTGTTAATAAACAATTTGTTAGAAATATCAAAGATAATTTGAGGTCGCTGAACACAAATTTGATATTACTTTTTCATTTGACTATCAATATTATTAGTTAATTAACATTTTGTTAATTAACAAATTGACAACAAAATAAAAAATGTTTAAAGTAGAAATATAGAATAAAAAGTTATAAAATTTGTATTTAAAATAATTTTGTTACATATTTTTTTCAAAAAACCTTGTTCATTTTTCCATATTCAAATCCTCATTTTTTTTAAACCAATGATTTATAACCAATTTATTGAAAATATTATCTTGAATTCATTTTTAGGCACTTTAGATCCTCCGGAAATGACAGCAATCTTAAAAATTTTAATTTATCCATTTTTCTTGTTAATATTTGAAACAAAAACTTGTTAATTAACTAATAAAATTGATAGTCAGATGAAAAATTAATATCAAATTTGTGTTCAGCGACCTCAAATTAGCTGAAAATGACTATAATCTTGGATATTTTCAAAATTTTTGTTTTTTTGTCAATTTGTTAATTAACAGATTGGTAATTAACCAATAAAATTGATAGTATAATGAAAAAGTAATATCAAATTTGTGTTCAGCGACCTCAAATTTGCTGAAAATGACTCTAATCTTGGATATTTTCAAAATTTTTATTTCTTTGTCAATTTGTTAATTAACAAATTGTTAATTAACCAATAAAATTGATAGTCAAATGAAAAAGTAATATCAAATTTGTGTTCAGCGACCTCAAATTAGCTGAAAATGACTCTAATCTTGGATATTTTTAACAAATAGGTAACTAACAAATTGTTAAAAACACCAAAATTACACTTTTTATTGATTAAATAATCGAAAATTTTCATCTTACCCGCTTAAAATCGATGGAAAATAGCGTTCTCAATTTTTTTTTATTATGTCAAAAACATGCCATTTATTGGCCATTCCAATTTCGAATTTAAAATGTAAAATATAAAATTTAAGTTATAAAATTTTGAAACATAAAGCTAAAATAGCTATGTAATAGAAAAAAAAAATTGATTTTATTTTAATTTTAATTTAATTTTATTGGGTTAAACTTTAATTACAATAATTTTAAATCATTTAAACTTGCGCGTATATTCTTCATAATATGTACTCCATACCCCGTAATAATATTTATATACAAGCTTTTGCTTAGATAAATATTTATTGCTAGTACAAAACAATGTAATGCATATTAATATCATGTTAATTTAATGTTATTCTAATGGAGAATTAAAAATTTACTTTACTTTACTTTATTTATTGTTTATTAACAATAGGACAAATTTCCCCCTATGTAGCTGTGGCAGATTCTGATCTAGAGGTCAAAACGAATCGAATGAGCCCTCACACATCAAAATCGGCCTTTTACATCAAATTTTTCTTTTCAAAACCTTTCCTGGACTATGCCTGCAGATTTGAAGGAATTATATACATAAACGGCAATTGCATTCATTCATAGTATTAGATTACAAAATAAATTATTATCTAACCATACTCAAATAAATAGAAAATATTAGGTTATAAATGTCACCTATAGCTTAGTGAAAAATAATGTCCCTAAAATAGTTGCGAAAGTTCGCGAGTATATGAAATAGGACTCGACTTGCTATTTGCGAAATGCGAATGCGAATATTCGCAATTCGCGCCTCATGAAGTAACCTTTAGTTGATGATTTAGTTTTCAAACGTCTTCTGATGATGATCGTAACACCGAAACCGAAACCTACGTAAAGAGGACAACATAGTAGACATACGTGTTAATGTGACCTATTTCCCTAAAATTTACAAATAATTCATAATGACGGTTAACATTATATTCAATTGAGTTAATGTCCAAGATGAATTCATTCCATGCAATCATGTAGGGGTGAAATAATGTATTATTCACATTTACTGAGACGAAACATCTGAAACGTATGTCTTATTAAGTATTAAAAGGACGTGACATTTTCTCAAATAAACGCATTGAAAAACATGCATTAAAATTCAAATAAGATCCGATAAAACACTATATGAAAATTCAGAGCGTACAAAGGTGAATAATTACGATTTTCTTCTCTGAAAAAGGAACTAGTCTTTGTCGTAGATGAGCGAGCGCAAAAAATGGAAGTCCTTGTCTGCGAAAAAGCCCCAATTAAAACCGAAGTTGTGTAGTGCGTGCGCGGAACATTTCTCGATCTATCACGGGCTCAGCATCCCTAGTAGGCTCTGTGGCCAGTCTTAGTTCGCGTCTCCATTGAATTCAGTGCCGAAGGTCGCCGAGGTCGCGTAAAAACCACCCCACTGTAACTACAGTAAGTATTTGCACATGCATGCATTGGTTGCTTTATCTATTCGAAACTAGCTGCATCCCGTATGAAGCAGACAGCTAGACACTGGAGATAACTTCACATCCGGACATCGACTGACGGTTCAACCTTTCTGCATTAGCGCCTTTTGTTTTGTTCCTTATATCCATCCGCCGTTGCTTCGCCCGGCTATTCTTCAAGTTTTCATTACGAAACTTTTTAGTGTTCTTAATGAGGGGCTATCCATTTTAACTTGTTTTAAATGTCTCATCGCCAGCTGTTTATCTTGTATCGTACATCGACATAGTTTTTCCTTAACTTTTTGTAAAGCACCACTATCTGTTGATATATTTTAATCGATAATATTGTAATTGCCTTGAAATGAATTAAATTTAACACAGAGTGGAATAGCGAGCGTTATCTAAGAGGTAGTTTCAAGCTCAGACTCTAAATCAATAATTAATACTCCAAGATTGCTCCAGTGGGAAATACTAGCATTGATAGATAATTCCGTATCTTCTACTGTTTGCAGGAATGTGGATATGATTATAGCAATAGGAGATGCTGTCGGTTTGCCTTTAGTACAATAACACTCACATTGTTTGTGGACAACTTGACTGGTGGAAATACAAATCATATTATTTAATTAATTGTTATGAATATCTAATTTTTTTCCCTCTACTATATTATACCAATAACAATTTAACGTATATTACAATTGTTCAGTCAATGATCTCAAAATATAACCAACAATTTGTTTAAAAGATGAATCACAAAACACTTTAAGTCAATACTTTTTTACTGATATCAATTACATTGTAGCATTGTCAGATCGATGAGTTCGGAACTGAAGTTAAACACAGATTTTCTTACTTACATAGACATTGAATCTATAACTGGTTGAAATATACCAAACATTCCCAAGCATAGAAAAATTATTGTCTTTTCTCTGTATATGAACGACCAAAAACAACGAAAGTTGTGGTAGCGCTCCTTAATTGTTTAGTGAAGATTATCTGACCAATGTATGAAGCTTTGAAATCAGATTTCTTTGATTTGTCTCTTATCTCTATTGTTAGTTATTAGCTATTTTATTGGTCAACATCAGAGGAGAATATGATTTTTGGACTGCATACCTTCAATATATTACGAAAAACTCAGTGAAGCTGCCATAGGTAAATTTGCAGCTCTTCATACGCAGCTTTACAGTTTTTCTGTTTTAGGAAAATGAGCTTGGAATGGATTACATTCAAAAAATGTCGTGAGAGTAATAATAGTTCCTTTCCAAATACGATAGACTTAGATTTTATAGATAAACCTGCGACTAAAGCATCTGATATGCCCAAATTGAGTCATATAGCGATGTCCTCATACTCCGACCACTCACTGTATAAGAAATAACAAGTGTTGCCGCTTGGAGAATAGATAAATAGTATGCGTGCCATAGTTACTTTTGGCAAATCATTTAATTTGGCTACTGATTTTTATATAATTGTTTCACGTTCTACGAGATACTCGTCACATTTGTGTAAAGATTATGAAATAAATTATTTATTTCATTATCTTTACACATCTATAATATTGCAATTGATAACGTTTTTAAGAAAATGTTGTTACAAAAACAAAACAATTTTTTCGTTTTTGGGAATCTAACCCAAGCGTACTGAGGGAGGGGGCCGAGTATCTTAGTCCCCAGACCATACCTTTGGTTCATCGGCGTTGGTTATAAACAGTTTAAAGTACGTTGTAAATTCAAGATTATCTTTTTGATGTTATTGTTGTTGGACGATTTTGTTGAAATTTGGGTGCAAGCAATTTTAAATCAACTTTGAATAAAAGTTTTGGACCGATTCAATGTATACTGTGGGATTTATGATTTTTTTTAATTTTCAACTCTTCAGAAACGGGTGTGTTTATTACACGATTTCCCTGAAAGACCATAGGATTCGTCACCAAACAGCAAACTATTTTTGTCAAAATTTTAATAAGTTAGGACAAGCAATTCGTGACAGACATCCAGACAGACAGACAGACGGATTCTTTCGCTCTAAAACTTTTTGTATCGATTTTAGCTTGACTAAATGCAAGATACTCCTCGGACTTCGTCTGCGAAGAATATAATAAGAATTGCAATAAATTTGAAAGCTGTAATATTAACTTTTATCGTACTGAGAAATAAGACTAAAGCATTCTTTTCTCTTCATAAGTTTTATTTAATTTCTGTCTTATAACAAATATTTAAGAATTTTCACTGCGAAAGTGGACCATCTATTTTCCATCAATATAGCAAAATATGGAAATGAGTCGAAAAAAACATCAACATAAGGTGTTGTCATGTTACCATGAATCAAAAATATAGGTCGTCTGGCTGTTCTTCGAAAATTTTCAACCAATTTTGACCAAATTTGGTTCATTCTCCTGTTGTTACCTATTGTGAATGCAAAACAAAATTAACTAATGTCTAATGTTCTTGGTATGTTTCTGTACAAGACTTTTCGAGAAATTTTCATTTATAATGAACTTCCGTGGATGTTATGCCTAGAAATTGTAGAAGAGAGTTCATTTTACCATGCTCACAGCATATATCATCACCAGAAGAGCTAGTGGATGAATATTTCATATTTTGGTCACATAGGTTGGAGTTTTTCTTCTCTTCTTGGAAACTATTTATTTTCAATTGGAAATAAGAAGCTAGCTCGGTCCCATGGTGAAATGGCTAACTAGAAATCAATAGTTTGCAATCGAAAAGTGATAAAAGTAAAAAGTTTTATTTCCAGGCATGATGTTCTAAAAAATACCTAGAAGTTCTGACATAATAGCTGAACTTTTCTAATATACGATTTCAGATTTACATTTTGGACGGACGCCATTGCTTTTCCGTTGTTCGAATTATATTCTCCTCAACTTCTCAGTAAATGTAATGCAGTTCACATTACTCCATCAGCTGTTCTTATGGTGTCTAAATGTGTATTACTAGAGGTCGTGCCGTGTTTGGAGTATCGTTGTTTGCATGAATAATAAGTGCTATCATAACTCAAGCCACAAACGGAAATTCCGACAATTCAATATAGTATTCAAATGTACAAAAAATAAACTATAATAGAGTTCACACTAGATACACTATAACACTATAAATAAGAAATAAACCCCCTTATCCACTAAAAATACTGTTAAAGCACTGAGGACCTTTCAGCTACCAAGTAGCCATCATCATAGTAAACTAAATTATAAATCAAAATGTGCTTGTTTAAATACTATTTCCATTATTATCCCGAAATAGTATTTAAACATGCAGGCACATTTTGATTAATAATTTAGTTACTCTGATGATGGCTACTTGGTAGCCGAACGGTCCTCAGTACTTTAACAGCACAACTATCAACCGGAATACGACAGGAGGTGGGCTCCTGTGTAAAACTACAAAGAGGATATACCAAAACAGAAGGAGAAGACTCACGTTCTGATAACGACTTAGTATGACAGAACCTGGAGACCTCGTACCTCAGAAAAGAACACCAAAGGAAAATTGGGCTATGGCTACGAGTATCATCAACTTATCAAAAATCAAATGTGCGATATTTATTTCAATATTCGGAGTCATAATATTAATTACATTATTATTATTTTGGTAAATAGCTACCCCACCTTTTGGAACAGTATCTCGTTTGAATTGAACAGTACAATTGAAATTAGGTATTTCAATCGGATTATCATGCGCCATGCAAGATTCGGTAAGAAGTAACACATTTGTTTGTCTCGTAACTGAATCTTGTAAATCGTATTTGTGACTATTTAGACTTTGGCAATTGAAAGTCATCCCATTTCTATTACTAAGGAAATCTAAGACACTTTGAACTGTCGTCTGAACACTATTTGAAGGCAGTCTTTTGAATTCTTGCAACAAAGATGTAGTCGATGCAGCTTGCCTTCGATTATTATGAAACTTGAATGTAGAATTATCGTTTTTTGTCGTGATATACAATTTTTCAATATTAGTCACCCGAGAGAGCGCAACATAAACGAGTTCCTGTTATTTTTCGTTACGGAATTTCTTGATTCGGTCGCCGCGCTCAAAGCCCGCGATAAAAGCTATAATGCAATAGCTTAATAGAAACAGGTACTCTCAGGTTCTGCTAGGCGCGTCTAACGTATAAACTCTAACTGACGCGTAGCGAGCTCCTAGAGGCATATGTCAAAATGATTTCGTTCGTAGCTAATTACATAGGACGTCTGGAGTTCATGCAATTATGTTTTTAGATAATTCGAACCTTCTAATTTCGATAGGCCACTTGAAAATCCCGGAGTCTAAAGCGCTAGAGTGTTATAACATAGCGAAATTCTCACTTTTAGAAACTTCAAATTAATTAATTAATTTGACACATGTTAGGTGTTTAGGTTTCACATTATTTTTCGTTACGGAATTTCTTGATTCGGTCGCCGCGCTCAAAACCCGCGATAAAAGCTATATGCAATAGCTTAATAGTTCACGTTACGTTCCCCAATATCTACTATTCTTGTAATATCTCGTGCATCAGTACAATATGTTTGCTTATTATATTGTGGCAAGCATCCTCGTCTGGAGTAAATTAGTGAAAGAAAGGGCGCGCGACAGGGAAGTATGGTGATACAGATAGTGAGGTCGTCCTTGAACCCGGTATTGATTGGTCCAGAGTAGACACCGCATCACTTTCCCCAGTGCGTGCCCCGGAGCTGAATATACGAGCCTCACCAGGCAACCCCCCGGATTACGCCAGGGATTGTCTGCAACTGGGGAAGCACAACTACTTATAGAGATTCTGTTTCTCCACACATTTCATGAAACATCGTTCAAACCCGATAAATCGCTTCGCAACGTTAATTATACGATCGATAACTGGAATGACGCGTTTAAAGCGTTCCTTTGTTGTTCCAGAACGGATTTGCATTTAGTAGTAGAGCTTTTTGTCCAGATGAAGTATTAGTTCGACTCGTTACAAATTGCAAATGATTCATATTCGAAGCTTCAAAGACGTCATTGAAAGTCCTGTCTGTTACGGAAAGTAACTTGAGAGATTACTAAACGTGCTCTAAAAGCTGGAGAATTCCAGATTAGCTTAGAAATACCAATATTAGTTGGAACGAACTAAAGACTCCAAAAAAAAAACTAATAGCATAGTGGTGGTTGGAATTGTTCCCACCTCCTTATAATTAATTAGAATATTTAATTATAATTAATTAATAAATGAAATGATGGTTTATTTATTCACTGGAAAAAGTTCCAAATAATATAAACATTAGATAATTTAATAATGAGAACTTTAACTGATAATGTAAGTATTCCAGCAACAAATCTATAGAAAGAAACAAATTAATATATTTAAGAGACGACTAATAGACAACAAGAACAAAATAAACAATTTAAAATCAGTAAGCCTGCCCTGAAGATGCCACTTGTAATGGTTGGCGAAACGTCGGCATCAAGTCGTGCTATTGTGATGCGGAATCCATCAGAAAGCCAAGATTTGTCAAGAACTTTAAATAGTTTTCAACTTGAATATTAAAAATATCAAGGTTAGGAGAAAGATTACATATGCTGTGGGTAAAAGTAATAACCACTAATCTGGTAAAGTAAGGACTACTCAGAAAAGTCACACTTACGAATACGTTGTCCTCTCTAGAACATCCTAGAAAGGTGGGTGATCTCTCCCTTTTCTATAGATATTTTCATGGTCGGTGTTCATCACAAATCTCGTCTGTTATTTCACCACGAGAGATTCCATATATGCGGACTAGACGAGCTGAAGCTAGTCGCGCCTTCTTTGTCAAGCCGAACAACTTCCTACCATACTTTATTTTTCTATCGAACGGCGAAGTTGTAGAACTCTTTGCCTAGTGAGATCTTTCCTTATGCATACATCCTCTCTGGTTTTTGAAGATATTCCATTGTATCACACTTTTTTAGTTTAGTGATCTTAGTTCAGAATTTACAAACGACCAAAAAGCTTTGCTATCTGAACTGATATTAGATTGTGTGAAACTTATGAATCGCTTATTGGTTGTAATTATTTTTATAAAATAGTTCACACTGGATGTATTATAACATTATTGATGTAAAGGGCGGAATATATGCAAAGTGCATATATTTGCATATTTTGCATATTTTTACAAATTTCATAAAAAATTGCATATTTCGGCAAAAATAAAATTTTTGTGCATATTTTTATATTTTCCGTTTTATCAAAAGATTAAGTGCGACCCTTGCAGATAATTGAAATAATTTAAAAGGTGGGTAGGTTTTATTATTATATGGTTTATGGAGCAATTTAAATGGTTTAGTGCCGGAATTTAGTGGATGTTTAGGAATTTCCAAGTGATCAGCTTGCCTAATTCACCGAACAGAAACAAGACAAGAAGGTTCACTTGAAGCTCCACCCCTAATGTTGTCTATTTCGCTGGCACACTTAAATAATCCCTGGTGGCGCCAAGTCGTGTTCATTGGTAGTAAGTATTGTCACCGAACAGAAACTTCTGTTCGGTGCGCGAATGAATTCATAACAAAACTTTCTTTTTTCGGGGTCTAGTTGGAATGCGGCGGCTTGCTTTTATAGTTCGAACTTCAAAGTACCGACGCCAAGTGAACCTTCTTGTCTTGTTTCTTTTCGGTGTCTAATTGGAGAGCAAATGTCGTCTCTTCTTTTGTATTTATATTGTATAGTTTAGTTTGTCGATAGATTCCAGTGTGAAAAGAGTGATTCCGAAAATCGCTTAAAATGTCGAAAGCCGCTCCGTGGATTAAAAATTTTCCCGAGTTGGAGTTTGGTGTTTTGCAAAGTTTGTGCCAAAATCATTGTTTGTGAAAAGAAGTTCCAAATTGATCAACACTTGAAAACAGCTATGTATAAAGTTGCAGAAAAATAAATCTGTGCCTGTTCAGCAGTGTGTGCAAACCGCATTTCAAAATGTCATACCAAAGAGTGAAAGGAGGTGTTTCATCAAGACTTATGCAAAGCTTTAGTCGCAGCAAATATACCTTTGAAGAAACTGCAAAATACACAATTCAGAGATTTTTTGCAAAAATATTGTAATCAAAACATCCCTGACGAATCCACACTTAGAAAGAAGTATGTGCAAACAGTATACGAAACCGTATTGGAAGAAATCAAAGTTTCACTGGGCGATGAACATTTTTATATTATTGTTGATGAAAGCACTCATGTGGTCGATATATCGCACATCTTATTATTGGAGGGCTTCAAGAAAATGAGCCAGGGAAGCCATATTTAATATCTTCTAAACAGTTAGACAAAACAAATAATGTGACCGTAACTCGATTTATTCAGCAGTCTCTATCAAATTTTTTTTTACCAAATCCAGTTCCAGTAGAGAAGTTTTTAGTGTTTTTGTCTGACGCAGCGCCGTATATGGTTAAAGTAGGCCTAAACTTAAAAATATTTTATCCCAATATGGTACATGTCACTTGCCTTTTACACGGGATAAACGGAGTTGCAGAAACTATTAGAACAGCATATCCCTTGGTGAACAAATTAATTTCAAATGTAAAGAAAGTGTTTTTGAAAGCACTTCTAAGAGTGCAGATCTATAGAGAGAAATTGCCAGGAGTTAGTTTACCTCCAGAGCCCGTAATTACTCGATGGGGAACATGGATTAAGGCCGCGATATTCTACGCAGATCATTTTGAAGCCATTAAAGACATAGTTTTAGATTTAGAAGACAATTCACAGTGTGTAGTGCAAAGTCAAGCAGTATTCAAAAATGTAAATTTAGCTAAGGAACTTGTTTTTATTAAGGTTAATTTTAGTTTTATACCAGATATAATAACTTCGTTAGAAAGTAGGAATATGAGTTTAAGAGAATCAATTAATATTGTTGAAACTTTTTCCGACAAATGCAAAAAAGTTCCCGGTGATGTAGGAAATCAAGTAAGAAGTAAACTCGAAGTTATTGTGGGAAAGAATGAAGGCTTTAAGTATTTAATGGAAGTCAAAAATATTTTTGATACTAAACCATCCAACGAAGTAATACCTTGGCCTTATAACTTCCTACCCAAATTAAAATATTGCCAGATCACATCGGTAGATGTTGAAAGATCTTTTTCTTTGTACAAACATATTTTTACAGACAGAAGGCAAACACTTTTATTGGAAAATTTCAAAAAATATATCGTTATAAATGCATTTTATACTATTTCAGGTTAAAAATTTTACCTATTATATTTTTCTTTTAATTTTACTTAAAATAAATAATTTTTGTAAGAGTCGGCGTTTCTTTATTTCCATTTTTCCATGTTATATTCAAGGCATATAATTGCAAATTTTGACAAATAAATGCATATTGTTGCATATTTCAAAAAAAAACTATGCATATATATGCGCATATTTTAACTGAATTGACGTGCATATATTCCGCCCTTTATATGATAAGAAATAGTGATTTCCATCTTTTATAATGTTAATATCAAGGAAAGGAAACTTATTATCTGTTTCTATTTGGACAGTGAATCTCAGTGAATCAAATTGGCTATTAAGCGTCATCAAAAAGCCATGTGAATCAAAATCTTCCCTTGTAATCGCGAAAATGTCGTCAACATATCAATACCAAACTTTTGGAAACTGATTGAATTGTGATTTTAAGGAGATTTCAAGTTTATTTAGAAAAATAATGGCCAAAAAAGGAGACACTGGATTGCCCATTGCACATTCGCTTGTTTGTTTATAGTAATGTTTGTTACAAGTGAAATAATTTTACTCCATACATAAAGATGTAAGGATCACATATTTTGTAAACTTTCCATTGGGGATATTAACATTTGAAAGCCATTTCTTCAGAATGTCTATCGACTCAGGGATTGGAGTATTTGTAAATAGTGAAACAAAATCAAACGAAGCGAGAGTATCACCAGGTTCAAGTTTAAAATCCTTCAACTTTCCAATAAGTTCCAAAGAATTTTTCACAGACAAACTTGGTGCGGTTTGGAAGCTGCTAAATTCCTTCACTAACCATTTTGCTATGTTATACGTAGGACAATTAATGTTTGAAATGATTGGTCTCATGGAATTATCCGGTTCATGAATCTTAAGTGAGCAATACAACTTAGGAAGTTTAGGATTTGAAAGTCTAAGTTTGTATCTTAAATTATCGGAGATTACAGTACACGATTTTAATAAATTATTGACTAGTTTAACGCAGTTTGATAACGGATTCCTGGTAATCTGTTCATAGGTTATTTGCCCATAATTACGAGGGAATTTCCCTTATCTGCTTTCGAGTAATAACAGTCTTTTTCTTTCAATGATTTACAGATCTTATTGAAGTTATTGGAGGAGAACTTTTATATGATTTATTTGAATGATCAAGAACTGTCTTGCAGTTGTTGCAAATAGCAGCTTTATCTTGAAACTTGAGAGACCAAATCGTATTTCCAATATCATTAATTAGATGCTCCGTAGGTAATTCTTTGGAATCAATTGCAAAATATGAACCTTTATTTAACAAACTCATTCTCGTTTCATTGAAATTAATATCGGTCTTATTGTGAATAATGTTAATATTCTTAGTTCCTTCTCTAGAAGTTTTTGGTAACAATTGTTGAAAATTATGGTTGATTGATTTAACTTTTCTACTGGCTTTGCCGAAACTGTGTTATTTAGAATAAAAGGAGTTGAATTCGTATGATGAAGTTGTAAATGATCTAGTTTATGATAGTTGTTACTGATTTCTGATTTTAGAAGGGATAGAAATGTAAAAACGAAAAAGCAATTTATTAAATTCCGATTTATCTCCTGCTGAGGGTAACCAATTGTTTGCATTATTATCCCCAAATAAAATTCAAACAGGCACATTTTGATTTAAAATTTAGTTTACTCTGATGATGGCGGTAGCCGACAGGTCCTCAGTTCTTCAATAGTATTTTTAGTGGATAAGGGTCTTTATTTCTTATCATTAGTTTAATTATTTCCATTGTACAATACATCAATGATGTTTATTCTCCATTTTTTTTCGTTTGCGATGTTCAATTATCTCGCAAGCTCAGCTTAATATGAGGGAAGGGAAAAACCACCCCAGAAGGTTTCTCTCGTTGGCTTGGAACCAAACATCGAATTTCAACAGGGTACAGTTGTAACAAGAAAGCCTTCAGTTTTGCTTCCAGATTCTGTTTATCAGATGATTCATTCTTCCATTAATATACGTAACGATACATTTTGTAATTATTTCAATTCTCGGTCATTCCACTTACGACTTTCTACCGACTAATTCGATTCCTCCAATAAGTCAATATCTTTTGTTTCAGTCTTTGCTCAGGACCGCGGACCAGCTCAAGATAAAAGGTTTGTGCGAATCACCGGAAGAAACCGAGAACAGTTTGAAACACAATCTGCGATTTCTACCAACAGGTTTAGTTAAACATCGACGGTCCGCCTCACCCAAGTCATTCAAGCTTACCAATACTAACGTCAAACATAAATTCAAAAAAATACGCCGTAGCAGTTCTGAAGATAAAGATAACAACAACAGTAAAGTGAGCAGTTATTCGGCTGAGGAAGATGAAGATGACATGCCAGTCAGTTTGAATGATCTCAAACGGAAGGGTGTTGAACCGGAACAAACCAAGCCACTCAATATGAGCAATCATGGAATCATGACAGGACAGGTGAGCATCAGTTTCGCTGTAACATTTTCATCTTCTCTTGTTGTATTTCTCTGGAAAGTAAAATAACATCAAGTTTTCTGAATAGTATTCCATAAAACTGACAGGCAATATTAAGTGGAAGAGAGAAAATGACAAAAGTAGATTTGCGCTTATTCATTCAACATAATCTGGTTACTTAATGCACTTTTGCTTCCTGAAGCTTTATAAAATATGCAAGCTCAATTATATCATGCTATTTCTTCTTCTGCTCATCTTACTAACATACTAACGATATATCCTTTTCTATTATAATTCAGACAATATTCTCACAGTTCGGAGTAGACACTGAAGACTTCCCACCAGAACCTCCCGCTCCTTCGGCCATCCCGGTGGGTCATGTGGACATGCAACACTCACCGACTAGAACATTACTCAATGACAGTTCAGTTCACAGAACGGATCTTTCGGATGCCAACGTTAAATACGATATAAAAAAAGAAGTGATAGATATAAAATTCGAAACGTTGAGGTCGTACGATCAGGATTCTCTGTTAGAGATGGATTCCCATTCTCGTATGTCGGGGACTGAACATTCTATGGATAGTCATGAAGATCCCGACCAGTCTATGCATTCCATGATGGTCACACCGGAGCTCATGGGAATGGTACCTGGAGGATCAAGTCAAGCAAGTAAGTTTATCTTCCTTCAATATTTCTAGATGGTAATAGAATTTGACTAGAGACATGTTCATTGTATCATTATCCCAGATTTCATTGCTATATCACTAGGTAGATGGCGGCACAACTATATTATTCTGAATATATGATTCAATATATTCATGGGTGGAGCACAGCCTACTAGAATCAGGCCAGTACCTTGACCACGTGACCCTCGTGTCATACAACCACTCGTTGAAACATGTTCAGTGAAGAATTACATGTTGTGTCAAGTCAAAGCCGGTGAATTCACGCTTTCAGTGAAAATAAAGAGTCAATTGTTTTCAATTGCAGTGCAAACAATTAACAAAGTGACAATTCAAAATAGCGAGCGGATTCAACTGTTTATTTTTGGTTGTTAGTGTAATGCGTCTACGTTGAACAATTCTACGAATTTATTTTCTTTTATTTGGAAATTCATTTGTGAACGAAAATGATACAGTTGTTTTCACGATATTTTGGCAACTTCTTATTTTTATTTTGTATCATTTTATATCAAAATGCCTAAGTTGCATTAGCACTTGGTGCAGTAACACTTATTATTTAATGTATGCACTTCTATAAGGCGAAAGCTCGAAACAAAAATGTATCAGAGCAATTTATAGAGTTCTTTTCCATATGATGGAAGTTTCCCAATAAGACCTTAATGCCAGACTCGGTCAAATTCTTTGGAAACATCCAATGCTACAGCTAAAGATTCCCCATATTTTCAATAGATTTCTGCCATACATGTGTTACGTAGACAAGCAGGTCTCCTGGTGATCTCTGCCGACGAAAGCCATATTGCCGCTCCCTAGGTATTGAATGAGCTCGATGTTGATTGCTTTCTTCATCACTTTAGAGGTCATAGTGCAAAGTGTCTATAATTATTAGGAAGGGTCTTATTTGCTTTTTTGGTATTGATTGGACACTAGCTGTCTTCCAGCTTAAAGGAAACGCACCAAGTTTGTATGAAAGGGTGAACAAACTGCAGAAACTGGTGTTTATTAATTCTGGCGCACATTCGTCGAGAATGACATGTGAATTCCATTTGATCCCATAGCCTTTTTGGTATCGAGATCAAGCAGAATGCGCCTAATTATGCGCAAACGACAGACAGTTTCAGTCATATGGCTATCGATGGCAGCAATATTAGAAGGGTCTTTCCCTCATGGATCCAGAGTGGAATTGGCTGCATACGTTCCAGCACGAAGATTGTGTTTCTCTTGTGGAGTAGTAGTCAGTGTGCCATCATGTTTGGTTAGGGAAGGGAATGAACTGGAAGTGAAATTTCTACTTGGCGAAAGTCCAAAACGCAGATGAGCCATTCGGGCATTCGATAAACTTCGAACATCGCGATGAGATTACTTTCCAACCCTGGCTCAAAGATGATATAAATTGAAAAAATTTTCGTCAAAAAACTTCCGAGAACAGCATTTGCTTTTTTTGATACGATCTTCTGAAGATTGTTTGATGTATTAGCATCGACAGCAATAACTGAAGATTTTTACGGAAGATAAAATTATACATTCATCTAAATTAGGTTGGCTTGTAAGAAAGACGCTAATTAAAATAACCAGGAAAAACTCTCAATGAATGACGATATTACTGACAATATCTCATCAAATTCTTTTCACCAAGATCCGAAGTATCAAATTCTGTACCAAAATGTGAATTTTCATAAGATTTTGTCGAGCTGTCTATGAGGAGTAGGGTCAACACAAAATTTTATTGAGAAAAGGGTCATTATTTAGACAATTTAATTTCTCGTCACAATTCACAATTTAATTTGCAAGACTATCATTGAAATGCAGAGGTAATTGTAGTATCACTCTAGATTTCAAATTTGGCTTGTATCTAAAATAATTATTTAATACATTTCTGTCTGGTCAGTTGAATAAGCAACTTTCTCTTTGTTTATAGATCTAAATGGAAGCAATGATTCAATGGGGAAGAATGGTCATTCTGAAGGTATGCTACCACGAGCGCATACAGGAGGACCAAAAACTTGGACGATAGAAGATATGGACTTGGCTTTAGATGCATTAAGAAATCATAATATGAGTCTAACAAAGGTAGGTCTCAGTGTTTACTTGATTCTACTGCCTCCCATATTCAGTGGCGGCTCCTCGAAGGAGGCTAAGGAGGCTCAGTCTCCTCACAAATTTATCTTGTTGATCATTCTTCATTTTATTTCCTGTTCCTCTAATAATTTTTTAAATTTTACAATTAATTCCCCGTTCTCAGTAGTTATTTTTAATCTGGCAATAGTGCCCTGAGGCTAGACTCTCTATATATCTCAAACGCTGAGCATGTGTTGTTCAACACAGTTGCCGTTTTTCCGACCAGTCAATCGCCAAATAGCGTGAAACAGCGAAAATGGCAACACCGTCTGGAGGCTAGCCTGCCGCCCGCCTTTAAGTTCAGTACAGTTGGTGTGGTACGGAATACGACACATGCGTGTTGCGTCAGTGCTTGTTTTGTTTTATGAGGGTTTAATGGTTGAGTGACACCACGCGAAATAAGGTTAGATTAGAATTCGTCTGTTCGGTAAATTATTAATTGTAAAAATGGACAACTAGTGGAAAGATTTTTAGGGTTCTACGATGTTAGTTCGGGAAGAACAGCGGTCAATTTATTCAATTTTTTAATGGAAACATTTCAACGATTCGACTTTGCGAATAAATCATACTTACGACGGCTTCTGTAATGGCGGGACATTTAAACGGTCTTCAAACAAACGTAAGTTTTAAATAACATAGTAGGAAACAGAATTCCCTGTAATGCTCAAACTCGATGGAATTTTACATCACGTGCAATGTTCAGTTTACCATCCATAAAAATAAAGACAAATTAATTGAAACATTTGATTTTATATTAAACAGGGATGACTTTTCAACAGATCAGGTTTCATCAAATGCTGCTGTTGGTTTAAAATCTTATTTAGAAAATGAAGAATTTTTGTTTTTTCTTGATACTTTTAAATTAATATTTGAACAAACTGATCTTATTTTTCAAATTTTACAACATAAATTCACTAATATAATTCATTCAGGAGATCGTTTAAAACATCTCATTGATAAAATTTCAAGTTTCCGTTAAACAGAATTTCATTTTAATATTTTATTTGGAAATTATTCAACTGATGAGGCTTCTCCCGTGAAAAGGAGGAAAACATATAATTTGGTAGACAAGAAACTACATTATAAACAACTTTTTTATGAAATTTTAGATACTATTAAAGGTCAAATATTGAGATTCGATTTTCCGATTTACATGAATTGAAGTTTTTCGATTTGACGAATAGAAGATTTTTCGAATCTTTTTCAAAAGATTTTCTCAATACACTTTCAGATAACTTAGTTCTAAAATATAATTTTTTTGATAAAATAGCGCTGCACAATGAATTATGCGTTGTATACTGGGATAAAGATATTTTAGGCCAGTACGACAGTCACGCCGATATGATAAAATATATGATAGATAATGATTTGCAACAAGTCTTACCTCAGTTTTATAAACTACTTTGTTTGACAGTCACCATTCCTGTCACGTCGGCATCGGTGGAGAGAACATTTTCTACTCTCAAACGAATTAAAACATACATGCGAAATACAATGGGCCAAAATCGTTTATACAATGTTAGTTTAATATCTATTGAAAAAGATTTAGTAAAACACTTAAAACATAATGATACATTTTATGACAATATTATTGATCATTTTTCGCAAATTAAAGACCGTAGAATTTCGTTAATATATAAAAAAGTTGATAAAATTGATAAAAAAAAAACAAAATATGAAAAATTCCAAAAAAAAAGAAAAAAATTAAAAATCCAAAAAAAATAAAAAGCAAAAAACGAACGAAAAAAAATTTGTGGGCAAGAGAAACTCTATACCTCCACGTTGGTTCTTGCTGGGTAACAATTAATTTTGTCACTGAAGTAGCTGGTACGGTCGCTGCGCGAAGGTTAAATTAATTGACTGAATATAGTATATTTTTACAAAAACGTTTTATGTCCAGCCTCCTCTCTCAAAAAGTTCACGAGCCGCCACTGCCCATATTATTTTTGTTATGGTAAAACAATTCAGAATGTTTAACACCAAGTTTTTTATTCGTTTGAATCATGTTTTCCATTTATCAAATTTACTATAATTATAATTTAACTTTGAACTTGTATGAATAAATTATTTTATTTCTTATTCTAACCGAATAATTGACAGGAATATGAAGGGAAACGACACAATTTTCCACCAATTTCCCAGAATTTTCATTCTTTTAGTGAAATTTGTACCGAGAAACATGACGGTACCTTATTATTCCAATAACACGGACTAAACTTTCTCGAAAAACGAAATAAGCGAGTAGAAATTCTGAATTTTCATTTTTCCGGGAAACTATAGTCGGTTTTGATTTTATGATCATAAATTAATACTCAGCGACCACGAAAACATTTAATTAGACACGTTGAACGAGGACCGAGAAAAACGACGCAATTTTCCACCAATTTCACAGAATTCTCCTCCTTTTAGTGAAATTTGTACCGAGACACATCACGGCATCTTATTATTTCAATACCACTCAAGTCCGAGAAAAAATTTTGTTTGTTTCTAAGATTTGGTAAAATTGTCCGGGTTTTCCATTTTCCAACAGATTCGGCTTCAGCGGACCAAACAATCCCCTCATACCAAATTTCAGAAACTTTGGATTCAAAGAGCCCGAGATATTCCATTTGTTATAAAAAACATTCCATTTGTTAATTGGAAATGGTTTTTCGTTATTTATTGATAGTAATAATCACGAGTCTCCTTTTTTTCTTCTGACTAACGATGTGTAAGCCATTCTGAACTCGATGCAAAAAGAATTTTGCATTTTCGTGTGGTCTATAAAATTTTAGATGTTTTTCACACTTTTGACTGGACTACTAATGAAGTCACGTTAGTGTTTCTATAATATAAGTGATAAAAACTAAGTAATAGGCGTTTTATCGTATGAATATGATACATCATCATAAAGTTACGGCTTACACCATCGGTTTTAGATATACAATAATAATCATATCTACCTATAATACCATATTAGCTATAAATAAGAAACTACTCACTAAAAATACTGCTGAAGTACTGAGGATCTTTCAGCTACCAAGTAGTCATCATCAGAGTAAAAATATTAACTAATAATAAGAAATATAAACAGCATAATTTGCATATATACGAAGATATGTTAGGATTTACTGCTTTAAGATTAAGATAAAATAGAACCATGATCAAGCATTATTCTGTATAGGCTTCGGCAACTTATGGTATTCCATCCACGACTTTATGGCAGAGAGCTCACAGACTAGGTATAGATACACCAAAGAAAGAAGGACCAACCAAGTCCTGGACTGAAGAAAATCTTAATAGTGCTTTAGATGCTTTACGAACGGGTACCATATCAGCTAATAAAGCTAGTAAAGCTTATGGTAAATAACATTTCATTAAAATCTATCATCCAATACTTTATTCCTCATTCGATTTCAGGTATCCCAAGTAGTACATTGTACAAAATAGCCAGGAGGGAAGGAATTCGATTAGCAGCCCCGTTCAATGCAGCCCCGACCACATGGACGCCGGAAGACCTAGAAAAAGCCTTAGATTCTATTAGGTCTGGAGCAACGTCAGTACAAAAAGCATCTACGGAGTTTGGAATTCCCACGGGAACGCTGTACGGCAGGTGTAAGAGGGAGGGTATCGAATTATCGAGATCAAATCCAACCCCTTGGTCGGAAGATGCTATGGGTGAAGCCTTAGAAGCAGTCAGGTAATACAAATTATAAACCGTCCTTACTCTCTTTTTTGATAGGGACTTTTGAAAAAAGTATTATTTTCACGCTGACTGCGTGAGTCAGGGTGGAATGTTGGAACAGGTCTGGTCCGTTTACCTGGGATCTCGTGGTGAAACAATAGACGAGATTTCTGATGAACACTGATCATGGAAATATATAGAAATGGGAGAGACGCTTTAGAGACGCCAATGAGTGTGACATCATCAATCTGACGGATAGAATCTAGGAGTTTCAGCGAATGTTTGGGAGCTCAACTCCGAACTGTGATACAAACTGTGTACTCCAGGACAGGCGAATCTGTGCTTTGTAGATTATGAGGAGCTGTTGGGATGTAAAATATCTTCTGGCACGTAATAGAAAACCAAGTTTTTGGAGCTGTTTTCGCCAATGGACTTCACATGATCGTCCATGAGAAGGTGCTGTTGGTGGTATCTGATGTCATGATGGAACATCAGATAAAGTGTACCTTCATCTACAAAGCTGTGGACCGAGACAAGGAGATCGATCACTTCCAACAAATCTTTTATATGGAGCAGAAATAAAGTTGGGCCATGACCGGTCCCTATGGAATACCAGCATTAATAACATGATATTCCTTATTTTGAGTACGAGCACAAATTCAACCGTTTGATCTTTGGTCACTGCAAGAGTATAATATAGTTATCTTTTGGTCATGATTGATCTTTAAATGATTGTAACCTGTGCCCTTTGTACTCTTTCCTTTCGCTTGGAGTTGGTGGATGAAATTTCCAGATTGGTATGTTATACCATAACAGTTTAGAGAAGGTGCTTAATTTTCGACTTAATTCTGCCCTCTGCCAAGAATCTTGAGGAACAACGTACATTGCAGTTGAAATCATTGTATTGACTAAGAACATTCCCAATTTGTCGAGACTCTGTGTAGATGAGTATACAGTCGAAGCCAACTGTATCAAATATTCAAATATTTCCTTTCAAATCTATCCCACACTTCATTCATCATGCTTACCACTACACTAGCAACAAAGCTACGATCTACTCTAACAAGCACTTAATCAACTAGATATCTTCAATGATTTCTATAATTGTTATCAAAATATGTACCAGATCTACAATGTTTTTCTAGAAGGAGATACAGTTTTAATGATGAGCAATTTGGGAAATTATTGGTAATATCTTGGTCTATCAGGAGTTATGAAAGGTATTCGAAGAAGAAGAATTTTTTTGTTCAGCCTAACTAACATCCTGAATGGAGATACTTGTTTGGAATCTGATGATTTGCATATCACTACACGTTTTCTTTCATTCTGTATCTAGTTAGCTATTGAAGCAATTAATGATAAGCAATTCTCATTAATGGTACCTATATCATTGTTTTCATGTATTTGCTAATTCTCAGTGTAATCCAGGCAATGAGCCGTGATTTCAGCTATAATAAACAAAAAAGACGTGTAGGTCAGAATCGAAAAATTTTCGTAGGATTCGATTTCATTCATAACACATAAAACCTCACCGGTCAACCTCCCTATACCCAAAAGGGTGATTTCGATTTTAAAATGCACCAAGGAGGTTTTTTGTATCGCTGATCACGATTTTTACGTCAGATTTACTTGAAATCAATTCTGGGGGTGGAAAATCGATCAAATTGGCCATTTTTGCACCCTTATAGATTATTTTGGCAATATATATTATTTTTGGATTTTAAATTCACCAAGGAGGGTTTTTGGGTCTCTGATCACGATTTTGACGTCAGATTTACCTTTAATCAATTATGGGGGTGAAAAATCGGCACGTTTTGGCCATTTCTGGCTCCCAAGGGAAGTGGGGGGGGGGGTGACCAGTGAGGTTTTATGTGTTATGAATGATCCTGATAACCCCACGAATCGAATCCCACAAAAAATTTTCGATTCTGACCTACATGTCTTTTTTTTATTTTCCGGTTCGTTGCCTGAACTAGTGTTGGATCGGTTTTACAATTCATGTTTGTATCTAACCAAAGTTACGACTGACCACGAAGACTTAGAGACAGGAGACCAAACTTCCTATCCAGCGCTGTGTGCGACATGTTGTGTCAGAATATGAACACAGTACCTCATCCTGTGTATACTCAATTGTTTCTATTGTACAGGGTGTCCCATTTCCGCGACACTGTGCTACTTTTTCGTAAAACTCAAGATGCCGTCAACAGTATTTTCATAGCCCTCTTAGTTTTTAAGATACAGAGCATTTCTGAGAATGTTGCATTTTGTGACCCCCCTTGTATCTCCGTTATCCTTCAACTTATCGAAAAGGTAAAATAACATTCTAATAGATTTTTTTCCGTAGAATGCAGTGGTGTAGATAACTTTTGTTACATATTCACTGTTTTTGAGTTATTAAGTAAACTTATGTTTTTTTAAATGGAACATCCTGTATATTTACAGACTATAAAATTTGTCTTTTTTTACCTTTTCAAAAACATATGATAGTATAAACTTTTTTTCAGAAACACGCAAATAATTGACAATTTTCAGAAATTAAATACATATTTTAATAGTAGGCTATGGATAACAATAATAAACAAGTGCAACTCACATATTACTAACAAATGATTGGATACCTTGTATATAGGTATCTATTTGAAAAAATTCCCATAGATCTTTTTTCTAACAGTAAGTTTGTAACAACAGTTTTGTGGCGTAAAGTGACAATATAACAAAAACACAAAAAAATAACATTATTAAAAAAAATTAAATGTGATGTTCAAATTGACCACCATTTTCTCTAATGCAAAATTGGCACATCTTTAGATGTGCTTCTTTGAATAGCGTTCAAAAGAACCATTGTTCTCATTCGCAGAATTCGAAAAGCTAAATGAATTGCCTCTCGAAGTTCTGCAATGCCGTCATATCGAGTTTTATATACTTCATTTTGTATATAGCCCCATGAAAAAAAATCTAAAATTGAGAGATCTGGTGATCGTGGAGGCCATCTAACAGGTCCGTTGGTACCTATCCATCTTTGAGGAAAGTTATTTTTAAGAAAGGCCCTTAAGAGCCTAGAGTTATGACTTGGGGCACCATCTTGCTGTAGGTAAACAGCATTATACTGGGTAATGGAATGTTTTTGAGCAGTTCTGGAATAAATTCCTCAAGAATTGCTAGGTATCTACGTGCTGTAAGACCTCCTCCAAAAATCCTATAAACTATATATATGTCTACCCAAAATAAAACATGAAACCCCAACTCCAAAGCGTCCTTGTTATGCCCTTTCAAACAGTTCCTGGTATTGTGACGATTGGAAATGCCTGCACTTGAAATAAAGCATTCGTCTGACCAGATAACAAGTCTGCCAAATAAATCGTTAGCATCGATTTGCTGCAAATACCTCTGGCAAAACAGTGCCCGGCGCTCGGCATCGCCAGGATGCAAATGTTGTAGTATATTAAATTTGTATGGATGATACTTATATTTCTTCAAGATCCTGTGAGCGTTAGTTTTTGGCACACCAATTTCCTTCTCAATTTTTCTACATGAGGACGAAGGTGTTGCTTCTATATATGCTAAAGTATCCATCTCTTTTCTTTCCCTGTTCTCTTTGTTGTATGTTTTAGGGCGCGGGTGAACAAATGATCCGTGCACAACTAAATTTGCTTTTAAACGGGAAAATATCCCAAAATACGGTTGCCTTCTTTCTGGATATCTAACAAGCAAAAATTAAAATGATAATAGAGATTTTCACAGCCATAATAGCTTACTCACCTTTCGAAATATAATTCCGAAGCTTCTTCAGAATTTTCATTACTCTGTATAAAACATCATCATATCATATTTCTCATAATTTTCGTAAACTGCCATTATTCGAAAAAATTGATGAATATCTATTGAATAATGATACCAAAAGAACGAAAATAAACAGCTTAAATGCGATAGAGATTTGACGTTTATTTCTGTTTCTTGTCATAAACAATATCAATGGCCTACTATGTATTAAAATATGTATTTAATTTCTGAAAATTGCCAATTATTTGCGTGTACATGGATCACGTTGATGTGAAATAGCAATAGCGCCATAATCTGTGCGATGGCGTTTGTTTTAGATCACGCCTACCCTGCGTCCATTATTCGACTCGCCAGATCCACAGGAGCTTGGTCTCCTGTCTCTAATTTTGCGATGTACTAAGCTTTGTGAAATGGAATTGTAGTAGGTGAATAACATTTGAATTTATTTTCAGGTTGGGTCATATGTCAATCAACCAAGCAGCTATTCACTATAACTTACCTTATTCGTCACTATATGGAAGATTCAAAAGGGGCATCAAATACGAAACAGATAACTTAGATGGAAACTCCGATAGTCAGTCACATTTAGATACCCAGGCTTTTGGTTTAGAATATGCCAATGCCCATCAACAAATTCAATATCAAAACCAAACGAATAGCTGAGATACAATATATAATTTCGACTGTTTTTAATTAGGCTCATATTATTAAACGGGGAAATTTCAAATCGAAATCGGTTTAGAGGATTAACTACTTTACGTCACGAATATTTTCGCCCATTTTCAACCCCAAAATGAGAAATTCTCTTCATAAATTACATCTTGTGTAGCGTGGCAACGCCTTACAATTAGAACCGCCATACGATTTAGAAGCAGTCTGTTACGAAAGCAGAGTGCGCCACTAGTCTGAAATATTAAATCCCAATTAGTAATGCCTTCCTGGCAGCACCATCATAATATCAAACCTGGAACGTTTTCGAAACTGGGTTCTAGTCCATATTCGACGGTTATTGTCGTGTTTTTCAATTCTTATTTGAATTAATAATTGTTTAATAATCGAAAATGTGGTTGTCGTTTCAATTTGAGTTGATTCAAAATGAAACATTGATTTCAGGCGTAAGTGAGTAGATATCGACATTTTATTGAATGTTATCGTTAATGGTCTTCTTTGTCCGCTTTCGGCATTTTGAATCTACTAATTCTACATTCAGCTGAAGCCCTGGACCCTAGCTAGCCTACGAGAATGGAAGGCCTGACTTTACTACTTGAAGTGCGTTGAATTCTAATTTATTTCGGCTTTGAATCACGTTTAGAATTACACTTATGACCAATTTATGACTTTACAATTACCGAAAGACATTTAAAATAGTTGGAACTCATTTAAGTTATATCTCCAGACTACTAATACAATTATAAGCCCCAGGAAATTGGAAAAAGATTGCAGCTGCCCATAGCATAAAATCTTTAAGAGTAAAAAAATGGCGTTTGGACAATCCAAGATATAGTTTGTCTCTCAAAAAATTTAGCTTTGTTATGGAAATATCCGATTATAATGTTAGTCAGTATTACCAGCATCTGCCAAACTGTTAAGAGATTCTTCCAAATTTTTACTGGCTAATAGAGAAGGTTACAACTTCTGACCTCGCTGTATTAAGTAGTTGTTGCTGAACATTGATTCACCATAATTTCTGAAGGGGCTTCTTGGGATTGTCCAAGTTGGACATTGTTGAATATCCTGTTAGAATTTTTAAATTTATTACGAATGCTTTCTTCCACGTGAATCGCCATCCCCATGCCGTTTAAGACCCTGAATATCAGCGCCACTATTAGCAAGAAAAGTTGCAAAAGTTCTTCTCAGGCAATCTGGTGTAACTCAAAGCATCAGACTGTTTTAAATATTTCGCAATTTTTTATGGATTTTTTGCGAAAGAATGAATGCCACCTGGCTGGCTGTACTGTACATTTGCCATGACGATAAAACAGGAAAAATCGACTACAAATCTTCAAATTCCTGTCGATACTAAAACCTGAAACAATCTTACTCTCATTAAAAACAATTTTAAAAAATGTGCAGTTTTTATTAGATAAAAACGAATAACATAGAACATGTTTAATGTTCTTTCTTCTTAACAAATAAAAAAGAATAAATTGATAATTTCGAACAAGGTCCGCGTCCTCGTAGACTGTCATATATGAATGTGGTTACAGTCACGAATACACTCCTCTACGCTCGGTTGCTTCCGCGCTCGGCGCTAGAATAAGAGAAGGAGGAGCCTATTGGTCTCGACCAATCAGACCTGTTACTGTTCCACGTAACGGTTCTCGCGTAACGCTTTCCATCAATTAGGTCCTCCGTAAAAACATATTCTATGTTAAAATCAAATAGGAGAATAGGACATACAAGTACATAACCTTAACGGCTCGTTATCTTGTATTCTCTAATAATGTCATTATCAGGGAAATGTTGACAACATACCTGAATTTTCATTGGCTACAAAAGAATCACTATGAATTGCTGTAACCCATTTTGGCTTCAAACTCTCGTCTTGTGGAAAAGCAAATGTTAAATTATAAATCGTGGCATTTTGATATTAAATAATACAAAATAAAAATAATTAATTCCCCCACCAAGATCAAGAAATCCTGAAGATAACTGATTAAGCCTTCCGAATGATCGATGAAACAAAATGGTCGTCTAAGACCCTAGGGACTTAACGAACAACACGCTATTTTATTGTCACAGTTATCACTTCACTCAATCTCTTAAACTATACTTTTGTTGATTGTTTGCAGCTCAAATGAAACATTAGTTCTTTATTCTATTACTGTATATTCTGTAAGTAGAATATATTCAACGACTGACGAATACTTCATTGCATTGGAAAACTATCTCAGACTGACTGCAATATGCATATATTATGTTGAACGTACACTGCATGTGGTTTCGGTTAGCCCGACTCGATCGTCAACAAGCCAAGATATCGCAACAAGCCTTCCATCCTAGTAGGATGGAGATGAGGATCATCAAAGATAACTCGGAATAACATAGAACTTTCAAGATGAATAAAAGTTTGAATTTCGAAACCGGATCACTGAATATCTAGTTTATCAAAATCTCCTTGTTGATCTACGTTAAAGTTTTATATTTTTGTGAATATAAACCTTTGAATAGATAGTAGATCATTGATTAAGTTGTATTCCCCGTCAACATCATATATCAACTATTTATGTAGATTCGTCTTCATTTTTTCTCAATCAGGACTGTTCTCATAATATCGTTGCTTCAATGCTTCAATAGCTCAGCCGGTGCATCCCCGTTCTTCAATAGAACTGACTAAGATGAATGAGTTTAATTATTCAATATTAAATTTTCTTCATGATTTAGATCATATACCTATCTCTAATACAGTTATACGGAATTTGCAGGAATAAACAATCAACTGTTATTTGTTTTCTCGGAAGTCCGTTAGGAGACAAGATCTAAGGGAAATAATATTTGATATACAGGTTGGTCCCTGGGTAATGAGCCAAAACTCGCCAGTAGATTCCTGAAGTAAAAATATTGTGATTCAGCTTGATAGTTAAGGAGATACAGGGTATTGAATTTAAAATATCATTTTAGTTTTTTTCATTTATTTCTTTATAAATGTAAATATCTAAGCAAAATTTTGGGGTGTGAAGTTTCTTGAGTCGATGAATTGAAATATGTGCAAGTTTGATTATAGTTCAAATAGGGCGTTTGTTACAGAAGTTAAACTACAATAAAACTTTTTCATACTTCAAGATTTGTAATTCTCATTTCTCATGTCTTTTTGACAACAACTGCTCAAAATGTCCGATACTTTTAACAACTCGCTTATTAAAAGATTGTCTTATTTGAGTGTAGGTTCTCATTACGAAATGACTCAGCAGCATTTAAAACTTTCTGCCATAGTTCTTCCCAGGTGTTTATAGTTTCTCTATAAACAACTGATATTATGTAACCTCAGAAACAAAAATCAATAGGGTTACAGTCAAGACTACTAGCAGACCATGGCATTCGACTTCCACGACCTATCCAACGATCTGGAAGTGTTTGATTAAGATAGTTCCGTACTTGGACAGCAAAATGAGCGAAAGCCCCATCTTGCATGAGGTAGAGTTCCTGCCGTAAATTTAATGATCAATCTTCTAAGTGATCAACTAAATTGTGCTGCAGGAACTCTAAATATAATACACCGTTCAGATACAAACTGGACCCAGAAGGTGCTGCTAGAAGATTTTGAACTGAAGTTCAACTTTTCAACTTCTATTTAAATATCTACATACCGTCGATACGCTCTACACCCAACCAAATGTTAAGCATAAACGCAGACGACATCGCGCATTTCTTCATTTGTAAATTATGTTTGGGGATGCTATCTCACTGTTCTGTTATTCAAATCATGGAGTAAGAGGTAATCCTATTCAGGTACGAATAACACTTAATACAAAATAGCGTATAAATGACAACACTGAGACAAGTGGAAAACGGCCAAATTTGATTTTTGTTCATAGCCCACTCAAAAAACCCGCTGAAAATGCAATAAAGCCAAATTGAACACATATTCCAATCCCTCGACCCGAAATACCTTGCCCACCAAAATTTTGTTTGGATATTCACATTTATACAGAAATAAAATGGAAAAAACTAAAATGATATTTTAAATTTAACTATCAACTTTTGGACGAAACTATGTTTGGTTTGGTTAAATCACAATATGTTTACTTTACGAATCTACTGGTGAATTTTGGACCATACTGTATAGTTGTTGAATGAAAAGCATCTCTATTGCCAAACCTTCTCTCTATTCAGTTATAATACTTAACTCATTTTGTGAGAATTGATCAAAAATCGCCAAAGAAGTCTGCAATATGAAAATCTAGAAGTCTGCAATATGAAAACGTGATTTTCCCTTAAAGTAGCCAATTCTCTAAAACTGATTTTGCGTTTTAGGCTGTTGTACTAAAATTTCAAATTGTATAAATTCAATTTGTTGCTACAAGTTTATCTAGGGTATAAGTTACCTCATTGAGAATGTTATTAAGTGCAATATAAATAAAATCTTATAGCAATTAGTGTACATATATTGTATATTATTGTAGTTAATTATATTTTCGAATTAATTGTTTCACCATTTTTGAAAAGTTGTTGATATTTTGTTATATTTTGTTTCCAAATTTATTGTAAATTAATTTTGATACAATTAAGACTACTTATATTAAGTACTTACCTTTTATAAGAAATTGAATAAAGTATTTAATTTGTATTTTCTTTTTTGTTGCCTGTGGGATTGGGAAATCTAGTACATTTCATTTGAGAAGTTATGAATGTTGAGCTTCGCCGAAACAAAAATTGTCTAAGACTAAAACCTCATCAGGAAGTTATCAGTGACTTTACGCATGATAATTTTATAACTAATGACATCGCTCCCTTGAATTTGGTATTCGCCGCCATCTAGTGGGCACTAGTACAAAGAAAACAGATCAATCCCAAAAAAAAAACGAACCGATATATTTTGACATTACCGAAGATTAATAGACAATTATCACAGTTCAGACTGTTTATGACAGATAATACATAACCCAAAAACCCCCGAGGGACGAATTTTGGTTGCATTTCAGAGCATATTAAAAACAATCCATGGAGATGACCTACGTCATCAGGGTATCCTGACCACCAGGTTACTATTGACTGTCATCGTCATGATCGGCAACCTCAAGAGAACCTCCCCAATAATTTCACTACATTGCAAAAGATATTTTCCCGAATTCCCTTAAGGCGATGATAGTACCGGGATGTTATGATCGTGATGAGCAACCCCGAATATTCTGGCCTATTTTGACTATTTATGCCCATTTTTAAACATTTTGAATATTATCTCCTGAAAATGCATTCAAAAAGAAGCATTTTCCCTGTAGAAATGCTAAAATGATATCTTATTTTGTCTATGCTTGGCCATTTTTAATATTAATTTAATATGAAAACACATTCAAAAATGCATTTTCCTCTGTAGGCCTAAATGCATATCAAATTCTGACCGATTTCGACTATACTTGGCCATTTTTTCAACATTTTTGATATTATCTCCTGAAAATGCATTCAAAAAGATGCCTTTCTCCCTATAGAAATGCTAAAATGCATTTCAAATTCTGGCCTATTTTGGCCATTTTTTCAACATTTTTAATATTATCCTAAAATTCATTCAAAAATACGCATTTTCCCCTATAGAAATGCTAAAATGCATATCAAATTCTGGCCTATTTTGGCAATTTTTTCAACATTTTTAATATTATCTTCTGAAAATGCATTCAAAAAGATGCATTTCATCTGTAGAAATGATAAAATGCATCTCGAATTCTGGCCTATTTTGGTTATATTTGGCCATTTTTGAACATTTTTAATAATCTTCTGAAAATGCATTCAAAAAGATGCATTTCCTCTGTAGAAATTCTACAATACGTATCATAAAAAACTGGTAACATTTTTTTTAATGACTCCTAGAATCTATTATCATTTTTTTTATTTTGGCCTTTTTTCTGCTATATTTCCTTGACTATAAAGATTGGCAGTTTAACGTTTTAGTTAAAACAAGTTTTGTTTGAATTGTGAAATGTGCATTTGCAATTATACTCCTCAAATATGCGATCTATTGGAGTTGAGACATCTACAGTAAACTTCAAATACTTCTTATTGAGAATAAAAAGTTTTCAGCTACGTTATGGTTTTCTATAAGGATTATTTTATTGACTTAGCCCATGTTGGATAGATGTCACCTCACTATGATCATTTTCAACTCTAGTATTTTGGACTGAAAATAGGAAATTGATTGAATTAGATAGTTTCAGCTTCTCACAAAGAGGTGACGCTCTAGTTAAGGAACAGTTTCTAAGTTCATCAGTTCATTTCGAACTAGTATTAACTAGATGGCAGTGCCTGCAACATTAAAGGAAGTAATAAATGATAATACCGAAGTATCATACGTACAAGCACGGATAACTTCCTAATGAAGTTAGTCTTAAACGATTCTTGTTTCGATGCATAATTATCAAAGTAGATATATTTCTCTATAATTTAGAATGAGAATCGTTGAGTTGTTTTGTGGGGCATCGGTATTTTCAAATTCACTTCTCAATTCATTTCATTGAATATTGTCTCGGCTGAAATTGCCTTTATTATTTTATACTAAATTCTAATTTTTCTGCCCGTTTTCCATATTTTTATTATACTACTTATAGAGAAGGAAGTAAAAAAAAAACAATTCATTCACAAAATTGCACCACCACAAAAATACTCCATATGGTGTGCAGCATGGACTGGAATTGTCACTGGTGCGTACTCTTTCGAGGGCGAAAGCACTGGTGTTTGCTATTGGAATTTGCCAATAAATTTTTCAAATAAAAGCAACTATTTGAAGTGGACTGATATGTGACCTCAACAAGATGGAGTCACAGGTCATGGTCGTGTTATTGATTGATGACATCGATGGCCCACCGTGATCTTCCATCAAATCCAATCGACTTTTTTTCTGTAACTATTTGAAGGAAATGGTTTGAGTCAACAAACTTCCTATGAAATATAGCCGTATTCATACGAAACCATGATGGATAACTGCGCTGAAAGAATGTTATCATACCAACTGCTCATTGTGTATTTTTTATATTGATAGCAATTAAATTCGAGTTCTTCCAATAATTTTTATCGACTTAGATGATTCACTTACATACTAATCTTCGATACGAATGATGTCCAATACAGTGGCGTAACTATAGTGGGGAGTCACCCGGGGCAATAGTGGTGGTTCTCCCCTCCCTATTTTAATCGAATATAAAGATTTGTGTCATTTAATAAATGTCTAACAAAGTGTTTTGATTAAAAATGAAAATATGTTTACGTGATATAATGATACACCTTCCCGTATCGTCGAACAACCAATATACTCATACAATATAGAGTAACTAAAAGGTTATCCATTAAGAGTTACCGGATATTTGTGGGGTGTATTTATCATGGGGTGCCATGAGTTGATGACAGCATCATTATCCTGTTATTTCAAGGCTTGTACAAGTGTAAACACAGAGCGATCACAACAGAGCAACGTATTTACATCGTTAAAACCTATTATGAAAGTTTCGCTGAATTCGTTTCCACATAATCACCCAACGGAAGAAACTATTCGTAATATTATGCGCAAATTTGAAATTTCAGTATCTGTTCTAGACGTGAAGGCACCACTACGTGCTCGGACGGAATGGGCTCGGCTGAAAATATTGCGGCAGTTCGGAGAAGTGTAGCTGAAATTCCAAAAATGTCCGTTCACCGCCAATTCCAGCATTTGGGTCTTACTCGGATAACTACAAGGCGAATATTACGAGAAGATTTGGGTCTTCATGCGTATTAGATCCAACTAACACAAGAATTGAAGCCAATTGCAAAAATAGTTATTTTCGTATCAAGGCCGTGAAACGACTCTTTAGCAATCGAGAGAAAAATTATCGCCGAGGTCGCTTGCGGCCGAGGCAAGATAATCTCGAGGATTGCTAAAGAATTTCGCGTCCATGATATAAACACTATTTTTTGTACAATCATGAAAAATATAAATATTATGTTACATATTGGGGGAAAAATCATTAACTAAATTGGCACCTGGGTGTAACCCCTAAAACCATGTCACTGGGGCGCACCGTTCCCCTGCCCCCACTCTCGTTACGCCACTGCTCCAATAACCCCAGATAGGATCGACAAATGAAGCAATGAATGTTTAAACCCGTTTTAATTACAAATAAAGTATAAAAACATAAATAAAATCAACATAAATAAATGACCAAAAATATGTTCCAAATTTGGCTCCAACATTTTTCGGGCAGTACTATATTAACACTAGGTATATTAAATTAGAACTTAACTGTACACTATTACTAGTCTTTTTGGAACCAAGTAGAAATGTAGAACGTAACAGATATGTATGTCCCATCAATAACAACCTTATCACATCAATTTTATTTGTCGTCGAAGGATGTTTTAACGAAGTAGGTTGTTAGGGTTCCTTTCCCCTTAACGTAAGTGGGGCCTCTACATTCGCACGAGTATCCGGCATTCATGAGAATCTTGGCGGTGACTTCCGTCACTTGTATACGACCCATTATCCCGCACGAATCCATGCGGGAAGCTACGTTTACTGTGTTACCCCAGATGTCGTATTGTGGTTTCTGAGCGCCTACTACTCCTGCAATCACCGGCCCGTGATTTAGACCTACGTCACAGAGGAAATAAATATATTAGCACAGACATTATCATATCCATTGTTATTTAAACCGACTCACAATCATTCATAATGTTATCAAAACAAACAAGTGGCGTTAAGTAGTCGAAAGTAGGTCTTTGGCAAGTTTTGTTTACTTGAGTTTGTTCAACTCTGAAGCATCAAATGTTGCATTTAATAAGAAATTACAACTTATAGTCTAGGAGCTGGACCGATATTGATGGTCTGAACATTAACCCGATGGCACTATGGTTTATCGTTAGAGGACGGTTCAATGACAATTCATCTCACAGACCGAATTTTCCCCGGCTGCTAGATCTCGAGATACAGCATCCGCATTTTTTCTTTTTTTTTGACTGGAGGTTAACCCTTTCCAAGTTGCGGTTACTTGAAAAGCATGCCATTCTTATACACTTCCACCACGTGCCATCGCTTTTTATCGTGTCCGCTTATCAGGCCAACCAGTTAAAATTGAACCGAAATTGGACTGCAAGATAACCCTTCCAAACCTGGTGGAAAATGTTCATTGGTGTTGGCAATGGTTAACATACCCTATGCCATCAAAAGTTGTCGGTCCATTTCCGAGTAATTGGCCATTATTTGGACCAAAAATGTTTCTTTTTTATATTTTGTGGATAAAACTTGCGGGTTGCAAGGTAACATGATGGCACCATGTTAAATAACTTAATTGGAGGTCAAATAAAGATTTAAAATTATTGCATCACTCCTTGCCTATTTCAATCCCCCAAAAACCCATAAAACCACCCCCCAAAAAAAAACGAAAACGGGCATTTCGATTTTAAACGCCGCCAGAATCTCAATAATTGACTAATACATCATAAAATCGGTCATATTATCCATATTATTAATATTTTTTGGGGGAGTGGTTTTAGGGGGTTTCGGGGGGTTGAAATAGGCAAGGAGTGATGGCAATAATTTCAAATCTTTATTTGACCTCCAATAAAGATATTTTACATGATGCCATCATGTTACCTTGTAACCCGCAAGTTTTATCCACAAAATGGAAAAAAGAACCATTTTTGGTCCAAATAATGACCAATTACTCGGACTGATAAATTTTGATGGCATAGGGTATGTTAATAATTGCCAACACCAATGAACATTTTCCACCAGGTTTGGGAGGGTTAACTTGCAGTCCATTTTCGGTCCAATTTTAACTGGTCGGACTGATAAACGGACACGATAAAAAATGATGGCACATGGTGGAAGTGTATAAGGATGGCATGCTTTTCAAGTAACCGCAACTTGGAAAGGGTTAACCTCCAGTAAAAAAAAAGAAAAAATGCGGATGCTGTATCTCGAGATCTAGCAGCCGGGGAAAATTCGGTCTGTGAGATAAATTGATCATTGGACTGTACGATAAACCATAGTGCCATCGGGTTAATGTTCAGACCATCAATATCAGTCTAGCTCCTAGACTATTATTATGGTTTTACAAATAATATTGAATGTGCTGTGAAAAATATATACTACAAATTGTTATTTTATCTCTTCACCACATGTCTAATGTTGAATCATTTTTTAGGCATATCGTTTAGTTCCTGGCAGGCATGCAGTGCATGCATCGCACGCAGGCACCAACAATTGGGGGTGCCAATTCTAGGGAAAGATGAAGGTACATTTTTTCTACAATGCAATTCATCATGGCAGCCTAAAGTCATCAAAATATTATTCCATCATTTTAGATGAAACTCCCGATACTAGCCATGTTGATCAGCTCACTTTCTTCATAAGATTTGTTTATTGCTCCTCAAATGATTCGAAATTTTTTAAAGTTTTTTCAAGTTACTAGTTCTTTTTAAAATTATAACCGAACAAATATTACCAATAGACACATTGGTCTTCAAACTCAAATTCGTAATGTTAACGCCAGGGCGATGTTTGTGCCTTGTCCCGCTCACACTTCAAATTTAAGTGTAAATCGTGAGTTCATGAGTTGTTCATTCTTTTCTATAGACAAGACGTTTTGGAAAAAAAATATCCCGTACTTAACATCAAAATCAGTAAGTGAGGCAAAATGGGGAAGTAGAATCAAAGTCATTCGCCCTTTAAAATATCAGTGAAATTTGAATGAATGCCACATAAGGATAAACAATCTTATTACTTATTTTACTGAAAAACGGTCACACAACTATTCCGAAATTTTCATCAAATAAGCTACAGTAAAAGCCGAAAAGAACACTTTAGAACAAGAATTTATTTTAAAGCGGCAAAGACAATTCAAGCGTCGATTTTCATATGAAAATAGTGATGCAAATGTTTTAAATCTAATAATTCATAATCAATTTTATTATCAAATATTGGACTCCACGATTCAATCTTTACAAAGTCCTTTTGTAGGAGTTGGTAGATGTAACGACTCATTCGGTTTTTATGACATATCCACAATTTAGATTCAGAAATAATCGAACAAACATATTAAATTTCGTTTCATCAGTATTACGAGGGCAAGGTGAGAAGAAGTCCCAAAAAAATAAAACAGATGGCGCCACAATCGAAAATCTCATGTTACATTTTCGATGTACCATCTTTGACTAGAAGGCATTACAATTTTCAGACTGATATGTCATTCCGTTCAGTTTTGACACAAGCAACCTTTTTTTTTGTAAACATGGAAAAAAGTGAATTTCGCGTATTTATTAAACATTATTTTTGCGTGGAAAAACATTACGCAAACCAAAGCATCGCTTGTTGAACATTATGGCGACTCTTCACCATCGTTTGGAACGATTGACAAGTGGTTTACTGATATACGTTCTGGCCATCGGTATTGAGATTACAAAGCCAGAAATCTTCGATAAGATCCATGGTATGATATTGGACGATAGACGAGTTAAAGTGCACGCGATTGCTGAGGCTATAGGCATCTCAACCGAACAGATAAGGAACATTTTGCATAAATTTTTGACTATGAGAAAGCTATCTAGCAGATGGGTGCCGCATTCGCTCTCTATTGAGAACAAGCGCGACCGTGTGACAACTTCAAATGAGTGCTTGGAGATGTTCAAACGTGATAAGAAGGACTTTTTGCTCCGTTTCATAACCGTGGACGAGACATGGATCCATCATAATACATCAGAGACCAAAGAACAGTCGAAACCGTGAACTTGTCCTAACGAATCGAAGCCGAAAAAGGCCAAAGTGGGTTTATCGACCAACAAAGTCATGGCGGCAGTCTTTTTTGGGATGCACACGGTATCGTCCATATCGATCACCTTGAAAAGGGCAAAACGATTACGGGGTATATTATGCAGAGCTATTGGATGAATTCAAAGCTGATTTGAAGCGAAAGCGGCTTCATTTGGCAAAGAAAAGAATGCTCTTCCACCAAGACAACACACCGGCGCATAGATTCGCATTCGCAATGGCAAAATTGCGTTACGATTTGGCTCCGACGATGAGATCATTGCTGAAACAACCGCCTATTTTGAAGGATTGTCGAACTCGAAGGGATCGAAAAATTAGGATGACGTTGGACGTTGTATCGGACTACAAGAAGATTATGTTGAGAAATAAAATAAGTTTTGACCAAACGAATCATTTCTTGTTTCATTTTTCTGGGACTTTTCCCCTTGCCCTCGTAGTATAGATCTTGTCTACGACTTACCCACTCTCAATTTGAATCTTTGGAAAGCATCTCTATTTATTTGATCCAAACTGGTCATCAGAGCTACTGCAAATTCTATCAGAGCTATTATGATATGTTCTTCTTTCCTACTAGCTTCCTAAGAAAATACTCAATTCATTATAATGAAATTCTACAAACAATCTGCAATGGATTACATATTTAGTTACCTTTAATATATCCTTTGAATTCGCATTTTGTGAAACAGTATTCATATTTAGTAAAGAATAATCGAACAATAAGTCTTAGGTGTGTTTGTATTAGTTACATTACATTAAAAAAATCCTACATTTTGAATACGTTACGACATGATGAATGAATCATTCAAATATCACATTTTCATAGAGATAGAACTTTGAATGAACCAAAATACCTGTGAGCTGCGAACATATTACCAATTGATTCGTCAAACTGCATAGCTTATGATTATTGTTATATTGTATGTCTAAACAGTAGAAGTTCGATTATCCGTGCGCGGCTATTACGGTCCACAAATTTTCCATTCGGCATCTAATGTTGCACTTATTAACCGGAGGAAGCGCCTCTGGCCAATACCCTCCAGGGCCTGTACGCTGAGTACAAAGGTCAATTGAACGTCATCAACAAGAGGCTTACGGCATTATCGTTTAGTCTTAGTGACGCGTAGACGGTATGAGTATGAGACGGGATAAATATTAGAATTAAACACTTGTTAGTGGAAAATTATATCTTGCACCTATTCCTAAGGTGACCTCGAGTGATTGGAATGTATTTCACCTATAAATAAGCATGTATAAGAGTGTTATGACTGAATAAAATGCGTTGCAATATAGCTTCCTAAGTTATTGCAACGCATTTTCAACTGACGTTTGTTCGTTGAATACTTATGGCAAATAAATGTTGCGTTCAAATTTTTAGTTCTCCCAAAGATAATGGAAACAATGGACATCGACTATTCCTGTGATACACTTCATGGTAACAACAATAACGAAACAAGATTCTCATAGAGGTACCGTAGTAAGTGTAATTTTGTCTTAAAATTAGAACAAAGTGGATACAAAATAGTCCGTATTATTTATTATATGTGTTAATAATGCACTTAACAGCAAAGTCATGAATACTTTTCTAAACATAACAAGTTAAGTATCGTGTATCCTCATCCAGTTGATAATTCAAGAGTATTATTTTATCTATTCCATTCGGGAGATGTTTTTTTTTTAAATTTGTTCATAGCGAGATCCTCGGCATTTCATTAACCGGGTTGTGATGTCTATAGTTAAAAGCGCAAAATGCAGCATAGGTGGATGAAATAATCGTAATTTAACAACGATTTGAAAGAAAGCGAAGGCGTTGCAGAACTGGCTGAAATATAACATTGGGGAGAGAACATTCCTTAGTTTTTTAGCTGGAGCTTACGGTCCAAATATATCTCTGACAGTACGGATCTACTTTGCAACAACTTATTAATGCATTGTCCAATAACGCAAGAAATAATTCCTATTCTCTATCAGGACTTATTTGTGCTAGGCAAGACCATCTTTATATTGATCATAGTCATGTAGGTATTCGTCCAAAGTAAAAAAAAATGTGTGAGATGTGTTTGGACCATGCGTTGCCCGGATAATCGACGATCTAATATACTTATAATTTTATGTATTCACTGCTGTAATACGTCGTAGCTCTAATATCATTAATTGTCTTTATAGAAGATGCTGCGTGATAAACAGAAAATATAAAGTTTCAAACTATATTCCATGGTTTGTTCTCTTATTTCTCAAATTAGATATCTTTAGATTTTTCAATTATAATAAAGCTAACTAAATTATTTGATAAAAAGGGATTGAACAACAAACGTGTGCAATTGAGTCTAATATTCGGGTGGGTACCTTTGTGTCTTCTTCTTTGCCTGGTCGCAGTCCTGATGCTAACATATATGTACTGCCTATAGTCTTGATTTTCTCTATACAACTAAATTTGGGTTTTAGTAGAAGCTGAAATGAGAAATAATAGTGACTATTCGACACTCCTGGTATTGGAAATGATACATATTTGCTGATAATAAGGCAGTTTAGCAATAGTGATGGACAGAGATCTTGGTTACAATTCAAGATCTTGTATTTGCTCTTGTCTTGGTAATGCCTTTCAAATCTTGTCTCAGCTTTGTCTTGTCTTCGTCTTGATCATACAGGTTAAGTTGTGATTCAATGAGTGCGGTAAAGATTCCACAAAGATCAGGATAGGATGGGCGTGATTTATATATTTATATCTCGCCTTCAAACACAAAAGAATGTTGAATATTTGACACTTTCTCCATATTCACATTCCTCTCAAACGATTTGACAACTGTTTTAAATCACTAGTTATCCCGAAATCATGGCGACTTGAATTTACTTTATATTTCTTTGAAGGCCCAACCTTCTAAATACTTGGTAGCGTTTTATTTGTCTACCTTGTGAAGCAATACTGGCTTGCTCCAACTCACAAGACTCTAATTAATACTAATTCGTAAAACTTAAACTGTATTCAAACATATAAAGGTCACCTATAATATTATACTTTCAATGTGCAAAGAGTCTTACCGAATGAAAATAAATTCAAATAACAACTGTAAATTATCAGAATAATTGTAAATTGTAAGTGTATATAAAAATTTAAATCTAGACAACATAAAACATTATTAAAATTCTCTGCTAAATCTTCAATAAAAAATATCAAAAGTATTTTCGTTTCTTTCTTGTTCCAAATTCGAATCAATTCTATTTTACGATTTAATTTAATTTAAATAATTAGCCACCAATACCAAGACTTCTCTAGATCTTGGGCACGATCTTGGAAAACCTTCTTGTTCTTCTGGTGATTTTTTTATAACGAATACAGGATGAAGATAAGTCTTGGGGTCTTGTCAACCTCTATTTAAAAAGATACTTTTACTTCTATGGGATAACATCATACTGAAACGGATTCGCGAAGAAAAAGTCATTATTCGTGGTCTATGCTATTATCCATGTACATTTCAATATGATTTCTACTACTCATTTTTTTTTCTCATTTGAACAAACCTAGTGAAGAAACAATGACCAGTTCAGTTTATTTGATATTGGCTTCATTTTATTGCAGTTATGCTGCTCTAATATTAATTTTTTAGTATAGTCATTTTAGACGAGAAAACGGCAACTCTTGGAATATCATTGTATAGCTGATCTTTGCCTGAAACTTGTTGCAACATGTTTTTGATATCTTAAGAATCATTGGTTACCCATCAACTTTCCAGTTGGCCAACTTCCGGGCGTTTATGAATGTCCTTGTCATCTTTGGATTTGGTATACTGATTGTTAGCCAAAAAAAACAATTTTTGCAAGAAAAAGGAATAAATTATGTTGAATATCATCAACTTCTGATGCCAATTGGGCAATTTCCAGGTGATGATGAATAATTCTGTTATTTTTGACTTCGGAATCGTAATAAGAGACCCCAAAAACCCCCGAGTGGGTATTTCTGTCTCAAAATAACAATTTTTGTGAAATCTGGAATATTTGTTGATTTAAATTGTTAATAAACGGTCCATTTGTTGATAAAACAATTGATGTGCCAATTTCCCGGGTAACCAATGATTCTTATGACATCAAAAACATTTTACAACAAGTTTCAGACAAAGATCAACTGTACAAAGATATTCCGAAATAAAATTTTTAAATGACTACTATTACTACTATTTGAATTAAATAACAGTTACGTTCAATAAATATTTTTACTTAAAATTATATCCAAGTGTATATTTAAATTCTTTTGTAGCATTTAATATTTTTGCTAAAGCATCAATTATAATTATCAATAACTACCGAGAGAGGTATTGAAAATTGACATTTACCTTATCAAACTCGCAGATAATCTCATTCAGAAGTCTTAAGCATTCTAAGCCTTGTTTATTTACGTCACTTTCGTCGTAAAATTCTTTATAGTTTGGAATGGATGCGAACATGACGGCTACACATGAATAGCGCTCGTGATACAAATCCTGTGTGGCTCTTTGCGCTAAGAAATGTTCTGCTACGTGAGCCGGTAGGATGTTCTCTAATAAGATCTGAAATGATAACAAAAGAAATAATATCAGACATCTGTTCATCGTAAGTTACAATTTGAGCGGGAAAAGTGTGTAAACTGACTTATAAATCAAGTTTTATACCATCACTAATCTAATGTAATATCCTTAGTTTTTTAATCCCATTATTTTCAGTTTTATAGCTGCAATGACATCCAGCAATGAAGACATTCCATCCCTACATTGAATCCTTTTCGAGTGACAATTATAATACCCAACAAAATTCTAGAAGGGAAGTAGGGACTTGTGATACAACATTTAAAAGATCTCTTCATAATAATGTAAGAAACAAAAGATGAATCTTAATGTATAAGATTTTCAAAATTCTGGTTTACTTATTTGCTTACTTTCTCATTATCAAGAACAGGTATTAGTAGCAGTTTTTAATGTGTTGTAGCGACTTCCGTCAATCAAAACTATTCATTTTATTCTAGTTGGCAGTTCCACACTGTATAGTGCCATTATTACATGATTGTGTAAGTGTTACAATAAACCATGAAATCAACTCTAGTATAAATCCCTCGACATAATTATCACCTACTACAACTCCCAGCAACCGGGCTATCACATGGGGGCCCTGCCTGTTCTGATTTTGTATACATCGTCAAGTTATCACATGGCGATCCTGCCTGTTCTAATTTTGTATAGATCGTCAAGTTATCATATTCCGATCCTTCGACAGTTCTGGATATAAAGACATTATCATCAAGTTATCACCATGAGTAGCTCAATAAATCTCGAACGATTTTGAGTTTTTAATTTGCAGGGTAACCACCGGATAACCTATTTGTTACAGATGAAGACAAGAAATGTCACTTTGTTAAATATCACTATTGGCCCAAAGTACATCAAGGTAACATATTTTCTCTCAATTTTTTGTTGCACGCTGGGATACATTTGATTCATAGTTAATTTTAAAGATTCTCTGTTGTCTACATTATTATTAACGATACAGAATAGCCGTTGTGTATCGCAATGTCTCTTATAGTGTCTAACTCAGTCAAAAGCGCTGGTTTTTCCAATGGTCTGGAAAAGGCCCTATGTATCATAGATTGGAACGCTGCTATTTTATGTGTAACTGTGTATTGTTACATCGTGTATTTGATACAACATTGCTTATGTTTTGAACATGAACCCACATTATGCAACCGCAAAATAAAAACAGTATATATTGAAGTTTTATACTTTGCTACTTCATGGTTATGAATCAAATGTCAATAAAAAACAGGTATTCCAAGTTGTACGTGAATCGTGACATTGCGCCTTCTTTTTGCATGACGTTAACTCAGTCTAGGGAGTAAAATATATCACGTTTCATCTATAAAGGATTCCCTCAAGTAAACTTCGCGTCTGTTATGAATAAATCAATAACTGACTTCACTGTCTTCAATATAATAAACTGGAATATTTGAATTCTTTATTCCTTTAGCCAATCATATCAATACACTTTTAACATTATTCCTAAGTGGTGTACATTTAACATTACTTTAGAGAGTTCCTACACGGTTAATCTTACCTTATTTATTCCTCGCATAGTTTCGACTTCTTCTTGTTCCACTTTCAGTTTGGCTTTCCACAGGTAGTCAGTCCTTGCGGTGAATTCAATTTGTCTATCCAAGATGTGGAATAAAATAACTACGATAGCCAATACCAATGCACTTTTAATCTCAAATGGTAGTGCAGGAAATCTGAGAAAAGAATGATTTTATACATAGCCTGTTTACGTTAAGAAAAAAATGACGTCATAACTCAAGTAACAGTGTTGTCAGATTGACTAGGTTCTAATGTTTTCGAATACAACTAACAATTTGATTCAATAAACTGGGTTATACAATGTTTACAAACAAAATTAAAAGTTCGTTACTTATTCTATCAGAAAATACAAATTATTTGTAGTCTTAAACGTAATTCGAAAAGTGTTGAAGGTATGAATTATACATAAATTTTTGGGAAATAGGTCACACTAACTACTACTATTACTATTTTCTTCTTTACGTAGGTTTCGATCGAACGACCATCATCAGTACACGTTTTAAAACTAATTTACATTAACTAAAGCGCGAGATTTCTCGAACCAATTGTATTGAGGTCTTTATCGCATTCGCACGTCCATCTTCAACGTGATTTATTGTTGAGGATATCATTTGTTGAACATTAGATGATTCTCGCAGCTTACATAGCACACTATGTAAATTATAGTTCTGAGGAGAACTGTTGTGTACTTCTGGAGTCCAATGCTATTAAAATTTAGATTCTAAATGAATATATTCATGTCAAAACCATTGAATAAAATCTACTATTTTATCCTGCAACCCTGGAGCCTGTTTGCCAACTGTTAAAATGAAATATTCCTGGGTTGACGAAGATGGCACGGCACCTATTTAGGGGTATTATACAAATAAATTGGTAGCCCTAAATTATGACGTCTTTTCTTTCTGATCATGACCAGCGAATATCAGCGCCGATTCAAAAAGCTTTTTCATGAATTAGTCGAGTCAATTTAGCAAAAAAGCTCGGAATTTTTTCCAAACAGACCAATCAACTTAATTTTTTTTGAAAATCGTTCCTGGACGGATACTGAACGATATTGAACTTTAAGATCTAGTCACTCGACCATTTTTCACCTGTAAAACCGGAAATTGGCCAATTTTCATGGGAAAATTTATTGTAAAATTTGTAAAATTGGTAAGTATTGCCAAAATTGACTGGAAAACTCCACTCGGGGGTTTTCAGGGTCGTTCATCACGATTCCGAAGTTAGATTTACCATTTTCCACCGCGGTAGCTAGAAATTGGCCAACTTTATGTCCCAAAAATGGTCAAATTTAATAATTTCGCAGTTTTTATTGAAATTGACTGAAACATTTCACTCGGGGGTTTTCGCGGTCGCTGATCACGATTCCGAAGTTAGATTTACCATTTTCCACTGCGGTAGCTATAAATTGGCCAATTTTATGTCAGAAAAATGGATAAATTAGATAATTTCGTAATTTTTGTTGAAATTGGCACTACTATCAAGAGTCAGGGAATTTATCCGTGACTGTAAATCATTTGTTTCATATCCAATATCAAATGACTTCCGAGTGAAATTTTCTAGCCATTTTCAACAAAAATTACGGAATTATATAATTTATCCA
Source organism: Endomychus coccineus (assembly GCA_958510875.1). Taxonomy (NCBI): domain Eukaryota; kingdom Metazoa; phylum Arthropoda; class Insecta; order Coleoptera; family Endomychidae; genus Endomychus; species Endomychus coccineus. The sequence goes on from OY294067.1 coordinate 290,204,518, forward strand.
TTTTTCTGACATAAAATTGGCCAATTTCTAGCTATCGCGGTGGAAAATGGTAAATCTAACTTCGGAATCGTGATCAGCGACCTCGAAAAACCCCGAGTGAAATGTTTTAGTCATTTTCAACAAAAATTACGGAATTATTAAATTTGGCTATTTTTCAGACATATAATTGGCCAATTTCTAGATAATGCGGTCGAAAATGGTAAATCTAACTTCGGAACCGTGATCAGCGACCCCGAAAATCCCCGAGTGGAGTTTTCCAGCTAATTTTGGCAATACTTACCAATTTTACAATAAATTTTCCCATAAAAATTGGCCAATTTCCGGTTTAACAGGTGAAAAATGGTCGAGCGACTAGATCTTAAAGTTCAATATCGTTCAGTATCCGTCCAGGAACGATTTGCAAAAAAAAATTAAGTAGATTGGTCTGTTTGGAAAAAATTCCGAGTTTACACATTTTTAACGTCTAATTTGACCCGACTAAATACTGAAATAATTATTCCATGTCACTTTTTTTGAATGGTAGTGGATTTAATCATTGAGAAATTAAGTTCATACGTATTCTAAGGGTACTTACTCATCATCATGAACGTCATGGTATACTTGGAAAAAATCCAAGTAACTGAATATCAGAATATGTGTCACGAATGATGAAACCATTAGAATGAGTTTTAAAATGAATCCCATTCTCAGGAATACTGATATTGCTGCTAATACTAATGCTGAACTATACAGATAAGTCTGAAATGGAATTGAACTGTGATTATATATGATTAATACCAACATAATCTTTTATGAAAGTCGACCAGTGAAAATAAAAAAGTATTTGACCTCCTAAGTATTACCAATATCATTTTATATTCTCACAATTGTTGTATCCAAGGATGCTAGGTGTAGCAGTTAAAGATACCTAAGTTTGGAAAAAATCTCTATTTCTATAAAGCCCACATCACTGGTTTCTGATTCCAGATTCCAATGGCTTCAGGTGCTTTTTTTCGATCCTTTTGTTCTGTATTCCACACATCAATGGTCTTCTATATCTAGGATGCGCGTCATCGACGCATAGAACCGAAATTCCGAAAAGATGGTTGCGTCATCCGTTTTTACCAGAACTCTCATCATTGTGTGCTAAAATTTGACCGTAAGTGATTTAGGTTTGTCGAGGAACTCCATTCGAATCTAATGAGATACTATGGGTTGGAAATGAAGGCTCAACATCGTGGTGTACAACTTCTATTGGGATAAACGCAGAAGATAAAATTTGGTTAGCAAACAAAAGCTTTCACCAATACCTTGTTCGGAACTTTGGAAGAAACTCAAACTTCTAAAATATAGAATTATGAAGATTTCGATCTAATACTTACTGGGACGTACTCCACAGTTGGTATGTCCATGTTTAATTCTTCCATAAGTAGTGGAAGTGAACTGGAATTCTTATCATCTAGGATTAGGATATTACTATTATTACTATTATTTTGTGAGGACACAACGAGACTATAATTTTCAGGTACTCGAACAGGTGTAGGATTATAATCAACCTGAAATTATAGAATAGAACAATATTAATACTAGCATTGATAATGTTGATTATATTTCATCAATGTAACAATAAATTAAGAAATAAATGAATAGTTCTTGTTGGCTTTCGCCAGATAAGAATGGTATGATAAGATTTCAAACTTGAACCTGGTGATACTTTCGTTCCATTTGACGTTGTTTCACTATTTACAAATACTCCAATCCCTGAGTCGATAAACATTCTGAAGAAATGGCTTTCAAATATTATGTTAAGATGCGACAGCAGTTGATCGCACCTTGAAATGGTTGAATGCAAAATGTTGAGATGCGACTGCAGTTGATCGCACCTTGAAATGGTTGAATATTCTGCCAACACTTGTAATGAAACACGACTTGAGTTTCTTTGGTTGTATTTAGTAACAGCAATGGTGGAAGAGAAAAACAAGTGACATATTCTACAGTTGGAAATATACTGGTTTCTACAGCCTAGCAGAAATTATAAACTAGACATTTATCCCTACTACACGCCACATGGGGTTGGTTGTTATTCAGCATAATATTCAGAAGTGGTAGTTCATTGGTTTTCTTGTTGGAAAATCCCGCTTACTCGCTTCGAGGTAGGCGTTGTATGATTAGAACCTTTCGGCGAAATGTTAGGATATTCTATACGACTGGAAAGTCCAGCGTCATTGTCTTTCAAAATACCTACTCTTAAACCCATTATGAACGGATTAAGCTTATTTCGGGGTGCACTTAAATAATTACGATTTATTGTTATTATTATTTATATAATACATGAATATTTAGAATTAAGTTTTATGTATCTTTCAAAGGACTATGTGTTTGGTTTGGAACAAACATATTAAGGTATTATGATGATGGACAAAGGGGTAGTTAGCGGGGAAGGGGATTTTAAGTTGGTAAACTTGCTTGTGACGGTCACTCACAAGTAACCACGTCGCGGTGACTGTTTTGTATACCTATTCTATTATCTACGTTACGTTAAAAAAGGTTATTTTTTATAATAAAAGTTGATTTATAATAAAATTTTGAAGTTTTATTTTATATAAAAACCGCAAAGTATAATAAATGTCATGAAAAAAGCATTTTCAGTGTGTAGAATAAAATGACTTTTTGAATTTGCAGCATTCTTCCCACAGTTCGCCAACATCGCGAAGCAAAATAATATAACGAAGAATTGCATTAATTAAATATTCACTAATTTATCGATTTTTAACCTGGAAAGCTGAAAAATGAGCTCCTACATTATTTTTGGCATCAATTTCTCTATCTTCTTGACCAATAAAAATAACTCGAAAGCATTCCTTTCAACATTTATTTCTAAAAAAATAATCAGAAATCAACATTTGCCTTAAGGTTTTGTGTCGTTTTGGACATTTGTCCAAATTTCTTCTGGAAACTTGGGTAAAACGAAGCTCTAAAATTCGAAGTTTAGTCTAAAGAATATATTTTAATTATTTTTATCTCCGATAGAAACTCCACAGAATACGTGATCGTAATAACTTTATGTATGGAGCAAATTTATTTCACTTTTAACAAAAATTACTATAAACAAACAAACGGATGTGCAATGGGCACTCCACTCTCTCCTTTTTTGGTCAATATTTCTCTAAGCGAACTTTGCTATGGATATTTCGCGTTCAAAAGTAAAGTTTTTGATTTACATTGCTTTTTGAACAAGCTTAATAGCGAATTTGATCCACTGAAAAACACTGTTGAAATAGAAACAGATAATCACATTCTTTTCCTTGATATTAACACTATAAAAGATGGTAATCACTTGGATTCCGACATATACAGAAAACCCACTCATTCCGACATTACTAGAAGTTTGAAAATACGCGCAATCTTAATATTATTGAATGGTAGTACGAATTAAAAACAATATCGATTTTCGAGCAAGAGTTCCCGAGATATTGTTGATTTTACGAGCCTAGCGCGGCGGTTCCCCCTTCCATGCGCGCCGCACAGCCAGGGCACGAAATACCATTATTTAAAATAATTTTTTAAGCAACTTTTACGAAAGATAAGAGGTTGGAATGTTGGAAATTTGGTGAGTTGTTCATTAACTATTGAATTTCAGCTATTATTCTTTAAAAGAACAAGAGTCCTGAATTTTTGAAATTTCGAGCAAAATCGATGGTTTTTTGAAATTTGCGGGGTCACCGCTGGACCAATTGGGTTCATCCGCAGCTAATTTTTTTCGTCTTTTCACGGCGCATAAGCTTATTAAAAGTTCTTTTTATCTCAATCCGACGATGTCCGACGCGAAAAACCGGTTTTGGCCATTTTTACCATTTTTTTTGGACCATTTGCGACTATCAAGAAGACGATTATACCGGGATATCAAAATTTATCTTGGTTAAGGGTGGTTGTGGAATCTAAAACGTGTGTGTTACGTTTGAAATAACTATGTCACTGTCACACTGACATCATCAATAACCTTCAAATTTCATACTTATTTATTCCAGTTGTAAAACAATAATGAACTACAAATTATGAAATAACGGTTTTAGAAACAAGTAAATTACAGTAATTGTTGGAAATGTCCCACGTTTTGTTCGATGCACAAGTTGACGCGCATCCTCATGCTGTGAAAACCTTTTTGCAGCATTTCTGGCGTTATGGTTGCACATTGCTGAACTATCCTTTGTTGAAGTTCTTGCAAATTATTTACCGGAGTTACGAAAATCTTGTTTTTTAAGTAAGGAAATATAGCATAGTTCATAATTATCAAACAAGGTGATCTCGGAGGAAACTCAACTTCTGTATGCAAACTTACCAGCCGGTCATCAAAAAACTCGCGGAGAAAAGCAATATTTTCTCGTATAGTATGTGCTGTTGCACCGTCATGCTGGAAATAACCTTACCGAAGATCATCATTGTTTAACTGTCGCACAAATTCAGCCAAAAAGTTGTGTCTGTACGTTTCTGCGTTGACGGTGAAATCGAAAAAAATTGGCCCAATTATTCTTCTGCGAGAAACTGCCATCCAAACACCGATTTTTTGAGCATGTAGTGACGATTCAGTAAAAACATGAGGGTTATCATTGCTCCACATTCGCATATTTGGAGAATTGATGTATCCCGAAAGGTGGAACCACGCTTCGTCAGATAAAAAAGTTAAGTCCAGAAGATCGTCATTCATTAAATTATTGACAAACCAATGGCAGTAAGCAAGGCGTCAGGGGTGGTCTGCGGGCAGAAGAGCTTGATGTGCTTGCATCTTATATGGATGCATGTTCAAGTCTTTCTTTAAAATCTTCTGACATGTTCCACAAGAAAGTCCAATTTCCTAAGAAAGACGTTCCAAAGGTTTTGCAGGCTCCTCTTCCATACGTTCCAACGTCATTGACAACTTCTTCTGTACGAACTCTTGGTCTACCAGCACCTTTTTTATGAGTCACACAACCAGTTTCGCGAAACACTTCAACACAATTTGTAAGGCACGAATAAAAATTGTCCGGTAATATTGCCACGTTTGGGAAGTGCTCTCGAAAATTGTCCAAACACAAACGTTGACTGTATTGCCAATTTCCATTAACTAGCGCACCCGTTCGAAAATAGGCTTCAATCATGAAAATTTTGTGCTGTGTGGTAAGAGGCATGATTCAAAAACTGGATTAGAAAATTTCAGCACAATGACTTAACAGATTCTACGACAACAAAACGTATTCAAAAATTTAAAGTAAGACACACGTTTTACATTCCACAACCACCCTTGACCAAGATAATTTTTAATTTGTAGTTCATTATTGTTTTACAACTGAAATAAATAGGTATGAAATTTGTAGGTTATTGACGATGTCAGTGTGACAGTGACATAATTATTTCAAACGTAAAGTAAGACACACGTTTTAGATTCCACAACCACCCTTGACCAAGTTAATTTTTGATATCTCGGTAGTTCCTTCAATTTGTATCATGATTATCTACTTCAGGCAATTTTTTTCTCCGAACTCAGAATTATGCAAAAATTACCGACATTTATTGCTAATAATCACACTAGATGATGGCTACTTGGTAGCCGAAAGGTCCTCAGTACTTCAATAGTATTTTTAGTGGATAAGAGTATTATTTCTTTTCAATAATCTTTTAATTACTTTTTCTATCTATCATAAAGTATCCATGTTATGTCTAGCTCTATCTAGGTGATTGAGGTTTCACGGAATTCAGGTTTCCTCGGTAACATATACAGATTTCTCGATATATACTATTCGAATTGATAGCTGTTTCCAGACAGACGTAAACACACTTATTGAATGAAATACTGCCACAAGCGAAACGCATTTGCAACAACGCGTTCAATTTCAATTACTCTAACCTAGATCTAGTGAGAATGCAACAGTGCATTATAATTACCACCAATATAAACCTGCCAGAGTGTAACTTGTAATTAACAAGAGAATTAACGTGTAGGTGACTTACGAGGGTAATGACGGCACAGGCCGAAATGAGTATAACGGATACAAGGAAGATTGCGAGGCGTAAACACCTGCTGTCGGCCACTATCTCTCCGGGGGGCGAACAGGCTCCCGGCCCGTCTGTGGGTGTGTCTGACGGCGGTCGCGGTCCGCAACATCCATCCAGCCAGCACAGGTAGACAAACACTATCAGCACAACCAAAGTGGGCGACAAAGTGCCATACATCACTATGCTCCTGCAAAGATAAAAGATTTTTGTTACTGTCTCATATTTCTTCTGGTACAACGCAAGACTCCGGGTAGCTACGCAATAATTTATATCTTTAACAAACAGTAGTTAAACATTATATATATATGAGAGATCCGGTGTAATAACCGAGCAAGTTTATTTATTATTAAAATTAAGTTATAAATTATGTTCTTGCACGTTCTATCCTCCTGGGTTATAATGTTTGTCATTCAACAAATACCTTAGTCCAGGGATTGAAGGAGGAAAATCGACGATTTTTGTCTGAATTTCCGTGGATGTAAAGAAGTTTTGTGTATTGTGGTATCTGTGTAGGTGGGTTTGTGATAAATAGCGAAAGAAAAATAATTATTTGTATGTAAAATGATCAGATCTAAAAAGTTTAAGGACTTGTTGTTTTCCATCTCTAATGTGAATTCTATATTACTTATACTGGGTTCCCCATAATAGACTACCCATCTTAATATTTTAATTAAAATCTTTTTAGTTAACAAAACAAACTTTTTATTTTACTAAATTACAGCTAACTCTTTGGGATTTATGATGACTTATAAATATTTGGCTAATTTAATTCTAACTTTTAAAAATCACGTCTTCTAAATGACCTCCACCAACTTCAACATATTTTTCAATAGTAGATAAAAAGTGGTTCATTACACGGCGTAGCAAACCTTCGTCTATTCCTTCAACAACTTCACGAATTTTGACTTTCAGTTCCTCGATTGTACCTGGACGACTCGCAAACACTTTGGCTTTTAAATATCACCACAGGAAAAAATCGGGTGCCGTTAAGTCGGGGGACCTCGAAGGCAAAGACAAATCTCCGAATCGAGAAACGAGTCGGCCATTAAACATTTCTCGCAGGACCCTCATTGAGTTTCTGGCGGTATGAGCTGTTGCCCCATCTTGTTGGAATAGTAAGCCATTGCTTAGTAATCAACGTCTATTTAATTCTGGAATGAGAAATGTCTCTAGCATATTAACGTAGCGCTCGGATGTTACTGTTACAGCGCGGTTATTTTCATCCTCAAAAAAATAAGGGCCAATAATACAAAAAGATCCTACTCCACACCACACAACAACTTTTGGATTATTGAGGTTCAGTGTAAGGATTTCACGAGGATTTTCATTTGACCAGTATCTAAAATTCTGTTTATTGACCATGCCGTTCAAATAAAAATTTGCTTCGTCGGTCAATAGGAAACTGTGAATTGCTCCTTGATGTAAATCCAAAAATTCTTGACAAAATGCTAACCTTGCTTCTTTATCTTGATTGCTAAGATGCTGTACCATTTGGTATTTATAGGGATGAAATTTTAAATCCCTTTGAAGAATTCGATCTAAGCTTCCCTTCGATATTCCTAGGATAAAGGTTTGTCGATTAGCAGACCTTTTGGGACTTCTCGTAAACGCAATTCTAACTCGTTCAATATTTTCTGGTGTACGAACTGTTCTTCGACGTCCAGGCTTCTTCAAATTTTGTACAGAACCATTTTCACGCCAATGACGAACCCATAACTTAACAGTTTTACGATTTGGCGCATGACCCCTATTGTTGTTATTAAACTGACGCCGGAATGCACGCCTAACTTCTTCTATCGAATTGCTTATTTTGTAAGTTTCTACACAAAACACACGTTGTTGGACTGAGTAATCCATGAAAGTTCAAACGGATGTTGAAATAATGTCTCAAAGCCACAAAATTAAATAATTATTGATGAAAACTAACAAACTTCTCGTAGAAAAATGGCTTTCCACGAAATTATTAATTTAAAATCTATTTGTGACAGGCGCCTACTTGATTAATAATTTACTTAAATCCCAAAGACTACAGTTGATAATCCCACAGAGAACAACCTATTTAGTTAGGTATCTCGTAGGAAATTTACTAATAACATAAAATGGGTAGTCTTTTATGGGGAACCCAGTATAACTTACACCCAAATATAGAATTCAAATTAGAGATGGAAAACAACAAGTCCTCAAACTTTTTAAATCTGACCATTTCACATACAAATAATTATTTTTCTTCCGCTATTTATCACAAACTCACCCAGTAATGCTTTGTACATAGGACACACTGGACACAGTTTCAGCGTAAGGTTCAACGAACATTTGAGAAGTTACAGGCTCAAAAAAGAGGACTCTAATTACGCGAATCACCTGTTAGAACATAACCACAATTTCACCCTTAATCCCGATATTCTACATATTCAGGAAAAAGGACATAAACCATAGAAATATTGAAACACTCAAAAAACAATAATAATGTAATATTAAATGATCAAATCGATACATATAATTCACCACTTGTTAACAATTTTGTAAATACACTCCCACCGTTATCCACCCCCATCCCTCAATTTGTACCACACTCTGATCCCTAATATTTAAGGACATACTTTTAGATTTAGCTTTAGTTGATAACTCCTTACTTTGAAAATGCCACAGTGTGGTGAAAAAATTTGTCAGCATTTTAAAATTAAATGTTAAAAGTTTTGTGTAAAATTTGAGTTTTATTCTCCAACTTCCGAAGAACACTTAAATTAGTTACTATATAGGGGAAGTCCGTGGAATTTGGACCATCTAAGAGGAAATGATCATATTTTTGTTAAAAAAAAAATCCAGCAAGTCCATCAATATTCGCAAATAAACCCCACTTCTACCATTTGATTTCATATTACACAAGTGCAATATCTTTTTATATCAGAAAAATACAGGAAAAATTATGTTTTTAATTTTTGTGTGTAAATTGGACCTTGTCCGTGTAAATTGGTTTTTCATTTTGTGTAATTTGGACTACAGCGTGTTATTTGGAAAAAAACTTTATTTTCTATCAAAAAAGGTACAACTCATCAAAAAGTAAACAAAAAGTTTATAGATCCTTGAAAAATCACCATCAGTAGCAAACCAAAAACTCATGCCTTGCAATCGTCGGAATAATAATAGTCTTCATCGGAAAGATCGGCACATTCTTCATGCACCCATCTCTCACACTTTTGGCATTTTATCATGTCTTCCTCGTAATCATAGCCACAAAAACCACATTCTGCTTTCTCAAAAGAATTACTGCTCGTGTCTTTGGCTTCTTGCGAAGACTTTAATTTTTGTTTCCCTTTTCCTTTGACTTGAGTTGTTGTTCCAAAAACATTTTTTGTGACATTTTGTTTTTTGTCTGACTTCGGAGTTTTCGAGATTTCAAGATCTATTTTGTAGGGTGTTCCCGTTAGTATCACTCCAGAGGAATTTAATTTCTGTCGTTTTTTTCGAAGGCCCACTGAAGAAGCGCTATCTTTTCTACATGGTAAAGGTTTAATTTTGACTACCGGAATGTAAGTTGCCGAATTGCTGGAACATGGTTGGGGACTCGGTGTCCTATCTGGGTTTTCACAAAGCTCTGATATTTTAGTATTTAATGGATTGTCTGATGACTCATTTTTGGAAAAAGTTGATTTCTTTGGATGTGATGAAGTTGATGGTGGTGTGGTAGCCTTAGACTCTGAGTTTTCTTCAATTTCTGGCCGGTTGAGAGGACGATCAGTTACCGTTGCTGGAACAAAATCTGCATCTGTATAAACATATCGATCTGGAGGCCACAAACCTGCTTTCCGAAATCCGTTTATAGCAACCTGAATTGTTGCAGCTCGAGAAAAAGCAGTTCCAACCAAACTGCTGACATGTGAAATATTTAAAGGCACTCCAGGATTTTCATGCATTTTAGTTGTAATGGCTGCCGAAAAATACACTTTCAAGGGTTTAAAAAATGCCAGGTCGAGGGGTTGCATTTTATGAGTGCAGTGAGCTGGGAATGATAACATTATAACGCCATTGTCACGGGCTAGGTCTATAGCCTGTATACTCTGTGTGTGACTGACATGGCCATCAAGTAACAGCAACACTTTAAGGTTTTTGCTGGGCTTAACATGATGAATAAAGTGCTTCAACCAGGAGAAAAATCCTTCAGTGTCCATCCATCCCTTATCTTGGCACCTAAATATTGTTCCAGGTGGTGCCCCAGTTACCAAGCTCTCTTTCATACGTTTTCTGGCAAATATTAGCAATAGTGGGATATGAAATCCACTGGCACTCATGGCGTACATTCCTGTCACATTTTGACCTCTTTCAGCTGAAGTAATAGCTCCAATTTGATGTTTGCCTTTTTGTGCAAGTATTGTTTGTGGTTTCTGCACAACGTTGTGTCCTGTTTCATCCGCATTGAATATGCGATCAGGAGAAAGCTTATTTTCGGCAATAATTTTCTCATAGGTGTCGAAGAATTTGCCCACTACCACTTTATTGAATCCACCAGCGCGTGCGAGTGACGTAGCCTCTGGAGTTCTCAATAGCAGTTCAGGATGACGTCCCATAAACCGAGAGTACCATTCCTTTCCAGCAGATTTTTTATTGTGATTGAATCTTGTTGTCAGATTATTTTTTTTAGCTACTTCGTACGCCAATTTCATGAATATTCTTGAGATACCATAAAACATATTTTCTAATTGTAAAATATGTTGGACAAGATCGTCTTCGATTTCGCGAGGCAAGTCTGGCCTCCTCCCGGGAAGATACTCTGTCCCTTTAGAAAATTTATTTTTTCCAGCACATTTCCTTTTTAGTGTTGTGGCAGGTACAGAATACGTTTTTGCTGCTTCATTTAAACCCATTTTCTTCTCTCGTACAGCTGCAAGAGCCGCTTCCATATCATCATTTTCCCATTTTCCGTACTTTCCTTCAGCTTTTCTGTCACGTCTTGAACACATTTCTGCCACAAAAAAGTTTACTTACTTCTTTTTGAGGTGTTTCGATGGTCCAATTTACACAAAGGCAAACGTTTAATCTAAAAATCTTACAAAATGGAACTGCTCACATTTGTGATTAAAATGGAGTGTCTATGTATACTTCAAAGTATGTTTGTTCATCCCATATGATAAATTTGAATACTCACTTACTTTGCTCACCGGTACACCACTGACAAATATCAACCTTCTTACTTCGTTGGTGCGTATTCCAGACTACGTGCTGCCGTTAAATTATTCAAGACGAGGGAGACTCACAACTTCAGCAGGCAACTTCTTAACGATTGATAATTGTAGAAATAAATACAAGGTGTCAGCACTGCCTTTGAATCACAGTATATTTGTCATGGGCCAATTTACACAATGGTCCAAATTCCACGGACTTCCCCTGAATAAAAAATTTGAAATCCGATTTTATATTAACTGTATGTTTTTGCCATTGTTAGATATAGTTTTAATTTTAATGTGTTCTGTTCTGGATAGTTTTTAAAATACTAATATGATAGTTTTATTCTCATTGCACCTGACTCGCTTCTCACTGTTTCATTATAATTGTTTACTGAAGCTCAATAAATTACCTTACTTTACTTTACTAATCCCCCAGAATATGATGTTTTAATACATAATTAGCTCTGAAAATTAATCTAATAAAAGGAAACGAGTTTATTTACTTGGGTATTGTACTTAGCTGCATAACACTCATAGCGACGAAGATGCAAGACGCACATGCAATGTAATAGCGGAACTCCGGATCGCTCTGGCTGCGATATTCGCTTTCCTGTCTACGATTTCTGAACCACAATAGAGCCGGATGTAATTCTTCGCCGCTCCACCATTTCCTACGGAACACAATTGTTAGTTTTTACAGTTCTGCCTACCAAATGGCCTTGAAACATTGTCAACATTTATCTTGGTGAACGATTTGAATTAAGAGAGACATAGGGCTCTATCCACACCTTCCAGTTTCAAGGAAACCTGTAGAACATATTAAGATTTCATTTGATTCTGTATTACGACAAAGGGGGCAGGGATGATAATATGTTGCGGTTACTCTGTTGATATGCTTTGAAACAAAGGATCAGTAAGACTAAAGATGGTTTGTAGCATAGCATCATATTGCGTGTTCCTTACCAAGGATAAGTCAATCGAAATACAGTAAAACATCCATTTTCGACGGAAAAAGTAAATTCAGCTCCATTTCCATATTCTGTACTACAGTAGGGTGAGGGGTAGGAGTAAAACAAATAGCTCCCGCGGACCAACAGGTAGAGAGGTCTTCGATCGTCATGGCCATCGTACCATACGCTCTTAGAGAAGATACATTTAAACTCCATTTCTCTTAAATCTATAGAAGATACTACGTATTTCATTCGATGCTCTTAAGATTAAAATAATTACAAAAAAAAGAAAGAGAAAGAAGAGACTGATAGAACTCCTCCTATCCTCCCATTGACATAGAAGAATACATAGCAAGTACATCTCTTTACATCGAAGCATTGAATAACATACATGTTAACATTAACATGTATGTTAATCAATGATGGAAGTTATGTGAAGGGTGGTGCCGAGATAAGGGTGAAGATAGAAATGGTTTAAGAAGGTATGTCCGTTTTTTTAGAGTGAGTCTTGCACTATCAGGAGTGATAAATCCAAAGATTCTGGTTTGTATCAAACATTTCCTCTCCCCAGAAAAAAGGTTAGGTTAGGTTAGGTTAGGGGACTCAATTTACATCCTATGATTTTATCAGTGGAAATCAATTTACATTGCATCATTTTATCAGTTTGACAGGATTTACGTAAGAATATGAAAATGGGAACCAATTTACACTTTCCGGTTATATACCCATCCATATGCCAAATTTTGGTATGGTTCGTCGTGGGACCGTTTTCCCATTCCTCTCTCGACGGGATGACAACACAGAGATGATGGTACCCGAACCACAAAAATTTGATTCTATCCTAAAAAGAGCTTGATCTCCACTCCATTTCTTCAGGGAGTCATCAGAACTAAGCCTCTAGACCGCTTTCAATGCGACATTCCTCATCGTCAGTGATAGCATGCCCAATAACGCCCTCAATGCTGCAGTCGGTATACTCTTCTTCGTGGATGTAATGCGTATTCTGTCCAAAATTCACTGGGCCATGACCAGTTCAGGTTTTTCCACCATACGATAACTGCATGATTGAGTCTTAAGGTGATAACTAGATCCACATCAGCTGCTGAGGCTCCACTTCATGCTCTCTTACACTGCCAAAAGGTTATCAGACCATTCTGGCACCTAGTCTCTAGCTGCATTCGCCTGAGTAGTTTTTCATTCAGGATGACTCCCAGATATTTTGTCGTCTCGACAAAGTCAACTGTCTTGCCACCTATAACCATTTTCCTTAGAGGCTCAATCATGTACCTTCTGGAAATGATGATAACGACCGTTTTCTCCTGCTGAATAGAGAGATTGTTCTCTCTACACAATATAGTAAAAATAAATAAATTGTCAAACGATGAAGAGCAGAATCTTATTCTGTGGTAGACTCGTGACCAAATCGCCTTGATTCCAATATTGTCAGAGACACCTTCAAATTTCAAGTAAATATGTAGAACATATTAGAATTTCATTTGATTCTGTATTACTACAAAGGGGGCGGGGATACTAATATGTTGCGGTTACTCTGTTGAAATGCTTTGAAACAAAGGATCAGTAAGACTAAAGATGGCTTGTAGCATACAAGCACTATTACGATGAAGAGTAGAATCTTGTTCTGTGGTAGACTCGTGACGTTCGGGATAGTTATCGCCTAGTAGGCGCGTTTTCGTTAAATTCAAATTATTATATTTTTCATTGCATTTTTGACAGAGTTTTTGAAGATACATTGGAAAAAACGTTATATAATATGTTAAGAGTGCACTTGAAACTGTAAATTTGTATTTCTCGACGTTGAAAGATTGAAGGACACTCAGCAGATATTTAGGAAGTGGTAGTATTTTTCTAGTACCTAATTACACAAGAATTCTATATGCAACCTGATATAATAATTAAGAATTCCGACTCTTCAGAGTACCACTCAATTCCACTCCATTTATAGAAGCATATAATACATATACATCAATATTGGTATCAAATTGATAGATGCAAATAATGATTATTAATACAAAATAATCAAAGAATTAAAACATCCTGGTTAAATATTGATCATTATTAACTCTTGCGTCTTTGATTAAGTGAACAAACGTTGCCAGCTAACTAAAATAAATGGAAAATGTTCTGCTATATGTTTTATATTGAAAGCAGATGAATCAATAATAAACTTTGCTGCACATGTATCTAATAAATAATGTAGACAGTTAAAAGTGAAATGTCATAAATCAAAAGCCTGAATGTTTTATATCAATTTTCCTGTATCAATGATAACGTCAATAAAATGGGAATATTCGCTAATTCATGCAATGAAATGATGATGAATAATTCCAATTGATCAAATTCAACATGGTATTCAATATTCCAGAATTATGGATTATTCGAGGCGATGTATTTGTATATTGCAGATAAAAATGATTATTGAATTTTATTCTTCTTATCTTATTAACCCTAGAATACTAAACCATCGTAAAATTTAAAACCGCACCCCATGCATTTTGTAGGTTCGGTTATTTCCGTTAGCATGACGATTACGCTATTCTCGATATTTTCCTAAAACGCTTTGTGCTTGATACGATCAGTTTTTAAACAGTCCCGTCTTCGGAAGATGGTCGTGAGACCGAAACATACGTAAAGACGAAAATAATAAGCATATGTGTTGGTGTGATCTATTTCCCGAGAATTTATATATATAACCTAAAACAGGGTCAGATGAGTGTCAGTGTAGTTACAACCTCATTGTTGTGAATGTTTAAATTCCCTTGTCGTGATATTTGCTAGTGAATAGAATTACTATTTTTTATTTGGGAAGCCCATAACACTACCAAACGCCAATCTTCTAGATCTTCAACCCAGCAAATTGACAAGATTCCAGTTACTGCAACAGATACAGCAGTTTTTGGCGACGATGGTCACTAGAATAAGTAGAAACAACAAAGTGAAAACATGAAACTAGATACATTAGTGGTAATTAAACGAGACAGGAGAAGATGAAGTCGTGCGCGTAGTGACTATAAAAGCCAAAAGTGGAACTTTGAAAGTGCTTTAACCCAAAGTTTGTCATTTACCATTACCGGATTAGGTTTAGTGTGTGCGCATAAACTTATCATCAAATGACTGTTATTGAGTTTATTATATTAAGTTTAAACATGTCATTAAAGTTTTTTATATATACGGTCATTCGTTTCCCGCATTTATCTCCCACATCACTGGGGAGGTAGAGGACTCCTTAGTCTGGAGGGTTTTGAGTATAGCTGGTAAAGTTCCTAGGTGTTCGGACCCCTTTTGGGCCTTGTTATCATTAAAGCAACACAACAAGCTGCAGAAGAACTTGGTCTCGAATCTTACCTCAGTCAAGAAGGCCAACTAGGGGGCAACCTCGAGTTTCAACTAGCCCAGATAAATTCCGCGAGGCAAGGTCTTATGATCAGGCGGTATGTTGATAACCTGATACATGTTTTCTACATACATCCGAGACAGAGCGATTTACCGAAGCTTGTCAACATGACGTAATCAACACCTTGGTCTATCGCTGCAACGTAATGGGCGGGCAGGTTCCTGATGTCAGCTGCAGGGCTTGTCGAAAGGCGCATTAGACGTTTTTAAACCTGCTGTCGGCATGTCCGGCAAAAGCGGCCTCGGCGTACACTCATCGCCATAATGCGGCCCTACGGGTGCTGTATTACCACCTAAGGCGCTCGTACGGAATAGACCAAGAGCCTTATATACCAGGAGATATTGAGTCCGTTGTCGGAAACGGAAGATGCTAGATGTCCTGAAATTACCCGTTTCTGACCATCAGGTCCATACAAGCAAGTAGGTCTGACGTTGTCCTCCTCGATAAAGATACCAAGACTATGTATGTCATCGAATTCTCTACTGCTGCAGAGAAGAACATAGTCTTGAAAGAGGAGGAAAAATGGACAAAGTATCAAGATCTACACTTTGAGCTCCGCACACTATACCCAGTCCATAATACCATATTAGTGGTTCTGATCATCGGTGTTTTGGGCGGAATTCCATCTTCAATGCGTCCCAACTTGAAGATCATTCCGGCATGTAAGAACTCGGCGCAGATATTGATATTCGGATGCAGAAGGCAGTCATTCTAGATTCAATAACGGGGGGGCACACGATTTGTGAACCTGAAGCTACTTACCGACCGGCGGGGGGAGGGTGTAGTTATTATGTAACGCCAAAATAAGTTTAGTACTGTAGGGTTAATATAAGTTAATATAAAGTCAAATGTATCCTAAACTCACACTACTATTATACATCAGTAATATATTTTGGCAACTGGAATAGATTAATTTTTTAATCTTATTCTTCATATCTTATTGATATAAATTAATATGAAATCAAACATATCCTGAAATATGTTTTGGCAACTAGAGTAATATAATTTTCATTCATCAATCTAACAATGACAATCTGGTTATATTTCCCAAAGTTTCCTTGGTGCTGAATAATAATTCTGGGATAGCATTTGAAAACATAGTTTCGTGCGACATCCATTTTGCTTCTGCAATTCTAGCAACAATTTCAGGAATACCATCAACGTAAAGCTTAGCTGTTAACTCAGGCGTTATAAATTTAAACTTGACGTGAAAAAGGTCGAGTGAATTCGATTTACGTTTGATAGTATCATAAAACATCTATATGTGGAACATTATTTAGAAGGAAAGTTACTTACTTGCATTCCAAACACGTACTTCTATCAGGAAGAAGGTTGGATTCTATCATAGCTAAGCTCTGTAACAAAAATAAATCAACCGCTTTTCGCAAAGTATTATTTATTATTCTGGAAAACTTGAAGGCCACAAACAAATAATACACAACAATACAATAGGAAATATTTCTGCTTCTATAAATACAATTAATTTGTAACCATATCAAAAATAGGATAATATGATAATATGCATGAGCACGTTTTCCCTTTGCCTAAAATTATATAAACAAAACAAAGAGAAAAATTAAAAAAATACTAGCTGTGCTTCATCCAAAGAGTGACGACGGTACGTTTCAAAATATAGACAAAACAGAGTAAGTTCCCTTTATACAGGGTGTCCTCGAACTGCGTGGCCAAAATAAAACCGAAGATTCTTTGATTCGAAAAAAATTTTATGAGCCTTTTCACTTTTGCCTCAAGTGTCTTGTTTAGCCGGTAGAGGGCTTCAAAGTTGCAAAAATAATTTTGTGTTTTCGGTATAACTTGAGAACGTGATGAAGGACTTTCACAATATTTGGCAGGTGAGTTACTGTCAATAATAGCCGTTTTTGAGAGTGGAGCACAAATCCTTAGAGACCATAGAAATTGCTCAAACTTGAAGATGTAACGAGAAAAGTGTCCAGAACTTTTTTTATGTAGATAGCTTATCTAATTTGAAAACTTTTTTTACTCTTAGAAAATGTTGATAAAATCAAGGGATTAGCTTGAAAAAATTAATTTTCGAGTCTCTGCAATGTTGGCTAACTAATTTTACTTGATTAAAATACCTTAGTTGCCTTTGCTTTTCTAATGTCATTTTGGCATTTTTGGCATTTGGAGAATTTATTCTCAAAACTGTCAGTTTTTACTTTGCGTTCCGTAAATATTTTATAAAATTATGGCTCAAAATTTCACCAACACTGAAATGGTTGATATGTTATTGATTTATGGACTTTGTCGTTGCAATGGCCAGAGAAGTGTACAAGTTTATAGGGAAAGATATCCGCACCGCAGAATTCCAAATCGACAAACCTTTGCTAATATCGAGAGGCGACTTCGCGAAACTGGCAGATTTGAAGCAAATCGCAGAGAAACTGGACGCAGACGGACAAGAAGGACGTTAGAGCTCGAAGAAGAGATACTGGAAGCGGTTGAAACTGAACCTAGGATAAGCACACGACGTTTAGGACTTCGTATTGGAGCCTCAAAATCATTAGTTCATAATCCAGGTCATCGGCTAGATTTCTGTCGGTTTGTTGTCCAAAGACAAAACGCAAACCCCAATTTTTGTAGAAGAATTCTGTTCACGGACGAAGCTACTTTCACGAGATGTGGTATTTTTAACCTCCATAATGAACATTTCTATGCTGATGAAAATCCTCATGAAACGGAAGTTACACATTTTCAGAATCAAACTAAAATCAATGTTTGGGTTGGAATTGTGGATAACTTTATTATTGGCCCTACCGTTATACCCGATCGATTGAACGGGGAGAACTACTTGAACTTTTTGGAACAAAGGCTACCTGAACTGTTGGAAGACTTGCCCTTACACATTCGTCGTGACCTTTGGTTTATGCATGATGGTGCACCTCCTCATTTCACATTAGCTGTGAGGCGACATTTGAATGCGGAATATCCAGATCGCAGGATAGGTAGAGGACACGATGCACCAGTGAACTGGCCGGCCCGCTCCCCTGATTTGACGCCCTGCGACTTCTTTCTATGGGGCGCTTTGAAGTCGAAAGTTTATGCAGCTCCAGTAAACACACGGGAGGAATTGTTGCAACGAATTAATCATGAAGCGGATTTATTGAAGAATGATCCTGAAGTACTAGCCAGAGTTCAAATCAATTTCTTGAAACGAATTAATTTGTGTATTCAGGAAAATGGGTAACATTTCGAACAATTGATGCCTTAGCGATTTCCCAAGAAGTTTTGTTGTTTCTTTTAATTTAGCATTTGTTTTTCCTAAATAATCACATCGTTTCCCCATTTCTATTGTTTTTATTATTCGTGTTTTACCGAGATATTAAACATTTCAGTGTTAGTGAAATTTTGAGTCATAATTTTATAAAATTTTTAACGGGAAGCAAAGTAAAAACTGACAGTTTTGAGAATAAATTCTCCAAATGCCAAAATGACATTAGAAAAGCAAAGGCAACTAAGGTATTTTAATCAAGTAAAATTAGTTAGCCAAAATTGCAGAGACTCGAAAATTAATTTTTTCAAGCTAATCCGTTGATTTTATCAAAATTTTCCAAGAGTAAAAAAGTTTTCAAATTAGATAAGCTATACACATAAGAAATATCGAGTGAATTACATTGACCACAAAAAAGTTCTGGACACTTTTCCCGTTACATCCTCAAGTTTAAGCCATTTCTATGGTCTTTAAGGCTCTGTGCTTCGCTCTCAAAAACGGCTATTACTGACAATAACTCATCTGCGAAATATTGTAAAAGTCCTTAATCAAGTTCTCAAGTCATACCGAAAAAACAAAAGTATTTTTGCAACTTTGAAGCCCTCTACCGGCTAAACAAGACACTTGAGGCAAAAGTAGAAAGACTCATCAAATTATTTTCAAATCAAAGAATCTTCGGTTTTATTTTGGCCACGCAGTTCGAGGACACCCTTTATAACAGGTCATATCGGTTAAGACATACTCGGTTACTTGTCTACAACTTCACAGAATTGAAAAAAATAGTGAGATATGAGAAAGTTATGATAAATACGTTAGTGGTCACTGCCACTGACACTCATACAGATCTTAGAATAGAAATATTGAGCTCCGTAAGGCCAATGCATTTTGAATGCAACCGTTTAAGAAAAATCTCGGGATAAATAATCATAATAATCGACCCCTTCTTTCACGGGAGCGTAAATAAATACTGAGCAGCAATCATAGACGTAACGGGAACCTCAAAAAATGTGAGCAAACGGTTGCAAGAAAAAGGCCACTCAATACCTCTATTTTAAGATGCTGTCACTGCGGAAGTGCGGCTGAGTGTACCCAATCTAATCCAATTTACCGTACCAACGATCCAAATTCACCGTAATTTTTGCCGAATTACCGTACATTATTTTAAATAACATTGAAATGTATCTTTTTTTATTTCATATTGTAAAAATGTGCTATATTCACATTGCGTGTGACTGGTTATGATGCATATGATGCTGAAAGTTGTTTTTTTTTGGGCTGAACAATATACCTACAAAATCAGTTGTTATAATTAAAACACTTTTCACTATAATTTAGCAAAATAGTAAAAAAGTTGAAACAACATGCATGGAATATATCGACGAGCAATGAATGCAACCTATTTGTTATATTTCATTTTACCCCACCCCCGGAAACAGCAGACTCGACCGTTGTGAATATATTACAGAATAATTATAACAGTGAGCAGAGCCGTTCCTTGGGCAGGGCAAGAGGGGAGGTCACCCTGGGGCTGGATCTTTTAGTGGGACTTTTTTCGAAAGACTCATTTCTTTGGCATTTTTGTCTTGAACAAACATTGTGAATTTGGTATTATTTTGGTTTGACCATTCGATAATAAGTAATGATATTCAACTGAATTGGTTATCTCATTTCATCAGCAAATATAATATGTGTTGATCGATTCCTATATCATGTACAGGGTGGGTAAATTTCGATGTTTGTATAGGGTAACTCGGTAACTAAGAATCAAAAAAATGGAATTCACATTCTAGTTCTCTTTTTAAGCTATTGCATATATCTTTTATCGCGGGCTTTGAGCGCGGCGACCGAATCAAGAAATTCCGAAAAATAACAGGAACTCGTTTATGTTGCGCTCTCTCGGGTGACTAATATTGAAAAATTGTATATCACGACAAAAAACGATAATTCTACATTCAAGTTTCATAATAATCAAAGGCAAGCTGCATCGGCTGCATCTTTGTTGCAAAAATTCAGAAGACTGCCTTTAAATAGTGTTCAGACGACAGCTCAAAGTGTCTTAGATTTTATTAGTAATAGAAATGACATTTCAATAATGACTTTCAATTGCCAAAGTCTAAATAGTCACAAATACGATTTACAAGATTCAGTTACGAGACAAACAAATGTGTTACTTCTTACCGAAACTTGCATGGCGCATGATAATCCGATTGAAATACCTAATTTCAATTGTATTGTTCAATTCAAACGAGATACTGTTCCAAAAGGTGGGGTAGCTATTTACCAAAATAATAATAATGTTACTAATATTATGACTCCGAATATTGAAATACATATTGCACACGTTAGCGATGTTAATGTTAGGCGCTCATTTGTTGGAGATATTTGTGCGTGCTTATGCAAACTTAGAAATGGCCTACACATAGTCATGGTAGCAATTTACATTTCTCCGAATCCAAAATTGGACGAGGTAGAGCATTTTATTCATCGCACTTTACTGGAGTACACTGAAGAAGGGTCGAAAATACTTGGTACAAATGGTAATAAATTTCCACTTATCTTGGCTGGCGATTTCAACATTAACTTCGCTGATAAAAAATCAGAGCGGTTGACAACTTTTCTTTCGGAAAAATTGAATTTGAAAATGAATAATGATCCACAAGAATCCACAACAAAATATGGAACCACCATTGACGCGGTATTTTCCAGATATTTAGAGGATATCAAGTCTCAAACTTATGTCTCTTATTTCAGTTATTCAGTTACCATAAACCTATAGTTTCAATGATAACTAATTCCTGAATAACCTACATGTATTGTAAGATAATAAAAATATTTTAAACGATATTAACTTCTCATTTATTCAATAAAAGAAAAAAATTTGTTTTCTTATCGGTGACCACGCTCAAAAGTAACTTGAATTAATATCAAAGAAAAAACTTGAATTAAAATATCAAAGAAAAAAAAATACTGCATAAATTAAAAAATTTGAATAATTATAATTGCATAAGTTGAGAAAAAATGCTATGCCACACGTATCTTTTTTTGTTGAGACAAACCCACTGGCGGAAACAACACATTTCCTATCGTCTTTTGTTTTCGAGTTATAAATACAAAAATTCATTTTTCGACTTTTAGACACATGTGAATATCGTGGTTGTTTGTCAAGTTAGGAAAAAATAATTTTCATATTCTCTAGGCAATTTTTTCGGTATAATCCAGTGGCGTCAAGAAAATTGGAAAAAAGGTGCAATTTCGAGTTATGGCTTTAAATTGTACTTTTTCAAATGGAAATCATAGTTGACTATGGTTTAGTGAAAGCGGATTTTCTTTCAAACTATGTATCTTATGATGTGTAAGTCTTTAATAGTGAAAATAATAATTTACTATATTACTTTATGCGTTCTTTCAATCTCTATCCAGAAATAATACAACCTTATAAAACTACTTTCAAGAGGTTAACGAAAAATCTTATTAATTGTGGATCTTTCAACAAGCCAAGAACTAATTTTATAGTACATTGCAACTACAAAATAGGAATACAAATTAAAGTAAATGTTCAAACTGATGTCCGTTATGTTTGATACATAAATTACCACTTTTCATAACACTATGAGCTGTTATAAACATGAAGATTTGAAACGGAATTCACACTAACATTTTGTCAGAGTTCATTTATGTCGCTATTGTTTTTTTTGTATAATTTATATGTATAAATATGTAAAATATTGACTTATTCTACGCTGTAATGGCCTAATCGAATAAAGGCCTATTCTATTCTATTCTATCATCATACAATTCAGGGTTATGTCGCGATGCTTTTGTTTTATAGAATATTATCATGGACTTGAGTATAAAATTACTCAACGTAAAATAAACATACGATTATAGACCTTTTGTCATTCTATTTGAATAAAATATCTTTTAAAACCAAAAACGGAGAGTCAATAAGTTAATTCATGTTAAAACACGATTACCCCGTAGAGCACACCCAAACTAAAATCAAAGCGTCCCTGAGATCGAACGTCGACGTCGATAGTGCTCGTTAGTTAGTGCTCGAAACAAAAGACGATGGAAACATTTTCTTTCCGACAGTAAATTTGTCTCAAAATGTTATTTCCATGTTTTTGTATCTCATATAGTTACTGAGCTACCCTATACAAACATCGAAATTTGCCCACTCTGTACATGATATAGGAATCGATCAACACATATTATATTTGTTGATAAAATGAAATAACCAATTCAGTTGAATAGCATTACTTATTATCATATGGTTAAACCAAAATAATACAGCACAATGTTTGTTCAAGACAAAAATACCAAAGAATTAAGCTGTTCGAAAAAAGGCGCCCTCTAAGATACATCCCTGCCCGCCCTGCCCTAAGACCTTCTCTGCTTATTGTTATAATAATTATTCTGTAACATATTCGCAACTCTCGAGGCACCCGTTATGTTAAATTTAGTTAAAACTCGCTAGTGAAAGGAACAATAAAAACAAAACTTTGTTAGTTGAACGTGCTTGAAAAGTTAGGTAACTGTTATTAATGTCATCAAACAACTCAGTTTAATAGACGCACCTGCTGGTAGGATACAGACTGTAAAGAAACAAAAAAAATTAATGTCGTATAGCTTCTTCCAATACATAGAATTATTCGCTTAACGGTGTTTGCTGATGGCTTCTGTTTTTAGAGATATCGAGCAGCAAATGTATTACAAGTTCATGTTATAACTCTGCTGTCTTCTTCATAAATGATAAATAAATTCAAATAGTCTTCGTTTGTGTAATTTAACTGGCATTGTTTGCTATAATTTTAAACTGAATGACATTTCTTCATTCTCTGACAGTCGTATAATCAACCATGGCTAACTAGATTTATATCACTTTGAAACGCCTTCTTGACAAAGGTGGGAAATAGTGTTTTGTAAATAAGTCGAAAACGATAATATTTAGGTATAGGGAATAACACCATAACTAACAACTATGAAACAAATGGGGGTTTCCATTTGAAAATTTTGAGTTTTTTGCATTTTTGAATTAATATTTCAATAATTTTTTGTGAGCATCCTGTACAAGATCGGTAACTTTCATTATGGTAATTCTCTGCGCTAAGTCTTTAACTACAGAATGCCACAAGCACGAATAGTCCAGGCTGTGAACCGGGATTTAAGCTATAATAAGAAAAAATTTTTAAGTTTAAAATTTTTTTTTTGAATTAGCTTCAGGAGGTTCTCAGGATCATTCATACACCTTAAAACCTCTTGGGAACCCCAACCCCACCCATTGGGGGCCAAAATGGGCCGAAATCTCCAAGTCTTGAATTGTATTTTCTACAAAAAAAGGTATTTTGACATTTCTAGTGCACCTAGGAAGTTTTTCGGGTCGTTGAACACGAATCCGTAGTCAGATTTACTTGCAATCCATCGTAGGGGTGGTCAAATCGACAAAATTGACCAATTTTGCATCCCTAATATGTTATTTTGCAATTTACATGTTTTAGGCATTTCGAATGCTCCAAGTAGGTTTTTTGGGTCGCTGAATACGATTCCGAAGCCAGATTTACTCGAATATCATCGTAGGGGTGGGAAATTCACAAAAATGGCTAATTTGACACGCTTCTAATTTTTTTTTATTTTTGCATTTTAAAACTACTTCGGAGTAAATCTGGCTTCGGAATCGTATTCAGCGACCCAAAAAAACCCCCTTGGTTCATTCGAAATGCCAAAAACACGTAAATTGCAAAATAACATATAGGGGTGCAAAATTGGCCAATTTCGTCGATTTTACCACCCCTACGATGGATTGCAAATAAATCTGGCTACGGATTCGTGTTCAGCGACTCAAAAAACCTCCTAGGTGCACTCGAATTGCCAAAATGTCTTTTTTTGTAGAAAATAAAATTCTAGACTTGAAGATTTTGGGCCATTTTCTCCCCCAATGGGTGGGGTTGGGGTTCCCAAGAGGTTTTAAGGTGTATGGATGAAGCTGAGAATCTCCTGAAGCTAATGCAAAAAAAAATTTTTGATTCGAACCTACATGTTTTTTTTTTATTTTCCGGTTCATAGCCTGGACTAGAAACATGCAGCCGTTATGAAGAAACTATCAATTAAGTACGTATCTGCATCTGTAATGTTTTCTCTAAAATTGCACATATACAAAATGGTTGAATTTAGGTATAGGACAAAACAGAAGAAATGTACCTAGAATTTTCCGTAGAATCCAAAAATGCAATAAATTATAGAGTGTTCTATTCAAAATAACGAAGTTGTCACCGACTTCCGGCATAACCGGAAGTGTCGCATCTTGAAAATATTTTAGATGAATAGTACTTATTGACTTTGGTCAGCTGCCAAATTTTCAAGAAAATTCTATGTTTACTTTTTGAGATATCGATCGATGCAGTTCATGGTGAGACACCCTGTATTGTTTTTCCATCAGACAATACTAATCAATGATTGACTAGATACAGCCATTACGTGATGAAAATCCATTCTGAACTTAAATAAAATAACTATGAAACGTTAGATTTTCACTAGTTTAATTAAAATGTGACTATATTTTCGCTAACATTGCGAAACTATATCACATTTATTTATTAAACTATAGTCGAGGAAATAAAGCAGAAAAAAGGCCAAAGTTGAAAAAAATGATCAGATGAACTCATTTTGATAAGTTTTTTTAATCGATTCAGGAAGTCATTTAGAAAAAATATTAACATTTTTTTTTTCAATGTCATTTTAGCATTTCAACAGAGGAAAATGTATCTTCCTGAATGCATTTTCAGGAGATAATATTGAAAATGTTGAACAGATTTCCAAATATAGCTAAAATTTCTCACTTGGGGGTTATTGGGGTCGCTGATCACGGATTTCGGTGCCGCCAGATTTGAACTACGACGCACCTGGGCCTCAGAACATCCTGGTACTATCGTCGTCTCCAGGGAATTCGCAGAAATAATTTCTGCAAAGGAATGAAACCTGTTAAGGAGCTTCTCTTGAGCATACGGGTCTTACCCATGACAGTTAATAGTAACCTGGTGGTCAGGATACCCTGATGATCTAGGTAATCTCTATGGATTGTTTCTTAATATGCTCTGAAATAAAACCAAAATTCGTCTTTCTGGGATGTTTCGGATCGCTGATAACTTTTCTGGATTTTGGACCAATCACCGATGCATCTGGTGAACAGATCTGTGATATCGACAACAAAGAATTCAAAAAATACCGTTTGCACTACAATGAAACTTGATTGAATTTTTCTAATTCGAATGGCGATAGTACCAGGATGTCCTGAGCCCCAGGTGCGTCTTTGTTCAAATCTGGAACCGGAATCGTGTTCAGCGGCCCCAAAAACCCCCGAGATACGAATTTGATTGCATATCAGAGCATATCCATGGAGATGACTTAAGGCATCAGGGTATCCTGATCACCAGGTTACTTTTGAGTGTCATGGTCATGACCCGTATGCTCAAGAGAACCTCCCTAACAGGTTTTCCTTTGCAGAATGTATTTCTGCGAATTCCCTGAAGACGACGATAGTACCAGGAAGTTTTGAGCTCCAGGTGCGCCGTAGTTCTCAAATCTGGACCGGAAAATGCATTCAAAAAAATACATTTTCCTCTGTAGAAATGCTAAAATGCACATTGGAAAAAAAAATGGTAAAATTTTTCCTAAATGACCAGTAGAATCGATTATAAAAAAATTATCAAAATCGGTTCATCCGATTTTTTTTTCGACCTTTTCTGCTTTATTTCCTCGACTACTAGTGAAAATTGAATAATTATTTTATTGATGTACTAATCAACGACTTTCTTTGTCTCATGAATGATGTCATTGGTTGGTCACGACCTCCAGATATTTTCAGATCTTATTTCCTATAAGTACAATTGTTTATATAATCACGTTGGAATATATTCATAATGGAATTTTCGTTACAATTGAAACCTGTTTCCGTTTACGAATTTCGAAACAATGAAAGTTTGAATACATCTTGAAAGTTTCGTATACAAAACTTCTTCACAATCTGCAGAAAAGTAAACAAAGTTTCGTTGAAAAGGGTGAAACGTGCTAGTTTTATTAATCCCTTTTAATTAACAAACGACATATTGCAAACTGTTCACAATTCATAAATTCATGATGCTAACGAATTTAGTAATTTTGCGTCTCTTGCTTACCGTTAGTTCTATATTTTTAGCTAGAGTGGATTCCGCAATGTTAGCGAATGGTTTGTCAGCACCCCAGCATTCTACATACTTGGTCATCTTACTTGAAGGTCTAGAACGAGTAGGAAGACCACCTGGTGTCGCCATCCCCAATATTAGATCACCAGTGATGCTGTTGTGTCTTTCGGAGATTGTGGATAATCGTGGTTTCACATTGCCATTCTGAATTTCAGTTTCTTGTTTCTGTAAACAAAAACATACTACGGTTATACATTTGAGAATCTTATTGTAGACATAGCAAGTTGTTGACGATTCTGATAACAATGACATGGTGTTTTACAAATGATTCCTTGCATTTTATTTTTGTCGTAAATAGATCATATTATTCATGTTAATATGTTCACACTCGTCATCATAAGATCATCATAAGAACACAATATTAAATTTTAAAATAGTAGTATTATAAACAATAAAATAAAAAATGTAAAATTGAAAAACTTATCTTAAAAAATCCTCTGTGGAATGAAATTTATTATTTAAAAGAATATTTTCAACTAATTTCTTTCAATTAATTCTCTAATGGGTTCCTACAAGTTATTAAAATATTGAAATGCTAGAAATTTCAGGCCGTTTTGAGATTTTTCAAGTCTAAGAAAATCTGTACAAATATTTCTCTCATTAAGGGTATTGTAATCATAACAATCCTCACTCAAGGTGTACTTATCTCTGCAATCATGTGTAACTTAAGACTTTCATATATATACAGATTAGAGAATGTTAATTACCTTATCCCTTAAATATGTTTCTACAGCAGTCCCTATAACCAATACTTGCAAACGATTCTTATTGCTCATCTTTTTACTCTGAAAATGTCATTTTTTTTCAGAACAATTACCCCAAACTAAAATAGCGCAGCGTAACTGGCTTTCAATCAAAAAAAATTCAGACTTCATCACACAAGAAGATAGCGACTAAGATAATGTTCTCGGGATAAAAATGATAATAATAAGTATTTCGTCTAAAATTAGGCACCGCCTACAGAGTACAAAAGCCCAAGGGCCACCAAGTGGGACTCCAATCGTGAGAAACTGCAAGAGACCCTTGGGGACTGCCCACCGAAGACGCCTACAGTGCCAGAGTTAAACATAATGGTGACAACTGTTACCTCAGCCATAATAACAGCCTTCCAAACCTAATGCCCGATGAAAGCGAAAACACAGGGAATGTCTGTCCCCTGGTGAAGTTCAGAACCGTCTTCAATGGAGGGGACGGTAAGAAGACAGTTCAACAGAGCCAAGCTAATCAGCACGTACTGGGATGAATATCATTTGGCACCGACTGCGTATAACGACGCTATCAAGAAAGCACGAAGGACCTCGTGGAGGAAGTATTGCCAGGGCATCGAGGATTAGCCCAACTATGCTAGACTCAAAAGGTACTAGCAACCGGATCACGACAGAATGTGGGCTCCTGTGTGAAACCACAAGGAGGATATACCAAAATAGAAGAAAAATGAGGTAGGTCAAAATATCAAAAACCGAAAAAAAGAGATAAAAATACTATATTCTCACCAGAACAGGATATGAAAAAACAGAAACTCTCTGACATATACTCAATTTTTCAATGTGCTAAAAAACACTCTAAATGAGCCAAAAGTTGCGTATTAATTTTTACAACAACTTTTGTCTTAAACATTTTTTCGTACAACCCATAGTTTTGTCTCAAAACTAAAAAAAAAATCGAAAAGTGGCCATTTTTGGGCCCAAAACTTAGAACTCGCGGAAATTCGTACAAAAATCCTCCTCAAATGCCTGGACTACATAAGAAAATCGAATATTGTGATTTATATAATTTAGGATGAATTCCTTCGGGACATTACAAAACATTCTGAAAATATATTCCACAATCATTCAAAATCAACCTGTTAGGAATAAGTACGCAACCCTCTAATAAAAAGTATGGCTGATTTTATGGCGTGAGCCAATAATTGGAGACTGTGAATATCACGTTGATTTAATGGCTATATAAAATTCCAGTTTTAGTCTTCAGTTCCTTGCGATAAAATTGGAAGAATTCCTTTATTTGAAGCAGGAGTCGAATTATAAACTTCAGACGTCCTTACTTAAACTTCCCGTTATGATTTATAATTTACATGAAAGCAAAGTTGGTTCATTACTGACGGCTAAATAAGAAATTTAATAAATTCGCTACGTAATCCTGTTCCCTCAGGACTACTACAGGTGTAAGTACATTAAAATATAATTACAGCGATCTATATTTGTTTACCGGCTTCGCGGAATTTAAAGGTGAGCTAAAAGACTTCATGAGTGAATAATGGGAATTACTTTTGTTGTATAATTAACAGGGTGTATTTCTGAATCAGGAAAATCCAATTTGCGTCAAAATCAGATGATGTACACCAGAGGATTATAAAGAACTACTCACAGCTCATGTTGTGTGGAATACGCAAATTGAAAATTACTAAGCATCGCCGAACATAATCCAACAAGAGGCAATCCGTTATTTTAATTGCTACAGCGTGTTGTAATTCAATTAGTTTCATTCTGTTCATTTTCGTGGGAACCAGATTCCTGTTCAACGAAATCATTGCTCGCGCTCATAATTTCGTGTCTATCCAGTAAGTATTTAACACATTTCCAAAATACCTATGCATTTGGATTTGTACAAACACAGGAAGAATCATAATGTAAGTCAGTCCCAAAAATCTGCAAAACTCCTTTTTCAGCGGTTTATTTACTATCCCTCGCGTACCTACCCTATCACCAGACGGGAACACCGCAATACATACGAACTCTTGCGGAGTATCACATAATCTCGAAATCCCAAGCTTTATTGGAGTGTCATGCCAATGCACACCACACAGTGTGGGAAGCAGAGACACTAACAAACGAGGTGAAACATTTTTGGAATTCCTGATGGCTCACAACCTACAGATGTACAACCAGAGCCACAAACCGACCTTTGTGACAAGTGTTAGAAGGGAGGTCATCGATATCACGGTATGTACTATGTACAGGGCGCATAAATGGCCTAGTGCATATCTGACATGTGGCGGAGGAATCAAGTTTATCTCATCACATGTACATACGATACACAATCGGATCGAAAAAGGCACTGCCTACAGAGTACAGAAGCCCCAGGACCACCAAGTTGGACTCCAATCGCGAGAAACTTGATGAGGCTCTTGGAGCCTGTCCAACGAAGGCACCTACAATGCCGGAGTCAAACATAATGGTATCAACTGTTACCTCAGTCATAATAAACAGCCTCCGAATTCTCATGTCCAATGAAAGCGAAAACACAGAGAATCTCCCTGGTGAAGTTCAGAACTGTCTGCAAGGAATGGGCCTCATTCAGCTCGACCAACAAACTGTCCATCACCAGGCATCACAGGAGCGGTGCCCTGAGGGCACCCTCGGGTGACTTGTGTACATGCGACGCAGCATGACACATGGACTCGAAGAAGGTATTGTCAAACGCCCCTTCTATATCCAGGAAAAAGGCCTATGGCGCACTGTCCGAGACTAATAGCTCCTTCAATCTGGGTAGCCAGGTGATGAAGGGCCGTTTCGGTTGATTTACCTTCCTGATAGACGTACTGTACTGTCGATGGTGAAGAGGAAAAACCTTCATTGCACCATCTTTGATATACCTATCAATCAGCCTCTCCAGCGCTTTCAGGAGAAAGGATGAGAGGCTGATAGTGCGGAAAGATTTGGTCTGAGTGAAGTCAGTTCTTCTCTTCTTAGGTATAAAATCGACTTTGAACAACCTCCGAAGCCTTGATATGAAGCCGGAGGCGATACAAAATCGGAATATCTGGAGCACCAGGATGGTGATAAGCTCCAAGCCCTCTTGTGAGAGAGCCGGGAAGATCCCATCCGCACCCGGTGATTTGTAGGGTGCAAACCTCGAGATGGCCCAGCGCACTCTTTCATAGTTTACCACATTCGAGGCCATCCTGTAATCGATCGCTCTCGCGTTGAAACTGAAGTCCTCGGGTGGTGTACCTATGAGGGTGTCATCAGACCCGGGAAAATGCATCGACATTAGATGTCTTAGCGTCTCGTCCGGCGATGGAGTGTACTCCAGGATCACTGATCTCATGCCAATCGAAGAGTCCTTGGGGAGAGCCTTGCATAGCCTCGCTGCTGACGTCATCTTATTGATGCACTCATAGTAAGTTCACCACGAATCTCTTCTATAGATTCTCAGAGCTTTCTTATAGTTCCTTTGGGTAGCCTTAAGGTCTCCCAGTCTGAGCTCCACGAGGTTCTCTTCACTTTGTTGAAGAGTTTTCTCACCCGTTCCGGTGTTCCTCCACTTCGGAAGTCCACCAGGGGGTGTTATTGCCATACTAATTACAAATAGTATCTAAACAGGCAAATTTTGTTCTCTAGTTTCTCTTATCTGGTGATGGCTATTTGGTAGCTGTTTTCACAAAGGATAAAGGTGGTTGTTTCTTATTTGTAGGTGCTAGGACTAAAATCTATTTATGAAAGACGAAGGCATTGTTGTCAATGTTGCCAAAGTGTTGTATTAATTTTTCAGAATGAGTTTGAATAACTGAGTTTTTTCAAAGAGATTGCAGTTCATAGTTCTGCCCATTAAGAGAAACTGGGCTTGCTTCCATCGAAAAAACACTATTGACATACAGTTTCGAATTAATGAATATACACTATTAAAACTCTATGCTTCAACAACTATATTTCAATTGTAGTGTGTGTAGTAATCACTTCTACATTATTCAATTAAATGAAACAAAGTAGACATAATTAGTAACGCTAATTGTAGTTTACAACAGAAGGGTATGATTAAAACACAATTTCGCTTACTCCTAGGAGAGCGAGGGTAAAAAGATGAAAGTCGTCTGATGGCAATAAAGTTGCAATAGGAGAAGAACGGTATATATTTTACAGCTATTGAACTGGAAGTAAATGTACATTTTTGCAGGCGTCTCGCGACAGCTATAATTTGAAAACATTTTCAAGCATATTCCGAGCGTCATGTATTCTGTAACTTGAAAAATACTTTCGCTTAATATACGGCGACATGCCACTTAAACGTTTCTTATTCTTTGATCAGATTCATTTCGTCTTTTTCAGTCATCCCGAAAGAACTCATCAATTACAGAAACTATTTATTGTGAGTTATAGACTTCAATTGGTGAATGTCTGAGAAAATACGAAAGACACAATTAACGCTTTCTCACCATCTTGTGTTATTGAGGAAGTGAAGTTTTGCAAAAATCATTTTTATATTCCTGCTTATTCTTCCCGTTTTGCTCGCAAAGCTGACATCATCCATAAATCCATAAATAAAGAACATACTAAATCTGAAGCAAAGTCTTGGAGATAACGTTATACAGTGTGTCCGAAATGAGAATGAACGTTAAAAGAAATAGAGTGATTCAAATTAGAAAAAAGTTGCTCAATTTAGAGAATGTTCACATGTAGTACGCATAAGGCACTTTGTCATTTTCAAGTTTTGAGTTTCTCAAAATGCCGTCCGTAAGTTCTTGGCTCGACGTCTCGTCTCTGATAAATCATCATCAACTTTATTTGCTTATGTGGCCGTAAACGAAGGGACGTCGCGTATTCGGAAGTATTTCTTATTTCAATACTTGAAATTTATCAGACAATATGGGTTTGACCCTAATTTAAAAAAATAAATTAGTTTTAAAGTTTTCTTTCTGAATTAGCAGGCGTTGGGTACAATAACAGAACGGAACGTTGATAGAATTATAATGCATGTTCAAATAGGTTACCATTATTTTTTAAGCTCTTCTCACTGTATAAGTTGAAACAAGGAATAATATTTCTGGTCAGATTGTATTATACTATCATACTATAACCGATGCTAATAACTGCTCTTCATTTTCACAAAATACAACGGGCTTTAGTCAGGAGATCGAGCTAGCCAGGCTACTTTACTGTGAGTTGCAAACCATTTTACAGGAAATGGCTGAGATAGATTCCCCTGTACATTTCTTAAATTATGTTGTTGAACTAATTTTCTGGAGAATGCTTATAGAATTTGAATTGTTATGGCAAATAAAAGATAATATATATTTTTTTAATACTCTGAGAACACGAGAGGGAAAGTTATAATGTTAGAGGAACATCGTGTGAGCCAGCGGTGGAGTGTTGGGAGGGGAGATATGCATTCAACTTTTTCTTGAAAGTTTGGAGGTTATGGGCATAGGGAAAAACCTCACTAAATGAACAACTTCGCTGTTCGATAGAAAAATGAAGTCTGGTAGGAAGAAGATGTTCGGCAGATCTCGAGCTTGACAATGAAGGGGTGACTATTCCGCCTATCTGAAATCTCTCGTGGAGGAACAACAGACGAGATTTCTGATGAACATCGACCTAGGAAATACCTGCAGAAAAAGGAGAGATCTCTCACCTTTCTACGATGTTCTAGAGAGGTCAATGAACTCGTAAGTCTGACATCATCATTCGAACGAATAGCTCTCTTCTGAATAAATCTAAGAGCTTTAGCGTATGTATGGAAGCCGAACTCCAAACATTTGGACAGTACTCCAGGACAGGACGTATCTGTGCTTTGTAGATTAAGAGGAGCTGCTGGGATGTAAAGTAGCTCTTGGCAGGGAATAGAAAACCAAGTTTTCATGAAACAGTTTTCGCAATGGACTTCACATGAACGTCTCATGAGAGGGTGCTGTTGGTGGTGATCCCGAGCATAAATATGGAAGATTTTATAGGAATAGTTGTACCTGACATCATCATATCAGGGATTGTGGGATCCGCCTTCCCGGAGAAGACGCAAACTTGAGTTTTGTTTGCATTAAACTCTACTAGATTATCAGATTCCCATCCCAAAATCTCGATCACATCTCTATTAATTGCATCAACCAGTCTTTGTCTCTCTCCTCTGACTTCATTGGATGGTATACGGCCTCTAGATGAGGAAGCAGTATGGAGCTTACCATCATCTGCAAAGCTGTGGACGGGACAGGTGCTCACTTCCAGCAGATCGTTCATATGGAGTAGAAACAAAGTTGGTGCCAAGACACATCCCTGTGGAACACCAGCATTGATAGCCATTGTATTGGAGGATACTCCGTCAACCACCACATGGAATGATCTATCATTATGGTATACCGTTCGCCATAATCTGCACGCCTCCTCCCGTCACAAGGTCTAGGACCCTGACAAATTTCAAACTCACATAGATGGAATCTATCAATTTTAAAAATAAATTAGGCTGTAGATCTAGCTACTCCAGTGCGATTCAACTTGTTCTTCACATTTTCTGGCATACCATTCGCAAAAAACTGCACGCTTCATCTTGTCCCCAGTTGTACAACCCTGACAAATTGTAAACTTATATGGATGAAAGTCATTTTTTCATAATGAATTGGGGCGCAGGTCTAGCTAACCCAATGCGATGTTCAATTCGCCTTGTTGATATTTCAGGAATTTAACAAAGGCTAGTAAAACGGTATTCGCTTTTGTTCAGTAGATTGCTTTTGACGGTATAAAATAGGTTTTCTAAATAAATTAAATATTGGAAATATTATTGTTACGAAGAAAATAAGGGTTCTGATGACTTATGCATATATCTGAAGATGATCCAATTTATGATGTCTCTTTCAAATTCTAATTTCTGTTCGAATCGATGTGCTGAATTTTCACAATCAGTTTTATCGACGGAAAAAACAATTGCTCTGCAATTACGGTTTACAACATAGTTAAAATGGAAATAGATGAGTAACCAAATCACACAAACTCGAAAGTAACGGAATTCCGGAGTGGCGCGGTTAGTATTGGAAATATGAAGTTCTACTTACCTTCGGGGGAATAATAAGGAAAGTTTCTATTTTATGGTCTGCTAAATAACTCTCTCGGCTTATTCCATCTCCAGGCTCCACTTCAAATCGGTCTCCAAGTTGAAGCATAGTAGATTTGGTTATATGAACTCTCCTGGAAAAATTATATGAGATCAGTCTCGATAAAGGAGTATAATATAAAACGATGAATTCATTGTATATTTAGGATAGATCCTTTCTCAATTGAAATCTCTTCGCAGACACTGAAATTTCATGGTACTCACCATCAAATATATTATTCAGATTTCGCAAATGAAAATGCAAATGGTTTCGATGCAGATTCATTTCGAATTTCGAAGCTGATTCAAATATTTTTCTGTGAGGCAGGAAGCGTTATTACTTCTCAACATGTTGGGCGTGTTTTTCATTCTACGGTAATGAAAGCTTTTAGGCATACATGCAACGACTATTGGCCTGATTTGTCCGCTCAATATACCTACTCAATAATTAGTATCGTACTTTGATGTGCACATTTGCATACAGGAGGTGGATTAGCTGAGATAATGACGATAATGGATTTTCAACAACCAGTTTCTATTTTGCTTCACTCTAATTTTCCATAAATTGAGTTACTTACCAATCTGAGTTTGGAATAATGGTTGGCATCGAAAGTAGCCTCAAATTATATTTTTGAAACTAGTCGATTATAATACGTTCAATAAAGTAAGTTTTCCCACACATTTGTCTTTGAACTTCGTCGTCAGCTCGTTTGAGAAATGGTTATTTGATTTACCAAGCAGGGTATCCTATCCTTTGTTATATATCTAGGTATGAGGTAACTTGTTCAAATAAGAATAATATAAATTGTAAACAATACGATCTATATTAGAAAGGCAGTCGTTCATGGAACATGGGACTACGGTTAATGATACAATGCGGTGTTACTTCCCGGCTTGTATAAAGACGGCTGTGGCTGCTACTTTGTGTAGATTACTATCATTATGATCATCACAATCATTGAGGGACTAGGTTAACCTATGATAAGGTTATGTATTATGATCTATGACAAAGATATAGATAACCCAACTAACAGAATACTAGACAGAACAATAATATCTAACACCGTCTACCTAGTAATAGCCCATTAAGATATCCCGAATTTTAGAAAAGGTACGGGGGATGTTAGGTATCTGCCAGATGGCTCATCAAACCAATATGAAAATTAAGAAATAAACAAAAATTTATTGCTAGTTAGCTTTTGCCAAATAACGAGGGTAGCTTCAGGTTCAGATTCGTGTGATCTAAGTAGTCTTATTGAACCCAGAATGACTGTCTTCTGCATCCGGTGTATCAAGATCTCCGCCAAATTCTTACAGGCCATAATGATCTTCAAGCTCGAACGCAGCGAAGACCGAATTCCGCCCAGAACATCAATGATCAGAACAACTAATACGACCTTGTGGCCTAGGTATAGCGTGTGGAGCCATCGACATATACATATGGACTGCGCGTGGCAATGATAAGCGCGGGTAGTGCCGGCATGAGAGAGGGGAAAACGAAGAGGCCTAATACTGTCTTTATCTATCGCGTTTCTATTGGCCGCTGC
This sequence comes from Endomychus coccineus, assembly GCA_958510875.1. Taxonomy (NCBI): domain Eukaryota; kingdom Metazoa; phylum Arthropoda; class Insecta; order Coleoptera; family Endomychidae; genus Endomychus; species Endomychus coccineus. Next base: position 290,240,864 of record OY294067.1, read on the forward strand.
GTTGCCATGGAAATGCAACATGACTGTAGCTAGTATGTTTACGTCCCGAGCGTTTTTGAATTAATGATTTGTCAAAATTATAATTTAAAAATTATTTAAATTATCATAAGTAAACACAAGTTATGGTTAATAAAAAACGAGACATCGTCAATACAATTAATTAATTAATCAAGAAGACAAAGAATGAATTGTGATATTTTGACCAGAATGTAACTTAACTAACCTCAAAAGTAAATTCAGCAGAGTACTTGTACATTAGCAAATTATTTCAGCATAATACTTGTGAAACAATGTATTAAATTATCATTGGACATTTTCATCGACTTCTGTACTTTAATTAACCAAATTTGATATTTAACAATAGACTTACTGTTGAAACAAACATAATATGCCTGACAATAACTAATTAACTGTCAGTCAATGAGTCGTGTGTATTGCTTCATACTAGCTACAGTCATGTTGCATTTCCATGGCAACGCAGCGGCCAAAAGAAACGAGATAGATAAAGACAGTATTAGGCCTCTTCGTTTTCCCCTCTCTCACGCCGGCACTACCCGCGCTTATCATTGCCACGCGCAGTCCATATGTATATGTCGATGTGTGGAGCACGAACAGGAGATCTTGATACTTTATCCATTCTCCTCCTCCTTCAAGAGTATGTTCTTCTCTGCCGGAGCAGAGAATTTGATGGCATACATAGTCTTGGTTTGTTTATCGAGGAGGACGTCAGGCCTATTTGCTTGTACGGACCTGGCGATGGGAAACTGTAATTCCAGTAAAACTGGAATTTTTTTCCTGACAACGGACTCCATATCTCTTGGTATGTAAGATAGCACCGGCTCTTGGTCTATTCCGTACAAGTACCTTAGATGGTGATAGAGCATTCATAGGGCCGCATTATGGCATTGGGTGTAGGCTGAGGCCGCTCATGCCGGACATGCCAACAGCAGGAGGAGTAGCGTCTCAGGTGACTCCGATAGGCCCTGCAGCTGACATTAGAAACCTGTCACACTCACCACTATGCGGCGAAAGACCAAGGTGTTGATTACACTATTTTGACAAGCTGCGGTGAATCCCTCGGTCTCAGATGTAAGCCCGGCTGACCTTAGGTAGCCGAAGGTCAGCCTGGTTGACAAGCTGAGCGTTTCGGAGTATCGGCTTGTCAACATGCCGCCTGAGCATAAGTTCTCGCTCCTCGGCAATTAGGCGAGGAGTTTGAAACTCGAGATCGCCCTGAAGTTGGCATTCTCGACTGAAATTCGGGACCAAGTTCTTCCCCGCAGCTTTTTGTGCTGCCACTCCGGCCAATTCGTGACTATTGAAAAAGCACATGAGGGGGTCCGAACTACTAAGAACTACTCAGAAACACAGTTCGATGCAGACACTCCAGACTAAGGAGTCCCCTACCTCTTCGGTGACGTGGGAGGTAAATCCGGGAAACAGATGACCTAGGAGCAAACTGTGATGGATACGCATCATTTTCTGGGTGTCTTCATCGAATCTATGCATCTTTTCGTTCGTTCATTTCACCAATCCAAAAGAGTGGAGCAGGACTGGAACGGCAAGCATATTTGTTGCAGATGCCTTGTTCTCACTTGAAAGTTCGGGAGACCAAATCATCGGAACAAGGTTCCTGTACCCACCGCGGAGAGTCATCTTTACTTGGGAAGCGTCATAATTAGGACGCTGTTCAATTCCCAGGTATCGATAGGTCTCTCCAGCATCAAGATGTTTGAAGATGCTTCAGTCGGAAAGCTGCATATTCTCGTGAACTTCCAGAGATCGTCCTCCTCTCAAATGGCAACAGTGAGATGTTGAACAAGAAAAGAAGATCACCCTCTTTAATATTACCCATTTTGTCAAGACTCGCCGTGTGCCTGATGTGATTGCAAAATGAGTCTTTCAGAGTGGCAGCAGATGTTTTATGCATCTCACTAGTGGGGTTGGTACCGCAAGGCATTGGAGCAAGTATAATAATAGCTCATGTGATGTTGAATCGAATGCCTTGCGGTAGTCACACCAGGCCATGGAAAGGTTGCACTTGTAGAGTATGGAGTCCTGAGTGATAGATCTATCTATCATTAGGTTCTCTCGGCAACCATCCATGCCTTTCTTTGTCCCATACTGCCCGCTTATATTATTAATAACCGGACCGATCGATCTCAAGAACGTTACATACAAGATACGTGTAAATAACTTGAAGCAGGTGTTCGTTTTTGATTCGAGTAAAAATGTTATTTTATTATCGTTAAATTTCGAATATGCTTCTGCAGAAATGACAACAGGAATTGATGAAACATGGCCACCTGAGAATTGCACTTGATTATAATTAGTTAAAATTGTCATGATCTCATCGACGATTTTCCTTCTACACTTATTACGATAAGTAGGTCAAAAACCAGTAAATTTAATTTGTAGGCACTCCGTGTTTCAATCCATATAAAAGGATTCTAGCTGGAAATGTTCGAAATTGTTACAATTTAATCACTAATTGATCAAACGGCAACATAATAATTATTGTCATTAGAACTGAGTGAAATGGAAAAGACTGAACAAGCTTTTGCACCAAACGTTGAAATCGTCAAGTAAGCAATCTCAGAAACACAATTATTTTCATTAATCAAAATAACGATTACGGATATTACGCATTCAATCGAGAACGTGAAATAATTATTTCCACTCCAATCGCATGAAGTCAAAGACATTTGATTTCATGCTGTATTGCGAAAAGACGCCTTAGAAACTTGTGAACTTTCAATAATTGTTACGTAATTAACTCCTTGAACAGTATTTGCAAATTATTTAATCTAAATAAAACAAAATACTTGGAAATATGGTATATTCGTCAAAACAAAGAAATGACGTCATAGTCGAAGGTGATACAGTGTTGTCAGGTTGACAACATTTTCAATGTTTTTGAATACAACCAACTATTTGATTCAATAACTATGTCATACAATATTTCGTATAACATTAGCAGTTCTTTATATATTATAGAAAATTACATTTGTAATCTTGAACGTTATCCACACCTCTTCCTCTTCACCAAATGTTTGGGGAGAGAAAATAGCTGCATGTAATCATTTAAATAGAAAAATAAGCTAGCTACATACTATTATTTTCAATTGCAAAACAATACTTCACAAATTCCAAATTCCATGTATTAAAAAAAAAATTAAATTCACTCATTGAATGAGTAAAACAAGTGAATCGGAGAAGGAAGTATTTTGCAGAAGAATAATTATTCCTGTTACAAATTGCCCAATATTTTTCGAGAATTCAGTTGATAGATGAAAATAAAACTGTTCCTTTACAACATTTGTCATTCCTTGGATTTATTGCTCTATTGTCAATATGAATTATCGTTCGCGAAAATTCAAAACCGTTTTAATATGTAGGCTGTTCACTCGAGGTCAATTCCACTTTACAGATGCTCTTTGAATTGAAAAATTAATTCAGATCACCAATTGTTATTCACTTTCCTTTATTAATTTATCGTAAAATCAAATTTGGGGAAGTTATTATAGTTCAATCTTCAATATTTCAACTTTTCAAGACCTTAGAGACTTTTTCAGAAATACGAACTTGTGTGTGAAGATTAAAACGAAATAACTTATTTCTCGCATAAGTACAAATTCCGCATATTCAATATCTATACCTAGCTTTGAAAGACCCCATAAAGCAGGAGTTCACAACCAAGGGGTCCCTCCCATTTGAAAGCAGCCACTAAATCTGAAGATATATTTAATTCAATATCTGATTTTATCGGAAAAAGTTATTTGGATTGGAATAAACTAATTGAACTTTGCACAGATGATGCCCCTGCAATGATAGAGTCCTGCGATAGTTAGTACACATTGTGTTATTCATCGACAAGGTTTGGCTTCCAAAACATTGCTACAGGAATTACGCCAGACTTTGAACTCAGCTATAAAGGTTGTGAACTACTTCAAAGCAGTGCTTTGAACAGTCGATTATTTACTTTACTTTGCGAGGATCTTGATTCTGATCACAGAATTCTTTTATTCCACACAGAAGTATGCTGGTTATCTAAGGGCAACATGTTGGCTCGCCTTTATGAATTGAAAGAAGTGGTCATCCTCTTTCTTGAGTTGAAAAAAAACGATTTTCTGCAAATTTTCAACAACGAAAAATTTCAATGGAGGTTGGCATATTTGACTGATACATTTGATGCGTTGAAGCTTCAGGGCAAAAACGGCATTTTAATAAGTAACTATGATCATATTCTGGGGTTCATTTCAAAGCTTCAACTTTGGAATCAAAAAGTATCTGCTGAAAATGTAATACTCTTTCCTCACCTATTCGAAATAATTAAAAATAAAAAACTGGACGAAGTTTTGAAAGCTAAAATAGAAACTTATTTGCAAGCGCTGAAAAACAAATTTCCCCGAAACTATGGAGACATTATTTCAGAGTCACCAATATAGCGAATGACCAGAAGCCCATTTGTTGTCGATGTCTCACAATTACCGGAAGAAGTTCAGGAAGAATTTCTAGAAATGGAGATTGATTCAACCATGAAAGACGACATCCATTTCTTTACATTGGAGATATTTTGTATCAAACGATTCCTTGTTAATTCGAAAGTTGCCACTCTTACTTTACGAACACTTGTTCCTTTTTCTTCGACTTACTGATGTGAGTTCTGGTTTTAATTAAAACTAAGCGGCGAAAACGTCTTGCCGTCGATAGCTCTGGTAAAAACTAAAGCTAGAATCAACCAACTATTACAGCTGCAAGCCGACATTATCAATCCTAATTATTTTTAATATCGTGACGTTAAAATGAGCGTTATTATGTATGGAAACAAAAACTCCAAATGCCCGATTATCAAAATATTCAATTCAATGCACGATTTCCAAATCTACCTTCAATAATTCCAGTAACACTATTATGCTAGGATGAATATAACATTTCGACACATTTCGGTCACATATTGCATTATTTTTACATCATAATCAGTATAAAAACTGAAAATTTTAAATATAGAAATGCAAAATTAATATTCAGAATAGGAAGATTTAACTTGATATCATTTATTTGTATTAAATCTCATGTTGTCATTATTTACTATTGTATTGTAGCCTGAGCCTATTGCATAACAACATTAGAATAATAAATATCGTTCAACGGATCAATTGAATATGTCTAGACTATTTTGAAAAATTTTATAATTGTTGCACATCTCATAGATAGGCGATGATTGCAGCATACGTGTGCGAGGCGTGTTCAGATAAAAAGTATTCGAATGTCGCGCTCCCAATCTAGGCACTTCGAAATTCAACTGCTCAAGCAGGTCGGGACAGTCAACAGTATAGTTCATAGATAACTCTACTACCGTAGAATGAAATGTCTTATGGAAGGGACCAAAACCGTCGATTGTTATTGTTTTTCAATAGTAGCCATGTTTAATTCATTTGTGGATTTTGTTTCCATAACGACTTGTTGCTTGCTATCATACACGCTATTTCTACAATATCATATATATTATATATATATAGCTGATCATGTACAGGTAAACTATAGGTGAATGAAAATAATTGAATATCTCTCATTGACACTGACACTCTTTCAGGTTTTCATGCTGCAAGGTATTGAGGGAAAATGAAAATAACCAATTATGTATCAAAACTCAGATTTTACACAAAACTTTTAACATTTAATTTAAAAATGCTGACAAATTGTTTCACCACACTGTGGCATTATCAAAGCGAGGAGTTATCAACTAAAGCTAAATCTAAAAGTATGTCCTTAAATATCAGGGATCAGAATGTGGTGCAAATTGAGGTATGGGGGTGGATAATGGTGGGAGTGTGTTTACAAAATTGTTAACAAGCGGTGAATTATATGTGTCGATTTGATCATTTAATATTACATTATTATTGTTTTTTGCGTGTTTCAAAATTTCTATGGATTCTAATATATTAAGTTTATGTCCTTTTTCCTGAATATGTAGAATATCAGGATGAAGGGTGACATTGTGGTTATGTTCTAACAGGTGATTTGCGTAATTAGAGTCTTCTTTTTTGAGCCTGTAACTTCTCAAATGTTCATTGAACCTTACGCTGAAACTGCGTCCAGTTTGTCCTATGTACAAAGCACTACAGTCATCACATCTCAGTCTGTAAACTCCAGATTTCTTTAAGTTATCTTTTTTAGATTTCGAGTTATTAATATACGAGCATAGGTTATTTGTTGTTTTAAAGGCGACGTTTTTATTCTGTTTTTTAAGGAATTGAGATATTTTTAGTGAATGTTTACCTAAATATGTGTTAGACATGTGAAATTTGATTTTGTATTATTATTAATTTGCGGATAAATTATGCTTAAGGCTTTTTTATTGAGTTTATTTTGGAGTATTTTATTAATTATCTTGACATTATAACCGTTATTTTTGGCAATATCTACGATTCTGTTTAATTCTAAATGGAAATTATCTTCACTTAATGGGACATTAATTAATCTATGTATCATACAATTATATGCTGCTAGCTTATGTGATTGTGGATGTAAAGAAGTGTTGTGTATTGTGGTATCTGTGTGGGTGGGCTTGTGATAAATAGCGAAAGAAAAGTAATTATTTGTGTGTGAAATTGTCAGATCTAAAAAGTTTAAGGACTTGTTGTTTTCCATCTCTAATGTGAATGAATTTACACTACGTAAACGCCGAAACCATAGATATAATTATGTATCAATTTATTAGAGGAGCAGCTAAAGCTGAAACCATTAAATGTTCAATTCAAAACATTGTACTATCTTGCAGGGAAATTGGTTTTAATGAGGTGGCCACAATTTGCGATCAAGGTACAAATAATGTCAGTACGATAAACAAATTAGTGAAGGAAACGAAAGAAGAGTATGCAAGAGGAGGGAAAGAATTATATGACTTCATATTTGAAGTCGATGGACAACAAATTATTCCATTGTATGATCCACCACATTCACTGAAAGGTGTGAGAAACAACCTCCTAACAAAAACCGTTCATTACACGCTAAACGGAACTCCAAAAAAGCTAAATGGGAAGATATACAAAAGGCATGGCAACTGGTTAATGTTAGTGGATACTTCGATACTTGAGAGCAATGCCAAAATTGACTGAGTTTCATGTAACTCCTAATAAAGTGAAGAAAATGAAGGTATCTATATGTGCTCAAGTTTTGAGTAGAACTGTTGCATCGACAATTAACCTTATGGCAATTAATGGTAAGTTTAGTTTGTGTCATATTATATAAAATAAGTGTATATCTAAATCTTCAAATTGCAGAACAACCCATTGTAATTAGCCTCCATATTTAATTGTATTTATATGTATATTTTATGTATTTTTGTTTTAACCCATTGTAATTAGTCTCGATATTTAATTGTATTTATATGTATATTTTATGTATTTTTGTTTTAACCCATTGTCATTAATCTCAATATTTAATTATATTATTATATTATATATAGTCATTTCTATTGTTTTTGATGTTTAATTGTATTTATACGTATATTTTATGTATTTCTGTTCTAACTCTGTTGTTGAATAAAAACTATTGGTAATAACTATCGACTTTCATTTCCTACTTAAATTGTAAGAAAACAAAATTTGCATTTATGTGCTGTGTAACTTCGAATTTCCCTCCAAACCATCATTTAGTACGCTTCCAATCCTCACGCGGCGCTCTTGTCGTGGTTTCGGTACCTAACACGGAACATTTCATTCTACGGTAGTAGAGTTATCTATGGTATTGTTAACGAGTTTGAATAGAAACACTATCGAGCTAGTCCGCCTGCGCCCGAAAAGACTAGAAACCTCGAATCGAGCAAGTAGTTACGATTGAGGGAAACCTCTCGGAGGATAAACGTTATCTATGCGAAAGCTGAGATACTTCAAGAATTTTCGCTGAATACCCTCTAGCAGGTGGATATGAATCTGATAGGTAGGAGACCACACGACTGAAGCGTATTCAAGGCGAGATCTTATAAATGAATTATAAAGCAGCAGTAGTGTTTCAATATTGACGAAGTCTCGCGAGCTTCTGATAATGAAACCCATGAGCCTGGATGCTGCGGACGCCACTGAATCAACATGGGTATCGAAAGAAAGACTAGAGGTGAAGTAGACACCCAGATCTCGAATATTTTCACATCGTAGAAGAACTGAATCAGAAATATAATACTCGTGAATTATAGGAGTCTTGCTTCTTGTAAATGACATAACTGCACATTTAGACACGTTGAGATCTAAGAGGTTAGCAGAGCACCAGGAATGAAACAGGTTTAGATCGTTTTGCAGTTGAAGAGCGTCCCTAGAAGTTCTGATCGGAAGGAACAACTTCAGGTCATCTGAATATAGTAGATATATTGATTTAATAAAACAGTTATTATTTTGTTTTATCATCTATATTATAGAAATACTAACGTGGCTATAGTTTCTACAACTAGCGTGTCACCTTTAAGACGATACTAAGATAACGTTTTGAAGATGACACGCCAGTTGTCGAAACTATTCATTGTTTCTATAATATGACTGATAGAAATCAAAGAATAAGAATTTTATTGAATCAATATGATATTATCACAAAGTAACTGCTTCCACCATCGATTGTTAATACATTTATAGTTTCTTCAATATTGCACATCAACAATAACACAAAATCAGTTCGTCAGCGTCTGTGGTATTTTATTTTATTCATGTATATTCATTTATATATTTTCATATTTGTTTTTATCGCCACATTATTGAATTTATTCTGTTTGATCTCAATACCAAAAAGTCTATGGGACCAGATGGAATTCCACCTGTCGTTCTCAAGGAATGTGCGCCTGAATTAACACCATTTTAATTGCCTTTCGTACAAACTTGGTGTGTTTCCTTCCAGGTGAAAGCCGCAATTCCGAAATGGAAAGAAGATTTTTCGTAATAATTTTAAACTCATTGCACTATTATCTGTAATCTCTAAAGTGAGAGAGATCCAAAATCGTTAATGAACGGCAATATGGCTTTAGTCAGCAGGGATTAACAGGAGCCCTGCTTGTCTACTTAACACATATATGGCAGAAGCCTATTGAAAAACATGGGGAATCTCTAGCTGTATCATTGGATATCTCCAAAGCTTTTGACCGAGTTTGGCACTAAAGCCTTCTTGGGAAATATGGTTTGCCTCTTCCTTGTCGCTTACTATCGAGTTTTCTCTCAGATAGATCACCGTATGTGGTGTTTGACATAGTATCCTCAGATACAGATCAACGCTGGTGTTCCATAGGGATCTGTCTTGGCACCAACTTTGTTTCTGCTCCATATAACCGATCTGCTGGGAGTGATCACCTGTATCGTCCACAGGTATATACCATCTAATGAAGCTAGAGGAGTGAAACGTGGTCATGTTGACGCAATTAATGGAGATCTGGCAAAGACTTTGAAATGGGGATCTGGTAATCTAGTAGAGTTCAATGCAACCAAAAGTCAAGCTTGCGTCTTCTCCAGGAAGGCGGTTCTCACAATTCCTAATATGATGGATGTCAGGTACAACTATTCCTACGAAGACTTCCATATTCATGGTCTGTATCACCACCAACAGCATCCTCTTATGGGATGATCATGTGAGGTCCATTGCGGAAGCCGCTTCACAAAAACTTTCCATTCCGAGCCAAGAGCTACTTTACATCCTAGCAGCTCCTCATAATCTGCAAAGCACAGGTGCTGTTCACGTGTTTGAGAGTTAGGCTCCCCATCATACACTAGTTCTAGGATTCTATCCAGAAGAGAGCTATTACTTTTATTGATGATAGTCAGACAGGCCTAGCGACTGTCTCGTAATTCGATCTCCCCTTTGCGGACCACCGACTTCTAGGCCAGCAAAGGAGTATGCTTAGCAAACATTAGCACAGCACGAGGCCAGTGGTACTTTTTCCCTCATTCAGGATCTGGAAAGAGCCGTCACGGACTGTTCTTGCGCCTAGTCAGATTCCTATAGGTCGTTTCAATAGCGTATGGGCGGGGTCTGCCTCCGGTATTACAAATTAAACATATTTTCAGAGCTTTACGCGTGGGGTGGCTCTCGCTTGAATGATTTCATAAACACTAATTACGTTTAGGAAGAAGGGGAGTTTTTCACCACCTACTCGTTCGGTAAGATAGTTTTTATTGTCCAGCCTAGGTTTATCCCTATTATCAGGAAGCCTTAATTCAAGTCATTAATTGCATTAATTCAAGTCAATCAAATATATTTTACCTAGATTCCACCCTCAAAGTAATTAAACTATTTTTAATTTTGTTTTTTATTGTTGTTGAGTCTATAGAGTAATTTTCCAGTCAAGTCAAGTAGAACCATAATTCAGGTTAATTTTTGTTCCAAATATCATATTTCTTTAGAATCAATTAATATTCTGTTTGTCAAGATTGTAACAAATTAAATTCAAGAAATTTGGAGAGATTAAATTAATTCATCTAATTTGTGTTCATATCAGTAAACGAAGAAATTCTTCAAATTCAATGGGCTTCATAAGAGCGCAGCCTACGTTGAATTTTGCTTGTAGCATTGTAAAAGAAAGAACTCATAGTAAGTATTCAGTTGTGAAGCAATATTAAACGTAGTACTTGTGCAACAGGAGATATATTTATCCCTAGGAGTGAAGCAGTGCTGAACTTGTGCGCATCTTTCGCGTTCCATGGAAAGTGTTAGTTCCCTTTAATTCATCTTGTGACAATTCCATAACATTCGTAATTTAATCCGACGTGGAACTCGAGTGTGTAAATTCTCTGTGCCTTATTTCTACAAGGGATTCGAGAGGGAATTGTAATATTAGACCAACAGGGTAAGTGCATTTTGATTGCCAAAGAACAATTGTTATATTCACTTCAACATCTGAATCGGAAGTAAAATAAAGTGTGGTTAGTTAACCTTCAGATCACGCTCCGCCCGCCAATTTTATTATGTTAATATTTATGTTCTTTCCAGTCATTCAGGCTAGTTTAAGTGTTCAATACAAATTCCGCTTATCGTAAATCACTTAGGGGATATGGCAGAGTATCATGTCGTTAGATTTACCCCAGGTTACCAGAAAGATAGGAATCCATGTTTCTATCGAACAGTGAAGTTGTGGAGCTCTTACCCAGTGAGGTATTGTCTTGTGCCTATAGCCTCCAAATATTCAAGAAAAATTCGAATGCCTATCTCAACTTCCAACATTCCACCGCTGGTTCATACGATGTTCTTCGAACATTATAGGGTTCCCTCTAGTCTAGTCGAAGTAAAAAAAATAGCATGAATTGAATTATTTCTAATTATACTCTTATCCACTAAAAATACTAAAAATACTGTTAAAATACTGAGGAGCTTTAAGCTACCAAGTAGCATCAGAGTAAACGTTCAATCGAGTTGCCATACTCGTGGTGTCAGAGCACCGTATAATTAATCGTTCAAATTCAATTTAAATAATTAATACTCGAAGGATTTAATTAAGTCTGCGAACGCCCGTTCAAGCATATATCGAAGATAATTTCCAATAATTTCACATCTAAATATAGATTATTAACGAGGAAAGATGTCCTTACCCTGCAATGCCGCCAGATTCCATGTGATTCGCCAAAGTAACATCGTCACTCCAAACGTCGAATTGCCACTTTCGCAGCCCCAACACCCCGCACAGAACATTTCCGGTATGTATGCCAATCCTCATGTCCACATTGAAGCCTGTCGCTTCGCGTACAAATCTGAAATAGAAAGCAATAAGTGTGTCTGACAACATAATATGAAATCACGTAGTAATTCGAGTACTTATATTGCATTTTCAGCTTGGCTCCGTTCGAAATGAATTTACAGAAATTGTACGTTCACGAATTCAATCTAGTAGTACGATTATGTTGCTTGAATAATAATTTATACTTGACGTTTCATAGGAATCTTGATTTGATAAATCGCTCTTGACGTTAACAGTGAATTTATAAACGATTGGTATAATAAAAATTACGATCAATATGATACACTTCAGCTCATGAAACCCAATTTACACTTTTTCTTTGTAATGCCCTATATATTGGCTAGATGGAACGGAAGTTATTTTATATTGGTGAATATTTTTATATACAGATAACGTGATTGCTTCATACAACTGTCTAATACAGGGGTCTCCAAACTTTCCAGCATTAGGGCCATACTGTTTACTCCAGTAAGTTCCAAGAGCCAAAACCATTTTAATTTTCCTGCCATTTTTTATAATTTCTAGACTAGCAGCCGAGTACGTGCCCTGAGCGAGCATAAGCTTGCTAAATTCGCTAGCTCATTTACTATTGTGTATTACTGGACTTTATTGTAACGATCGCGACACTTGACGACACCTGGTGGCACACGCGGAATTGAGTCGTGAGAGTACTCTTTATCGCTAACAGATTTCGCTAGTAGTACTTTCGAAAGCTCAGTAACAATTAGACATTCGCGAATAATCTCGTTGTTTCGAGAAAGTTCTGGTATATTCCACTTAATTCTAGATGGCAGTAATTGGAGTATAAAAAGGCTAGCGGCACGACCGCGAGTCAGTCCACATAGGGAAAGCGAAGGAAAAGAAACTGTCTGTTGTGAAATAAAGTAGTGCGTAACTCCTTAAAATGTGTTTCTGCGTGTTTAAAGACATCTTTGTAACAGTATTTTGATTTGACTTGTTGTTTTTGTGTGTGATATACTAGTATGGAAGAGGAGCGAAAAGTAGAGCAAAGATCAATGGAACTTTCAATATTCCGTGATTCCAGTAAGAAGGCACTATGTTTGATTTGCATCAAACCATAGCCGTTCTCAAAGAATGTAACATTAAATTGTCCTTTTTTCTATAATCTTTAACTCAAGTGCGAATAAGTTTGAGCTAAGTGCGTATCCAAAGAACAGAACAGAACTTATAAAGAGATATGAATTTAAAATAATGAGGTAATTAGAAAATTTTCATAATGCGAACATGCACTATGAAGGTACTAAGATTACGAGGATTCTTTCTTCATCTAAATTTGGAAAACTGTACCCTTCCTTATTAGTCAAGGAAATAAAGCACTAAAATAGGCCGAACCTGCGAAAGTTGGCGCAGTTGGATGGATTGAGATGCTGTTTTCTGCATTCGATTCAGAAAAAGATTTAAAAAATTTTTCCGATATTTTTTTTTTGCGGAAAAAATTCATTGTATTTCTACAGCCAAAAAATGGATTTTTCTGAGTGCACTTTTTGAGGTGAATAGAAAAACGAACTCGAATTGGTTTCTCGGGGGTTTTTGGGGTCGCTGTGAACACGAATAGGCTATCAAGAAAATTCCCTTGGACTCAACCCCCCCCCCCCCCGGGGTATCCGGGCGTCCTGACGCCCTAGATATCGATGAAATTAATTAGAAAATCTTTTTTGATGTTTGTTAACTGTTCAAGAGCTGATATAAAGGTTGCTAGTGATGATTATGACGTGAAAAAACTCTTCTGCAATACCTGGTGATATCTTGAAACCGGATAACCACGACATCTTCTAGGAATTTATGAATTTTTCTTCATAGAATGTATCAAATTCTGGCTCTCGGGGGGTTTTCAAAGTCGCCGATCACTACTATGACACTCACAATGTTCTGCAAATTACCTGGGGATGTTTCCGGGTCTCTGTGTATCTACGTCATCTTCTGGGAATTTGTTCATTTTTCTTCGTAAAATGTAACAAATTCTGGCTCTCGAGGGTTTTCAAAGTCGCCGATCACGACTATGACACTCACAATGTTCTGCAAATTGCCTGGGGTGGTTTTCGGGTCTCTGGAGCCCTGTGTATCTACGTCATCTTCTAGAAATCTGTTAATCCTTCTTCATAAAAGATAATAAATTCTGGCTCTCGGGGATTTTCGAAGTCGCCGATCACGATTATGATACTCAGAAAGTTCATGCCTAGAAGATGACGTAGATACACAGAAACCCGGAAACACTCCCATGTAATTTGTAGAACATTGTGAGTGTCATAGTCGTGATCGGCGACTTTGAAAACCCCCCGAGAGCCAGAATTTGTTACATTTTATGAAGAAAAATTAACAAATTCCTAGGAGATGTCGTGGTTACCCGATCTCAAGGTACCACCCGGTATTGCAAAGAGTTTTTCACGTTGTAATCATCACTAGCAACCTTTATATCGCCTCTTGAATAGTTAACAAGCATTAAAACTATTTTTTTAATCAATTTCATCGATATCTATTACGTCAAGATGCCCGGATACCCTGGGGGAAGCCCAAGGGGACCTCAGGGAATTTTTTTGATTGCATATTCGTGTTCAGCAACCCCAAAAACCCTCGAGAAACCAATTCGTGTCCGTTTTTTATTCACCTCAAAAAGTGCACTCAGAAAGATGCATTTTTTTGCTGTACAAATGAAATAAATTTTTTCCTCAAAAAAAATACCGGACAAATTTTCTAAATTACTTGACTACTTGACTACTTGTAGACAGCTGGGAGTTACTGCGAAAGAAAGGTCCAATAAAAAGACTCATTTTTTTTCGAAAATGTAACATACCTCCTTCATACACTCACCCCTTCAACTATTCAAACGTTAATAACGAAATTCAATTTATTTTGGAAATGTAAACAGCTCACTCGCGAATGCAATTAATTCGAGTCTAGTATCCAGAGGGAAAGCGAGAATTCAGTCATAATTACACAGTATATATCTAGGGATATACACTTAATTGAAACGTAAATGCGTTCAGTGAGTTTTGAGTAACTACCAGTACTGTTGTAATAGTTGAACAATAGTCCTAAATCCAAAATGGACCATAAACAGAATTAATCCACCTCTGAATATTTATATTATGTACAATGCAGCTATAACTGTCCGGAATAGCGTAACCATTACATATAAAACCTTTCAGCATTTGATCCCGCTCGTAATCCAGATAGAAATGAAAGACGTATTTACAGGCTGCACAACATAACAGAATGCGTAGGTACATATCTTAGCGGGAGCTATGTAATAAACAATGACTAGCGTCATGATTAGACGTAAGGAGAATTTAATTAAACCTATATTGATCACTTACCTAATGGCCTCTATCATTTGAAGACCCATATTCACGCAATTGTAAGCGTGATTAGGTCGTGATACAGGTAGGCCAGATACGCAGTAATAACAATCTCCCAAGATTTTAATCCTCATGCACTGGTTGTCCTGAAACAATTAACTCTTTCAGAAGCTTTCATTGAAAGTAACATAAAAACCGGACATTTACTTAGCTCAAACTTAATAACTATGCTTTCCAACTAAAAAAATGCACAGCTGCTAATACACTTTAAAGCGGAATTTACATTTACGAGTAACTCGTATGCGAGTACTCGTATAGGAGTACGAGTTATATTTACATTATATATCAAGATCGTATGCGTTTAAACAGTATTAAACATGGCGCCTACTAGAAGAAAGCGTGTGGCTCTGCTAGGAAATTTACTATTATTAATGAAGGCAAAACAAAAACGCGAAGATGTTAACAGAAAGAGAAGAATTTGGGTCAAAAATTCCTTACAATTAAGACCTGTTGTGGGAATTGAAGAGAAATTATTAACACAATTACTGACTGAGCACGGAGATGGTTTTAAAAACTTTCTGAGAATGGATCATAGCAGGTTTTTGATGCTACATAATATGGTAAGTATATTTATAATAAGTAAGTTATAATATATTGGTTATTAAAAATAAAATTTCATTTTCAGATAGAACATTATATTAGCAAGCAAGATACGCAAATGAGAGGATGTATAAATTCTAGGCTGCAACTGGCTACAACCTTAAGGTTTTTAGCTACTGGGGACAGCTATAAATCATTGGAATATATCACTCGTATATCTGCTTCTACAATATCCATTTTTGTACCAAAAGTGTGTAAAGCTCTGTATGTGGAATTACAACCAAGGTATATGAAGGTAAGTTACAAAAACAGAAATACTGAATTAGAATGTTTATTAAATATAGTTTTGTATGGTATTTACAAAATATTAGCCCCTTGCATTGCTACATATATAGCATTATTTGAATCCTGGCTATAACTGTCATACAGAAGGTCCATATCTGGAGAATTTGTATTTTCTATAGTATTTGATAAAGAGGTAGATGGTCTACTTGTATCTGTATACTGTAATGAGGTAGATGGTCTACTTTCTCTTTCAACAATTATCGGTGTAAAACTATTTCCAGAAACATTTACATTCTCAAGTAATTTTAGTCTCTTTTTTGTTATAATTTGTTGAAGTTCCAATTGAAGCTCCAAAGCATGTTTTAGAGGCATACTTTTTAATTGTGAAGCGACACTTTCACCAAAATGCTTCTTTAAAAGTTTTTAAAGCAGAATCAAATTCTTTATTTATGGTGCAGTCATTAGCAATGCGCCGCTTTTTTACAAAAGTGGTGTAATGTGGAGTTTCATTGCGGTTCACAGTTGACTCTTTTTCTTTATTCTCAATAGTAGATAGATGCGTGTGGAATCTGTAATTAATAATTTCATTTTCAGGTACCAAATACACATTTGGAATGGGTCAGTTTATCAGAAGAATTTAGATTTAAATGGAATTTTCCGAACGCTATAGGTGCAATAGACGGAAAACACATTCAGATTGAAGCGCCTCCTAACTCAGGATCATACTTTTTTAATTACAAAGGTTTTCACAGTATTGTGTAGTTGGCTATAGCAGATGCAAATGCCAAATTTATTTATGTTGATGTGGGTTGCAATGGCCGAATTTCCGATGGGGGAGTATTTAAAAATAGTACAATGTATGAGGCTTTAGAAAAAAATTCTTTAAATATTCCCGAAGGAATTTGTTTACCAAATAGAAACAAGCCCATGCCCTATATAATACTTGGTGATGATGCATTCTCCCTATCAAGGTATTTACTTAAACCATTTCCCCGAAGTGCCAATCTGAATGCAAAACAAAAAGTATTTAATTATCGCTTAAGTCGTGCACGACGTATAATTGAAAATGCATTTGGAATTCTTACTGCACGTTTTAGAATATTTAGAAAACCAATCTGCCTAAACATCGATAGCATCGACAAAGTGGTACTAGCAACTTGTGTTTTGCATAATTTTTTAAAACAGACAACTCCTGAAAACCCTAACATATTCGAAAATGAAGGACAACCCTCAAATATAAGAAATATTGAACATCAGGGTAGTAATAATTACAGTATATTAGCAAGATCAATTCGTGAAGAGTTTGCAGATTACTTTTACAATGGACGGCAAGTTAATTTTCAATGGACACATATATAAATGTAACTGTATCCGAAATTTGTTAAAATAAACTTATTGCTACTTACTTTCGACTTTTCTTGAGAACATACTGTCTTTCTCGGTGTTATAACATCATCCAAAAATCTCATTTTAGTAAACCATGGTAGTGAAGGTTCATATATATCTTCTGTACCGGTACCTAAAAGCAATAAAATAAGTATTAATTAAAAAGAAAACATGTTATAATAAACTCACCTGTTGTTTGAGATGCAACAACTTTTTTCTTTTCTTGATTGTACGTCGAACGTAAATTATTAATATTTTTCTTTACAACTTCTACTGATATGTTCAAAATATCCGCTATTGTGGCATACGCTTTATTCCTAGCAGTAAGATCCCTATATTCCTTACATCTAACATCCCATAAACACTTCATGTTATAATACAGATCGATAAATTGGTCGAGATCATCCGCCGATAATTTACTTTCCGCCATTTTAAATGCATACAAAACTGATTCACTCGCAGCGCTAGTCGGATTCCACTCAACTCTGAAACTAACTCGTACACGACCTACGATCTCTGGTTTACACATACGAAATCGCATACGAGTGTTGTACTCGCATACGAGTTACTCGTAAATGTAAATTCCGCTTAACACTAATAAGTAAGTATGTAATAATCATCACTATTCAACAAAAATACTATTCAAGTACCCAGGACCTATCGGCTACCAAGTAGCCATCATCAGGCTGAAAAAAATTATAAAACAGAATGTGCTTGTTTAATTACTATTTGATATAAGAAGTGTAAATTACCCCTAGCTGGATGTAAATCTCAATGGAATAAATTGAAAATTCCCTGAAAAATGAAACGAGAAATGATTTATTTGGTTAAAACTTATTTTATTTCTCAACATAATCTCCTTGTGGCCGTCCAACAATTTTTCGATCCCTTTCAAATAATACGATTCAGGCAATCCTTCAAAATAGCCGTTTGTTTCATCGATGACCTCATCGTTGGGGCCAAATCTCTTTCCGCCGAGCTTTTTCTTCATTGGAAATGGATAAAAAGTGTTAAGGGCCAAATCTGGGGATTATGGTGGAGGACGAACCAATTTGTGGCGCAATTCTTGCAATTTTGCCATAGCGATTGCGGACCTGTGCGCCGGTGCGTTGTACTGGTGGAAGAGCTCTTCTCTCTTTGCCAAATCGACTGTTCTTTGGTCTCTAATGTGTTGTGATCGATCCATGTTTCGTCCTCGGTTACGAAATGGCGCAAAAAGTTCTTCTTATCGCGTAGATCTAGATTGTGCTGAATTTCAGGAAGTGCAAAATTGGAACATTTTTTGTGAACTAGATCTTCAGAATGCTCAGCACCAGGTGGCGCTTTTAAACCACTCAACGCATGATATACACTTCTATAATAGTATCTAGTTTTCTCCTTTGTCAACACATAATTTTTCTTCCATTTTGATTCGGTGTTAATATCCTCTAATTTAATATCATTCTTCTCCAATTTTGGAATAGATGCCACTTTTTCGGGTCCATAAGCACCTCTTCTCTTCCGTAAATGTACCTCTACTGGTGCCGAAATGACTTGAAGATCTGTCCCCAACCCTTTTTCTGGCTCAAAATCCATCTGAAGCAGAGGCTTTGCACCTATCACTTTGGTGTGTTTTCCCAGTTTCCGACACCTTTATTGATTAAAGCTGGATTCACTGGGTTCTTTTTACTCCTTAATCCGGCAAGGTCACCAGTAATTTCTGTTACCTTCGACTGGGATCTGGATTTAGATGTGCCTAAGCCTGCTCTAACCTATCCTTCATCTTCCGATTCACTTAAACTATTTTTGAAAAAAGAAGTTGTCGTTTTTCATCAACAGATTCATCATCTTCTTTTTCAACATCTCCATCTGGAACATTATCTTTCTTACCAACTTGATGAACACCCAGCCACAAATCCTATTGGAGCAGAACAGTTGAATTGAACAAACAGGGCGAACGAACCGATTCGCGTACTGTGGACGTTTCTTCGAGCCGAATGGAACGTGCTGAATGTTTCCCTTTCCAATATCCGGTAAAAGTGAATTGGTTAATGGAATATATTATTCGCCGAATCATTCACTTGACGGGAATTCGGTCTGTTCCGAGAATTGGTGACACATTGTGGTGTTTGCAGGCCTGAAATTTATCATTCAAATACCTACATAAATATTATACTACATTGAAAATGGTGTGGGATAGGGAAAATTGTCTAAAATTAATAGATATCTATGCTTCTGTTGTTTTTCTCACTGATAATCATTTTAGAAACACTAAAACTACCGTTGGATCAGACATGTTTATGTCAAATTCCATATTATTTATTTGTACTTGTGGTTCCATTTCCTGTCTCCTTCTAAATCATCTTAAACTACATAAAAATTATGATTTTTATTTCTTTTTAGTTTAAATACTTTGTACATACATATTTATTTTAGGTAAAGGGTATTTTACATAGTTAGTATCAGAAAGCAATATATTTCGGAATTGAACGATGTTTTGAAACAATCATCTTACAAATTGTGAAAAAAGAATGTTCATACGTTCATTCGAACTTTAACGGAATGTCCTCTGGCGAGATTGCGTCACCGATGTGTGATATGATGTCACGTTTGGAATAGAAATAAAAGCTTCGCTCGTGAGTACTTTTCATTCTTATGTAAATCTGTTTATCCATATGTGGTCTAAAAATGCTTATGTGTGATGTGAATATTAGAATAGGGTTCCATTTTATCGAATTACAAAGTCAAATACCATTATGCTATTTGTTCAACTGATTTAGAAGCTTTAGCCTTATGCGATATTTATTTTGCGGTCTCTTGGCTTTTTGCAACTTTCAGATGGTGGAAAATAGGAATGCGTATTTGTTCCCAAGTCTCGCTCCTGAAGATTCATGTATATTGCTGTGAGTCTACAACGTTGAAATGTTATACCGGAATTGAAAGTAGGTAAATATTTTATGATTCTGTGCGGATCAAAAGTTATCTCAAAATTCAGAATGCGTGAAATTTGTTATTCAAAAGTCTGCGAATAAAGCACACAATTCATTGCCTCGAAACATAAGCATCGTTCGATCCTTTTCTAGATGGGGTAGCTACGTTGCGTATATTTTATTTTTCTGAACAGTATATCTCAGTGGAAAACGTAGAACAGAGGAGATTATTCGAAGAACGAATGTATGTAATACGCCTGATGTGCCACTATTTCAGAATAGTATATTATGCAATAAAACTTTGGATGGTTTTGGTGCTTACTTGTTGAAAATTCATATCTACAGTTTTAATAAAATACACTCGTAATAAATTTTCGCAAACTTCGTTGCTATTAAACAAAACATGACATGTTTCACCACACGGTGGCTTCATCAAACAATGGTTTTACAATCTATGGTTGATTCCTTACATATTGAGATTAAGATTAAGAAGGAGGGGTTGAGGGAACTACGTGTACAGTAGGATAAGAGTTACTTACAAATAAATTTAATGATGGAGAATTGGTAAAGTCTTTCTATTCGTTTAAAAGGTTTCCTGTTATTTTAAAATCATTAATTTCTATTTTTTCTAAGTTGCTTGATACTTTACTTCTAACAGACTTATGGAGAATCTCAAAATCATCTTTAAAATGATCAGTTTCTTTAATATGGTTTACAACTTTTGAATCTCCTTTGTTCAAATTAAAATGTTCCTTAATTCTAGTTTTGAAAAATCTTCCTGTTTGGCCTATATAGAATTTATCACAATTTTCACACTCTACCTTGTATACCTACTCCTAATTCTTGATCTTTCATTCTTATCTTTGTTGCCTACCGTATTATTTCTGCTGAAAGATGTGGTAAGATTGTGTTTTTAAGCTATTGCATATAGCTTTTATTGCGGGCTTTGAGCGCGGCGACCGAATCAAGAAATTCCGTAACGAAAAATAATGTAAGACCTAAACACCTAACATGTGTCAAATTAATTAATTAAGTTTCTAAAAGTGAGAAATTTCGCTATTTTATACGAATGTTATAACATTCTAGCGTTTTAGACTCCGGGATTTTCACGTGGCCTATCGAAATTAGAAGGTTCGAATTATCTAAGAACATAATTGCATGAACTCCAGACGTCCTCTGTAATTAGCTACGAACGAAATCATTTTGACATATGCCTCTAGGAGCTCGCTACGCGTCAGTTAGAGTTTATACGTTAGACGCGCGTAGCAGAGACCTGAGAGTACCTGTTTCTATTAAGCTATTGCATATATTGCATATAGCTTTTATCGCGGGTTTTGAGCGTGGCGACCGAATCAAGAAATTCCGTAACGAAAAATAACAGGAACTCGTTTATGTTGAGCTCTCTAGGGTGACTAATATTGAAAAATTGTATATCACGACAAAAAACGATAATTCTACATTCAAGTTTTATAATAATCGAAGGCAAGCTGCATCGACTGCATCTTTGTTGCAAAAATTCAAAAGACTGCCTTTAAATAGTGTTCAGACGACAGCTCAAAGTGTCTTAGATTTCATTAGTAATAGAAATGGCATTTCAATAATTACTTTCAATTGCCAAAGTCTAAATAGTCACAAATACGATTCACAAGATTCAGTTACGAGACAAACGAATGTGTTACTTCTTACCGAAACTTGCATGGCGCATGATAATCCGATTGAAATACCTAATTTCAATTGTATTGTTCAATTCAAACGAGATACTGTTCCAAAAGGTGGGGTAGCTATCTACCAAAATAATAATAATGTTACTAATATTATGACTCCGAATATTGAAATACATATTGCACACGTTAGCGATGTTAATGTTAGGCGCTCATTTGTTGGAGATATTTGTGCGTGCTTATGCAAACTTAGATATGGCCTACACATAGTCATGGTAGCAATTTAGATTTCTCCGAATCCAAAATTGGACGAGGTAGAGCATTTTATTCATCGCACTTTACTGGAATACACTGAAGAAGGGTCGAAAATACTTGGTACAAATGGTAATAAATTTCCACTTATCTTGGCTGGCGATTTCAACATCAACTTCGCTTATAAAAAATCAGAGCGGTTGACAACTTTTCTTTCGCAAAAATTGAATTTGAAAATGAATAATGATCCACAAGAATCCACAACAAAATATGGGACCACCGTTGACGCGGTATTTTCCAGATATTTAGAGGATATCAAGTCTCAAACTTATGTCTCTTATTTCAGTTATTCAGTTACCATAAACCTATAGTTTCAATGATAACAAATTCCTGAATAACCTACATGTATTGTAAGATAATAAAAATATTTTAAACGATATTAACTTCTCATTTATTCAATAAAAGAAAAAAAATTGTTTTCTTATCGGTCACCACGCTCAAAAGTAACTTGAATTAATATCAAAGAAAAAACTTGAATTAAAATATCAAAGAAAAAAAAATACTGCATAAATTTAAAAAAATAACTAATTATAATTGCATAAGTTGAGAAAAAATGCTATGAAATAGCTTCACCGCGGCAGTCCCCGAGTGCCACACGTATCCTTTTTTTTCTAAGTAAATTGCATACATCATCAGAAAGTTTACCTACATACATTATTGATCTATAATTATGAGCCTTAACTGTACTAGGGTGAACTAGCTTCAATGCTCCATTATAATCCTTTTTCTCGAGTAAATCAATCACAATTTTTTTGTTATAGCCGTTATTAGTTGCTATCTGTTTTATAATTGAAAATTCCTTATGATAATTGAATTCTGACATTGGGATAGTAACAAGTCTATGTATCATGCATTGAAGAGCAGCCAGTTTATGTTGTATGCGATATTTGTGGATAATAATGTTCAAAAGCATTCACACTAGTTCATCCTGGTACAGTAAAGATTCATAATTATAGATCAATAATGTGTGTAGGTGATAATGTATGCAATTCATTTTAAAAAACACAATGTTACCTCATCTTCCAGAACAAATAATACGGTTGGCAAATATATTAGAAACAACAAAGATAAGAATAAAAAGATCGAAAATCAGGAGTATACAAGGTAGAGTATGAAGATTGTAATATATCCGATATAGGCCAGAGGGGAAAATCTTCCAAAACTAGAATTAAAGAACATTTTAATTTGAATTTGATAATTTGAACTGCCCTAACACATAATAGTTTATAATGCATCGGTTGCAGGGCAATTTGCTTGGCAACAAATGCAGAATGAAACATGATGTGTCAGGTTCGCTATGCAATATGATATTCTATGAAAAATGTGGCTATTTATGATTCAATTTATGATCGTCTAACGGACATATTTTGATGTTGACGTTGTAGAAACGAGATAATTAAAATTTTTCGTATCATATGGTATATGAGATTATCATGATGACTGAAAAAGAAAACTACAGATGTGATTAGAATCCACATTTCTTTATGTTATGAGTGGAGTAGTTATCTATGATGAGCATCGAATTATTCAAGCTTATCTATGAACTGGATATTCAAGGATGTTAGTTCGAGTCTCACCTATGGTTTAAATTCTACCGTTATTCCTCTCGATAGTCCTGAATTTAGTATAACACTATTCCTGTACTGCAGTCTCAAATTGGTATCATGAGTTATTCCACGAATTAATGTCCTGATTAGCTTCTATACCCTGCTGTTATTAGCCATCCGTCATTATTAGAATGTAAAAACCCACAATGTAATCCTTTGGTATTAATCTTTTAAGTTCATGAATAACAGACTACAGTAATCCTCTGTTGCCGACCGATAAATATATTTATAGTTGAAGTTATGTATTTCAATGTTATTTAAATACCGCCAGGCTGAAACTCGAGTAACGGAAGTTACATATGAAAGTAATATTGAGATTGTTGAGAGCTTTTAGTGAAACATGCAACATCGAATCAAATTTCAAAGATGGTGTTCAAACTGTTCGTGTACCATAGAATATTGAGAGAGCCGTCTCGGTCAATCGTTACGTAACCAACATTTATATATCTTTTGTCTCTAGTAGAGAAGATCTGCGATGAGCACATTTGTCACACTATGAATTCGCACCATGACGTTGATCTAAACGTGACTGCTTGAATGTGTGATACTATAATGACAAATCGTCTGCAACCTGCAACATTTGAAATGCGCGAATGACGCACATGTGCAGTGGCAGTCTCCTCCAGACCTTTTATCTGTCTTACACTTGAAATGTAGGAGTATTAAATTCATGGCTGCAATAGAGGCCGAAGCTGTTTATAAAATACATTCGTATACGCAGGAAATTTCAAGAAGTTGATTTGCGTTAACAGGC
The DNA here is from genome assembly GCA_958510875.1 of Endomychus coccineus. Classification (NCBI taxonomy): domain Eukaryota; kingdom Metazoa; phylum Arthropoda; class Insecta; order Coleoptera; family Endomychidae; genus Endomychus; species Endomychus coccineus. The sequence goes on from OY294067.1 coordinate 290,265,402, forward strand.
AAGAAGTTTGAACATCTGCAGCGATGTCTTTCAAATTGTAAATGAAGATGAAGAAGTCATGCACTGTTTATTAATATCAGATCAAGCTCATTTTCATCTATGTGAACAGATATATTTATCAATATGCTAACCTTTCAGAAGTTGATATTCCCAAAAATATGAGACTTTGAGGGAACCAAAGTGGTGCAATCGGTCAAAACACTAGGACTAGCCATCCATAGAAGCTGGGTTCGAATCGCAACTATCGACAGAATCATATATTCTACTGGAGATGTCAACCAAGTTGCCAAAACATGCATTCAGATCCTTGAATATACTACTTGGTTATATACGTATGATGCTCTTGTGTTGGTCAAAGTCTCCGTAACAGTATTGAGTTGATTGGGAGTGGAGTGCAGTTTGGAAATAATAATAATATAGATCCGGTTACAGCGACCGGTTCTAGTGCATTTCTGGAGAAACGCTTCAAAACATAGTTCGGAAACGCTACCAGCAATGAAAGTAGAATAATGGAAACCTGATATTTCAGTGCATCTCTCGAAAGCTGAAACAACAGCTAGGATTAAAGCAAAATACACCTGTATTTTATTTCCAAAGAACAAAGTGAGGTGGTTGAAGTAATGTTTTGTTAAAATAGAAGCAATTCGTTCAATTTGGGTCTCGGAAAATGCATGCCCTCGAATTTCTTCTGTTCTGATGTTGGCATAAGTATTCATTGAACTCTCACAATAATTGCTTCTCAGGATTACAAAATTCAAATATACCATGGATATTATTCTCCAATATCCAAATGTGTAATTTGTGAGTGAACAAGATGACAAACATACAAGACCTCAGTAGTATACAGTGTGTCCAAGATAATGATCTATCCATCACTGGGATATCGTAAGCGCTGACGAGCTTTTGGTGTTTTATACTTGATTCGATGGCTCTTAATGTTCCTTCGGTTCTATCGGATCTGAATCCAATTAACATACACTTGCCATTGATAAGGCTAAGTCTTGTACTCCGTGATTTTTTTTTATAATTCTTTCTAGCCAATGATCTTGAAAGGGCAATTTGTATATTTGAACTACAGGTTCTGCCTTCTATTCTCTAAATATTTTGTTTCTTCTTTTATCTTAATTTAATTTGTTTTAATTTCAATTTTTAAAACTGTAACATATTGTGTAAGCTCTATTAGAAGTAGGTACATTTTTTTCATTTTTGGAACAGAGCATTACAGGCGGAAGCAGGGGCGTGCTTCTGAATATACAGGGTGTCCTCGAACTGCGTGGCCAAAATAAAACCGAAGATTCTTTGATTCGAAAAAAATTTGATGAGCCTTTTTACTTTTGCCTCAAGTGTCTTAATTAGCCGCTAGAGGGCTTCAAAGTTGCAAAAATAATTTTGTTTCTTCGGTATAACTTGAGAACGTTATGAAGGACTTTCACAATATTTGGCAGGTGAGTTACTGTCAATAATAGCGGTTTTTGAGAGTGGAACACAGAGCCTTAGAGACATATAAATTGCTCAAACTTGAGCTATTTTTTATGTAGATAGCTTATCTAATTTGAAAACTTTTTTTACTCTTAGAAAATGTTGATAAAATCAAGGAATTAGCTTGAAAAAATTAATTTTCGAGTCTCTGCAATGTTGGCTTACTAATTTTACTTGATTAAAATACCTTAGTTGCCTTTGCTTTTCTAACGTCATTTTGGCATTTGGAGAATTTATTCTCAAAACTGTCAGTTTTTACTTTGCGTTCCGTAAATATTTTATAAAATTATGGCTCAAAATTTCACCAACACTGAAATGGTTGATATGTTATTGATTTATGGACTTTGTCGTTGCAATGGCCAGAGAAGTGTACAAGTTTATAGGGAAAGATATCCGCATCGCAGAATTCCAAATCGACAAACCTTTGCTAATATCGAGAGGCGACTTCACGAAACTGGCAGATTTGAAGCAAATCGCAGAGAAACTGTACGCAGACCGACAAGAAGGACGTTAGAGCTCGAAGAAAAGATACTGGAAGCGGTTGAAACTGAACCTAGGATAAGCACACTACGTTTGGGAGTTCGTATTGGAGCCTCAAAATCATCAGTTCATAATGTACTGAGAGAAGAACTGTTGTATCCCTATCATATTAAAACAGTTCAAGACTTATTGCCCATGGATCCAGGTCATCGGCTAGATTTCTGTCGGTTTATTGTCCAAAGACAAAACGCAAACCCCAATTTTTGTAGAAGAATTCTGTTCACGGAAGAAGCTACTTTCACGAGATGTGGTATTTTTAACCTCCATAATGAACATTTCTATGCTGATGAGAATCCTCATGAAACGGAAGTTACACATTTTCAGAATCAAACTCAAATCAATGTTTGGGTTGGAATTGTGGATAACTTTATTATTGGTCCTACCGTTATACCCGATCGATTGAACGGGGAGAACTACTTGAACTTTTTGGAACAAAGGCTACCTGAACTGTTGGAAGACTTGCCCTTACACATTCGTCGTGCCCTTTGGTTTATGCATGATGGTGCACCTCCTCATTTCACATTAGCTGTGAGGCGACATTTGAATGCGAAATATCCAGATCGCTGGATAGGTAGAGGACACGATGCACCAGTGAACTGGCCGGCCCGCTCCCCTGATTTGACGCCCAGCGACTTCTTTCTATGGGGCGCTTTGAAGTCGAAAGTTTATGCAGCTCCAGTAAACACACGGGAGGAATTGTTGCAACGAATTAATCATGAAGCGGATTTATTGAAGAATGATCCTGAAGTACTAGCCAGAGTTCAATTCAATGTCTTGAAACGAATTAATTTGTGTATTCAGGAAAATGGGCAACATTTCGAACAATTGATGCCCTAGCGATTTCCCAAAAAGTTTTGTTGTTTCTTTTAATTTAGCATTTGTTTTTCCTAAATAATCACATCGTTTCCCCATTTCTATTGTTTTTATTATTCGTGTTTTACCGAGATATTAAACATTTCAGTGTTAGTGAAATTTTGAGTCATAATTTTATAAAATTTTTAACGGGAGGCAAAGTAAAAACTGACAGTTTTGAGAATAAATTCTCCAAATGCCAAAATGACATTAGAAAAGCAAAGGCAACTAAGGTATTTTAATCAAGTAAAATTAGTTAGCCAAAATTGCAGAGACTCGAAAATTAATTTTTTCAAGCTAATCCGTTGATTTTATCAAAATTTTCTAAGAGTAAATAAAGTTTTCAAAATAGATAAGCTATCCACATAAGAAATATCGAGTGAATTACATTGACCACAAAAAAGTTCTGGACACTTTTCCCGTTACATCCTCAAGTTTAAGCCATTTCTATGGTCTCTAAGGCTCTGTGCTTCGCTCTCAAAAACGGATATTATTGACAATATTTCATCTGCCAAATATTGTAGAAGTCCTTCATCACGTTCTCAAGTTATACCGAAAAAACAAAAGTATTTTTGCAACTTTGAAGCCCTCTACCGGCTAAACAAGACACTTGAGGCAAAAGTAAAAAGGCTCATCAAATTATTTTCAAATCAAAGAATCTTCGGTTTCATTTTGGCCACGCAGTTCGAGGACACCCTGTATATTATCTATAAATCAATAAATCGCAGAAGGAATTATACAAAGCTACTAAGTTGACAGAAGTTGGCCACTCCAATAAAAAGACAAAACACTGTTTCAAAACAGTTACATTTATATGATTTGATTGACATGCAATCTATGTCACGTGATTCGCGTACATACACACAAAATGCTTTTCGATATAGAAATGAGAAATATTCCTAGTAGTGGTGTCATCTATAGGGTTTTCCATTAAGGCCGGGTAGATGTTAAAATTGAATAAAACAAGTTGTGTGTGAGATATCAACGAACTTTTTGTTTTATTTGAAAGGCCTATTAATGACATTATGTATGAAATATTACATCGTTCAAATGGCCGCCGCGGCTTCGGTGGGTAGCGCGCATTCGAGAGGTCCAATTTTCGACGACTCTGGCGCATAGATCTGGTTGAATTTGAGCAATGGCACGGGTTATGTTGACTTTGAATGCAACGGTCGTTTACGGCCTATTGGCATAGACCTGCGATTTAAGGAAACCCCACAAAAAATAATCTAACGAGGTCAAATTGCACGATCTCGGTGGCCAGTTCACGTCGCCTCTGCGTGAGATAACTCTGCCCTCAAATCGCTCGTGCAGAATGTCCATTGTGGCATCAGCTGTGTGGCACGTGGCGCCGTCTTGCTGAAACCATATATCATGCAACTCCATATCATCCAATTTGGGTCAAAAGAAATTGGTTAACATAGATCGGTAGCGCTCTCCGTTGACGGTGATGGCAATGCCATCGTCATTTTCGAAAAAGTACGGACCGATAATGCCGCCGGACCACAATCCACACCAAACAGTGACTTTCAGCGGATGCATTGCCACTTGGTGGACCTCGTGCGGATTGGCATCGTCCCAAATCCGGCAATTATGCTTGTTGACGTACTCATTCATCCAAAAATGGGCCTCGTCGCTGAAGATGATTTTTTTGTTCTGCTTCCAACTGCTCCAGAGCCCAGTCAGCGAACTCACGGCGTTGTCTATGGTCGTTTACCTTCAGCTCCTGGGTCAGTTGGATCTTGTACGGGTGTAGACCTAAGTTCTGACGCAATATTCGCCAAGTTGATGTCTGCGAAAGGCCGAGTTCTTGTGCACGGCGCGGAATTGACTGCCTCCGGTTCTCCTGCAAACTCTCATGGACGACGGCGATGTTTTCGGCAGATCTTGCGTTTCTTTTACGTACATGTGTTGGCTGATTGTGCAGTGAACCAGTCAACTCAAATTTTGCCACGAGACGTTGAATAGTCGACTGGGAAGCACGACCATGCAAACCGTAAAATGGGCGCAACGAGCGCATCGTTTCCACATGAGAACATCCATTTTGATAATAAAGTTTTATCATTTGAACGCGTTGCTCGACACTGTAACTTGCCATGGTGGTTTGTCTTGAGTGACTGAATAATAAACAATATATTTGACAGATGCAGCCTAAATAACATGGCTGCCATGAATTGTCAAAATCTACCGGTCCCTATTGAAAAACCCTTTAAAATGTCAAAATTTGAAATAGTTTTCTTCTTCTTTTAGAAAATAGTATATCTTGTCACAGCTAGATGTCACTAAACTATAGGCAATCTGAGAATCAAGTTATTTGCATATGTTTTACAATTTTATATAGATATGGATGTACCTAGTAAACTTGCTCGTTATGCTAAGGTATGTAGTGTTCTTTTGGAACTTAGCCAATTATAACGGTATATTTATTTGGCACGACATTGAAAATGGGTATATCTACTTTATTGGTTAAAGCGATAAATATCTTGATATATATGGAGCGCGAAACTCATGGAAATGTCAATCAGATTCAGATATAACTTACTTGTGCGATTTGATCGAATCTCCCGAAGAGTTCGTTCAAAGTTTTGACAAGGTCGGATGCTGATAGTTGTTCAGAAAGTGGAGTGAAGTTCACTATGTCTGCATATAGAATTGAAACATTGTTATGCCTTTGAATGTACATTTCATGGAAATTCGTGTTGGACTGTTCTTGACATGCGTCGGCCATTTTCAACATTATACTTCGTTTCACCTGGAAGAGAAAACGTGTTTTATTATTTATACTCCGAATATTATGGCGTATTGTTCGACTATAACATAAAATGGGACAAACATATAAATATCAAACAGAAAATTTTATCAATCTATATTATATATCTATTGTCATAATATGTTATATCACTCGCTGTTTCATAGTGTCTTAAGTTACGACTTGCTGGGGAAGCCTACATTTCACTAAACAAATATTACAAAAAAGAATGTTGAAGTTGTGCAATAATCTGGAGCTTTTAAAGTTTGGAATTCCTCATATTCCACGTGAGCGAAAAGTTTGTAGTCCGATCCGAAAGGCGAGAACTAGGGTTCTCGAGCGTGGAAGATGCATTTCAAACGTGTTAGTAGACTATACTTTCTCTAACAAGCTTTTAGAAATTTCACAAAAAAAATAATGGGTCTCGTTGAATTTGCTGTTCCGCAAACGATCACTTGAAACGATAAACGTAATGGCGTGAATATAAATATGTCACTGCAGCAACCGGAACGAAAGTAGTCATATGAACGCTGTATGCAACGACAAGGCGTGGATCGAGATGTAATTGATTCAAGATGATAGCTGTCATCGTCGTTTTTTCAGTTACAATCTAGTTATTATTAATCAGAGAATATATAGATTTCTGTGTTGGAGAAATACAATTCTTATGATATCCAAAGTTCATGAAACAATTTACCAACGGAATAGTTGTATATGAGGTACCGCTGTGAAATGGAATATAAAATAATTTATATTACACTTTCATCACTTTTCCACTTGGAATCACCTGATCTATCAAATGTGACAAATATGTAACGAATCTTATCTTGCGTCAACTACTGACTTTCATGACATGGTGTGCTACGGCGAACGTATCAATGGGTAGTACGAACATGATGAAAATGCTTATAATAATCTGTATAGTTGTGGCAGGGAGATCGCTTTATAATAACTCGAGATTGTCACTTGCCAGGTTGTATAGGGGTTGTGTTTGCTAGTGGTGTGGTAATATGCAGATTATATTTGTTTGAATAACACTCACATGTAAGAACGGTTCATAGCATATAACCAATTCAGAACTGCCGAATCGTAACTTCTCTAATCATTAATTATGATTGTAAGAAATTCTATTCTATTCTGCCTATGCTTACTCTATCCTGAAACCATAAATATTTCTTCCTCCTTATCCTTATACATTAATGTTGATACGTCATCCCATAATATTAATTTATACCGGTTATAGCGGTTGACATGGATGATGTATGAACAATAACGATTGCTTACTGTGCATTATTACACATGTGGTCCACTTTGTATGTTATATGAACTTCATTATATAACTCGTTGATATAACATGTAAACAGTTAAGGATTTATTGAAGATATACCCTATTACCTTTCCATTACATGCTCTTTGAACCTGATATTTCTATCAGGTTCAAAGAGCATTTTTATTCATTATGTTCATACTATAACATTAATACGTCCGCCGCAGCTCACCATGTTTCACAAATCGGTACCTACTTCAATTACAAATTACGGTCTTACCCTTTTAAAATATAGCGATGAACCGTTTTCAGGTACATAAGAAGTGATAAGGGCTCACTAGTCATAATCAGTCAGTAAGGTCAAAAACTAATAGTTCTACACAACTGTTTCGCTCTTCATATAGAGCTCATCAGTAAGCCGAGAAAATTTGCAATGTTACTGAACGATCTCTGTTGAAGCTAGACATAACCGAACAGCAGCATGTTAAAAAAGGCCAAAATATCTTACGCATCTATGAATAGATGCCCCACTAAGAAATCGAACAATGTACGACATTGACTGATAGATTTCTGTGAGATTTCTTGAGTGCATCAAACCAAACCAATGTAAGAAATTAGATATAAATGACTGGGGACCTCTCGGCTACCAAGTAGGCATCATCAGAGTAGAATTTTCACAACTATTTTTCTTTATATGAGCTAAATGTTCTTTATTCCGAGTTAAAATGTCCCTTCTTGTTTGACTCACATAGCAATCACATAGCAACCCGATGGCATGGGCCACCGAAGCGTCTATGTATGTCTCTACGCAAAAAAAGTCACAAACTATTAGTTCTAGACAGCTGTTTCGCTCTTCTCATAGATCTGTCTAGAAGTATTGGTTTGTTAACTAAATTATGAAGGAATAGTCATTATGTAGCAGTATTTAAATATTACAGAAAAGTGAAAAGAATGTTCATAAAATGCTGAGCATCAAAATCACAACTGTTCAATGATTATTAATTTTATATTTTATAAATTTTTTTACCTTATTTCAGGAATGGGCACATACCCTATAGCGCATCTCTTACAGGATATCGTAGAAAATTTATTATTAATGTCTATTTTTGATAAGATCATGAACATGTTAAGTCTTAACTTTGCGACTTTAGAAAACTAGTTTCTCACCAAATAAGACAATTGAGATAAATCACTCAGTTGCTTGTATTGTTGATCTTTGAAGTAAAGTTAAGCGCATGAAGGTTTATACGAATAATTGATGTATTATCCTACGAAGGAATAATCTTGATTTAATGGTTGAATATTCCAGACGTAGCTCTATAAATGTATATTCTATGCAATTGCTTGGAACTTTGATTCTCCTTTATCAGGTTACTTACTAGTGACATTGATGAATTGTTTGTGTGTCTTGAGCGGTTACAATAGATATTTTTCATTCAAGGCAGAACAGAATACAAAGAAATTAGAGCTACCCTAGAGTAGCATTATTCTTCTTCAGTTCCCATAACGTTTTATTCACAGGCAATATTTATATTACCGCTGAAAGATACTGCATGTCTTTAGTAAAAGGATGTAGTTTATGATATCTTTAACCATTGTGTTTTTACCGCGCCATGAATTGCCGTATTATATTTCAAGATTATTTCTGAACCATCAAGATTTCCGAGGGTATGCAACTGAAGGTACACCCTCTCATGTGATGAATTAAATTCTATAAGGTGAACCAAATAAATATTATGTATTACACAATGCTGTTCGCGTTATTGGTATGTTAATGAACTGATCAACTCTCTCGGTTTTATATCTTGATCTTTAACAATACAGAAGTAGACAAAATTCGCTTCATAATTTAAACCTTGTAACATACACTAGAGAAGGCTAGGAAGCTCAACAACCGATCAACATATCAATCGGTCCGAGGAAATCCGTTAACAAGAGAAAATAACCCTTCGCATCCACCATATTGCTCCGACTAAACCTGTTTAGTTGTAACGATCAGGATATTATAAATGAGAATATCACTTGTACTAATTACACCAATAATTTACCATGGAAACTGATCTGATGAATGAGCGGAAATTTATATGCCAAAAAAATTGTCGCAATAATTTAGCCATCAATGTCAAATATTTTTATAAATAAACTAAAAGTGTGCTATTTTTCTTTTGTTTTTTGGTAACTACGGGTAATAAAATAATGACGCCAATTAAAGTTCTGAAAGAAAGGTGAAATGTGCTACAAACAGGCTCTATTTGGAGATTTTAAACTACCGCAAATTTATAGTGTGACTGAAAATTGTATTCCCATAAATACAGTTAAGTCGAAATTGTCAATATATACGCACTATTCACTATTTTTCCAAAACAGAGATTATATTTCGGAGTAGAGCACCTCTCTAAATGAACTAAAAGAAATCTTCGCAGATTGGGCCTTTAATATGAGGAAAACGAACGGAGATGATTACAAAGGGTCGGTAATCAAGACACTGTGGTACAATACGGCAAAACAGGTTCAAGAATATTACTTTAAGAAATGTGACATAATATTTGATCTTTTTAAAGACTTAAGATTTGAGTCATCCTGAAGACCTCGCGATGCTAAACGTCGTACTCTACAAGGAAATGTTGTGAAGAGAAGAGAAAGTTGAGCGTCCTTATCACATGATTACTACATGAAAATACTCAATTTCTGGAAAGAAGATAACTCAAAGGGCCTTCAACGAAAATTTCATTATATTGCTACTATTGAGTTAGCCTGGATTGGCTGTTGAGCATCAACTTGCCTCATTTCCTATTTCAAAAAGTAAAAAATACAACGACGGATCGTTTACAGGTAGCCACTATAGTTTTTGCCACTACTTATGTTTTTAATTGAACTTACTTACATTTGTCTATACAAAAAAGGAATAGTTCATGCTAATGATTTTTTACTGGCACATTATGTAAATTCTTAAAATACTAATAAAAATGTTTTATTCTTACAGGAAGAATCGATTATAATCCTGTGTTTCAAAAACCACACAAGGAGGAGCTGAGAAAAGCGCTGATAGTAAATGACTGATAAGAAATACCAAGGATCCTGAACATTGTTCAGTTCGCCTGTTAATAAACGACCGATCAGTATGCAAACAGAAAGGTTATTTTCAAATTCAAATCTATTTTTCATGAAAACTCAGCAATGGTATGAGATCCCTGTAGGAAGAAATGTTGTTTCCAGTTCGACAAAAGATTCTGCTCTGAAATTGGGTTTGGCCGCAAACAAATTCACAAATCTTCCAAACTGGTCAACAACAATGAAGTTCTAGGACAAATCAGAGTTTAATAAATAACAATTACTCAAAATAACAGGACATTCCAACACAAATTCATTAAAACCATATATATTCATGGATAACCAGCACCACTTCCAAATCACAGAAAATCTTCGAAAAACGAGCATCGAAGAAGACGGGAGCGGAAAAACCCAAAGAAGCCACAACATGTTTGTTACAAGAAACGTCTCAAGTCGCCCCGAAGGACAGCATCTCGCCAAATGCCAAATCATGCTAGTTGCAAGAAACGTATCAAGTCGTCCCAAACGGTAGCGTCTCGTCAAAAGCCAAATCACGTTTGTTGCAAAAAGCTCTTGAGATGCCCCGAAAGACAGCGTCTCCCCAAATCATGTTCCTCTCAACTTAACGTCAAATGTATCTAACGGAAAATATAATGGAAATACTTTCAATCAATATCAGAACTATACATTTTATATTAATTGCGTAATTGATAAAAATGTTTAAGTTAAAATATTCTTAGTCACTTATTTTATTAGTTGTATTATGGTGTAAGTAAAATAAAATTTAATTATCACTCGTGATATTCTCTATCGAAATATTCCTCGTGCAAACAAAATTTCCTGAAAAAATTTGTGAAAATTTTTGTTACGGCCAATTTTTAAAATAAAAGCATTTATGCATATCACAGGAAAAACTGAAAATTTCGCAAAATTTTCATTCACTTGTGATATTTCTACTAAATATATCTATATACTCATATATGTCTTATTGGCTTCTGTCAAATAACTAAGAGATCGGTCAGTATGCCTGAACGGTTGACACGGATTGGGTGAGTGTACCGAAAGGGCGTAAGCCGAAGTCTGTCTAGGCTTAAGGTAGGTAAACGTGCCGTATGATCCGCAAGGAGGAAACAATTTTCGTTTAAAAAGGAGGTAGTTCTATAAGAAATGCTCCCCAAGAATAGACCCTAGTCTACGAACGATCCTTAAACTTTAATGTCTCAATTCAGGATTAAAACTCGCCTGAATTAATGAATTCAGTTCGCAGAAAGTCGTTTGCCGCTAATTTTGCCGCTAAACAGCGCGCGCTTTTGAATTTGTACTTTTAAGAATCAGCCTTGCTGGAATAAATGATAAGTGGTGCATAAAAGAAATGCCTACTTCACCTTTTCAGTGCAAGTAGCGAGGAGTTACGCTCACTCCATCTTCTGCATAAGTTGATGGAGAGCGCGCGCCGCTTGTTCAAACAGCGATGTTAATATTCTGTTCATGTGAACGCCGCATTCATCTGCTCACGTGTGATCTATCTTGGAAGTGGATAGCCTATTATAGTAGGCTACAAATTCACGAAATTGAATCAGTTATAAAAGTTGAGACTTCTGTCAAACCTAGTTCTCTCAACGGTCGCTCGTAAATTGTAGAGAGCGCTTCGGTACGTGTACAGATCGCCGAGTTTATAGGTACTATCTCTCTCTACAATCGGCCAGACAGTTAACGCATCTAACATTGCACAAGAAAAGCGAAGAGCGTCTAGTATTTCGACGGACTGCTCTGCTCAATAACTCAAAAACGGCTCAAAGTGAGACATTGAATTTCAAGCACAATATATAGTTTGAGTCAAACATTCAAGTGGATTCACCATTTGGCCGCTGCACGAGAACGTACATTTGACAAATAACCCTTCGCTAACGCTCACTCCGTCGAAGGTATACATAACCAACTTGTAGAATGGTAAAGATACCAAATTATTGAACGTCATCTATGAGTAGATGTCTCATTAAGAAATCAAACAATGTACCACATTGATTAATAGATTTCTGGAGTTTACGTGGAAAGTTAAACTACTTGAGTGCACCAGATGGCGATACCAAACCGAGAATGTAGATTCCATCAATTCTAAATTTCCTGAATGTTAGATACATTTTATTCAATTTGTGCAATACGCAATTACGATGATGAAATTTGGAACTTTTATCAGAGTTTCATTAGTCTGGTTCAATCTTCATTGTGTGACACTTTTAGCGCTTCTGTCCTGTCTCTAGAGTAGTAAAGTGGTATATTATCTCTCAATCTGCTAACGCCCTTGAGGCTTCCTTAATTTAAAAGCAGAAGAACGTTCCAACTTATAGCTTGAGATTATCTTGTGCTTATTCATAAAAGGTTCATCACTTTTAATTGCTCATTTCATTTGTATGAGTTTGTTGTATCCTTTAAATCACACTAATGAATGGATTTGTAGTCTTCCCATTCACCATATTGTCTGTTTTATGTTCACTGCTGTTATAAAGAAAATTGATCAGGAATTTCAAAATTAGAGGGATGTCTACCTCTTCGATTTCATCAAAATATTCGAATTATTTTCTCTATTGAAATCATTGACATCAGATGATTTTCTTCAAGCCATTCGAAATTCACTTTAACAGTTCATTCAGCTCGGCTCAACAATGCCATGGATACAAAAAAGCACCCACATACGTTTCAACTTTTTATAATTGTAATACATGTTTTTCTTCTTTTCCTCTGTTGTCTATTAATTTAAATTGAATCCATTGCATTCTATATTAAACAAACCTTTGAACTATCAATCAAGAACTGAGTTCACTTGAGCCTCTTTGTACTAATTATGAAGTTCATGGTCAATCCAACAAAAAGGCAAACATTTATACAGGTTTCTCATAGCGGTGAAACTGGGTAACAATGAAGGTATATATGTAATGCTCACACATTTGATTGGGGCACTATCACTTTACAAAAACAAGGAGGTCGGTATAAGGCCAGTATAATACTTTGATGAGGATTATCAAAAATTCAATGGTGGGAGCCATTATTTTGATATAATTTATCATATTGATATGATAAAATGAGTCACTTTTACTTTGTTTTTCATCACTTATATTATAGAAACAAATCGTCACTACAGTTTCGACACTAGCGTGTCATCTTCAAACGATACTAATGTATGAAAATATGAATAATCTCGGCTATTTATAGTACAATATAAGACTCAGGTAACAAGTTGGGTTCCGGTTGAGGAAATGCATTGTTAGAATAGTATGATTGAAATTGAATAATCAGGTATCGTTAATATTGTGATAAGACAATTTTGATACAAAGGTATACTTGGAAGGCACAAGAGGATTATGGGGAATTTTACGTTATCAAGAAATCAAACAGAATGCTGTAGTACACATCTAATTGATAGTTTAAAATTTTATTATCATTATTTATAATACTTAATGAAAATTTCTATTGATTCTAGTGTTTTTAATTTAAAACCTCTACTCTGGTTATGCAAAATTTTAACTTCATCTAAATTTGGAAAATTGTGCCCTGTCTCTAAAATATGATAATAGAAAGATTAATCTGTTTTATTAAGTCTACAAGATCGAAAATGTTAATTATATCTAATTTCAAAAAAAATTACGACTAGATCTACCGATGTAACATCATAGTCTGAACAGGTTAATTTAAATACTCCAGGTTTATGAAACTTATTTGTTTCATCTTTAGCATTGAACAAAAATAGGATAATTTATTTCGAGGTTTGAAGGTGACTTTTAGATTATGTTTTGATAAAAAGTAATTATTTCACTTAAGGTACCAAAAAAATTTACGGGAAACGGATTCTGATGAAGAATCAGAATTTTTTATAAAAGGATAGATACTTGAGTAAGTTGCTGCTTCTTTCTGTCAATTAATTTGAATATAATTTGAGGTTGGAAGCCGTTGTTAATAGCTGTAACCTTGATTATATTCAATTCTTCATTCGGGTTTCCAGGAGAAACAGGAAGTGAAAAGGCTCCATGTATTATATAGTTGTAAGCTGCTAATTTGTGACTGCAGGAGAACTGAAAGATGAATTGGCAATAGTTGTATCTGTGAATGTAGGTTCTTTAAAAATGTTGAAAGTAATTATATTATTATGGTGCGTGTGGGTAAGGTCTAGGAAAAGGCCCAGGTAGCTCAGTGGTAGAAGCATCGATCTTCTTATCACTGTGGCAGCCGGTCGCGGGTTCAAATCCGGCGACTGCGGAATTTTTCCGATGCCCCGAGAAAGCGGTGCGGCCCTGGTTGCATGGTTGCAGGATCGAGCCTACCACACGAGGTGGAGTGGGTATCATTAATGAAGGATAAGAAAACATTCAATTGTCGTGATGTACCTTTGAAGAAGGACATCTACATATTTAAACAAACAAGGTAAATTTATTTAGCTAGAGGGGAACTCATTATAGGCTCTTCAATATAAGACTTGAAATTATCTGCCAAAAAAGACTCAATGGGGATCCCATAGCTTATCCATTATTTTGTGGGAAAAACTCGTTATTCAATAATTTTGGGTAATTCAAAGATCAAAACTTTGTACTAACTCGGATGTTAATTCTGGATTTGTATGTGATTTTTGATAAGAAAATTTTACATTCATTAGCGAAAATGTTCAAAAACACATTCGGAACATCGAAAGATACCAAAATTCCAATTTCTATTTATTAACTTAGAAAGTTTCAATGAATTTTTTACTGCATTCTTAGGCTTGAAGTTACTTACATTTTTGAAAATTGAACATAATTTTACATTATTATCCTATTTTGATAGCACTACATATAATCTAGAGGTAAAATTAGAATCAGTTTAAAAAAAAAATAAGTAACTTCAAACTTGAGTATGTAGTAAAAAAATCATTGGCACTCAAAGTTGTTAAACAGATTAACTTTCCCTAAAAATTGAATTTTGGTAAGTGAAAGAATTGCCTACTTTTTATGGAAACATAATCTAAAAGTTAGATACAAACCTCAAAACAAATTGTCCTATTTTTTGTCGACTGTCTTCTTTTACAAAGAGATATTGATAATCTTCAATCTCACTGTATAGAGAATAAATTGTTCATGAATGTGGAAAAATGCGCTCAAAAAAGTTTTACAATATTAAAATATAACTCCAAATTTCATTATAATATCAATAACATAAGCTTGAAAACACTTACCTAAATTAATGATTTGGGTGTAATTATTGATATTAAGTAAATTTTTAGTGATCATATTGAAAATATCATGAACAAAGCTAACATGAACCTAGATTTTATTTTAAGTGCAACTAAATATTTTCAGCACACGGATTCTGTAATAATGTTATATAATTCCTTGGTTCGAAGTCACAATGTTTGCGAGCATAGTCTGCAATCCTCAATATTGCAAATATATTAATAAAAAGAACCTAAAAAAATTATTAAAACAGACACCTGAATAATGCTACATATATGAGCATAATTTTTCCAGCCATCAACAAATATTAGAAAAAATTCAAGGTTGTTTGTTCAATTGAACTAAAACCATCAATCACTACGCAAAAATCCTAATGCCCATCTCTTCTTCCTACATTCTACCGCTAGCTAACACGATGTTCTTCGAACGTTTTCTTCTCGTGCGCTAATGATGCTTCAACAAAAATATTCAAGATGTGTTTTGATTCTCGGAGCTCACAATTCCACATGAAGTTGTAACAAAAACAATGGAACATTAAATGATGTATCCCAGTTGACGCTTATATTTCAATTCGCTCTCACGAATTCGTTTCGAATGAATGAATAACAATAATTGTAGAAGTTTCAGCAGAATATTATATCTTTGCACGTACTAAATTCATCATGTCACAAAATGTGACCAATAATTGAATGAATTGTGCTTCCAGACCTCATTTTCAGCAATTACGTCAAGAAATCTCGTGACCAGCGACTTGATTGGATTCGAGGAGTTCGTGATTGAAATAGTAACTAGTTTATTTTACTGGGTAGTGGTTAGTTAGTTAGTTGTGGCATTAATTTTGCTTCATCAGAACTAAGAATACAAAATCAGAATTATTTTTACCACTGACGAATCCAAATTACTTGTTAATTTTGAATAAAATCCTGAATCTAATTCACTTGGCGAAGACATTTCTCTTCGCATTTTCTCAATCTTTCGCTATCATTAGGTCAAATTTATTGATTATGATTCTTGACCCAGGTATGAATTATATATAAATTCTAGGGAAATGGGTCACACTAACACGTATTCTCATTATTTTTCGTCTTTACGAGTATCATCAGAAGACGTATCAATGTCTGAAACAAGATTTCTCAAAATTAATTGTTCTTTTGTGTGACAGAAGATATGTCATCTGGAAACATGATGATAAATTCCTCTAAACATGCTGGTAGGTCGTTCATTGTAGTATAGGAATCTTCCAACCCTATACGAGATTACCTAAAATCCCTCAATTAGCAAATACAATCTTATTTCTATTATTAGATACATATAATCCATATGTTTGTAAATGCATAAGGAATACATAAACAACATGTTTAGTGTTATGATTATCTTGTAATAATATAAACATATTGTTCAGTATAAGCTACACAACAAGGGACCCTGACATCCCGAGCGTGGGAACCTTATAGTTAAGGTAGTTATTGAAAGACTGAGACATAAATACTAGGATTATTATCAGAATGGATGATGATTATTATAATTATGGAGCATTAAGATTATTATTGACTATGGATTGATTGTTTTGTTGTGTAGAGTAAGACTTTAAGTTGTTATTACGTCGAGCTCTAAGTTCAGTAAAGTGCAACCTTTTTATAACGTAGTGTTTTAATCCCTGTGCCTCAAGGGAAGGGACCACCGATCAGCTTATGGCAAACAGTCATGAAGTGCTGATCCCCACATGGCGATCCATACAAGTTTTTTTCTCTAAGGAAAAAGGAGAAACATGGTATATAATGTATGAAAGTGGACGTAAGACTGAACCTTGCAGAACTCCTTTTGTCAATATACATATTGACGATTTGATTTCAACTACCGAAATAAAAGCAGTGAACTACGTAACGCGAAGGTTTTTTCCCACAATAAATACCACTACAGAAGCCAGAATAATCAGTTTCAGATCAAGCCTTAAGCCTAAGGTGAAGATTCCGCCTGTATTGATTGGCCTTGAGAGAGAAATACATGTCCTGGATGACTCCGGGAGTAGCTTCAGCGAGCAACGTCCTCTCCGCGGGTCTCGAGATAAGTAACCCCTCGGGGCGAAACTAACAGTTGCCGAACGGTTATTCGTCCACGTTCCTGGTAAAACAGGTAACACGGTGTATGTGCTTCCTATCCCAGGTTTCTGGGTAATGGATTCGCGGCCAGGGCAATGATATGTGGTAGGCCGAGGATATGAGGTCGACGGCTACTCGTCAAACGGAAGCTGTATTGACACTACACGAGTAGGCAGGGGGAGAGGAGCCCTGATGGTTCAAAAGACCGTCTAGTCTCCAATTAAAGCATTGGTCTCTGCCGGACAGTGGCGTGTTGTTTTATAATAGGGGAGGACAGGTACGAGTGCTTAAAGTTTACTGGAGAGGCAAGCGTAGAGCCAGACCCTCAAATTTCTTATCGTGTATGGGTTGGCGAAACGTCCGCATCAAAGCTTGTTATTACGACGCGAAATCCATCCGGAGGTTAAGAATTTTCTAAATTGAATCCGTCCCGACCAGCATCCCTGGGATAAGAAGGCACGGGGTCGTGGTTTTAGAGGTGAAATGTATGTGGTGCCCAGTTCACCGGATCTTTTGCAGTCGCAACACATTAGTTTCGCCTCAAGGAGCTACTTGTCTCGAGAACCGCGGAGAGGACGTTGCTTGCTGAATCTACTGCCAGTTTTTCTCCGGCCTGGTAGTTCTCTCTCGAGTCTCAAGTTGGACAGTGAAATGGTGACTAGTTTAAGCTTGTCTATTCCGCCTATCTGGAATCTCTCGTGGTGGAACGACAGACGAGATTTCTGATGAACAACGACCATGGAAATTAAAGGGAAGGGAGAGATCTCTCATCTTTCTACGATCTTCTAGAGACGTCAATGAAGTCGTAAGTTTGTCATCATCAATCAAACGAATAGCTCTCTTCTAGATATAATATAAGAGCTTCAGTGTATGTTTGGGGGCCGAACTCCAAACATCTGAAGAGTAATCCAGTTTACATCCATCTGGGTAAGCTGAGTTTTACTTGACGATTATTTGTAATATTTCAGCCATTCATCAATATATATATCAAGATAGTAATAACTCACATAAGCCCAGAACGAACGGAACGTATAGTCTTCTTCTTTTAGTTTCCATCCGTCCTTTAATAATGATCCTCATTGTAATCCGTGAGACACAACAATATTCAATGATTGCACTACTGACAATAGAGGCGACGCCGGCAGTCCGTGAAATTAAAAGTTCACATCAAAGATTCGAGGAAGGAGCTTCATATCAGAATTTAAATTGAACTCTATTGAAGCTAAATTACTAAATATTGATGTTGATCGAAATATTTATTCAATCTATACGTAGATGCAAGGATAATCAATCAGAAAGAATTTCGCTGGCCTCCGTTCAAATAAAAAAATCGCAATCGATGCCGAATAAAAAAACACTATCACGAGTTACGACTCTCTAATGATGCTACACGAAGATCCTAACATGCAGTGTTTCCTAATTTCGATAGTCGATTCTATTAGAGATACCTACCGCAACCTCAAACATTACTTCTCATAATTTACTTCCCTGTGATGCTAAAAAATTTGCAGATTCACGTTTTTTATCTTTGGACGTATTTATCTATTCATGCAAGTCCGTGGACTGAATTAAGAGTTTTATTTACACGGTACATTACCATTTTAATTGGAAATTGTTGGAAAGTTGCGGAAAGTGATAATAAAGGAGAACGCATATACAGGGTATTCCACGAGAGCCGTTCGTTAAAAGTTTTCGTGGTTAGAAAAAAATTAGAATTCTGAAATTTTGGGTTCCAGAGTAATCCAAGATTTTCTTTCTTTTCAAAATATTTTCAAGATCATATTACTTCCGGTTACGCCGGAAGTCTCCATTAACTTCCTTAATTTAAATGGAATACCCGGTATATTATTTTATTTTTAGATTCCTGAGAAAATTTCATAGTGGATTCCATCAGGTTTCCCTGAACCTATTTTCAATTTTTTCTCAGATATCTTGATTTTTTTGAAAATTTTGACAGATGTAGCGCTGTTTTGATCATTGCGCCCTTTAACCAATTTCGATTGGTGGAAAACGCTTCTGAGGTAGACGGAAGCACAGGAATGATTCTTTCGAATGTCATATTGACAACTGATTTATCGCATACAGGCTATCCAAAATTTAATGACCAATCACATCATTTTAAAAGTTGAAAAAGTTCGTTTTTTCAAATGCGACACTCTGTATTTTATTGGATGGTCGGATGCAGAATTTGATTCTGCATCGATTTGCTATAACATTCCCTATACCTATTTCCAGTGGTTTTCTTGTTAATCCATATTTTTTATTTTAATGTGGTTTTTTGGCAAAAACCGAAACATCGCTTGCCTTTCGAAGCCAAATAAACATCAATGAAACGGTAAAAATTTACTTTAATTAGAACATGACATTAGTACATAACATTTAGAACGAAATATAAAATAAAAACAAAAAATTGGATTAATGACATAAAATAATAAGAGAATGTAAAATTACAATAATTGTTCTATATGACCTCCATTTTCGTTCAAACACTGAATAACTCTGTCATATACTCCTCGCGAAACAGACCTCCGAAGTTCGTCTGGACTGATATTAGTAAGCGCATGGTGAACACGGTTCAACAATTCCTCTCTAGTTTGTACCGGCCTAGAGTACACTAGTTCTTTTATGCGACCCCAGAGGTAAAAATCCAAGGGGTCAAATCGGGTGATCTGGGTGGCCAGTTCCAAGGTCCTCGCGGGCCAATCCACCGATCCTCGAACATCAGTGACAATTGCCGGTGTACAGCTATAGTGGAATGTGCTGGAGCACCATCAAGCTGATACCAACTGTTTGCTCTATCACGTGGAGGTAGGGCATTTGGAAAATCACTAACAAACCCTCTCAGTATCTCAAGATATCTTGCCGCATTTAAATTTTGGTAGAACTTTTGGAGTTTGATCACCTTTTGATAAAAATATGGATTAATAAGAAAACCACTGGAAATAGGTATAGGGAATGTTATAGCAAATCGATGCAGAATCAAATTTTGCATCCGACCATCCAATAAAATACAGGGTGTCCTGATTGAAAAAACGAACTTTTTCAACTTTTAAAATGATGTAATTGGTCATTAAATTTTGGATATCCTGTATGCGATAAATCAGTTGTCAATATGGCATTCGAAAGAATCATTCCTGTGCTTCCGTCTACCCCAGAAGCGCTTTCCACCAATCGAAATTGGTTAAAGGGCGCTATGCTCAAAACAGCGCTACATCTGTCAAAATTTTCAAAAAAATCAAGATATCTAAGAAAAAATTGAAAATAGGTATAGGGAATCAGGAAACCAAAAATGAAATAATATACCGGCTGTTCCATTTAAAATAAGGAATCTAATGACAACTTCCGGTGTAACCGGAAGTAGTATGATCTTGAAAATATTTTGAAAAGAAAGAAAATCTTGGATAACCCTGGAACACAAAATTTCAGAATTCTAACTTCTTTCTAACCACGAAAACTTCTAACGAACGGCTCTCGTGGAATAGCCTGTATATGAACATAGCTTTTTCAAAAGCCAGACTAAATTAATGCCACTGCACTCAGTACAGTTAGATTGCAATCCTCCTAATTACTTCGAATATCCAACTTGTGACTATATTATACAATCCGGAAGTTCATTGTAGGAGTAGGAATCCTTTTCGAAATACTGATCAAGTTGATAATACACTTAGGCCCAGACAACGAGAAACTTTAAACCAGCAACAAATGAGATGTTTGTTTCATGTGCGGTGAAATTGTTACCAAGTACATACTGCTATGTGTCTCTATGGAGTGGAAAACTAAACACTGACAAACTAAATATTCTAAGAACATTAGAGGCGAATTTATTGCTTCCATATAAAACAGTTACAGGATAACATAAAATTGTCTCACAACAAACACTTTAATTACCTTTTCTTGTGCCTTCTCACAAGAACCATACAATAGTTTATGCACCAGAAACAAGTCAATCATAGTGGAGGAAATACCGCTCACTACAATTCATTCTTCACGCAAGCTGGTATGAGGAGGTCTATATAGTAGGCGCCCCCACTTGCTTCAAATTGAAAAAAAAATAATTGAATATTTTGTACTTTTTATGTGCTAATTTGGTCCCAAACTTAAACATTTAGTGCTACAAAAATATATAAAAAAACACGGGTTTGAAGAGTGGGGGCGCTAGGTAGACGCCGTTTTGGCGCCCCCTTGACTAAAAACATAAACTAAATTTGTTAAAATAATTGGATATTTTGTACTTTTTATGTGCTAATTTGGTCCCAAACTTAAACATTTCGTGCTACAAAAATATATAAAAAAACACGGGCTTAAAGAGTGGGGGCGCTAGGTAGACGCCTTTTTGGCGCCCCCTTAACTAAAAACATAAACAAAATAATTAACAATATGCGTATAATTTTGTGCTATTTATGTGCTCTATGGAGAGCATAATCAAAAGTGTCCTGGACCATTTAGAAATTGATTTTCGCAGTGTTTAATTGCGGACGCACTTCTTTTAAACTTAATAAACATATCTTTGGTTTTTTAAACAAAAAAAGAAACATTTCATTAAATGCTCATCAAAATTTACATGTTAATCATTTTTACATGTTTAATATGTACTCAAAAAGTACCCCAGTTAAAATAGATATTGAAAATGTTAAATGCAAGTACAAAAATCTCCTTTTGCATATAAGTCGAGTACATAATTAGCACATAAATCTGGTATTATGTAAAAGTACTTTTGATACATATCAAGTAAAAAGTACATTGACTAGACGTCTTACCACCGCGCCCCCAGTAAAAATGAATGTCGAAAATGTTAATTGCAAGTACGAAATTTTCCTTATGCATATAAGTCGAGTACATAATTAGCACATAAATCTAATGCTATGTAAAAGTACTTTTTGAAACATCTCGAGGGAAAAGTACATTGACTAGACGTCTTAAATGGGCATCTGATAATCTAGTAGAGTTCAATGCAACCAAAACTCCATCTAGCGTCGTTTCCAGGAAGGCGAATACCACTATCCCTAATATGATGATGGCAGGTACAACTATTCCTATGAAGTCTTCCATATCCATGTTCAGGATTACCACCAATAGCACCCTCTCAAGGTGCATTCGAAAACTGCTTCACAAAAACTTAGTTGTCTATTCCGAGCCAAGGGCTGCTTCACATCACAGCAGCTCCTCATAATCTACAAATCACAGATTCGACCTATCCTGAAGTACTGTCTACATGTTTGGAGTTCGGCACCCAACCATACGTTGAACCTCTTGGATTCTACCCAGAAAAGAGCTATTCGTCTGATTGATGATGTCACACTCACGAGTTCTTCGACCTCTCTAGAGCATCGTAGAAAGGTGGTAGATCTCTCCCTTTTCTATAGATATTTCCATGGTCGGTATTCATCAGAAATCTCGTCTGTTGTTCATCCACGAGAGATTCAAGATGGGCGGACTAGCTGAAACTAGTCACCCCTTCATTGTCAAGCTCGATTCCTGCCGAATTTGTCCTATTAGACTTAATTTTTGTATCGAACGGAGGAGTTGTGGAACTCTTTGCCTACTCTCCTATGCCTATAAACTCCAAACCTTCAAGAAAAAGCCTGTCTGCTCTCGCAACATTCCACCGCTGGCTACGCGATGTTATTAGAACATTATAGGTTTCTTTCTCGTGTAGTCCAAGTATAAAAAAAACATATTAGAATCAAGTTTAAAATGCTCTACAGTTTCCTCATATGTGTTGGTGATCAAGATATTTTCCGATGTTTTCCACCCCTAGAATTGATTTTAAGTAAATCTGACTTCAGAATCGTGATCAGCGACCCAAAAAACCTCCTTGGTGCATTTCAAATTTGAAAATACCCGTTTGGGCGCCATTTTTGGCCCACAAGGGGGGGGGGGGGTGAACGGTGAAATTTCATGTGTTATGAATGATCCTGATAACCCCAGAATTGAATTTCACAAAAAATTTTCGATTCTGACCTTTCTTTTTTTCCGGTTCGTTGCCTGGATTATTATGCCACATCATTGAATTAGCTGAGATTGAACCAAGTATTAATTGCAATTGAAGGCTGAAATTCTAATACTGGTCATCCTGCGCTAATGTGCTATGGTTACTTACTCCACCAAGACTATGCCTAGTTAGCACTATGGTAATATTTGTGTGTCATCAATAATCTGGTATCTGAATAATTTGATAAGTCAAGTGGATCCAGATCCGATGGAGGTGAAGGATCATTCCAGCTCTATTAGAATTTCTTCATATCTATATCCGTTTTTTATATATGTCAATGAACTTCGGCTTCACATACAAGATGTATGAAATGATGTTGATCCATTGATATAGAAAGTCCCTCTTCTAGTAATTGAGTGCATAATCAATCACGGGCTTGCTCATTACTGAATATTTTTCCACCTATTCTTTATTTATTCTCTTATCGAATCACATCTTATGTGAAAATTTCAAATAAATTGATTAATTAATTCTGAGGGTTGCAGTTTTTATTTAAACCTATAAATAAGATGAGAGAGCAACATCACTCCCTGAAGATATAGGCACCCGCTGAGAATGGATTTTTCAATCTTGTGACAGATCATTTCATAACATACATACCTGCCTTCTCATCCGTGTGTTCATTTGCAAGGAAGTGTTAATTTATGCGACATCATTAAATTAACTGAGAAGTAGCCAAGCATTTCATCCTGCGCTAATGGGCTCTGGTTACTCAATCCACTGAGACTACCTACAACAGACTATCCATCCGATAGCACAGTGATAATATTTGTGTGCCGAGAAGAAGAGTAAACCTCATTAATAATCTGGCATCTGAATAATCAAGTCAAGTGGATCCAGATCCGAAGAAGGTGTAGGGTCATTACAGCCCTAGTAGAATTTCTCCACATCTATATCCTGTTTTAAATATATATCTCAACGATCTTCGCCTTCACAAGATGTATGGAATGATGTTGATACACCCGCTGAGAACGGATTCCTCAATCTCGTGAGAGACCATTCCATAACATACAAACCCTTGTCAATTCGGCATAGAGTATAATTTAACGTGTTTTCACGCTTTCAGCTGTTTCTACTGATTTGAAATATGCATATTAAGTGTTGAAACTTGGAGATTCACATCGTAACGGCTGATCCGACGCCTTCTTCTATGGGTATTAGCTGTTTTGTAGGCGTAGCAGGTATATCATTTTCGTTGCAAAAACTGAAGTACCTTACTATGAACATTCTCAATGTTGATACCTGGTTGAATTGAAGCACGAACAAATTAAATCAATTCGTTATGAAGTGATTGAATGTAGGTCGCTCTAGTAAACAAGTTCATGTTTGTGATTAAGCTAACCAGTATTATCTCAGGTTTAATTTTAGTTGGGATCGATATTGATAGAAAAATGTTAGCATCTTCCATTCACATATATATAAGTAATTTTATAGCCATTACTCCATGAATACAATAACAATTAAGCATAATAAGTATCAATGTCCTCGACTGTCTGGTGTCGTGAGAATAGTTAGTCCATTATCTCGCTCTAGAAGAGGAATCTCTGAGTAAATTATAAATAACTTGAGTTATCAGAAGGTTTGGACCGGTATGTGAGAAAATATGGGATTTACTGTGATCCACCCAAGCACTAAGATAAAATGAGTTTGTCTAAGGTCTTACTTCACACAACACTGAATTGACAACATAAACAAAACACGTTCGTTGCTGAAGGAGAAAAGCATGCGAAGGAGTTAAATATTAAAGTAACAGATGCGTTCCACTTTTCTAACTGCAAATATGCCCTAGGATGAAAGTTTACGAGTAAGCTTCGTGTAGCAAGTTAAGTGTGGATTCAGTTAATATTTCAAGACCCTTCATTCACTTTTCCAACGTGTACTGAATTCCACTGGCTCAAAAAAAGTCATAGAAAAACTGAAGTAAATCGAGTAACGCGAAAGTTCTGCCGTATAATTCATTGCTCGAGGTATAAAATACGATCTCAAGTAAAATTACGAACACTTTGACCTGCTCTCGCTATCACGGCATTCAATATAATAATATAGAAGTAAACGTCTAACAGGAATTTGATTTTCTACTCACAGATATGCTCTTCAATTCAGATGAACCTAAGACGCAGAAAATACATTCCATGATGTTCCGATGGATTTATATTTATTCTGACTTGATTATAAAACAGTTAGGTAAACTGGTACTTTCAAACATTTCGTTCATTAGAGAGTGAAATATACATTTTCACTGGTCAATGAAACATTTATTGCTGGCAATTGCCAGCACAATTGTGTAGTGATATTATCGTGGTTGAGACTACAAACCACAATACACTTCAAAAGAAGCGATGGATAACTTCACGAAACTTGCACAAAAATAAAACTAGGACGAATAGTGTGATATAAAAACAAATATCATACAATTCAAACTGCATATTAACTGTTGCTTGTGTAACAGTGCCGAGCGTGTATTTTACAAATATGAATTACTGTTTGAATGCGGTCTTCAACTACCAGCAGTTCCAATTTGGAACTAGCCGCTCTATGGTCTTACTTCCAAGCAAGTAACACCCCCACCACAAGTTATAACCCCACTTTCCAAACTTCTGATTGCTGCTGTCAACTCTAAATTTAATTTTTCAAGCCCGTGATCGTGAATTCGTCTCTTATACAGATTTGAAAGCCTATCTCACCGCTGATTCACCAATTGTAACAGTCGTCCGAGTATTATTATTTAAGGTAACGTTAATACCTCATCGACGTGTTATACGAATTGAGAATTGTTTGTTGAAATCTTCTCGAGTGTCAAAGATCTTAGTTGATGTACACACCCTTGAGGTTCATTTGAGGTGCCACCACTAGGTGTATAATTCAACCCACCTAGGAGCTGTTTCTGTCTACGTTGCCTTGATCACTTCCAAGGAACCGCCTCGAATTACGTACTATTATATCTTTATATCTATTGAAGCGTACATTCTGAAGGTCGAATTCGCTGACAGGTGATTAGTAATTACTAGCTAAACTCGTTGATCAAATTAAATGATGAATATATATATTGGATGAAAGTTTACAAAATCTAGTAGCTAGTTCTACCCCTTTCGCCAGCAAATGAGTACCTCCTCAGATTCTCCTACGAGAGTTGGGATCATTGAGAGCTAATAGCACAAACTCCGAACAGTGATCCATTTCGCGCTCGACCACGCCTCTCTCTCTCTCTCTCTCTCTCTCTCTCGCTCTCTCTCTCCCTCTCTCTCTATGTCTCTCTCTCTTTCTCTCTCTCTCCCTCTAGCTTCCTCTCTGGTAACCTGAGGCAAGTCTGATACTCTATCATTTCTCCTTCTCCCTAAACGGAATTGTAATTGAACACTCAAACTAGCCTGTAAGTCTGGAAAGAACATATATTGATTAAGTAAAATTGGTGGGCGGAGCTTGATCTCAAGGTTAAATAACTACTTTATGTTATATCGTTGAATCAGAGGTTGAATTCAACCTAACAGTTAATCTCTGGCAATCATAATTCGCTTACCCTGATGGTCTAATAGTACAATTTCCTCTCGATTCACTGGTAGAAGTGAGGCACAGAGAATTTATACACTCAAGTTCCACGTCGGATTGAATTATGGGTGTTATCGAACTGTCACAAAATGATTTTGAGGGAGCTAACACTTTCCGCGAAACGCAAACGACGCGCACCGCTGTTTTACCCTTAGGAATAAATGTTGTTGCAAAAATACTACGTTTAATATAGCTTCACAACTGGGTTCTAACTATGAGCTGATTCAATACTTCAAACTGCCTCTACGCAAGGTATCTACAACTCTGGGTTCCTTTCTTTTACAATACTACAAGCAAAATTTAGGGTAGGTTGTACTCTTCTGGAATTAAATGAATTTGAAGAATTTCGTCGACTTATACACTTATATGAACACAAATTGATAGATTAATATAATTTCGATCTTACTACTTGAGCTTAATTTGTCACAAAAATAACAAACAGGATTTTAATTGATTTCAAACAAAAATATTAACCTGGATTCAAATTCTACTTGACTTGGCTGTGAAATTACTTTATAGATATATTACCTCAACAACAATGAAACAATGGAAACAAAATTGAAAATACCTTGATTACTTTGAGTGTGGAATCTGAGTGAAGTATATGACTTGAATTAACGCAAACAATGGATTATTCCATAGGGTGTAAAAACAGGCTGAACAAGAAGAATGGCTTACCGAACGAGTAGGTGATGAAGAGTTCTTCTTTTCTCTCAAGGTAATTACTTTTCATGAAACCATCAAAACGGGGGTCACCCTATGCGGAAACCTCAGGAAATATGTTTAATTTAGAGAACCTTGGGCATACGTTATTGAAGTGACCTATATGTTCTTTTCAAATCCACATGGATTTCCCCTGACTCAGGGAAAAAGTTCCACTGGCCTCGTGCTGTGTTTACGTAGCTAAGTATATTTCCTTGCTGGCCAAGATGTCGGTGCCCCGGATACAAGATATCGAATAACGCAACACGTCATCGCTGGACCTGCTTAACATTGCGTACGTTCCATCAAGATATAGCTTATACAACTTTATTTCGAATTAAATCGAACTATTTGAAAGGACCCAAAAGTAATAATTCCTCGTATTATTACACTTAATCGAAATAGCAACACCATCTACAAAAATTCAAGGTGATTCGAATGTAACATATTATAAAGTAAACTACAAATGTGGTTATTGGTTATTTTCGATATTTGTATAGAGGTTTTACTCTTCTATGTTTTGCAATTTGATGTAATCTAATTTACATAAGCTATTTGTGGAAAATTTAATCAGTACGCAAATAGCTTTCGAAAGTTTATTTCCTCTTCTGTAATTTCCGTTTCCCCATCAGTTAATTAATATCATCGAGAAAGAATAATTTACTCCTTTTATTAGGACGCTATCAGCCACAAGACATTAACTCTGATGCTCGTTTGCAACATCAAGAAACCTACAGATAAGCGAAAAGAGGAAAATATTCAAATATATCTTGCCTATCTATCGAACTTCATATTGATTCAATTAATGGATTCACTGCCAAAGTAGGACTCAAATTAACTTGTCGACCAGTTCGTGGTTCATCTATCCAATAGCTAATTGAATAGTTCGCGCAGGAAACACCAAATCCCTTGTATTAGGAATAACCTTATTAAACTTGTGGATAGATTCAATTTTCTCGAGTGACGAATTATTGGGATCAGATTGAAGTGTTTTCATTCGATCATGAAACCGAAGACGTTTATTGTATTCCCACATTCGATTGAATCGAGTTTCCTTTATTAATTTCAGACAAACACTGGAATCGACAGCTTCAAGGGTGATATCGAAAATTGGATCATATTAACTTACTCTGGAAATTTAAAACTATGAATTTATACCACAATAACTTTTGTTAATTCAGAAAAGAAGATGGTGTTAAATATTAGATTATCATTATGAGGGGTGCTTTCAAAAGACTATTGTATCCCCTCTCAATACTGCTTTATATTAGTACCCCTGTGAGCTTCAAAATCTTCAACAAGACTAGGATTTTCCAGACTCCAATTGTACAGTTTCCTCTTCCGCTACGATCATACTGTTTGTCACCTTCTGCCGAGGAGATTGTTCCTGCTTTCCCTTCCGTGTGATGATTTGCAAAGAAGTGTAAATTTATGCATCATTAAATAAGCTGTCATGTAACCAAGTATCAATTGCAATTGAAGCCTACAACTCTAATACTATTCATCTTGTTCTAATGTGCTCTGGTTACTTACTCCACTGAGACTACCTATAACAAGACTATCCATAGATAGCACTGTGATAATATTTGTGTGTCGAGGAAATCTCATTAATAATATGGCGCCTAAATAATTTAATACGTCAAGTGAATCCAGATCTGGGATAGGTGAAGGACCATCAGAGCCAAAAAGTGGAGAAGCATTTCACAATATATGCAGTAGATGATACCATAATAATTAACTTCATGATTAGTGGCGTTTCAAATGAGAATCAAATAAAAAATCAAGGCATTACGGAAAAGGGAATAGTACAAAGTATCAATTCATAGATAAAGATCTTCAGATAGCCAGCGTTTGCGTTTCCATACACTAAGTGGACGTCGTATAATGGATTTTCGATTCAGACCATTGTTATATATCCGATTCCATCATGGGGTTAAATGCAGTAACATCACGTAAAGCAAATAGGTTAGAAGTACTGACCTCAGCTGCGATGTAAGCCGGGATAACACTGAGCAGGAGTTGCTCTTGCTGTTCCTTTTCGCATTCCAATTTCACTCTGGATTCGATACACGTACGAGTGCCTACGAACGTGCGTCTGTGTGCACTCTCGGTCATGTGTCTGTAATAGAGGCCTGTACAGCTTCCGGTTAATAGCAGCACTATCTCGGGGATTAACTGAAACAAATAAAAGAATAATCTTATAAATGAAGCTTCCTTATTTCCTTGGATACGATTAAATGACATTGACTTGCTCGAGTCAAAATGTCAATGAATGAATAACAAAATGAGAGGTTAATCCTATTGCATTGAAGGTTGAAGAGACTACAGCGCGGATGTCGAAATATATATGAAACCTTCAATCCTCTAATGCTGTAAATCAAAGATTCATATGAGAAATAATTATTAATTATTAGTAGATTACCTGGAGATAGTAAGCTTGTTCGCCTACTTTGACTTTGTAAGCGATAGATGTGGCCAAATGGGCGATGGTAACGATGCTGGCAAGAACGAGAGCCACTGATCTTGAGAGCGGCAGCATGGTGTGAATAGCGAGCAGCAATGCAAATAAAGGTAAAGGAGCGTGTCTTCCTGCTAGTAATAACATGGCTGTAGCGACGATACCTGTGATCAGCAAAGACGATATCAAAGCCCATGCTTCCGACTCCAAAACCACAGGAAACTGAGACGCCATCAATATACACAGCAATGTAAATGTTAGGAGAGATATCACTATTACTGCTTGGAGGCTGTTTTGTAAATTCTGGAATAGAAAATACATTGATTAGAACAGGGTTCAAATACAAATGAATGACTAAATCAACAATATATTATCTATATATTGATAGAGTAAAGTATGCCTGTCGATAGAGAAAGTACAGAACGTTGGGTGGTCGTTCGAGAGGGGTCCAACTGTAGATGAGCCAAAACTCAAACAATTAAAGAAGTTATATTGTTTGGTAGGGCACTGAAAATTAGGAAAAAGCGCGCAACTGTCAACAATTTAAAGCATGACGGGTGCTAGACCGCCAGGTCGCCGTAACGCAACTGTCATTGAGACAGTTAATGGGCCGGGGTCGGCCGGCGTACGCCTAGTTATTTTGGACATATCTTATTTTTGACAAACGCTGAGTTTGAAGAAAAAAAACTTCTACTTGAGATGACTATTAACTGTGTTACAGCTTCCGGTAACCAGGTTTAGGTCATCATCACGGAAGTTATAACCCTAATAAAATCACGTTTTCGATGGATTATCTACTTATCATTAGTGTTCTAAGGTTCTGGAGTATGAGTTCCAGTGATTTCTATGATTGAACATTTAACTTCCATAGGTTATGTTTTCATTTCCGTCCCAGTTTGCCTAACTTGACGAACTTTTTTACAAAATTTTTAGTAGGTATCTTCGGTCTATAATCAGTATCAAATGTCATATCTTTCATTTCAAGCTTACTATCTTTGTTGATATAATAAAATAAGACACTTTTACTTTGTTTTTTTATGATAAATAGATCTGTATTTCAAATAGGAGAAACCTAATATAAAGTCCACAAATTCAAAAAATAACAATAAAAAATTATGTATTACAAATTTTTTACTTATTCTTGAATATTTATGTATGCAAATATTTATTTGAATAATATTCAAACATTTCTCATGAAATTTTACAAGCTATTTTTGAATTTTACAAGTAGACTAATATTTCTTAAAGATTCAGGTAATTTGTTGATGATGAATTCACTGTACTCCTTCTGTTTACTCTCAAAATATGGAAAGTATTCCGATTTCTAGTTCCATAAGAATGAACGTCATGCTGATAAACCAAATATTTCTAAAAATATAAAGAAGCTAAGATGTTTGAGATTCTAAATATGAAGACCCTTGTAAGTTAATGAAGACGTTCAGTAACACAAAACAATTGCAAAGTTATTTGCATAAAAATGACAGAGGTGTATCGATTTGATTTCAAAATAATTCGCATGCCACTCCTTTGCAATTTTTGTGATTGATTTTTTTTGTCAAGATCTAATATAAGCAATATGGAAGCACAGTAATCAAAATGAGGTTGGATTATAGTGTTGTATACAGTGATTTTAGATTCAGTTGAGAGAGATTGGGCAATTCTGGAGAAAAATTAGTTTTTTTGGTATTTTTTTGTTGATAAATCCAAAATGACTATCAAAAGAAAGGGTATTAACTAACATGGAACCCAAGTATTTCATTATATTTAGTTTACCATATTTATATTGAGTCGTAATTATCACCCTTGTTGTAATGGAGAAATTCAATTTGAGTTTATTTACCCTCAAATATATATGGTAATATCTTTCAAGACTGTGTTGATAGGAAAAAGCAGAAATTAATTATCTCAAGTATCTACAAAAAATTCTGATTCTTCATCATACGTTTCCCTCACATATTTTGGTACCGTAAGTGAAAGAAGTGCAGACATTTTATTGAAACAGTTTAAAAGTTAGCTTCAAACCTCAAATTAAAAATTGTCCTATTTTTTGTTAAATGTTAAAGATAAAACAAATAACTTCAATAAACCTGGGGTTTATAAATTAACCTGTTCAGAGTGTGATATCTTTCAGATCGGTAGATCTAGTCGTAATATAGAGGTTAGATTTGAAGAACATATTCGATCTTATAGACTTAATGAAACAGATTCATCTTTCTCTAACCATATTTGAGAAACAGGGCACAATTCTACAAATTTAGATGATGGTAAAATTCTACATAACCAGAGTTAGATGTGTACTAGAACATTCTATTTGATGCCTTGATAATGTAAAATTTCCAGTAATTTCCTTGCGTCGTCCTAGTATACCTCCGCCTTATAATTTCCTTATCACAATATTAACTCTACCTCATTAACCAATTTCAATTATACGATTCTAATAAGATATTTCCCCAACTGGAACCCCATTTGTTGACTGTGTCTTATATTGTACCATGAATAACCAAGATTATTCAGATTTTCATACATTACTATCGTTTGAAGATGACAAGCTAGTGTCGAAACTATTGTCACGATTTGTTTCTATAATATAAGTGATGAAAATTAGTAAAGTGTTTTATTTTATTATATCCTTCCACCATTGAGTTTTTAGTATCTTTGTGGTTAGGCGTTCGTGATTAAAAGCAAACAAGACGTAACACTAACAATCCGTGAAAGGTAAAGGTCACGTCTTTCATTAATCTCATATAGGGAAGTAGACTGCTCGAAGCTTTCATGTCTCATCCAGCCACACCGGAAGGATTGAAGATTCGTGCGAGAGGAAGGAGGAAAAAGCTACTGAGCTGAAATTTATGAACTTCTACTAGCAATTCACTATGTATTTGAATATACCATAACAAATTGCTACAAAGAAATAAAACCAGTCTGCCTCTTACGGGATACGAACCCAGTCCCTTTTCAAGTGCTAAGTGAGGGTGAGCAGAAACATTATAGACCACCGGCTTCGTCATAATCAGAAATATGGTGTTTCATTACATATTTCCCGAAGGTCGTAGGAAATATATCACTTTGAACTCTAAGGTGAATTCCAGTTGCCAATTCTGTCATCGAGATTGAACAGCTAAGATAAAATCCGTTGTCTCCAACATCATTGTTGGAATCCTCCTTTCTATCAGATAATGGGCTGTCATAGAGACAAGGTTATTACATAGCAGCTTAAATTACTCATGGTTGGTGAAAATCATTGATATTAGCATTTAGATTGGAAATTGTTGCAGTAGCTTAAGCTGTAATAGCAATGTTTATTGATATGATTTATACGTAAAGACATCTTATTATTAACATAATTCTGACGTTACATCACAATTTTCCTTCGTATGCCGAATAGCATAAATTTAATTAAACTTTTCAAATTACAGTCTGATGTTATTAAAATCTTGATACTGGCATGGGAACTATTTAATCAAAATTTTTTCGTGAAATTTCATCTTTGTATATATTGCGCGTTTCCATGACCTCCAACATTTTAAGCATCATGTCGTTTGTAATCCGAAATGAAATTAAATTGATTTATGCTAATTACATTTTGAAGTGACTGGGAAAGAATTTATCTATTTTTAAATAGTTTATTAGTAAATTTACGTACAAAAAAACATGAAATGTTTTCGATTCATTTTATCAGGTTTGCTATCCGTCATTTGTATAATGCAATCTGTGCTCATGCAGTTGTGTCAATAGAGAGTGAAAATATGAATATGGATAATTTTGCACTGACTGATATAAGCATGTCTCTATTGATAAGAAATAATCACCCTTATTGACTTAAAATACTATTAAACTACTGCGGAACTTTCGGCTACCACGTAGTCATCATCAGAGTAAACTAAATTATAACTCAAAATATTACCCTCAGCTGGAGATCATCCCTCCTAAATTACCTAGATATTGGTGAATGTAGTGTGTTTTAAAAGTGATAAGCTTTCTTGAGAAATTGTGTGACCTGTATTCAAAATATGTTCGGCTACCGCTGATTTTTCACCATAATTTTTTTTTATATGGGCTTTATATGAGTTAAAATGTTCCTTCTAGTTTGACCCACATAGCATTTTGAACACGACTCACAATTGATTTTCTAAGTCTCGAATTTGTCGAAATCAGAAACTTTATCAAAGATTGCCCAAACGGTGTTTTAGCTTGTTCTTACATCTATAAACTGGTTGTATTGCAAATTTTGGAAACAAACTATGGAATTTATTAATTACTGAAGAATGAGAAGTGAACCTTTGGAATTTTATTGGCGTAATTTGAAGGTAATGCTTACTGTCTACAGAAATTTTACTTACTATATTTTTTATTAATTTCTCTACAGATATATTTAATGTGGGGGGAACACTGTTTCTTCTAATATTCCATATTAGTTCGATTGAGCATACACGTATTTCTTATTAATTTTGAAAACCTACTGAAACATCCTGTTTTCTGTAAGTTTTTTCGTAATATATATTATCGTCTATCATAAAATTTTGAATGTCTGCTTTGCTGATTTTAGAACTAGGCAACATTTTCACTTGGCAATTTTCAACCCAATCTTCAAAAAGTTTTGCTTAGTATCTTGGTGGTGAGAGGAATCTGTTATGTTTTCAGCTGAAAGCAACAGACAGTTCGGAACAAATCCATTTTTTGGTTTTCTGATGTATTATTTTCATTCTTTTGCGTTTATTTGAAGGAGCTGTAGTTTGGCATCATTTTGAAAAATCGTTTTATCTTATTTTCGCACTGTGATATGCAAGACCCATTTTAAGCAAAATTCTCCTCAGACTTGAAATGCTACAGGAAATATTTGTTCCGTCATTGGTCAGCCTATTTTTTAGGAAAACCAGCGTAGGTACAGATTGTTCTCCTTGTTAATAGAAACACATCAATTTCGTCTGTACTTCTTTATGTGCCACAGTCATGTTGCTTTCTTCTAGGAATAATAGGCTTTGATCATCATCATCATCATCAATTGAGGGAGGCTTAGCAGCCAGATATACCTAGGCCGCTTAGTTGGGCCCATTGTGCACCCTGTGTTCAGAAGTTTATTCTATTCTAGCAGATTTGTGGCCCACCAGAAACCTAGAATATTGCTAATGCCATCATTAATTTTTTCTGGAATCAGTTTTGCTTCGCCGATGTAACGGTGCCTCAGGGAGACAAAACAGGGCTGATCTGATATAGGATTATCTGCGTTGCCCATAGTATGAAGGCGTTTATTAAGACTACAGTGACCAGTCAGGATTCCAGTAATCTCTCTGATGTCCCTTCTGTTTAGAGAATGAAGTTTTTTTCAGAGCCTAGGCACAGACTAAGCCTGCTTCATACGTGGTAATTCTCGAAGAAAGTCAGATCACTTGATGTGACTCTAGATGACTTGGAAAGCTCCCAGGGCCTACAGGCTATCTGTGCAGATATATATGGGCCTATTTACAGAGTCAAGTTTTCCATGGCACCCACCTAATAAACTCTGCAGTAATCAATTAGAGCCACTGAGATAGTGACCTTTGACATTTGTAGAAACGCTTCCGCTTCAGAAGTCTGACCTACCTTGAACCCGTCTGTGAACCATACGAGCCCACCTGGTGGCAGTAGGGCGAGAGTTTCGTTGCTCCTATAATAATAGGCTTTAGTACTATATCCTTTAGCGAAGATAAAGAAGTCTTGTCAAAGTAGACGTAAGAATTAAAATCTCTTCTCAGCAATGATTGACATACATTTCCAATTATTTGTTTAGCATCTGGAGATAAATGCTTTCTTCTGAAAGTGACACTACAAGATGCCACACTATCAGCATAAGCTCAAGGATGCCACATTCTAATACTAGTACAGCAAGAATCACTCGCCCGAAAAACAATAAGAACTAAAAATATCAATTTCAATTCCATATTTATATTATTAGTTATATAATACCTCCGAACGGGCTATTTCTACCTACTTAAAATGATATAATTAGGGTTGCAGGTAAATAAAATTTGTATATAATCCGGCTCTGCCCGAAAGGTTGGTAAATTTGGTGCCTTTTATGGCCAGAGGGGTAAAAAGGTCAATGATATAATATCAACAATACTGTATTTTAATAAATCATTTTCCGTGCTTGTAATGCGTAAATTACTATTAAATTATCACTCTGAGGGATAACCTCATTGTTGAGTATGATATATGAACTCCTTTATGATTTCTGGATGTGGTGTGGACCGATTTAGCTTCGTTGGCTTCAATGCCATATCGAGTAATAGATTTCTCGAACTTTACAAAAGTTACCGGGAATGTTAAACTACTTGAGTACCAGGGGGCGGCAACAATGCTGTTCATTGTATGTATTTCTTAGTGCGACATCTAGTAGATGGCGTTAGATATTTCGCTTCTCTCCAGCATTCTGTTAGTGGGTTAATTATAATGTCGATAGAACGATCGTTCAGTAACATTGCAAACTTTCTTCTCGTTTTCTTGGCGAGCTCAATGAGGGAGTGAAATATCTGTCCAGAACTATTCGATCTAGACTAGAGAGATTTTATGAATGTTATCTGACAATACATTCAATTCTTGATTGTATTATCAGTTTTTTTATTAAGTTATTAACATAAATTGCAAGAATTCCTTGCAAATATTCGAAGCTTAATAATCAAATGAAGCCTTCGACTTTATGTAAATTCATGATAAAATTGAGAACGAGATTAAACTTTGGCCACATTCACTGAAGTGTTAAGAAAAACGAATCATGAATTTCAATCCAAAAGAAGGGTCAGTTACAAATTCTACTAAGAGTTTTCCTCTAAAGTGAAATTCCCTTCTGAAACTGATACTAAACTTAGGTCCACAACTCGTATTACACGACACGTTTTAGTTAAACCGTGCTTGTCGTCTTCACAAAATCCAACAAAGGTGATTTTCATCCGAGTGTGAATTGTGTCGAGCAAAATCATAGCCGTACCATTAATACGAAGTACTTACCTGGGGCTTATAAGCGACCGTGATCGCAAGATTAAATCGGGCTTACGGTAAACAATATGTATAGAGGACAGCAAGGCCAATCGATGGTATTACTCTGCGAATCCTCAACAAAGCGGATTACAATGAATACGGTAACAGCATAGCAAATAAGACATAAAGGGAGTACGTGCCGGCATGTATTTATCATAAAAATCCTTCGCGGTATGAAAATGCGGAGGCAATTTGCAATGCAGAAGCTTTGCATTACATGATCCATTAGCTGATAATTATATCGGCCTTTGGAGTATTAACAATTATATATAAATTTTCGGGAAATAGGTCACGCTGACACATATGCTTATTATTTTCGTCTTTACGTACGTTTCGGTCGCCCGGCCATTATTAGAACACGTATCGATGTCTAAGACGGGATTTCCTAAAATTAATTGTATCAAACACAAAGCGTCCTTATCGCATTAATTTCAATTTAAAATGCCCACGTCTCCGAAACGAACAGAAACACGGATAATCGAAATGGTAATTTATTCGATTACTCGTGTTTCTCAGCTTCGATTAAACTATAGATTAGAAATCAACAAAGCAAAAATCAGGGCCAAATGACTACAAAATAAAGCAGTCATCAAATCCCAACAAAACTATGTGGGATTTAATCAAGATCAACAAAAGATCAAATAGTTCAGTTTCAAAATGTAATATTGATGCAAACAAATTCAATGAATACTTTGCAACTATTCCACGTAAAATTGTTAATTCTACTCCAATGAATGTTCCAAACGGTGTCGGACTATTCTGTAAAAACATCCCACAACATTCGAAGTTTGCATTCACTGAAGTCACATTTATACAAGTTAGAGATGTAATATGTTCCTTAAAAAATAGTTCCTCCAGAGACTTTTATGGATTGAATATTTCACTGATAAAAAGAAACATTAATAGTATTGTTTATCCACTTACAACTCTCATTAATAGATGCCCCAAGGAAGGAATTTATCCAAACTGTCTGAAAATTTCCAAGACAATTCCACTCCTTAAAAAGAGTGATATTTCTAGAGTTGAACATTATAGACCTATATCCCTTGTTCCCGTTTTTTCAAAAATTATTGAGAAATTGATGTGTGCACAAATTATTGGTTATTTTGACACAAATAAATTATTTACTAATCATCAATATGGTTTTAGGAAGAAACTTGATGCAATAATTGAGTTCGTAGGCAATGCTGTAAAATGTTTTGAAAAAGGGGATTATTTTCTTGCAGTTTTCTTAGATTTATCAAAGGCTTTTGATTGTGTGTCTCATTCCCTTCTCATGGAAAAGCTTGAGACCATTTTGATGATCTTATACGATCATATCTCACAGACCGCCAGCAGTATGTGTATGTAAATGAAACCTGGTCCGAAATGAAAATAATTGATATTGGAGTTCCTCAAGGCTCTAGAATTGGGCCTCTACTTTTCTTGATTTTCATTAATGATTTTCCGGATTATCTTGCTGACATCTTATCCATACTTTTTGTTGATGACACTGTGGTTTCTGTTTAGTATGAGGCATGTTGACGACGCTAATTCAAAATTTCTAGGTGTGTATTTGGATTCGCGCCTTACCTGGAATGTTCATATCGACCATCTTGCAGAAAAAGTTTGTAAAAACGTATATCTTTTACGTCGATTGTCTGGTTCTGTTTCATCAAATGTACTTAAAACAGCATATTTTGGTCTGTGTGAGTCTCAATTCAGATACGGTATCATTGTTTGGGGAAATTGTGGTGAAATTCACAGAATTTTTAGTCTACAGCGAAGAGCAATTAGAATAATAGGTAACATTAACTATAGAGCTTGTTGCAGAAGCACATTCTTAAAACTGGACATTTTAACAGTACCTGGCCTTTCTATTTTTGAATGCTTATCGTATGCTCACAAAAATGCTGAATTTGTCAGTTCAAATAGCGACATGCATTCGCATTATACCAGACATAAGGATGATATTCATTTGCCATTTTTCAGACTCAGCAGGTCACAAAACGGCCCGAATTTTCTTGCCTTCAAAATTTTTAACAGATTATCGATATGTATTCGTAGTCTTCCATTTAACAAATTTAAAATTGTGATTAGATCTTACTTAGTAAAAAATGTATCGTATAAAATAGATGATTTTTTTAATCTAAATTTTAATAATTTGTTAAGTGACTGATTTTGGTTTTTTATTAACTTGTATTTTGACTTTTATCTGACCTGTGCAAATAATGCTTATATTATATTAGCACCAAATAAAGTACTCTACTCTACTCTACTCAGCCTTATCCATTACATATGGTCTCGAGCAGTCAATTAATGAACCAACACGGATCCCTGATAACGATTATCATTATGCCAATAAAATTGATCTCACGAACCAGTCCAAAACCTTCACGCCCAGTTTGGCCGACTGGGACTGTCTTCGCATGTTTTTCTACCGGTTTCCTTGGAGAAGCTTATGGTTTGAATCTGATTACCCAATTCATTGTGCCACAGAGATCTAGGATATCACCAAGCTAGGAATGGAGACTTATGTACCCCATATCATTGTCAGCTAATGAACGATGGTTCAAAAAAATCTGTTCTAGAGCCGGCGCTTCAAAGCAAACAGCATACCGTCGTTGGCGAGGTAGCCCATGTCTGGAAACCAGAACAGAATATGCTGAAGTCTGAAATATGTGCAATGAAACAATAAACGTCTCGAAAGAGGCATATAATGACAAAATAAGCTTATCGAATGCCCTAGTGGCTTATGTTTGTGTAGGACTTTCGCCAAAGCAATTGGTAGAAATTCCACTCCCTGTCCATTCGCTCCTCTAACCAAAGATAATTGCATACTGGCTACTACACCACAAGAAAAAGATAAGTCCGTCATTTATATTGTTTGTGAATGGAAAGCATTTGGGTGTTTCTCTAATCCTGAAATGAACTGTACCTCTGAAACCGCAATAGGTCGATCGATATGTTCAGTCGTTAAGGGACAATAAAGAAGCTATAACGTGCCCTTGTCGCTTTTCTGTAGATTGCTTACTGCGTAAGCTTCGAATCCTCGGGCGCCAGATTTTTACCAAAGGTTAACTCCTTTTTGAAGACTTCTGCTAGGGTCCTCTCCACAAGGCTCGTCACTATGTTATCTATAGATAGCCTTGTCCCTAGGGTAGCTACAGTGAAGTATAACCAGAGTCCAATGGGCAGAAAACAGTATCGAAATTGTAGGCTTTAATTACTATTGATACCTGGTTATAACTTAGCTCGTTAAAGATGGAGCAGAAATAATTTAATAAAACAGGGAATTCCAAATATT
Organism: Endomychus coccineus; assembly: GCA_958510875.1. Taxonomy (NCBI): domain Eukaryota; kingdom Metazoa; phylum Arthropoda; class Insecta; order Coleoptera; family Endomychidae; genus Endomychus; species Endomychus coccineus. The sequence goes on from OY294067.1 coordinate 290,305,635, forward strand.
AAAATATATAATGATTTGAACAAGTACACTTTCAGAATAATCAATTTAAATGCAATTGAACGGTATTATTTCACAAAATTACACCCAGACGGAAAATGTAATGAAGCTCAAACGGTAAATGAAAACTCTTTCAAGATATCAACTCTACGACAAGTTCGTTCACTAAATTTAATTCGGCGGTACGGGATCGGTTGATGAATGATTCAGAATGATCAATTTGCGGAAAAATACGAATCAAACAGGTCTCAGCGTAATGAGCGGTATGCGGTAAATCTTAGATAGCAGCACTAATAAAGGGAATGTTCAAATCACACTACGATATATTCGGTTATTAATTCGGTTTGTTCGGAAAATATTGTTTGCACTAGTTTTCCGATTGTACGATATCAGATTTTACTATTTTCGGTTAATTACTCTAATTGAGTTTATTCTGTCATCTCACCCACCCTTGTACTAACTTTCACGGAGTACCCGGTAATTGTGTGACAGTATTAGATTTGATACACTCTACAGATTCGGAACCTAGACAATTAGGGTTTATACTTCCGGGGTGACACAGTGTGCACAAACCCTAACTATCACATCTGCAATAACCCCTATATCCACGGCCGAGGACTTCTCATAGTATTAAGGGAATTATTACGATTCTCAATCACACAATCACACAACCACCCTCAGCTTATACTTCTGGAGTGACACAGTGTGCACAAGCCGTTGGTGGTTTGGTCGTCTCAGGATATACTTATACTTCTGGAGTGACACAGTGTGCACAAATATACCAAAGACGCCCCTGTCGTTCAAACATACACACTCTGTACACACCACACAATTACTTGAATATTTCAATTCACGCGCGAATTCAAATCGTACGCGATTCGACCTATGACTAGGATAAACTCAAATTCACCAATTCAAATTACTGAATACTACGGAACTCAGGTATCGTACAAACGTTCACCAATTACAATAACAATCATAAATTACGGAAATCAATATATCGTAATGCTCAAAAATATAAACTATTTGCTATCATTTACCTTTTTGTAAAATTCACAAACACAAACGGAACACTACTGTTATTTCACAGCTTTTAAATCTATGACTCACAATTCAAAAAAAAAACACTAGAGAGCTACTTTACTGATTTAAATCAAAAACACAAGAGAGCGATCTTTCGGTCGTCACGGCTTTTATATCTTTTCCGAGGTTCCGGACAGGTCTGCTCCACCAAATCCTTATTTTTGTGCCAATAGTTTTTACTTATGCCCCGAACAATGGTTAAAAGTGACGCTACTTTTTAGATCTAAAATTCGCGCTCATGATATCACACCAGTTCTTCCCTGCGGAGTAAACAAGTGTTATCGGAGTTTTTAGGTTGTTCGCCCTTTTTATACATAAGACTGCACAAAGTTTGGTGTCTTAATTGGCCAGCCCCTGTTTTTGCAACATGTTTTTATCGGAATGAAATGCAATTTTGAACGGGCGTGAATTAGATTCATCTATTTGAATAATTATACTTATTTCAAATTACGGAGATTTAGAAAAGTGGCAATCACGGAATACACATTCGGAATTCATTCATATCTATTGAAATAATGAACTGTTCAAACTGAAATTACATGTAACATCCGTATTTATTGCCTGATCTGAATTAAATAATCTTTCGAAATTTAAGCTTCGTTACAAAGCAAATCTCGTCGATCAATAGTCGAATAATGGAGGATTTGCCCAAGGAAAACGTTTCTGTAATTAAATCACTACCTATTTCTTCACGATCGGATATAAAATAAATTTCAAACTACCCCAATAAATAACAATTAGAACTTACCCTCATAAACCTTTCTGGAAAAAATCTATAATATGTAATTACTCAGTCATTAGAAACATGCAATGTAACGAAATAAAGCAACTGAGTGGTTAATTAATTGTTCAAAATTCAGACGTCTATATTATCCTTAATGATCAATTAACTGTCTCCCAGAAATAACGATGTAACAATTCCCCGTTTCCTCCCAGCAGTATCACTTCAAAATATCGATTGCGCCACTACTCCCCTTTTCGTTAATGTTCATGATTAACTATTATTACACAAGGCAGCATTCTCAAATACACTATCCTGGAATATACTGGATGTCCGGAAATTCGTATGGCAAATTTCAGGAAGTGTATGTCCGGAAATGCTTCACCTATAAAGATGGGAGCTAGAAGTTTGCTTACGTTTTATATCTCAGGAACTATAATATGCCAATCTTTCAGTCTCGATAATTTAACTATTATCGATGCAAGAATTTTTTATACGGTACGCGTCTACGAAATCAGGAGCGGTGCTACGGGGCACATGCAATACTTTTACTGCATCATTTTATTTTATATCAACCATATTTACAGTTTTTTTGTGTTAATTTTGCTCAAAAACAGTATTCTGAAAAATGTTGTCAGACGAACCGTTTTCGAGAAAAACTGATTTGAAAATGGTAGAGTAATCTCTTATAGTCCAGGCTGTGAACCGGGATTTTAGCTATAATAAAAAAAAACATGTAAGTTCGAATAAAAAAATTTCTTTTGCATTAGCTGCAAGAGGTTCTCAGGATCATTCATACACCTTGAAACTTGTTGGGAACCCCAACCCCACCCATTGGGGGCAAAAATAGCCCGAAATCTCCCTCAAATTTGCAACATGCCAAGTCTTGAATTGTATTTTCTACAAAAAAAGGTATTTTGGCATTTCGAGTGCACCTAGTAAGTTTTTTGGGTCTCTGAACACGAATCCGGTGACATATTTACTTGCAATCTATTGTAGGGGTGGTAAAGTCGAAAAAATTGGCCAATTTTGCACCCCTAATATGTAATTTTGCAATTTACGTGTTTTAGGCATTTCGATTGCACAAAGGGGGTTTTTTGGGTCTCTGAATACGATTCCGAAGCCAGATTTACTTGAAATTCATCGTTGAGGTGGTGAAATAGACAAAATTGGCCAATTCTGCACCCCTAATATGTTATTTTGCAATTTACGTGTTTCTGTCATTTCGAGTGCACCAAGGAGGTTTTCTGGGTCGCTGAACACGAATCCGAAGTCAGATTCACTCGCAATTCATCGTTGAGGTGGTGAAATCGACAAAATTGGCCAATTTTGCACCCTTAATAAGTTATTTTGTAATTTACGTGTTTTTGTCATTTCGAGTGCACCAAGGGGGTTTTTAGGTCGCTGAACACAAATCCGGTGAGAGATTTTCAACATCATTTTTCAGCGTTGCTTATGGAGGGATTATTAAGTATATCAACAAAAAAAAAGATTATATCTTCTTCATTTCATTAATTTTCTAATGATTTATACATTTATATAGGCTCTATAAAATTATTTAGACATTGTCAATGTTAACAATAAAGTATCTACCTTATCAAAGCGGTTTATTCTTCTCCAAACAAAATTATCAGTTGATCTGCCCCCTTCTGTGGATGGTATAAAACAACATCTAAAACGCGTCTACATTCAAGTGCATACTTGGATGGGATATTTTCAGAATTCCAATGGTGAGCTGCAATACACAAATTGGGGAAGGGAAATACAGGCGGGTGAACTCAGTCCTGTCCGAATGACAGAGGTACCAGCACCAGAACAAATATTAAATATAATTTCGTGTGGATGTAAAAAAGGATGTGGTAGATCATGCGGCTGTCGGAAGAATGGAGTACGATGTACAGTGAACTGTACATATTGCAAAGCTTATACTTGTACCAATGTTGACACCGACACGTCTGCCAATGATGAGGAAGATGATGATCCACAATTATATGATATTATAGATTTTACCAACTGCGAAGATGAAGATGAAAATGAAGATGGAGATCAACGTGGTAATAATAATAGAGGCGAGCCAATTCTTGAAAATGATGATTCTGATGACGAATATTGAGTATTGTAAATAATTGTATAAAAAATAAGGTTAAGAATAAAAAAAAGTGTAGTTAATGAATATTTGTGTTCTTTTTCAAACAATTACTAATATTCCTATCCTCAATATTGAAGAAGGAGAAAACTCCGAAGTAATTTTAAAATGCATGAATAATAAAAATTAAGAAGCTTGTCAAATTAGCCATTTTTGTAAATTACCCACTCCTACGAGATATTCGAGTAAATCTGGCTTTGGAATCGTATTCAGCGACTCAAAAAACCTCCTTGGTGCACTCGAAATGATAAAAACACGTAAATTGCAAAATAACATATTAAGGGTACACAATTGGCCAACGATGAATTTCAAGTAAATCTGGTTTCGGAATCGTATTCAGCGACCCAACAAACCTCCTTGGTGCATTCGAAATGCCTAAAACAAGTAAACTGCAAAATAACATATTAGGGGTGCAAAATTGGCCAATTTCTTCGATTTCACCACCCCTAAAATGGATTGCAAGTACATCTGTCACCGGATTCGTGTTCAGCGACCCAACAAACCTCCTTGGTGCATTCGAAATGCCTAAAACAAGTAAACTGCAAAATAACATATTAGGGGTGCAAAATTGGCCAATTTTGTCGATTTGACCACCCCTACGATGGATTGCGAGTAAATCTGGCCACGGATTCGTGTTCAGCGACCCAAAAAACTACTAGGTGCACTCGAAATGCCAAACTACCTTTTTTTGTAGACTTGGCATGTTTTAAATTTAAGAGAGATTTCGGGCCATTTTCGCCCCCAATGGGTGGGGTTGGGGTTCCTAAGAGGTTTTAAGGTGTATGAATCATCCTGAGAACCTCCTGAAGCTAATGACACAAAAAATTTTCGATTCGAACTTACATGTTTTTTTTTTATATTTTCCGGTTCACAGCCTGGACTATTATTCAAAATAATAAATAATTAGCTCAACAGAATAAATAGTCAAAGGAAGGTTTAAAACTTTAGGGTGACAATTAAATCTTGCTGTCAATAGCTGTCAGTTAACTTTTAGTTTTGCCATAGCTTTATTTGCAAAATTTAGTGCTTCCAATCATTAGCATCAAAAAAGACAAGTGTTTTCAAATCTTTGCTCTTATATCAGAGTACACATTTTCTGAAATGGTCGATATTCATCTCATGTACGGGAAAGCAAATGGTTGAAGCTATCAGACTTCACCAAGAAGCATTTCCGAATCGTGGAGCTCCCTCCAAAAATTTATTTGCTCGATTACATTAACGCTCAAGAGAAAATGGCAAATTTTTGTCACAAATAACCAATTGTGGCAGAAAGCCTACCACTAGGAATGCACATGGAGAAGCATGTGTTTTAAATAGTGTGTCCGCTAAACCCAGCAATTAGTACCAGGAGATTGGGATTGGTGGAAACTCACCTAAGAGTGTTGTAGTAAAAATGTTGAATGAGCAGTTGTTGAAGCCGTATCAGTCACAACACCTTCAACCAATTAAACCGCAATATTTTCAAGATCGATTAGATTTTTCCCAATGATGCAATTTAACATCCAGCAAAACTGTCATAACCTTAAAAAAATGTTCTTCACTGATGAAACCGCCTTAACGTGGGAAAGAATTGAGAATTTGCACACACAAATGTTAATTTACTGGGAATTGCATAACGTTACTCGACAAATAATGGAATGCATATTGTACCTCCTTCAAAAAGCTCGAAGAAACAAACAATTATGGAATTGTTATTGATTCAGTAAAAGTAAACTATCTATTCAACAGAACGCAGCATTAAACAAGTGGTCATCCAATAAATTGTACAATTCCTTCACCGGCAGGAACAAGGAAGGGTTCTTCAAAGAAGATTGTATGTAAATGTTCAGTTGTGCTCACAGTAAGCATTAAATAGTTAATGAGGGCAAGGACTTTGGATCTTGGAGAGACATGTAACTATAACTTCAAACATGCTGTCATGCTCCTTCCCTACTAGGTACACACCTATTTGTAGATGAAAATGGTCTTGCCTTTCTGTAACACGACGTTTGCAATAAAAAAAGAATAATATTTAGTTACCAAACTGGTGACAGTTTCTAGAAGTCACAAAGGAGAAAACTACAAATTAGTGAGAAATACGCATAAACAAAGTTGCTGTAACGGTAATTATGTAGCCTCTGGTGACCACAAATTACTGAGTTACAAACTTGGGACATTGCTGCTTCAAGATCATTTGTGTGAAGTAGGAACTTGTAAACGTAAATTTCATTAAATTATCCCACGTAATTCATACCTGTCCAGAGGGCGAAGCGACCTGACGCTGATGCAATGATTAATCTTCTCGAAGTCCCTTACTTGCAAGTTTTATTTATAAATTTTGTCGTGTAACTGCTAAGTGAATTTCCATGTCAAAATACAAAGATAAAATTGAACACTACTATGTTGATATCTTGAATGGTTAACTTCAGCAGATAGTTAACCTTGAAAATTATTGCCTTTCGGATGGAATCCGAGTCGCAATAGCACTACTTGATGCTGACGTTTCGCCAAACATTACAGGAGGAATCTTCAGGCTTAAGGCTTGAACTGGAACAGATTCTTCTCGTTTCTGTAGCAGTATTTATTGTAGAAAAAAACGTTTATGCTACATAGTTCACTGCATTTATTCATTATTATTATGGGTTTCAAAATGTTGGGAAGGTAATATCCTGAGTTACAGTTTAGATTATTTGGATATTTTAGGATTTCTATCGCTTCAAAAAATTTTCGCTGATAGAAATTTGGGTATTTTCGAAAAGGATTTAATGAAAAGTTTCAAAGTTGGGTTCCGCAAGTGCAGATCTATTGGTGTCGCGAAGCCTTGTAATGCGCTAATGTTCTTTCATATGGGTAGCTACTGTATCCTGTTTCACCAATGTAGACTTCACCGCAAGAATAGGAATGCTATAAGCTCCTTCTAAATGGAGAGCAGGAAGGGTTACTTTAATAGGTTTGTGAAAGTGAGATAGTTTTGGGGGTATGAAAAAACGAGTAGATATATCATGTTTCATAAGGATTTTGGAAATTCGATCTGTTATTTTTCCAATACATGGGTCGAAATATCAAAGTTGTTTCTAGCTTGTTTTTTGATTCTGATTTGTGCAACTAGATTCAGCAAGATCTCAGTTATTAGTAATCTTATAATTTAATAGAAAGCAGAGTTTTTGGCAAAACTTTTGACAACAATTTGAATACTTCAAAAGATACACAATGCATACATAATGATGAACAATGACTGATAGTCAATATACAATAAATATCAAAAATTGTTATCAGAAGCCCCTAGAACAGAAACTAAGAGCATTTACATTATCCATAATAATATCAATGGTGTTGAAATGAGTACTCCAAATAAAGGCCTGAATTTTGCAATTGATTCTAAGAAATTACGTACGGAGGATTTAATCAAGATATTGAAAATACGAATTCTTCTCTCAACTTTCAAGACAAAGCTATTATTCCTAACCAGTGCAAGAAAATTCTTTCTTGAACATTCAAATAAATAATATAAAAGCATATCCAATAATTTCAATAATAATAATTTTACCAAAACCGTTATTACTTGAAAGCAGATGAATAAAATGCCATTTAATTATGTGCAAAGAGGATTCTAACAATTCGATGAATATAATGTTGAATGATGGTTCCTATGAACAGATATGAAGAAACATTTTATCTGAATGCTTTAAATCAGTAAATCAAACATTAAAATCAGGTGCTGCTGTAATCTCTGATAGTCTAAAATACAATCCTAATCTTCCTTAGCTGTATTGGTTACATTAAATTCAAAAACCTTGTATGATACCAATCATTTCGAACATTAATTGTATAAAAGTGCACTTTCTCTAAAAAGCAAAAACTACATTTTTAGTATGGTGAATATAGCGATAGCATGATAGGTCTCTTAGTGAACTTTGTGACATTCTGTATATCGAAAACTCACTCACACCTATAGATACCTCAATGATCTTTCCCACCAGCTGAAAGCAATCTGTCTCAATCCTTAAAATCAGAATGAAAACATCTTTCATCTGTTTTATTATCAAACAATTTATCCCATTACAACATTCAAAAAGCCATAAAGAAATACACTTCGCCTAAAATTTCATATCAACGCAAAGCCCCCCGCCTGCTTTATCCACGGCCTATCTTCCATATATTGAAAATATAACAGATCGAATTTCCAAAATCCTCAAGAAACATAATATTTCTACTCGGTTTGCCACACTTCCAAAATTATCTTAGTTTTACAAACCTATCAAAGATTCCCTTCCTCCTCTTCACTTAGAAGGTGTTTATAGCATTCCCTGTTCTTGCGGTAAGGTCTACAATGGTGAAACAGGTCGTACAGTAGCCACTCGTGTGAAAGAACATGAGCGCTGTACAAGGCTTCGTGACACAAGTAGATCTGCACTTGCGAGACACAAGTTTGACACTAATCATCAAATCCTTTCCAAAAATACTAAAAGCAGGATCGGGTGTCAGAACGGAATTAACCACCGGAATAAAGGCAGTGAACTGAGTAGCGTGGAGGATTTTTCCTACAACAAATATAGCTACAGAAACCAGTAGATTCAGTTTCAGTTCAAGCCTCAAGCCTGCCGTGAAGATGCCACCTGTGATGGTTGGCGAAACGAAGACATCAAGTCGCGCTACTGTGACGCGGAAGCTATCCGGAAGTCAAGATTTTTCTTGATAGGTCTTGTAGGTCTTACCACGTAAAAGGACGGAGAACTCGCTTATCCAACTCCCAGGGCAGATTTCGCGGAAGACGAATTCGTTTTGTTTCTATGAATCAATGTGTCTCGACCATACAATAAAACAAACCCCTATGCTATTGTTACGATCGAGCGGTCGACTTTTTGGCCATTCCTTATATAGTGTATCCACACACTCTTTTATAGTTTATTCATTATACGAGGGCAAGATGAAAAGTTCCTGAATAAAGAACCAAGAAATGATTCATTTGGTCAAAAGTTATTTTATTTCTCAACATAATCTTCTTGTTGCCCAATATATACTTCGTCCAAAGTTTATCAAATTTTTTTGATACCTTCCAAATACTACGATTTCTGCAATCCTCCATAATAGGCGATTGTTCCGGCGATGACCTCATCGTTGGAGCCAAATCTCTTTCCTCCGAGCCGGTTCTACAAATTTGGAAATAGATGAAATCGCAGGGGAACAAACCTGGAGAATATGGTGGATGACGAACCAATTCGTTGCGCAATTCATGCAACTTTGCCATTGCGACTGAGGACCTGTAGATCGATGCGTTGTCTTGGTGGAAGAGCTTTTTTTCTTCGCCAAATGCGGCCGCTTTCGCTCCAAATCGGCATTGAATCGATCTAACAGCTCTACATAATATACGCGTGACCGTTATCAAGATAAGCGATATGACCAGGACAAATCCACTGTTTTGACTGTTCTTTGGCCTCTGGTATGTTGTGACGGATCCATGTTTCGCCCACAGTTACGAAACGAACCAAAAAGTCTTTCTTATCGCGCTTGAACATCGCGAAACACTCCTTTGAAGTTGTCACATGGTCGCGCGTGTTGTCATCAGGGAGCAAATGCGGCACCCATCTGGCAGATAGCTTTCTCATATCCAAAAATTTATGCAGAATGTTCCGCTCCCGTTCGGTTAAAATGCCCATAGCCTCAGCAATTTCGTGCACTTTAACTGGCCGATCGTCCAAAATCATATCATGGATTTTATCGACGATTTCTGGCGTTGTAACCTCAATTGGACTACCAGAACGTTCGCCGTCCATTGTGGTCATACCATCACAACGAAAATCAGTAAGCCACTTGTGAATCGTTGCAATCGATGCTGAAGTGTCCCCAAAACGTTTAACAAGCGATGCTCTGGTTTCAGTAATGTATTTTCCACGCAAGAAACATCAGTCTGAAAATTATAAGGCGTTCTAGTTAAAGTACCTTCATCACAAATGTCATATATGATTTTAGATTGTGGCGCCATCTGTTTTGTTTTACAGGGACTTTCCATCTTGCCCGTGGATGAGGGTACTATTACTCTATACAGTGTAATGCAAACATATTGTGTTAATAATTGTATAAACGAGTATACGTACCGAAATTATATGGAATTCAATTGATGGGCATTCTTACATCACATACATTTTCGTATGTGATTGTGACGGGAACCAATTTGCTAAACAATGCGGAAAGCAATTTCTCCAAAGGAGTTTTTCTAGCTCTGCAGTTGTATGTGAATTATGACCAACAATAACAAGTGAAATCAAATCGAATTGCTCTGCAATAAGTAACAACACAGCATTGTCGAGATTGGTATTTCGAAGGCAGCTTAATCGATATTTCCCTGGCACATTCCCTTAAATGTGATAGGAACATGAAAAAACTTGAAGATGGTAATTAACTTCCCACATTTTTATCTGAATTCAATATCATTCGATTACGTTTCAGAAGGAAAGGATGGAATACTGGAGCATTGTCAGAAGCTGAATATAGAACCGATATAATCCTTATCCGTTCTGCACACGATTAACTTCACAATAACTTTGGTTTAAGACGTAATAAAACAAGCGGAAATTTTATCGTGGATACATAATAAATTTGAATTTCGGAATATTTGTCATGCATGATGAAAAATACATATAAATTTATTCGTGTATATACCGACACGTTTCTATGGTAATTTAATTTGTATTTGCGCTTGAGGCCTAGCTTTCGATATTGCGCCCTTATAAAAAGAAATATATACAAATGAAACAATAATAATTTCTACATATTGTTAATTCATGAACAGCTTCACGAAAAAGCATAACAATATATTTTTTATCTTGGATAGCAGAAACAGTTTCAGTTCAAGCCTCAAGCCTATCCTGAAGATGCCACCTTTAATGGTTTGCAAACGACGGCGTGCTATTGTGACGCGAAATCCATCCGGAAGCCAAGAATTTTTGATATATTTTTTGGCTTTATTGATTGCTGGATCCTCTCACTATCCATATTATCTCTTGGAATTCATATGATACCTGAGAGAAGCTCCATGGGTTAACCTCAAGGATATATTCTGAGTCCTATTATTTTTAATGGCAACACTGCGGACATGTACAAGAGTTTCTCCCCAGAAATAGAATGAATTCAATAAGTAGACGATTTATAAGTCATATGTGAATTCCAAACACTGTATATGTGAACGAAAATACATGAATTTGAATGGAGCGGTCCCTTACTTTGTGATTGTCCATTTTTAAAGATAAAACAAGAAATTTTACTTTATCAAATATAAATGTTGTTACAGGGCTCTCTCTTCATGAATCTCTATATGACTCTACTTAAGGAATTTATGTTATTCCTAAGAAAAAAAAGGCGTAGTTTGCGTTCTCAGGATCACGACTATGAACTTTCTGAATGTCATAATCGTGATCAGCAAGTCCGAAAACCCCCGAGAGCCAGAATGTGTTTGTGTTGCATACTATAAAGAAAAATAATCTCTAGAAGATGACGTAGATAACCCCTATAACGGGTACCTAACTAACTATGGGTATATCAATTTTCATAAGTACGTAGTCATTTCTAGTGTGAAGTTGATGGTCTATGTACTCATAATTGTGAAAAAGTGTGGAAATGGAGAAAATATATCATAGTGATTTTTCGGATTTAGGTGAAATGTTCAGTCAAAGAGGAAAACTTCTCCTAGTTTACGAGAACTATAAGTATAAAGAACACAACAGAAAATTAGCTTCCGGAGAAACTAAGTGGAGGTGCATCAAAGATAAATGTCATACTTTGGGTGAGTCAAAAAGTCGAGTTATAACAAACCTGAGTGTGAATCATAATCATGAACCAGAACTAATAAATGTGTTGCAAAGACAAGTTTGAAATCATTGTTTGAAGAGAAAAAGCCGAAAGTGATATAACAGAAAAACCTTCCAAAATGATTAGAATGGAGCTAGCTAAAAATGATGTGTCTTTAAACAATTTGACAATAAGTAGTAATGTACAATGTGTTAGAAGGGACATATACACTGCACGTCGAAAATTGTTGCCAGCTTTACCGAAATCACTATCGCAGGTTCATGAAGCTTTGAATGAACCAACTGAAATGAAGACTTCCTAATTTGTAATGATTTATCCGAAAATTTAGTGATATTTAGCTGTAAGAGTAATTTGAAGTTTTTATGTGAATCAAAAATTATTTATTGGACGGTACATTTTCTTACTGCACAAAATATTTCACACAAATGTTTATGAAACATGGTTTTTTAAACGGCCATTATATACAATCAGTTTTTTGTTTATTAAAGGACATTGGTGAAAAACATATATGTAGGTTTTGCATATCAAAAATTAAAGAGTATTGTGATTATATAAAACTCAAATTTGTACCGAAAGAAATAGTAGTAGATTTTGAGATATCTATTCATAATGCAGTGTTAGAAATTTATTCAAATGCTGAAATTACTCGGTGTCGATTCCACTTAACTCAAGCACGGTACAGAAAAATTCAAAATCTAGGTTTATCAGAAGAATACCAAGACAAAACTTCTGAGATCGGAAAGTGGCTCCATTATTGTTTTGGTCTTTTATTTTTGGAACCAAAGGACGTTGACGATTTTCTTTTTTTTGAGCTCTACGAAGTTAAGCCAGTAGATGAAAGATTCGGAAAAATTTTCTGATTACCTTCTCGAAAATTATTTGATAGATAATACTAAATTTCCACCACATATATGGGCTGATGCCTCTGCTGCATTAAATAAAACAGCCAATGCTAGCGAATCGCTTCATTCCCATTTTAATGCATCCATGTACCAAAGGCATTCTCCTTTATTTATTTTTGTAGACGCACTTCTCAAAGTACAAACTGGAATCTATATTGAATGCAACAGTGTTAACGAAATTCATAAATTTAAAAATATAGCCAATGAGAAACGTCATAATTCTAAAATTATAGGATATAAAAATAGTAAGTTGTCCAAACTGCAATCGATATGCTTGAATGATATCGCATTATTACGCAATTAATTAAAATAGTACAGTGCAAATATAATTTTGAATATGTTCTTCCTATGTACCTATATGTATTATGCATATTTTAAATTAATAAATTTTGTTTTAATATTACATCAGTCTATTTTTTGCAAGCAGAGGGAGGTATTATTATTCATGTGCCGACTTTAAACATTTTAAAAGTGAATCTTTTAATCTCTGTGCCGAGGGAGGAATTATTATTCATGTGCCGAGTTTAAACATTTCAAAAGTGAATCTTTTAATCTCTGTGCCGAGCTTGACTATTTTTATTTTGTATACCTGAGACATGCGTCGAGTTTGCATTACCAGATATCCGGTCTTCTCGTGTACACAGGTATAGTAAGTAGTAAACATCATTAGCGACCTTTATATCCTCACTCGAACAGTTGACAAGTATTAAAAAATAATTTTTGATGAAATTCATCGAAATCCAGGGCGTCAGGACCTCCGTATACCCCGGGGATGGTCCAAGGGGAGCTCATATTCGTGATCTACGACCCAAAAAACATCCGGAAACCAATTCGAGTCCGTTTTGTTATTCACCTCAAAAAGAGCACTTAGAAAAATGTATTTTTTGACTGTAGAACTAGAATGAATTTTTCCGCAAAAAACAAGCGCAAAATTTCTAATTTACTTTCCGAATCGAATGCAGAAAACCGCAACTCAATCCGTCCAACTGCGCCAGTGATGGAAGGTTGGACCTATTTTAGTGCTTTATTTCCTCGACTATAGGCAATTAATATATTTCCTTCAAAAATTGGGTAAACACCAATAGCTTGTTAGTTGCATTTAAGCTTATAAAAAATTTGTGTTATTAAGCTATTGCATATAGCTTTTATCGCGGGCTTTGAGCGCGGCGACCGAATCAAGAAATTCCGTAACGAAAAATAACAGCAACTCGTTTATGTTGCGCTCTCTCGGGTGACTAATATTGAAAAATTGGATATCACGACAAAAAACAATAACTCTACATTCAAGTTTTATAATAATCGAAGGCAAGCTGCATCGACTGCATCTTTGTTGCAAGAATTCAAAAGACAAAGTGTCTTAGATTTCCTTAGTAATAGAAATGGCATTTCAATAATGACTTTCAATTGCCAAAGTCTAAATAGTCACAAATACGATTTACAAGATTCAGTTACGAGACAAACAAATGTGTTACTTCTTACCGAATCTTGCATGGAGCATGATAATCCGATTGAAATACCTAATTTCAATTGTATTGTTCAATTCAAACGAGATACTGTTCCAAAAGGTGGGGTAGCTATTTACCAAAATAATAATAATGTAACTAATATTATGACTCCGAATATTGAAATAAATATTGTACACGTTAGCGATGTTAATGTTAGGCGCTCATTTTTTGGAGATATTTGTGCGTGCTTATGCAAACTTAGAAATGGCCTACACATAGTCATGGTAGCAATTTACATTTCTCCAAATCCAAAATTGGACGAGGTAGAGCATTTTATTCATCGCACTTCACTGGAGTACACTGAAGAATGGTCGAAAATACTTGGTACAAATGGTAATAAATTTCCACTTATCTTGGCTGGCGATTTCAACATCAACTTCGCTGATAAAAAATCAGAGCGGTTGACAACTTTTCTTTCGGAAAAATTGAATTTGAAAATGAATAATGATCCACAAGAATCAACAACAAAATATGGGGCCACCATTGACGCGATATTTTCCAGATATTTAGAGGATATCAAGTCTCAAACTTATGTCTCTTATTTCAGTTACCATAAACCTATAGTTTCAATGATAACCAATTCCTGAATAACCTACATGTATTGTAAGATAATTAAAATATTTTAAACGATATTAACTTCTCATTTATTCAATAAAAGAAAAAAAATTGTTTTCTTATCGGTCACCACGCTCAAAAAGTGTAACTTGAATTAATATCAAAGGAAAAACTTGAATTAATATCAAAGAAAAAAAAATACTGAATAAATTAAAAATAAATAAATAATTATAATTGCATAAGTTGAGAAAAAATGCTATGCAATAGCTTCACCGCGGCAGTCCCCGAGTGCCACACGTTTTTTTCATATACTAAGTAAAGAACTTCTAATTTTGTTTATACGCAGTTTATTGAATAGAATCATTAGTTGTATTCAAAGACATTGAAAACCTGCTAAACCTGACAACAATGGCTGACCTTGATCCATGACGGTCATTAACGTAAATGAAGTTTAAAGGTTTCGTTGTTCTCATTAAATCAGACGTTAGATTTAACATAATTTTCCTCGGTTGAGATAACATCTGGTGAGATGCTTAGCTCGTTTGTACTTCCATCGAACGTCTGTTGGCAAACTGTTCTTACTCAAGTATTTGTTTCAATAATTATGGAAATTACAGATTGTTGAAACGTTCCGGCTAAAACTGCCTAAGACCGTAAATATGACTGATTTTATTCAACATAATATTAGCTTCAAAGCCTTTATAAGAAAGTTACTTTGCGTAAACTGTTTTATCTGTACCTATATAATGGAAAGTTCGCATTAAATACTACTCAGGAAATAATTATGAGTTTCTCATCAGTTCTCGGTTTGTAAGACGCATAAGGCCTATTGTTTATTTACATTGCAGGAAATTACAGCTGGAAATGGAAATGTAAGTTCCCAGTATAACGGAAGTAATGCAACCGAATTCCGTCGTTCTGTAATGAAATTAATACATCATATTCCTCGTCGATTAATATCATCCCGTTCAATATGACAATAGGTCTCCAATTTACAATGAATATTCGGCAGTAATGATTATCAAATTAATACACAAAAACACCCTCAATTGCACCATGCACGGGATTCACCCTCACGTGAAAAAAAAAATTCGGACAAGAAAATTGGTATCTATGACTTATTTTCGTGTAATTTCTGGTATTCTTACCAAAAAAATTTAAATATAGTTTTTAGGCCATGTCAAAAACTTCCTCATGTATTTTTTAATGGCAACACCAAAACGGACAATTTCGTAATATCAGGAGTTTATAAGCTCTGTAGGAGGCGTAGTTTTAAGAGGAATAGCAGTTGAAAAAAAATTTTTTTAAGCTATTGCATATAGCTTTTATCGCGGGCTTTGAGCGCGGCGACCGAATCAAGAAATTCCGTAACGAAAAATAATGTAAGACCTAAACACCTAACATGTGTCAAATCAATTAATTAATTTGAAGTTTCTAAAAGAGAGAAATTTCGCTATTTTATACGAATGTTTTAACACTCTAGCGCTTTAGACTCCGGGATTTTCACGTGGCCTATCGAAATTAGAAGGTTCGAATTATCTAAAAACATAATTGCATGAACTCCAGACGTCCTCTGTAATTAGCTACGAACGAAATCATTTTGACACATGCCTCTAGAAGCTCGCTACGCGTCAGTTAAGAGTTTATACGTTAGACGCGCGTAGCAGAGACCTGATAGTACCTGTTTCTATTAAGAATCAAGAAATTCCGTAACGAAAAATAACAGGAACTCGTTTATGTTGCGCTCTCTCGGGTGACTAATATTGAAAAATTGTAAATCACGACAAAAAACGATAATTCTACATTCAAGTTTTATAATAATTGAAGGCAAGCTGCATCGGCTGCATCTTTGTTGCAAGCATTCAAAAGACTGCCTTTAAATAGTGTTCAGACGACAGCTCAAAGTGTCTTAGATTTCATTAGTAATAGAAATGGCATTTCAATGATGACTTTCAATTGCCAAAGTCTAAATAGTCACAAATACGATTTACAAGATTCAGTTACGAGACAAACAAATGTGTTACTTCTTACCGAAACTTGCATGGCGCATGATAATCCGATTGAAATACCTAATTTCAATTGTATTGTTCAATTCAAACGAGATACTGTTCCGAAAGGTGGGGTAGCTATTTACCAAAATAATAATAATGTTACTAATATTATGACTCCGAATATTGAAATACATATTGCACACGTTAACGATGTTAATGTTAGGCGCTCATTTGTTGGAGATATTTGTGCGTGCTTATGCAAACTTAGAAATGGCCTACACATAGTCATGGTAGCAATTTACATTTCCCCGAATACAAAATTGGACGAGGTAGAGCATTTTATTCATCGCACTTTACTGGAGTACACTGAAGAAGGGTCGAAAATACTTGGTACAAATGGTAATAAATTTTCACTTATCTTGGCTGGCGATTTCAACATTAACTTCGCTGATAAAAAATCAGAGCGGTTGACAACTTTTCTTTCAGAAAAATTGAATTTGAAAATGAATAATGATCCACAAGAATCCACAACAAAATATGGGACCACCATTGACGCGGTATTTTCAAGATATTTAGAGGATATCAAGTCTCAAACTTATGTCTCTTATTTCAGTTATTCAGTTACCATAAACCTATTGTTTCAATGATAACAAATTCCTGAATAACCTACATGTATTGTAAGATAATAAAAATATTTTAAACGATATTAACTTCTCATTTATTCAATAAAAGAAAAAAATTTGTTTTCTTATCGGTCACCACGTTTAAAAGTAACTTGAATCAATATCAAAGAAGAAACTTGAATTAAAATATCAAAGAAAAAAAAATACTGCATAAATTTAAAAAAATAAATAATTATAATTGCATAAGTTGAGAAAAAATGCTATGCAATAGCTTTTACCGCGGCAGTCCCCGAGTGCCACACGTATCTTTTTTTAATCAAATTTAACAACAACCTCTGAATATTTCCCTCCAAAAAAATAACTGCCTTTTTGCAATAAATAGAGGTACCTACCTTTTGCCAAAGTTGAAGCTTCATAAAAAAATGTTTGTCAAAGAAAAAAATTAAAAACCGAGAAATCGGTTTCTCGCATTTTTTTTGAAAAATGTTGAGGTTAAGGTAAAAATGGTGGTACAAAAGTTTTGTATCTAACTTTTTTTGGTAGAAAGCAGGGTTTAGCCAGAAATCACGAAAAACTGTTTTCAACCCCTAAAAACACACCCCATTCCACCCCGGATAGCAACTGTCGGTTCGATTTATTTTTCCCTGCTTTACAATACATATCTTGTTCTACAATATCTCGCTGTCAGATTGCTGTAACGAATTTTTTTGTTGTTCAAATACTATTTGTACTGGCCTATATATCATTCATTATCCTACTTATAACTATAAAAACAAACAATAATCCTTATTCACTAAAATACTGTTGATGTATTGAGGACCTGTTTAAATACTATTTGTAATTAGTAGGGAGTATAAGGCACAACCCTCAGCTTGAGATAAATCTGAATTCATTAAATTGCTTTTTCGCTTATACATTTCAATTGCTTCTAAATTACATATTACTGCGTTTCAAGAAGAAATGTTGTGACCTGTATTTCAAATATGTTCGGCTAACGCTGATTTTTCATCATTATTTTTCTTCACTTGAGCAAAATGTTCTTTATACCGAGTTCAAATACTTCTATCAGTTTGACTCACAATCGATTTTGTAAATCCTGAATTTGTTGAGGTCGGAAACTTTGTCAAAGGTGTTGCCGAAACTATTTTTTAGCTTATTCTTACATCTATTAACAGGTTGTAATGCAAATTAGGAAATCAAATTGTGTAATTTGTTATCATGTCAATATCAAGGAAATTTTCATATCAACATTTTTCAATCAATAAAATAAGCAGTTTTTCTAGCGTCACTGTGGAAACCCAAGTGTTTTTATAATTTTTTTCTAGAGGGGTACCATGAAGCGAATTATAGTGGAATTTTTTTGACGTGATCATGAAATAATTTTTTACCATTTGTAGTAACTCAAACTTGAAGTAATACATAAGAATGTACTATGTTAAGTCTTAAAATGATATTTCTGTGCAGCTACATTCTATTGAGAAGAATAACTGCAGAGCAAACTAAATCTGTAACAATTATTGCTAAAATATAATTTTCTACAATTTGTAGTAGTAAAATTGTACATTTTGCTTTATCGTTCTACATATTCAAGTTGGTAACACTACATGCCAAAAGATACAATTGGATGAGCACTATATTACAGTTGAAACTATTGTTCGTGTTTAGATAGTTTTAGGTTAGAGACATTTTTAACAATAAACGTCTTCCGTCGTCGTTCCCTTCGAAATGTGGTACATATGTATGTTATTGTTATTTCATATTTGATCTGAAAATGAATGAAATTTGACCACAGTAGGTAGCTGTCATTATTTAATTTTTTACACATTTCTTTAGTTTACGCGAAAAATATTCATCAAATAGTTCCTTCAAAATCGTGAACGTAAAAAATCTGAATGAATGACAGTCGGTATTGCAATGACTCAGTGTCACCAACTTTGGACAGTAAAAAAAGTGTCCAAAAAAACTTTTTTCGACAATGCTTTGCGTATCGAAAAGACTTCTTTACGATACCAAAATAGAAAAAATATAATTTTCTCCGAAACGCTTTTGTAAAGAATCTATTCTATTATTAAAGATTAGATTGTTACATGTATCCTTCCGAAAAGTTCTATCAGAATGTATATTCTATCACTATAGCGGCTGAGCCGTTTCTGATTGGTCGAAAGCAGTGATAGAATATACTACATTCTGACACAGTATGTTAGAATGATATTTTAACAATGAATTAGTAACTTTTGTGTGAAATTTCTAAAATCTTTTCAGAAAAAGTATAGTACACTAACGTTTGGAATGACATATTACACACTCGCGAACCGTAGCCCATATCCTTAGGCTCGGGGCTACAAACTATGAGCCATTCCAAAATTGATATTTCTGTGCAACTACACTTGGTAAAATAGAGAAACCTGATATCTCAAGCCAAAATTCGAATTTCAAAATTCGGATTTCGTCATGACCTGTATCAGGTCGAGTTCTAATTATGTAGAAAATATCAAGTTGATCGGTTAAAAGACGACCGAGAAAAGGATGGTATGTACCATTATCCAATTTGAGTTGACGCTACACCCGTACGCTTCAAAAATATATTCTTCCAAACTTACTGGTGAGAATGATATCAAGGTAGATTGAACAAAATGATTTTATATTAAGTGCAGGATTAACATTCCATCGATTGTTTCACAAGCAAGATCCAAAATTGAACGCTCACCTGTGCATGTAGTACACACGTCGTCACAAGAAGAACAGCACACGTGATGGTTGCCACAGTTAAACACGACAGGAAAAGGGCATGTTTGAGGCGGATGCAGTAACGCTGATATAGAGTTTCCAACTCCATGCCGTCCACTGGAACAAAGACATTTAATTATATCTCAGACACTCTCTAATCACACTCACCTGAAGCAACTTGTACACTCTAATCTAAACTTTTTCTGGAATTATTCCTCTCCGAGAATGTTTATTTTTCCAACGTTTCAGAATTAAATTCTTTCCGTGCCATTGGCTTTATGAGTTTAATTGAAATTAAATTAGAGACGTTCCTGATTAAAACGAAATTCGATTTGTCTCTATACTTTTCCCATGTAATTGAGATTTACTGTCAATTATGTGTTAATCAACTTTAAGGAACAAATTACATTGCGGATTACTTGTAGCAACTGCTCTGCATGAAACAGCAAGCATTGAAAAAACCGATGGTACAAGCCGTTACTTTTTGGTAATTTATGATTAAATGAAAGAGCAATTACTTTGGTTATTAAAAGTGGTATAAAAACAAAATAGTTATTCCTTCATTTATTCAGTAGGCATTAGATTATCGTCTAAATGAAGATGTATGTTGGAAAAGTTTAAGGGACAAATTTTCCCTTGCAAAAAATGTCTTGGAGAAAAATTTTACAGAATATTATATTGAGTATATCACTTTGGCAAATTACACCTATAATTTATCAAGGTAACTGATCAAATTAATGAGTAATTTATATGTCAGAAAAATTGTCAAGCATTTATATAAATAAACTGAAAGCATGCTATTTTATCTTTATTTTTTGGTAACTGCGGGTAACAAAATGATGACGCCAAATAAAGTTCTAGAAGAAACGTGAAATGTGCGACAAAAAAACTAGATTTTTTAGACTTTAAACTACCACAAATTAATAGTGCGACTGAAAATAGTATTCCTATGAATACAGTTGAGACTAAACTGTCAGTATTGACGCAGTTTTCACTTATTTGCCAGAACAGAAATTATATTTTGGAGCATATCACCTCTCTAAACGGACTAATCCAAATCCTCGCAGATTGGGCCTTTAAGATGAAGAAAACGAACAGAGATGATCACAAAGAGTCGGTAATCAAGACAATGTGGAACAATACGGCAAACTAGGTTCAAGGATATTACTTTAAGAAATGGAACATAATATTTGACCCTTTTGAAGACATAAGATTTGAGGCATCCCAAAAAGTTCGCGATGCTAAACTAAAGGAGATGTTGTGAAAATAAGAGTAAGGTCAGCCCCCTTCTCACATGATGGCTACATGAAGACACTCAATTTCTGGAAAGAAGATAACACAGAGGGCCTTTAACGAAAATTGTATCATATTGCTGCTATTGAAATAGCCTGGCGTGGTGGTGAAGCATCTAATTGCCTTATTTTTCATTACAAAAAGGGAAAATACAAAGACTGATCATTTACAGAAAGTATCTCAGGTGCTTTTGACACCTGACATCATGAACCTGCACACCCATCACGTTGCGGCGATGGACCAAGGTGTAGATTACGCCATCTTGGCATGCTGCGGTTAATCACTAAGTCTCGGATATAAGCCCAGCTGACCTTAGGTAGCCGAAGATCTGACTGGTTGACAAACCGAGCGTTTCGCACTTTCTGTAGAAAACACCGTGTAGCAGCTTGTCAACATGCCGCCTGAGCATAAGATCTTGCCCCGCGGCATTTATCTGAACTTTCAGGCGAGAATGTTGCAACTCGAGATTCCCCTCTAGCCTTCTCGACTGATGTGAGATTCGTGACCAAGTTCCTCCGCAGCTTTTTGTGCTGCCTTAACGACAGATGGCCCCTTTTCAGCCAATTCGTGACTGTTGAGAAGCCACAGGATAGGCACCGAATTCCTAAGAACTTTGCACGCTATACTCAGAATGTCCATACTGAAGAGTTCCCCACCTCCCCGTAGACGTGGGAGATAAATACGGGAAACGGACGACCTCGCAAGCAAACTGTGATGGATATGCCTCATTTCACTGGATATCTTTGTCCAGTCTATCCAGCCGTACGACCGTCCATTTCACCACTCCAAAAGAGTAGCAGGACTGGAACGGCAAGCATATTTGTTTGCAGAAGCGTTGTTCTCACTCGAAACTTCGGAAGACCAAATTTTTCGAACAAGGCTTCTGTACTTGGAGAGGGTCATAATTAGGACGCTGTTCAATTCTCAGGTGTCGATAGGTCTCTCCAACATCAAGATGTTTACAAATGCTTCCGTGGACTTCTCGAAATCCTCCTCTCCTCAAATCAAACACTGCGCACTTGCATAATCGCAACTCCATGCCTAATACTTATAATATAATTATTATATTCTTGAACCATGTTGAGAGCTTGATGGAGGTTTTTCTCTCCAGGGGCTTACAGTTTTAGATCATCCATGTAAAATAAATGGGTGATTTGATGCCTCCGGGCGTACGGTAGTCCAGAGTAATATATACGAGTGCGTCTCAACTCAATTGTTTGGTAGTTCAGAGTCTAAACACAATGGAGGTGGTCCAGAGCCTTAACACAATGTACAGCAGCAGCAGTGAGATGTTGATCAAGAGAGGACTCAAGAAATCTCTTTGACAAATTCTGTCAAGACTCGTCGTGTGCCTGTTGTGATGGCAAAACGAGTCTTCCAGAGTGGCAACAGATGTTCTATGCATCTCACTAGTGGAACCGTGGTACCGCAAGGCATTGGACATTGGAGCAAATATAATAATAGCTCATGTAACGTTGCGGTAGGCAAACTAGGCCATGGAAAGGCTGCGCTTGTAAAGTATGGACTCCGAGTGATAGATCTATCTATCACCAGGTTCTCCCGGCAACCCTCCATGCTTTTCTTGAAACATAATTTTTCTTGTAAATACTTGATAATGGTGTGTATTAATAGACTCCGAAACATGTAACATGTAGTACAACAAGAAATATGGATTGTGAGATTTAAACTTCAAATATTTTTAATTTTATTAAATATAGTCTTATATTTGAGATATTGTCATATTGCTTGAATTTTCTCGAATAAGCAATTTTCTGAAAAATCAAAGAACATAAATGTGTGAGTGTAGGATGGCAATTGTACATTTTCTATTTATGTAATGAAAATACTCAACTAAAGTTGATGCTCCAATAAGCCAGCTTGAATTCTGTATTACGTATGATATATAATGTTTGAATCTCAACAATGTCCCAATCTGTAGGAATGTAAGTGGATATTGTGTTGTTAGTACTATAGCCACGGGTTACTTGATTAAACTTGTGACAGAAAGGGAATTTCATATTATGAAATAACATGTAAAAAGTTATATATCCAGCCTCCAGCAGTCTTATTACATTCCAAGGGTAGTGGAGTCACATATAGATGCTGAAAACCATATATTGATCCAAATTTAATTCGTAAAGAATGAGTTATTATAGAAAAGAAGAAAGAACTCAGTGTATGCGACCACTGGAATTACTGATGATTACATGACGAGCGACAGAGCGCGTTCAAACGTCTACCCACGCTGTGAGTAATGGAAAATACATGTTCCCGATGATTTTTTCTACATGACTGTGATATCGTTGCCGGGGAGCCGTATATATTAGTTTTATTTGAATGTTGCCGTCATACGCGAATCTTTAATATGGACCATAAACCAAGATGAGATCAAGGCAGATCCCTGTTGGACACCAGCGTTTATAGTGACCGTATCAGCGGAGCCTCCGTCAACCATCACATGTGGAGTGATCAATCTGAGACAAAACTAGATAGTAGAGACAAAGATGGAGCGGCAAACCATATGACGGTCATAAATCAAATGCTTTGGAGATATCCAATGCTAAAACTAGAGATGATTTTTTTTAAATAGGAGTCTACCATACATGTGTTACATAGCCAAGCAATCCGCCTATTGATCTCTGTTGACGAAAGCCAAACGATTATTATTATTGATAGTATTTGGTGTTTAGAGCTGAGGCTAATGCCTGCAAAGCCCAGTAAAAATGACAAAATGAATATTCATTAATGAGCAGCTTAAAATGTTTACGAAACCGTTGAATAGAAGTGAGAAATGTTAATATTATTGAAGAGTGAACCCACTGTCCAATCTGTTTTCAAACGAGTTATTGCACTGACTTCATGTTCACATAGACTGTTTATCAATGTATCACTCTACATGACCATAAAATTGTCATTGTGTTGTAATAACGTTCGATTTTTAGTTTCTTGCGATGTCCTCTGAGTCTGGGATCAGCAGTCTGTGAAAAGCAAGTACCTAGGTCTAGATCGAGCAAACCATACAGAGCCACGTATATCGGATATCGAGTTGCCGCGGGAATTCTTGTCGCACGTTGTTGCACTTTTCAAATAACTCAATATCGTTAACATAGTTCGGAGACCATACCGTCAAAGCGAACTCAAATATCGGGCATATGTTTTAAATAGTTTGCTAACTGTTTCAGACGATGGAGATATAACTGTCTCTTTGATCAAGTAAACTACATAATTAGCTTTTCTTGCTGCCTCTAGTATATGTTTCTCCCATTTAGGATCATCAGAAATAATCATTCCGAACTAGAGTTAAGACAGTGGGTTCAAGATGTGAAGCAATCTCAGTCAAAGAAAATTTGATGTTTTAGACATTTATTTGGGTTTCCATCGGTTTTTCACCAATAAAAAATAACGTAAAAAAACAGTAGTCAACTTTATACAATACATTTGGGCGGCAAATAAAACAAAAAACTATATATAAGAAATTAATTTCCTGCTACAAATGGTTATATTTATAGGAACCAACATACCGTTTGTCAGGATGCAATTATTGCTATCAAGCATCCAATTTTTTTTTTAATTCCCGCTATTATTTGATAACAGATCTTCACGATGTCCACGGAAGGATAATGCTTGTCTTCCCAAGTAATATGTCGCACGAATAGGTAACTGCTTATAGTCTGTAAAGCTACACTCTTTCATTGAATTTTGAAGCAAACAGTCTACTATTTTCTCTTAAAACATCCTAAATAGTACTAATATATTGATTCAACAGCCGCTTAAATCCTAATTGCTCCGCAGTAGATTCATGTCTATGTAAAGATCGGCTTACATTGATTGAGTCACAGGAACCACTCCCGATTTTGTAACAATAATTATGTACACGGCAAACAAAACAAATGGATTAAACACAAGAATCTACATACCCAGAGACAGAGTGAGACAATAATAGGCGAATACCGCACGGTCTCTTCCTTCTCCGTCTTTCTCATTCTTCCCACTCGCATCTAGCATTGAATCATTCCTTACTTATCTTCCTACTGCTCGATCAACACACATTTGCAAAGTTTAATATGAATGAAGACAGCAATAAAAAGTAACCATTTATTTTACTGTGAAGGAATCAAAATAAATAACCTGAACTCGATTAAATATAAGAAAACGCATCTGGCAATAGTGGCAATAAAAATGTCGGCGTCTATTTACAGATAGAAACTGAAAATATAGCTACTATAGTGAGTCTAAAACATTCATTAAAACTTCATTGGTTATTCTATCTCATTTTCCTACTTAACACATCTTGAATGAATAACTTGTAAACTGTGTCAGGTTTCCAGTTTATCGGTAATTCTTATAATGTACAGTATGGTCGATTTTAACAATACGTACATTTTACATTCCAAATAAGTTGCTCTCACGTTGTGGAGTGAAATATGACAATGTCTTCAATCATATCTATAACAGGTCATAATCGACCGGGTATTCACAACCACTATGTCAATATCATTCTAGGATATGAAAAGCCCTGTGATATGCAGAGCAGCATTTCAAGTTCGAGGGAGGAATGGGATAATGGCCGAACGCCAAAGCAAGACACAATTAGGTATACGGGTGGGTCTGGAACAAACAAAAGAAAAGTCGGAGCAGACTTTTGCGGTCCTAGATATATTGATGAGTACTCCGTGCGAATGGGCGATTCCAACACAGTTTTCCAAGCCGTGATGCTTGCCATCTACAAATGTGCGGAGAAACCACTCGGCTATGGTGAAATAAATGACACCATCTGGATATGTTCGGACAGTTAAGGGCCACTCAACCACTGAAAAGCTTGAGTATGTCCTCGAGACTTGTCAGTGATACCGAGGAGATCCTTACCAGACTAGCCGGTCGAAACAGCATCAACCTAACATGGATTTCCATGTCGGACCGGAGCCAATAGTCGCTTTATCAAATTGCGGAGGGGGTCTCGTCCTCCTGGGCCAACTGAACAAAGAGTGGTCTGAACTTCATCAAAGAGCCTGTACCTACGCTCTCAAAGAAACTCCTTTCTCTGAACAGAAGGAACATCATAGAGATAACTGGAATCCTAACTGGTCACTGTCGTCTTAACAAACACCTTAATAATATGGGCATCGCGGATGATCCCAAATGTAGGGAATGCAGAGAAGCGGAAAAACTGCCTTTCCCATCCTGTTGGAATGCCCTGCATTGACATCCCTCAGGCTCCGTCACTTCGGATAATCAAAACTGTTCCCAGAAGGACTTATGGAAGCCAGCGTTGGCAATATTCTGGGTTTCTGGTGGACCACAAACCTGCTAGAATAGGCTGGGTTTCTGACCACGGAGCGTACAATGGGCCCAACTAAGTGGCTTAAGTGCATTTGGGGGCTAAACCCCCTCCCCTCAAATGATGTTGATGATGATGAATTGTCTATCCCGACCCTAAATTTGTACCCCATACAGATTGATTCATAATATTTGATAACATAATAGTACATTAGCCTTAAGTTGATAAATCCAATCTTTGAGAATGCTACAGTGTGTAAAACAATTTGTCAGCATTTATTAGACACCAAATATTAAATTTTTTGGCCTACATTTGAGTTTTATTCTTCAAATTTAGAAAGCTTCTTGTGGGAAGAAGAGAACAAATCGTCTCTGAAATGCCCAGGCCTGTTTCAGATCCCAGTTCAGGCCTGACTTCAACCAACTGTTCCCTTTTCTTCATATTTCCACAATACTTGAACCACCAATTTTACCACATGATTGTTTCATTCTGTTTTCACTTCAGCACAATAAAAATCTGTATATTTTTGTAATTGTCTATAGAAATTTTTGGAAAGAGATACACAATATAACAAAAAAAAATCAATGACGAAAGGTTTTTAAAATAGTTAACAAGGAAATTACACTCTGAAATTTGATGCATTAATTTGCTTGTCATGTTTAGATTGCATAGCAACATCGTCAGGAGTATTTTTAACCTGAACCAATTTTAAAATTTCATGATTCAAATTTAAATGAAAGATTTTTACTTTTATTCTTTTTGAGAACAAATTAATTTAAATATATTTTATTAGTTTTGAAAAAGAATTTTTAAAAATAAATATTACTTCAATAAATAAAGTTTTGTTAAAGCCTTTTCTTTTTTTGGTTGAATTTCAAATGTCCTTTTTCTTCACAAAATTTCAATTTCAAAATTATATTTATGAATGATTTTATTGAAATTTTTTTCCAAATTTACGAATTTTTTCTTTTATATGCACTTGTATAATTGAAATTTTGAAATGAATAAATATAGGTTTATTCATTTGTTATTAGTAAATAGTTTCATTTAAGCGAACATTCTTCGTCTTTATCGTTTTTTAGATGAAATTTTATAGGTGTTTCTATTATTTTTTATTCCAGTTTTATTTAAATAATTTTTTTAATAAGTTTATTGAATTTTCATAGTGTTCGAATATAAAAAATTTATTTAAATTCATAATTAACAATTAAATTTCAAAACAATTTGTAGGCAATTATTTTTAACATTTATTATAATAATTAAATAAATAAAATGTATGAATTAGTTATTTATTATTGAAATATTTGCAGGAAAGTTATCTTAATTTTACGAAAAACTGTATTTCAATAAGACAGAAACGCTTTGAAACATTTATAAGACTTTTCATTTATTTATTAATTCAAATTAGGTTTTATATTTTTATTATTAAATATAAATTAATATAAATATTATTTGAATAGTTTAATTATTCATTCTATAGGCACACATCTATTCAGAAACGACAACCTCAAAGCATAGGAAGTTTTGATTAATAAACACACATGAGATGAGTAAGTATATGAATTCAGTCCAAAAAATATGTGCCCCATTGAGGGAGGTTACACAATAAATGCCTCTATCAATTTCAACCACCAACTCAATTATTGTTAACCATGCGTACGTATAATTTATTGAGAATTGAATCGAACAGGTATATTTAAATTAACGTGATCAAAGGGTTATTAAGTGATGGACATGTAATGAACTAGATAGGGTATTTATACAGTTATATCACTATATGTGAATGTGGTTATGGGCATCATTACATTCGAATGAACGGTTAAATTCTAACTACGCATATTCTTCCTGAGTTCACACATTCGAATATTATGTTCAAATAAATGATACATACAGGGTGAGTCATTGATATGGGGAAGCTTGATTGCACCTATGCCGTCAATGATATCTAAATGAACCAAATGAATCAAATGAGGCCAGTTTGTGAAACTATTTTTCCATATACCATTTTTGCAGAGCAGCCTTTAACACATTTCTTCAGGCTTTATGAATCCGTTTAGTTTTTTGAATTCGCTCTAACCGTTCAAGCGTTATCTAATTTTTTGTCAAAATTAATGTGCTTCTAGGCACTTATCAGAAAAATCGCAGGGCACTTGATTTTTGGTATATCAAGTTGGAATTTTGTCGGTGTGTGAACAATAACCTGGGATATCTTTTGGCGGAAATATCTTCGATTTGCATTGTGGCATCACTTTGCTGTGACAAATTATTTTTGATAGACCATAACCCACAGTATTTTATTACTACGCCTCCTTTCTTATGTATGGTATACAACATATACGGTTTATAAGATGATAGTGTCTTGTGAGTTGGAACGAGTTAGACGCATTGTATTGCTTTACAATATACACAGTGAGTCAGTTTTGTGTAGACAAACGTCAACAGGAGATAGAACAGATGTTTTCAAGGAGAAAAGTTCTCATAAACATATGTCGTAGAAGGCTTCGTTTTCGAGATACGGGGTGGGGTGGTGTTGAAATTGAAAAAAAAAATTCGTTTTTTGCAAATATCTCCGGAACCGTTTATTGTACAGAAAACAGCTTTTGTGAGCATTTTCTACTCATAGTAAGCTATGTTCCGTGCGGTAAAAAAAATTTTTTACTCATAATTGGTGAAGATTTTGAAGGGGTAGTGGGTGTTTTTCTCCCCAATTTCTACGCCACTGAAAAAAATACGGTTTTAAGACAACCATTTGAACCGCCAATGTTCTTTACACAAAAAAGATACTGGTCATAAGCTCTAAAGTTGACCGTTTTCGAGAAAAATCAACTTTTATGTTGAAAAACATGGTCAATCCTTTGGTTTTGTTACTCGTTTGAATAAATTTTGTTTAATTAGTAAGAATTGACCATGTTTTTCAACATAAAAGTTGATTTTTCTCAAAAAAGAGCTTTAGAGCTTATACCAGGAGTACCTTTTTGTGTAGAAAACATTGGCGGTTCAAATGTTTGTCTCAAAACTCTACTTTTTCAGTACCGAAGAAGTTGGGGAGAAAAACACCCACTACCCCTTCAAAATCTTCACCAATTAATAGTAAAAAAATTTTTTTTATCGCACAGAACATAGCTTACTATGAGTAGAAAATGCTTACAAAAGCTGTTTTTTGTACGATAAACGGTTCCGGACATATTCGCAAAAAACGAAATTTTTTTTTCAATTTCAACACCCTGTATCTTGGAAACGAAGCCTTCTACGACATATGTTTATAGGAACTTTTCTTCTTAAAAACACTTGTTCTATCTCCTGTTGCAGTTTGTCTACAAAAAACTGACTCACCCTGTAGACATGTAGAATACTACCAAGTAATTAGAACGATTAACTAAAGTGTATTCAAACCTGACTGGCACAAGAGGTAAACAAGAGTGTAACATATGTTACCGCTTGATTGCATGTTATTCGCATTCCTACTGGTTTATCAGCCGTGACACGCCACATTTCCAAAATCGCTCCAGAAACAGATTAGTTGCTAGGTATTTACCTATCCGATTGTGATTTTATGAAAAATTTAGTGACTATGTAATCGTGTTTTGTTTGAAAGTCTATTTATTTTACCAAACTAGTAACATGGTTGTAACTTACAATTTTGATTAAATAGTAAATACCTATTTAATATAAACATTGCCACGAGTATTTGTTTACAATTAATGCCAGTTATTTTGAACTTACTACAGGTAGAATTTTATATTATATAAATGAGCGAGGTAATTTGCTAGTCCGAATTTTCTTCTCGCATCTTCAGTATGAAGTGAAATATAAATAGGTATGTATTCAAAATTTGGTTTAAATCGATCAGAAAATCTTAAAGAATATAAGAGATGATAGAATCACTGAACTACTGGATACATCTTCATCTCGAGTTTAATTTTCCGACTGATCATCATAGGTGCCCGAAAAATGTGGCAAGGGGGACCCCTTCACGGAAATTTATAAATTTCGCAGAATAAAACGTGGATCACGAGAAGGTGTACTGCAAATTGATGTGCTACAATTTCAATTATTCATGTTTTTTCCGTTCTTGCGACGTAGAATTTGTTAGTTAAAATTAATGCGATAAAGACGCTTAGTTTGTTGATGATTTCGATTCCGAACGCCTTCTGATGATGGTCGTGCGATCGAAATGTACGTAAGGACAAAAATGTAGTAAATATATGTGTTAACGTAACCTATTTCCCAAGAATTTGCATATAATTCATACCTTTTTATATAGCTCGTGTTATTACGCTTAGCCCCACCCTACGAAAAATACTGCGGACGCCTATGCTGATCACAGTTTCCTTCTTCGGTGACAAATGAAAGGCAATGTACACGTTCCTGTGTAAAAAAATATACATCATAAGAAAGGGGATGACAAAGAGAACATATAAAACATATATTTATTTATTGCTTCACTTCGTATATGATGGTTTACAGTAATAATGTTACCATCATTTTCGTTCGCAGATAGATTTGAAATAATGATAAGTATCACGTCTGTTTGTGGTTGTCAAATGGAATTCAGTGCGTGTTGAAATAATATTAAACTAATTCAATTCACTGCGTAACGTGATACAATGGAATATCTGTCTGGATCTATTTACAAAAAGAGATGTTTATCCATATTATGTTTAGTGGACATTAGCAGACAACGTGAAATATGGATTAATGTAATTTCAACTCTGCATGTAATCTATTCCACACATTGGAACAATGGGCGCATGATGAGTTCATTTTCCCAGTTCTTGTTCAAAATAAATACCCAGTTAAAGAAAATATCACCCCTGGAATCACCTTGTATAATTGTATGAGACAATTGGACTATGTAATTTGTGCCTTATGAAATATACCACCTGCAGATAATATACAATTTGCGCCTCAACTGTAAACAGGTCAAAAATTAAATATACAATATGCACCTGAGATAATAAAACAGGTTTGTTTATTTTAACTTTTATTTTAGAATATTATATAACATACTTATACATAATACTTAATAATAATATAACATAATAGCAAATATCTAATACATATTTAAACAAATAAAGAGAAGAAATTAAAAAAATTTGTATTTTGTATTATTAAATTTGGGGTATGTTGAAATATGAAACTCCTCTTAAAAATTGCATTCTGCTAATTTGTTTATTTTTGTATTTATTTATTGAAGTGTCTTGATTTTTTTTATAATTCCCTATCATATTTTTTTAGTTCTTTTCAATTAGAAAACCTTTTCAAACTTCTAAAAATTCGTACAAATTTGTCTTGATTTGTCTATAATTTCTTATCATATTTTTTGGTTCTTTTCCCAAACTTTGAATACGTTCCAATTTGAAAACCTTTTCAAACTTCTACAAATTTGTCTTGATTTTTCTATAATTTCCTATCATATTTGTTCGGTTCTTTTCCCAAACTTTGAATACGTTTCAATTTGAAAACCTTTTCAAACTTCTAAAAATGCATACAAATTTATCTTGATTTTTCTATAATTTCCTATCATATTTTTTGATTCTTTTCCCAAACTTTGAATACATTCCAATTTGAAAACCTTTTCAAACTTCTAAAAATTTGTACAAATTTGACCTGATTTTTCTATAATTTTCTAACATATTTTTTTGTTTTTTTCCCAAAACTCTGAACACGTTTCAATTTAAAACCTTTTCAAACTTCTGAAAATTTGTACAAATTTGTCTTGATTTTTCTATTATTTCCTATCATATTTTTTTGGCTATTTCAAAATAGCAAATCAAATTATTTTTCATTTATTGTTGTTAATTTTCAACAATAATATTGCGCGATGATTGAAATAAATATTTCATTATTTCTTGATTTCAGAACAGTCTCCATTTAATTTATTTCGTCTAGGGACTTGAAGGCGCCGCCCTGGCTTTGTTGCGCCCCCCACAACGAGGTGCTTGCGCATACGTTATTTACGCCACTGAAGCAGACCATATATGACAGACCCTGATAACTATCTAACGAGACGTTCATATGACAGAGTGCTAATAAATTGACAGTGTCATAAAGCGACCGTGGAATTTTTCCGATGGCCCGAGAAAGTGGTACGGCAAGATACAATGGGCTGTCAAGCCCAAGTGTCATCGTGACTGCCCTGGTTGCAGGATCGAGCCCACCACACGAGGTGGAGTGTTTAGTGGGTATATCTGAGGTGATTAAGTTCGGGACTCAGGGACTCCCACACTACCTTATGGGATCTTACAGGACCATAAGGTGCCCATAAAGGGTTTCAACCACCTCGATCGAAAAAAAAAAAAAAAAATTGACCGTGACATACCACTCCATAACATTGCAAATACTAATTAATTTTCCCATGACATGGAGAATATTTTAGCGTCTTTCCATGCCTTTAGCTGTTTCTATTTGAAATATGCATTAAATCTTGGGAGAATGACATAGCGGCGGCGGAGCCGACGCCTTAACTGCTTCTCGGAGTATCAGCTAGTCTAAAAGTAAAATATATTCAGTTGCACTATCAGAAAGATTCAAGTGTTAAGCCTTGTGGTACTCCACCTCTGGACTTGCATTCTAACAAATTCAAATTCATTTGAATAAAAATAATTCGGTCCCTGTGCTAAAATAATGATTTTATCAAATAGATAATATTTAAATAATAATAGTAGTTTTTATTACTATAAGGTCGACCCTTTAAGGGGCGGGGGAATCAAATATTTGTGACATAGATACAAGTTAGGTCCAAACAATAATTTCTTCGCTTTCTTCTTCGTTTTCTGGATCTATATATTCAGTAGCTATGAATCTCCATTGTTTATAGCGCTGAGTTTCTTTTGAAGTTCTGAAAGTAGAATCTTTTCTTCATCTGATTCTGGTTAGAGGTTTGGAAATGATATAATCGCAAAATGTAATACAGAATAGTAAATACAGTCTCAAAAATTATTACATCATTGGAGTTTATTATAAGCCAAATTATAACCGAGCTAAAAACGTCCCATTGAGTTTTCTTAATTAACTCGAATCATACAATTTCCATCTTGAGAAATATAATTGTACTAAGCTCTTGTTGGGAAACATCAAAATTCTATAAAGTCTTCAATTAAGCTTGATAAACATTTTAAGACCGAGCATTACTTTATCTAATTAAAAATATGCTGTCTTTTCTATTCACTAATTTGATTGAGAGTATGATGCATTCTCAAGTAGATTTTCCTTCCATTTAGATTTAAATGTGTATATTCTGAAACATTACGTTTTGTAAGTTATTGTAAGCGTTTCCATTTGGATGCAAGTATGTGATCCAAATACACTGTTCGGTGTTCGATAGGCCATAAATCAATTGCATCAGAAGGTCATGGCAATTTATATTTATATTCAAGAATAACGATATAATAAATGGCATATGTAAATAACGAAGGACATTTATGTATATTTCCGGAATAAATTTTACAGACTATAATGTCTACATTATTTACTGTGCAGCTTTAGATGTTTTAGTTTTAACGGTAGTTCACGCTTCGTTTTGTAATTATTGTTGACGAAAAACATCTTAAGTTTTGAACGGTTAGAAATGATTCGTTTCAACTGGAGAGAATTACAGGCTAATTTTACACCAATTTGCATTTTATTGGCTGCTGAAAACACGTTAAAATAAATTGAGTTTAGTTCAATTCTCTAGCACTTGAGAGAATTTGTATTGCACCCTGTCAAGCGTGTAATCATTCTTATAAAAAGAATTTACGAAGATTACGCAAGTTTCGTTCAATTTTCCTTTGAATAACTCGGTTTTCCAGCTAACTGCTGATTTTGATAAAGTTTTTATTGGAACCCAGTTAAAATGAAATTACCTAGGTAATTAAAATTTAGTGGATGCAATTATGCCAGATAATGCTGAAAATGGTATGGTAGTTCGCGATCCACAGTAGTTTTGAGTGTATTAGTTCCTAGAAATGTCGGGCTGAACAGTCAGTTCCTTGTTACGAAAGATTAATTACATTATGTTGAATGAATGGTGCTATGGCTCGTGAGGAACACGCCCTGGAGGTATTTATGGACATCGAAGGGACATTTGATAACACGTTTGTCGAGTCTATCTGCTCAGCCGCTGAAAAGCATGGAGTCAGTCCAACATTGGTCCGGTGAATTGAAGCCATGCTATCTACGCGTGCGATAAAGGCGCAACATAACGGATGCGTTGTACAAACCACCGCTGCAAAAAGCTGTCAACATGGAGGTGCCCTACCTCCCCTTCTGTGGTGCTTTGTAGTCGATGGACTCTTGGAGGAACTGGAAGAGGCTGGGTTTTATGCTCAAGCGTATGCAGATGACTTGGCTAGCGTCACCTTCGGGCGGCGTTTGGCGAATCTGTGCAGGCTGAAAGACACGCTGCTCAGCATAGCTAACGGCTGGTGCCGCACGGAGGGGCTCAAGGTAAATCCCCACAAAACGGAAATTGTACTTGCAAGGAAACGTAAGCTGGACACACTGCCAGAGATTACTTTCCCTGGCAAGGTCCTAGACCTAAGCTGACCTGTCGCGAACACCTCGAATATCGAGAGCGGAAGACATCTGCGTCATTTTGGGCATGCAGAAGAGCTTTCAGCAGCACATGGGGATGACAGTAAAAGAGTTTTTATTGGATCTACACCGCTGTGATCAGGTCTATGTTACCTATGCTGCGGTAGTGTGATAGTCGGTGACAAGAACTGGTATATCCCAGCGCCCCCTGGACCGACTGCAGCGGCTTGCATACGTGGGCGGTATGGGGTCGGCCCCAACCAGAGTGTTACCACCTCTATACTTATAAATGAAAACTGAGGCCATGAGGACGGCGTATAGGTTGAAAGGCCACTGGACTAAAACGCACTATTCTCGTGGACACTCATCGATTTTAAGTGAGGCACTCTCTAATAGCCCCATACTAGAAATGAAACTAATTAGACTGATCTCAGCTATATGTCTCACTCCTCCTAAACTCCTCATCCCAGATAGAGAAGATTGAAGTAACGAAACTCTCACCCTACGACCACCAGACGGGTTAGTATGGTTCACAGATGGGTCCAAGGTAGGTCAGGCTTCTGAGGTGGGAGTGTACCTGAGATGTGGGCCATTGGGGAATAGATCCGACAGGATCTAGGCTCACAACACTCGCGTACCGTCACGAGCAATCCTCATTATGATACCAGGGGATTCCGTATGGTTCACCGGAGACACCAAAACCGAAATAAGTACAGGTGCTGGAATAGTCGTGAAAAAGGACCAAGGAGAAATAATTTCTTTAAGCCTAGGGACACTTGGGACAGAATTCCAAGCGAAAATATTAGCAATTACAACATGTGCTCGAATTATGAGGGAAAGAGCCTATGAGAATAGACAAATCACAATCAGAGCGAGGAACCTAACAGTAATTGAGGCATTGGAGTCATGCACAATCCCCTCACAATGTGTACTCGTTTGTGTAAAGGAACTAACGGCATTAGTAAAGAACCCCAATAGAGTGACACTCGTATGGGAGTCTGAGGAAACCAGAAGCAAAGAGACTGAAACTTCCGTGGCAATATCTGAAGCAAAAGCGTAACAACCCCTGATTGGACCAGAGCCAACCTGTGACATTTCCCATGCCACAGCGAAAACTGTAATTCAAAAATGGCTCGAGGCAGAGGAACGTGCCTATTGGAGGAAACTGTCCCGTACGTCGCATCCCAAGCGACTAATGAGAGATCTCCAGCAGACAAAAAATTTGTAATCTTGCTTCCTGACCAGACACGCCCCATGCAACAAACATAGACATCCATGCATGTGCTGTGTCAGTGCACGGCATACGCGGTTGGTCGTCGGACATATCTTGGAGACGATAACTACACCCCAGGAAATCATAAGTATCCCCTACATCAGGCTACTGAATTTCATAGGCTACGCTGATCAGGAGATAGCAATATACGAGGCACAATAGGACACTAATAACCGCAGGGTAGTGAGGCTCCCTCTGAGAAGGAGAACCAACCTCACGGGGAGGGGTTTTAGTCGGTTAGAATCCGGAACACCCGGGGGCATGGGCACCCGAGTCGTGTACGCAAGATTTCCCCTCTACGCAAAAAAATGAAAAAATGTTAGTGAATACAATCATCAAGATATATATGAAAAAAATAGATATGTGATTCTATATCATATTTCCAACAAAAAATTGCATGTGATACATATTCTGATTTTCAAAGGATAAGAAGTAATTCTCTATTCCTACAATCAGCAAAGAATGTAGAAGATATTAAATCTTTGCAAATGGAAGAGTAATGAATAAGCTTTCATATGATACCATATTTATTGCCAAAGAGTTGGTATTTTTATTATGTTGAAGTCATAACATTTGGGTATCACATGTTATTTGATGAAGTCGTGTAAATTCAAACATCAATAAATACTCAATATTTTTTTCAAGACAAATATGGAAGGTAATTGTTGTCAAAATATCTCCAAAGATCAAGCTTCAGAGAAGAAAATTTCATCGCACATGCATTAGTAAAGAAATTGTGTTAAATGTATCTCAACATTAAGGTTTGTGAAATACTAAATTTACTGTATTTCCAAATTTTGCTTGTATGGAGCTTGTGAAGCAAGTAACAACACACACACATAGAGTGCAAAGAGAGAACCACGAATAATCGAACTGTTCTGTTCGTTTCAGCGATGTGGGCATTTTTGATTGAAATTGGGGCGATATGGACGCTTTGTGATATAATCAATTTAAAAAAAAACCCTCTTTGACATAATAAGTCTTCTGATGATGGTCGTGAGACCGAAACGTACGTAAAGGCGAAAATATAAAACAAAATGTTAATGTGACCTATTTCCCGAGAATTTTTATATGTAATTCATACTGGGTCAAGAATCTTTATTATATTGATCAGTATCTGGAGAATTTTTAACGATTTTCCGATCAAATTCGAATGTAATTGAGCTCTTCATACTTGATCGGACACGAAAACAAAGAATAGGTGGATAATGTATTATTCCGAATGTCTGCTGGCGTTCTACGTATCAGAACGGTTATATCATCATTAAATGTCACGTCATCGTCAATTAATTTCTTCTTGGTTTATCAACTTCAATTAATACAAGAAGCTCAATCACATCCAATACTTGAGAGGTATTATTACGTTTTCATTTCGTCTGTTGCAGCAGTACAATTTCAAAGAAGTTATTTTGATCGTCGTTTTATGCGACAACTTTATATAAACTACTATCAACAGAATCCCTCAAGGGCTTCTTAAGATATTGGACGGCCGCTGGGGATTCTAGCCGGCATTCCAGCTACATTTCCAGATTCTATCAAAACCCTTCCTTGAGTTTGTGTGAACCAGCGAGTTCGACAAATAAATTACTTTAAGCCCTAAATCCCCGGATTCCTCTCAATTAAGTTCGATCTTGCGAAGATTTGAATCGCGCCATAGTTTTCGTTCGAATTCAGTAATTTAATTAAACCAGCCAAATAATCATCTGGCCAATTGGTTGGCCTATAAATTCAAATCTGGATGCCATCAAAACTTTTCAAACACATTTCAATTTGGTTTAAATCATTCCAGGAAACAGCATTAGTTTACAAAATTGTAAGACGATCTTGTTGGAGAATATAAATAGGTCCCAAATACAGTATAAGCTTTGGTTCGGCTTCGTTCAACTGCGATTCTCATAATCATAATAACCTATAAACATTAAAGTGACATACTATTAAAAATAAATATTGACTACATTCTGTATCACCGATCACAAAGTTGATCAATAAATGTATTAAGGATGGTATTTTCCTGTTTGAAAATATCAATGGTAATTCCTCTACAAAAATTTGGTGACATAAATGCAATTGCAATAGCTACAAGCCAATATCGATAGTACCGTTATTTTCGAATATTTTGAAAACGGCATTAAACATACAAATTGATGATCGCTTCGAATGTAACAATTCATTTTCGGCACAGCAATTTGGTTATAGAAAGGAACATAATACAACTGGAGCAATTATTGAATTCATTAATAAAACTATTCATAGCTTTGAACAAGGTCCACATTCGCAATCATTATTTATTGACCTAACAAAGGCATTTAACTGTGTTGTTCATGCTACACTTCTTCGAAAAACTTGAAAAAAATAAATTTGATATTGTTAATGTCAATATTATTAGGTCGTTTTGTAACAGATTATCATCAAGCAATGTGTATAGATTTCAGATGGTCTGAAAAGGAATTACTAACGATTGGTGAACCCCAAGGATCAATATCGGGACCTTTATTATTTTTAATTTCTGTTAATGACTTGCCAGAATACATGTCGTTGTTGTTCTCGTGAAATGATCCTTGTGTGAATGAAAACAAAATGGTAAAAAGACTCTTTCCCCTAAAGGCAACTAATAGTTTTGATAAACATACAAACATTTTGGGTGTACATATAGATGATTGGCTCACATGGAATGTTCATTCAGATAAACTTAGGACAAAATTGAGTGGAGGTATTGTTGTCTAAAGACAACATATTTTTCTTTGACACATTTTGGGTGTACATATAGATGATTGGCTCACATGGAATGTTCATGCAGATGAACTTAGGACAAAATTGAGTGGAGGTATTGTTGTCTAAAGATAACATATTTTTCTTTGATTGGAAGACAGTTACGCTACGCTGTTTTAGTTTGTGCTAATTGTTCTAAAAAATGAGATTTTAAGATTACAAAGGAGAGCGATGAGAATTGTTGCGAGTATTGGTTGTAGGGAATGCTGTAGAAAAGCATTTAAGGTATATTAAAAATCCCAAATTTGTATATATATAAATGTCTTAAGTATGCACATAATTGCAGAGTTAAGTACTCCTTTGGTGAGGATTTTTATAATTACAATACTAGTAAATATTCGTACAGATTTTCTTAGACTTGAAAAATCTCAAAATGGCCCAAAATAATTAGCGCTCAATATTTAAATAAATTGCTTGAACCCATTAGAGAATCACTATTGAAAGAATTCAAGAAATTTGTTTAAAAATATTCTTCTAAATAATATATTTTATCGTACAGACGATTTTTCTAAAATTTTTCAAATTTTACAGTTTATAATACTACTGTTTTGAAATTTGAGATTGTGATCTTGATTATGATGCTGATTTTATGATGACTAGTATGACCATATTATGTACATAACATGATCTATGACTATAAACTAATAATAGTAGAAAACGAACTTAAATACATAGATATATTCCAGCTGATTCAGGTACATCAATTGATTATAAAATAACTCCATCCAAGAGCCAGCAAAAGGGCAACAATGAAGTTGTGAAACTTCAGCAAATAGCAAAGGACGCAAAATCTTTAATAAAACGGAAAAAAGCAACCAAATTAGAGCCATTACTATCAAATAATTCAATTAAAACCAAAACTCTCAATTGTCATATTTTAATAATCAATTGGTGATTTGTTTTCTAAATTTGCAATGAAATCCGCTTATAGATGCAAGAATAAGCTAATAGCTTCGCAATACAATGCAGTTTCCGATTTACAAAATCGATAGTGTCATGTGCAATGTGCTATATGGGTCAAGCTTGAAGGAATATTCTGACTAGGTATAAGGAACACTCAGCCCATGTAAAGAAAAATAATAGTGAAATATCACTATTAACAAAACATTTTAAATATACGTCGTCATATCATTTCCCAAGTAAGTTGGTGACTTTAAAAACAAAGTATGGACAAATACCTATGTTATTTAGGAGGGATTGAAACATTTAAGCAAAAAAGCGATTAAATGTATTCAGATCTATCTCCAGCCGCGGGTAATCCTTCATTTGCAATACTATACTCAAATAGTATTCAAACAGGAACATTTTGTTTTCTAGTTTAGTATACTCTGATAAGCTTGGTAGCCCTTAGTACTCTAACAGCATGTTTAGTGAATAAGGGTCATTATTCCTTACGTGTCAGCGTTTCAATAGTATATGAACAGTTGTATCGTTTAACGGCGTATAGATTATTACTTGAAATGTTTATGAGTTGTGTATAGAATTTAGCTCTTCTTGTCACATTTTGTTATACTCATGAATGGTTTTCAAACCGTCTAACGTTCATATATTCAAAATATGTTTGCTAACCTTCAACTATTTAATCCCGAGACAGGGCTCTTGAACGTGATGTGATACATTTTTTATCGGTAACAACCGAACATCTAGAACACCGTTTACAGACACTTTTGAATATTTCCATCGTGTTCAGAAGCATGGAAGGTAATAAATGTCGTCGTATCGCTCTATACAATGTAAATGGAATTGAACTGGAATTGAGTATTGTTATTGTTATTGCTAGTAAAATTGGAGTCGTTGAATTGAGTTTAATCTAATATAGTTTGAAGCGTACATTGTACAAACCTATCAAATAATATGTAACATCAGAATTTCTCGCTTTTACGGAATACCAATCGACCAGAACTAAAGTATTTTGTGTTACCGTGGATGAATACGAATATTACCTTATGCTTAAAAAATAAATATCAGCTCATTCTTCGTCCATAATTTTGAATGGTTGAACATTGCAGTTTTACAATGATCTCGCGCATCCACCAAAGTGTTTAAACTGGATGCTGTACATTTAAATAAAGGAAAGCGGAAAATATTTAATACCCATAATAGTCGAGGAAATATAGGCGTAAAAAGGCCAAATGATCGAATTTTTTACTGGCAACCTGTATCGAGATGCGGTTTTCGCCATTTGCTTCAGAAACACAATAGAAAAAAATGTTACATATTTGTTTTACCAGAAAAAGCTTGGCTGCATTTGTGCATACAAAAAATGCATCTAAATCATGCAATTTGCTGATCTGTGTAAATATTATATTGTCGCTCATCAAATATTGGCCAGAATTTGTTACGCGGGGGTTTTTGGGGTCGCTGATTACGAATTTGATGTTTTTATAATGCCAAGCTGCACCCTGGGGCAGATTTTAGGGGCTTGGGGTGGGGGATTTGCAATATAAAGCGGAAATCCTCAAATTTTCTCAATCGTTCGGTATTTTATGGCAATTTTGGGATTTTTAAACACAAACTAAATGATGTTCGTTAACTCAAGTACCCGGGGCAAAGTGGGGCAATGTGGGGCACTTGGAACTATTATCGAATTTCAATCATCAAACCTAAAAACTTTATTCTCTGAGGTAACGAAGTTTTGATGTTTGACAGTTGAAATTGATTAACTGCCCCAGATGCCCCACGTTGCCCCAGAGGACACTCTGCCCCAGGAGCATCTGAGCCTAAAATGAGAGAACAAGGTTTTTAGGTTTGATGGTTGAAATTCGATAATAGTCCCAAGTGCCCCACATTGCCCCACACTGCCCCACTTTGCCCCGGGCACTTGAGTTAACGGACATCATTCAGTTTGTGTTTAAAAATCCCAAAATTGCCATAAAGTACCGAATGATTGAGAAAATTTCAGGATTTCCGCTTTATATTGCAAATCCCCCACCCTAAGCCTCTGAAATCTGCCCCAGGGTGCAGCT
The DNA here is from genome assembly GCA_958510875.1 of Endomychus coccineus. Taxonomy (NCBI): domain Eukaryota; kingdom Metazoa; phylum Arthropoda; class Insecta; order Coleoptera; family Endomychidae; genus Endomychus; species Endomychus coccineus. The sequence continues at coordinate 290,347,766 of OY294067.1, forward strand.
TGGCATTATGAAAACATCAAATTCGTAATCAGCGACCCCAAAAACCCTCGAGTAACAAATTCTGGCCAATTTTGATCAATATTTGATGAGCGACAATATAATATTTACACAGATCAGCAAATTGCATGATTTAGATGCATTTTTTGTATGCACAAATGCAACCAAGCTTTTCCTGGTAAAACAAATATGTAACATTTTTTTATATTGTGTTTCTGAAGCAAATGGCCAAAACCGCATCTCGATACAGGTTGCCAGTAAATAATTCGATCATTTTGGCTATAATTAATTCCACGACTATAAGAAAATAAAATGCATTCGGCATCATTTAATCTTATATACATGGATTGATAAGAGGAAGATGGAATATTTCTGCATGACAATTCTCCGACAAAGGACAAAGTGGAAATAAATCCACCGGAGGTTCTTCGTATGCGAAGCTTATACGTACAGCAAACATTGCAAATTGAAAAGATTGTGTGTCTGTAAACACATCAGTATGTTAACATTTTCTATATTTAACACGACCATCGTTCTAGAATTTCGTCAAACTAGATGGATATGACAACTCAATTTTATTCGACTTCTTCAAAAACTGCTTCAATCATTTCTTCCTATTTTTCTTGGAGAATAACGCAAGTATTAAATTAACTTATCCACAATGCAATGAATTACCATTAACTTTACATAGACAATTCCTTGCGTATAAATTTGTTATAAAACTGCGAGCATCATTTGATGAAGAACTGAGTATAAGAATAACAAATTTATGTACGGATAACCTGACAAGTTCATATTGGAAAATTCGAAATGCTCCTTCTTGTGCACAAGCTGTTTAATCAATGGGTGACATCACACAATTTTTATTCAATAACACCTGCTATAATTATTTTTGCGGACCCTACAAGCAAATATTGCTAGATATCCGTCATTCTACCTAGCTATTCTAAGATAGACAACTTGAACCATAAAATATTACTCCGAGAATTGGAACATTACGAAAATTTTTACACAGATGGCTCAAAAATGCCTGAATCAGTGGGTTTCGCTATTTATATTCCCGATGATAATCATACAATATACTTTCGACTGTAAATATTCTTCCATATTTACTGCTGAGGCTGTGGCGCTATTACAAGCTTTGAACTATTGTCAACGTTGTGTAGCTAAAGAAGCGATTATATTATCAGATAGCAGAAGCGTATTGGAATCATTAAAAAACGTTAACCGTAAGAGTTCGCCCCTTATTCTAATGATAGTCCGGAAATACATGGAATTACTTGAACAAAATTATATTATTAATTTTGTTTGGGTTAAAGCGGATTGTGGAATAAAGGGAAATGAAAAGGTTGATCTGTACGCAAAGCAAGCTACCAATTCTGAAAACTATCTACATAAAGTCACACCACACAGTGATTTCATCTGCAACTACAAATCAGAGATTCGGAGAACATGAACATTACTTTACAAACAGCAAAATGTGCGAAAAACTACAAACTATTTTTTGATTCATCCAGAAATTCCAAGAAAATCATGGTATCACAAATTGGAAACTGCAACCTTAATAGAACAGTTAAGGCCGTACAACTTAAATTATCCGTTAAATATAAACTACTTGCTAAGCACGAAATAAGCTTATACCAACTGCTGTATACATTTGTTGTTTCTGCTAGGTTAGATATTCAGTATTTGTGTAACCTCCCTCTCAACCTATGTTAAAAACCTGGAAATTACCCATGGTCTTCCTCTGTTTTGTGTAATAAGACCTCATGAGAGACCCCTTAACGTGAAAAGTATCCCTGTGAAAGTATCCTTCAGTTCTTTTCAGGTGGATGATTTGTAATAATCAAGTTTTTGACTCTGGCAATTACACCCTTACTATAATGTGAATTCTTTTATTCCAATTAATTTTCGATATTGTACCTTTGCTGTACGTGACAGAGGCTGTTGGCTAAAGGTTACGACCAAAGCCATATAATCAGAAAAAAAAAACTTATCCACAAATCACTAACTACCCTCATCCTCCTTTTCTTAGAATAGGTTTCCACTTTGGGATACTTCTCCTCGGGTTAAATGTATGATTGTAATATGAATTCAGTATAAATAAGAAACAATCATCCTCATCTATTGAAAATACTGTTGAAATACCGAGAACCTTCCAGCTACCAAGTATCCATCATCAGATAAAAATAAATTAGAAATCAAATGGCGATGAATCTGAATTCATTGAGTAGCTTTTCCGCTTATTCATTTGCATCCCTTCTAAATTATTTGGATATTTGACAATTACTGTGTTTCAAGAGTGATGAACTGTTTTGAGAAATGGTGTGACCTGTATTTAAAATTTGTTCGGCTAACGCTGATTTTTCCACATTACTTTTCTGTATGTAGATAGAATAGAATACTTATTGAGAAATATTTCTAATAAGCAGCTAAGGAAGAGTCAATGAAAAAGGTAAGCCTCTTAGGAATATAAGAATATCATTCTAATTTGTTCGCTGATGTTTCTATATGATATGATATTTAATTTGGAATCAATGCCAATATATAGAAAATTGGTTTAATCCACTGCTTCTATATATGTATTATTTTTTCAATATTACTATTGAATGAAAATACAGTTATTTTAGTTTTGCCAACATTGAGTTATAGATTATTACACTTCATTAATCTAGTCTCTAGTGATAGTCTAGTCTCAGTAGTAGCAAATCTACATGTTAATCTGATATTGCAGCTGAATCACCATGTGCAAATCGAATTTATCTTCCAATTAATGTAGTTTGAACAAGTAATTTGTGTGGGGGTCAGGTAGCTCAGTGTTAGAAGCGTCAATCTTCTAATCACCGTCGCTTCCGGTGGCGGGTTCGAATCTCAGCAAGGGCGGAATTTTTCCGATGAGCTGAGAAAGTGGTGAGGTAAGGTACGATAGACCTCTGGACCTACGTGTCACCAGAGACTGCTCTGGTCGCAGAACGAGCCTACCACGCGAGGTAGAGTATACTTTACGTTATCAAAACTTGTGTCAAATTGATTAATTTGAAGCTTCTAAAAGTGAGAAATTTAGCAATTTTATACGAATGTTATAACACTCAGAAGTCTCTAGCGCTTCGGACTCCGGGATTTTCACGTGGCCTATCGAAATTAGAAGGTTCGAATTGTATAAAAACACAATTGCATGAACGCCAGACGTCCTATTTAATTAGCTACGAACGTAATCATTTTGACATATGCCTCGAGGAGCTCGCTACGCGTCAGTTAGAGTTTATACTTTTCACCTTGATCTTGTTAATTCGGGGCCGTTTTATGCCCCGTGTGGCCGGCGCCAGTTGTAATAAAGTGTTTCCGGCTATAGGCCGCTAGCTTTTAACCGCTTTTGGGTATATTTTAGTAGCTAGAAAATTCCCTTTGGTACGTCGCACGTTAGACCCGCGTAGTTGAGACCTGAGAGTACCTGTTTCTATTTTAACTAAATTTTCCTATTTAATCGACATTTTGGGGACCGAGACTATGCTATTTAATTGGCCCCGTTCATAAACTAACGACATGGAGCGAAAACAGCATGCGAAAAGTCCTCGTAAAGACGTTCTATGTTCCGAAGATTTGCACTTTTCTAACTCGCGAGCTACGCGCTCCTCACGTGAACGTCATTCGATTTATCGAAAATTAACCAATTTAAAACAGTTTTCGACCTCGTTTGTGGCTATTGCGACCTTGTAAAAGGATCAAAGCTAACCTTAGTTTTACATTCCACAACCACCCTTGACCAAGATAATTTTTAATTTGTAGTTCATTATTGTTTTACAACTGAAATAAATAGGTATGAAATTTGTAGGTTATTGATGATGTCAGTGTGACAGTGACATAATTATTTCAAACGTAAAGTAAGACACACGTTTTAGATTCCACAACCACCCTTGACCAAGATAATTTTCGATATCCCGGTATATTGAGTTCATTTCTTTCATCTAAAAACTGATTCATTTCTTTCATCTAAAAACTGAACTCTATTATTGAGATACGATTTCATTAATTTTTTTTTCTATACTTTGATTACACGAGATGAAAACCTACATCATGTGAGCCATCAATGGAACACACCAAGTTATGTATGAAAGGGTAAACAATCCGCAGAAAACGTTAAATCAGGGGCACGTTCCTTGAAACGACAGGTGGAATTTCGTCTTGCCCTATATCCTCTTATTCCATAGCATTCCAGTTATATCAATTATATTTCGTATTCTACACTATCAAAAGCTTTTGATAGATCTAAATCATCAGTAGTCTGAAATTCGTTGAAAGACTGTATTATATCAGAAAGAATCATATAAGCAGCTTATATGATACTGGTTTTCCCTTCACGAAATCCATTTTATGAATCCTTCATAATCTTCTCTGTTTCAAGAAGCTCAACCCATCTCTCATATACAGGTGTCCCAGGTCTTAGCAGCAGAACTTCAACAGTCGATAGAAAATTTGATTTTGCGAAAAAAAAGTTTCCATTAACATATATGCACAGACGCTTAGTTTTTGAGATACAGCGAGTTGAAATTAAAAAAAGTTTCGTTTTTTCCAAATATCTCCGGAACCGTTCATCGTACAGAAAACATCTTTTGCGAACATTTTTTACTTGTAGTAAGCTAGCTATGTTCTGTGAGATGAAAATTTTTTTTTTTTGTCATAATTGGGGAAGATTTTGGTGGGGTAGTGGGTGTTTTTCTCCCCAACTTCTACGCCACTGTAAAAAACACGGCTTAGAGACAACCATTTGAACCGCCAATGTTTTTACATAAAAAAGATACCTTTGTTTATGAACTCTAAAGTTGACTGTTTTCGAGAAAAATCAACTTTTATGTTGAAAAACATGGTCAATTTTTTGCTTTTGTTACTTGTTCTAACGTTTGAATAAATTTTGTTTAATTAGTAAGAATTGACCATGTTTTTCAACATAAAAGTTGATTTTCCTCAGAAACGGTCAACTTTAGAGCTTATGACCAAGAGCACCTGTTTTGAGCAAAAAAAAACATTAGTTGTTCAAATGGTTGTCTGAAAACTGTATTTTTCTCAGTGGCGTAGAAGTTGGGGAGAAAAACACCCACTACCCCTTCGAAATCTCCACCAATTATGACTAGAAAAAAAATTTTCATCGCACGGAACATAGCTTGCTATGAGTTGAAAATGCTTGCGGAAGCTGTTTTCTGTACGATGAACGGTTCCGGAGATATTCGCAAAAAACGACATTTTTTTTCAATTTCAACACCCTGTATCTTTAAAACTAAGCGTCTGTGCATATATGTTAATGAGAACTTTTTTTCTCAAAATCAAATTTTCTATCGACTGTTGAAGTTCTGCTACTAAAACCTGGGACATCCTGTATAATTTGTTCTTAAATCTTATTGAAATTACTAATAGCTATTGCATGGTGGTATTTGATATTTTTCTGAATTTTTTTTTAAAAACGACTCCAACTCATGCCAATCGAATGATATACTTATTATGTTTTTTAACTTTTTCTAACACAATGCAGCGAAAACCATCCCAGATTTATCGTAATTACGATACACTATTCAATGCAGCCGGTATGCGGAATGCGCATCTCGTTGGGTCATCCGGTATTTACTGAGAATAATGGATGAAACATTAATTTCCTCTTGAAATATGCACATATTCATAAATTGGTATTAAACTTCATTAAACAATATGTTGCGACAATGAATGGCTTCTCTCATTATATCAATGTTCATTGCCGCTCATTATTTAATTCTATTGGTCCCATTAGGATACATTACTATTGGAAATGGCACTTGGCGTAGGCTGCAGTTAATGATATCGCTTGCAATTGTGCCAACACATATGTTCTCGGAACAAATGCCGAACGTTGAAAGTGAAGTACTTAATTTTATCCGGAGTTTAATTTCAATAATCTGTTCGATGCTGAAAAACAAACATTGCTAATCGGAAGAGGAACACTTGGTGCTCATATATGATATTATCAGATGGAATTGAATTTGTCGGATTTCAAAGAACTCAATTATTTTCCAAACGTTTGAATTGTAATTTGTACGATTCCAATGTGTGGGGAAATGTGTAAGGGAAAACCTTGAAAGCCTCCAGTAATAATACAATGTCCACTCCAATCCCAACACGAATATGGATGATCGAATTCATGTCGATTCATAACTACGTATCAATTGTTCTGTCAAATGAATAACTAATTCGAGATTCGAATAATATGGACATAATTTAATATTTGGAATATATCAGGGTTCTACTTGAAGAATAACATTTTCTTAATGGAATAAAAATCGAACGCGAACCAGTATTAATAGTTTGGTAATATTTATTCATCGATAACTTTCGTATAGTCACTCAAGAAGCAAAATCGCATAAATTTTAATATTTTCAAGCTTTTTTCTAAACGACTTCTATTTTTCTATACCATGCTAAGAGCTACTTCACATTCCAGCAACTCCTCATAATCTACAAATTACAGATTTGATCTGTCCTGGAGTACTGTTCATACGTTTGGAATTCGCCTCCCAAACATACTCTGTAGCTCTTGGATTCCATCCAGAAGAGAACTATTCGTTTTATTGATGATATCACACTTACGAGTTTATTGACCTCTCTAAATCATCGTAGAAAGGTGTGAGACTCCATTTTTTTTTCGAATAGCGAAGTTGTGGAACTCTTTACCCAGTGAGGTCTTTTCCTATGCTTATAACCTCCAAACCTTCAAGAAAAATACGAATGCCTATCTCCTACATATCTTTGTTTTTGATCTGGAGTGGTGGAAAACTATAGTTAGTTGGTGTTAGTTAGTTTTGAGCCTCTTCTTCATTCTGACATGTTTTTTTTTAAAGGTTGTATTATGGGCCCGTAGTGGGCCTAAACGCGTTTCATCCAATATCTTGACTTCCACTGTACCAAAACTGTTCTAGTTGGACTCAAAATTTTCGTCTCTGATTCCTCTAAAATTGTCCTGAATTTCGTTATTTTGTTGAAGAATCCTAACCTGAGAAAATCAACTTTTTGAGATTTTCAAAATAGTCTAAAAATTAAAAATTGAAAAAAAATTGCATCACCTATCTACAAAATGCTCTTTGATTTGGGTCGGAAGACGCATCGTTTGTTCTTTAGTAATCGCGCTTTCACGATTTTTCAAAAAAGTTCGATTTTGGCACGATAAATTAGGATAGGTCGAGAAACCAAAAACCGGAAAAAAGTAGACCAAAAGTGTGACCGTTTGACTGGAAGAACTGGAATAAAATATCTAAATTGGTAGAGAATTTTCAATATTCATGAAAACATGGGTAAATGGACCTTATCTCGGTCAGTTCTTAATCTATTTACAAAATACTGACTAATAGACATTTTTTGCCGTAAGAAGCTGCCATATCTTTTTTAGCACAAGATTCACGACTTTATAAGGTGAAAATTCGTTATCAAAGCATCAAAATACATAAAAAAAAGATGTTTAGAAAAACAGTTCAAAAATATTAACCATCATTCTTGAGCGACCGGACTAGTAAAAGAAAAGCAATGTTACATTCTTCTGAGGTACGCGCGCCTTGATATTAATGCTGTGTCACAGCCATCTGTTTTGCAGGATAGCACCTTGACCACGTGATGCTGCTATCACATGACCAACTTAAGCTGCGTACAAAACAACTCACGCATATATGCTCGCAATTACAGACATCAACTCTAAATTAGTCTAGATCGAATCAGAAAGTATCAAAACATATATTCCCGCGAAAATAAGAAGAACATTTTTAGGACACTACATATGGTGAGCGAAGCAAAAATATGAATCTACTAGTAGCTGTATTTGTTCTTTGTTATTAGTTCACGTATTTTCTTTCAAACAATACATTAAAATGAAATATCAAGTCCGTTTCTCGTTATTGTTATTGATATTTTCCGTTTCATCGGGATGAAGAACAGGATAAAGATGTCTACACCTGAATTTATGGTTACGCTTCCCATGATTTACGGCTTCACAATACTCATCCGACATAATGGAAGATTGCTCACGAAGTTGGATTAACATTTCAAGAACCCACGCTAAGTTTTTCATTCATATAAATCATTTTGATAAAGTAAAACACTTTTCACTCTGTTTTCTATCATCGATTACCAAATCCTAAAGATAAAACGAATAAGTTTTATAAACCTAGAGTTGTTCATCTTTATCTAATCATATTTCAAAAACAGGATCTATCTTTCCAAATTTTGATAAAGTTAAACAGTATAGGTTTTAAATTTAATTGAGTCACATATGATTTTATCCTCGACTCTTATCCTATTGAATAATAATAATAATAATTGGGAGCAAATGGAATGTATATTTAATGTTATAAAAATAAAGTCCACGAGACGTTGCAATGCAAACTGCTGATAGGTTCGATCGGGACGTAACAAATAATCGGGTTAAACATTTTCGTCGCAAAAGTCAGGAGACCAGCAATTCAATTCATCCAAGAGTGCGACGGATTTCCCCTCGGCAATTCAGTCACTGGAACTAGACAATTTGGTTTCCGTTGCTTCGAATAAGGCAGCATGTGCTTCCACCACCGTTTTCCACATTCGCATTCCTTTATGAGTTATTTCATTAATAGAAAATTAAATTAAGTTCGTTCATTGAATGTCCCGCTTAGACGACCAATAAACCAATATTGGTCGAATGCCCTGAAGAACAGAGGATTCAAGTAAGTATTTTGCGATGGAAAACATGTGTTACTTCAACACTCTGTTATATATAAATATATAGTAAGGCCATGAATGATTGAAAAGAATCAATCAAGATTGTGTTCGTTTCTCTTGTTTCAAGTACGGGAATGTCAGTCACACTAATATGACTCTTGCATACTAGATTATTGTAGTTCAATTAGAGGAAAAGCCCAAAAAAATACATGAACTTTGAAATTTTCCTTGGCTGAGTTTACGTCACATGTTCTGAAACTCAAGATTCGCCACTGGTTTAAAGCTAATTTCATGTTATTATTAGAAGTATTAGAAAAACTAGGTATAGTCGAGTCATATTAGCAAAAAAGCTGGGAAAATTTGCGGGCAACTCCGATCGACTCCGGGTTTTTGCAAAATGTTCCTGAACGGATTTACAACATTCCCGAAAAAAAACTAATATGTGCTCTTCTCCATTTTTCAATTTATTGGCCAATGTTGATGGACAAAACGAGGAAATTTTGCAATATTTAACGAAAATGGCTGAAAAACATACTCGGGGGTTTTCGAGGTCGCTGATCGAACTTTTTCAGCGTTTAAATATTTTAATAAATTGCTCGAACTCATTAGAGAATTATCATCATTCAATAAATAATATGTTTTATTCCACAGAGAATAAGGTTTTAAATTTTACTTTTTATAATACTACTCTTTAGAAATTTGAGATTGTAATCTTATGATGAATTCATGATAACGAGTGTAAACATATTATGTACATAACATGAATAAAATGACTTATCTATCTTACTATTGGAAAAAAAAAAGGGAAGAGTGGATTGCTCATTGCACATCTCCTTGTTTGTTCATAGTAATTTTTGTAAAAGTAACATAATACTTTATGCTCCATGCTCCATGGGTTTTTAAGCTATTGCATAGCTTTTTTCGCGGGCTTTGAGCGCGGCGACCGGATCAAGAAATTCCGTAACGAAAATTACCTAACACCCCCCACTCCGCCTACCATGTAGCTTGGCCGAGCGTTCGCTAAACGTGTATGTATATGGTACGACTGTACGAAGCTCGCACGGATCGAGACGAGCTGCTCCGAAATCGGACGAATACGTAGGCAGCTGTTTGTGAGAAAGTATATAGGTGTATAGGTATCTATCATATCTTTATAATGCCACACTCACCGCATGTGCGCACCGTAAGTATACATGTAGGTATATATACTGTTGTAGATACTGTTCCAAAAGGTGGGGTAGCTATTTACCAAAATAATAATAATGCTACTAATGTTATGACTCCGAATATTGAAATAAATATTGCACACGTTAGCGATGTTAATGTTAGGCGCTCATTTGTTGAAGATATTTGTGCGTGCTTATGCAAACTTAGAAATGGCCTACACATAGTCATGGTAGCAATTTACATTTCTCCGAATCCAAAATTGGACGAGGTAGAGCATTTTATTTATCGCACTTTACTGGAGTACACTGAAGAAGGTCGAAAATACTTGGTACAAATGGTAATAAATTCCCACTTATCTTGGCTGGCGATTTGAACATCAACTTCGCGCTGATAAAAAATCAGAGCGGTTGACAACTTTTCTTTCGGAAAAATTGAATTTGAAAATGAATAATGATCCACAAGAATCCAAAACAAAATATGGAACTACCATTGACGCGGTATTTTCCAGATATTCAGAGGATATCAAGTCTCAAACTCATGTTTCTTATTTCAGTTACCATAAACCTATAGTTTCAATGATAAAAATTCCAGAATAACCTACATGTATTGTAAGATAATAAAAATATTTTAAACGATATTAACTTCTCATTTATTCAATAAAAGAAATAAATTTGTTTTCTTATCGGTCACCACGCTCAAAAAGTGTAACTTGAATTAATATTAAAGAAAAAAAAATACTGCATAAATAAAAAATAAATAAATAATTATAATTGCATAAGTTGATAAAAAATGCTATGCAATAGCTTTACCGGGGCAGTCCAAGAGTGCCACACGATTTGACTTATTAACCTATTAAGCAGAAACAGAAATTCGTACATTTTTAAACCGTCTCCAGCTCGTAATTTCATATATTTATAGGATAACCAAATTTGATATTCGATTGCATATCTGGGGTGAGAGACCGAGAAGAGTCCTATCTTTCAGAGCACTCACTTCGTATCATTCGTATCGTATGAAGTCTTCCAAAATAGAACTGTTCATTCCAAATCGGTTATATTTACTCCTTCAAACTAAAGAGTTATGAATGATGCTACACAATTTTGATTTTGGAATACAATTTATATAAAGTAAAGCAAACTAGATGTAAGGAATATTCCCTCATATTACAATTCAGTACTACTATGTTGTAGATGAACAATAAAGTATCCTTGTACACTATTTCCGAAGTTAGCTATCGCTGTCCTATGTAATGAAGTATTCTTCATTTCATTTCAGAGCAGAAATTGAATTGCGAAACTAAAATCTGCCGTCTCAGACATTTTATATCGAAGGTATATAGTTACAATTTACAGTAAAAGTTTACTATCCTATAAAAACGCAATTCGCTGAAGTGCATCTTTTGCTAATTGAGTACATCTTTTACTTTGTAAGATTTATACGTCAGTGCCGATACCTCATCGAGATTTATAGCCATTACTGCATGAACATCAGTGTCTTGATTTATCTGCACTTTTTCTACACGCTTCTAAATGAATAATTTAAAGTTTGCCATTCAAAGCAACATTTCTTATAGTCGAGTCAAAAATGTACAAAAAACCGTCAAATAAAGAAAAATTAAAGTACACATTTTTTTCTTGAAATATTTTGCAATATTAACAAGTTACAGGGCTATATGACATAATGCACCCAGTGAGATATGGGGCAAATGCCCCTCCCCCCTAATAAACAATAAATAAGCAGTTTAATAAACAAATTGAATAACTCGAAAACTATTGGTGCTCATTTGGCCAAAATCACACCTAGGAGGTTTTTTAGTCAAAATACCAAATTGTAGATGGCGCTCGGTTAAAACCAAAAGTAGCGCTCATTGGGTTCAATTTTTATATAACAAATTGGATAACTCGATAACTTTGTGATTTTTTGTCAAAAATCACACACCGAGGGTTTTTGGGGTTGCTGATTATGAATTTGATGTAAAAAAAATGTATATCGTAGATGTCGCTCACGGAGAAGCACTCATTTCAAGAAGATGTATATTTAACAAATACACATATTTGTTCTTTATTAGTGAAAATTGAAGCTCTGGGGTTTTGGTATCAAAATACCAAATTGTGGATGGCGCTCGGGTAAAACCAAAAGTAGCGCTCATTGGGTTCAATTTTTATATAACAAATTGGATAACTCGATAACTTTGTGATTTTTTGTCAAAAATCACACCCCAAGGGTTTTTGGGGCTGCTGATTATGAATTTGATGTAAAAAAAATGTACCGTAAAACGGGGCAACTTTGTCACTCTTTTCAGACTTTTTTCAAAATATCTTCATTATATTTTGACGCATGTGGACCAAATTTTTTCCCCAAACCGACTTCAACTTAATGAAAGAGCTAAAGTTCGTAAAAAGTAACGTTTTTGTTTAATATAAGAAAAAAATATATATATGTGGGGTGTCCAAGTTACCCCGGGTTTGGGGCAACTTGGTCACTTTTACTAATTTCAATGAAATGAACGTTTTTAATGGTTTGCATGGCCAAGTTACCCCGAATTCGTTTGGAAATTGATAAAACGAACCCGTAGCTACTTATTTCAGTTCGAAAATTTCATAAATAACACAAAAATAACGACAAAAATTTCCCAAAAATATTTTATTTATAAAAATATCAAACTTAGAGATACAGAAACAACATAAAATGTAAAAGAAAATCTAAACTCGTAACTCCAACTAAATCTTAGTTCATTCACTGGGGTGTAAAATCTTTGTCGGCGTCAGAATCGTCTTGATATTCCAACGGCTCTGCATCAGAATCGTCACAATAATCGCATTTGAAATAAGGATCTTTACTTCCGTTGTTGCATAGGCCACATATCCATTTAAGGCACTGAATACATTTGATCCATTCTTGTCCGCCAAGAAAGTCTTTCCAGTTACAAAAACAAAGGCCACACTTTGCATCTGTTTCACTTTTCTTTTGTCTCTCACTTTTTTGCCTAGGCTGAAATGGACGAGATTTCTTCTTATTTTTGTTCTTTCCGACTGTACCAGACGATCCTGGGCCAGCTAATGGCTTCGATGCAGTTACAATTGGTTCATCTGTGGGAGCCAGGCTATCATCTTCATCTGTTGCCAAATTTTTATCAGGCTGAAGTTTCTTGCCCCTTTTTTTCTTCGGATTTGCTTCACTGCTAATTCCTCTGTGTTCTTTCAGAAGATCAATCAATGATGCATCAAGAGATCTTCCAATGGTGTCTCGATCGTCTGGTGTTAATCCATCTGGAATTCTTTTCAGAACCTCGTTTGCATTAGGTGGATAAAGCCCAGTGGCTCGAAATCCAGATATCAAATTTTGGCTGACACTCTCAGATATGGCTTTCCATAACCTAGAAAGCAAATTGTGAAACTGCTCTTTGGGAAGATTTCCTGAATATCGGCTTTCCTTTCTCCAGTTGTCTAAAATCTTTCTCCAGCACTTTTTCATGGGTCCAAATACAGCTACATCAAGTGGCTGCATTAGATGGGTGGCATTTGCAGGAAATGGAGTTATATAAATACCATGCTCCTTACAGGACTGAATAACTGCAGGTTAAAAGTGGCTGGCGAGATTATCACCAACAACAATAGTTGTAGCACCAGGTTTTCGTGTTTCCGTTATGTGCGGGAGGAGGATTTTGAAAAACCATGTCTCGAACAGGTTCATATCAAACCAACCGGAGGGGCTACTGGCATATTTCGTTCCAGGAGGGCCGCCTTCTGTCCAGTTTTCATATAAATTTCCAGATTTATAAACGACCATGGGAGGCAGTAGATCCCCCTTTGCATTTCCGCACACCATAATGCTAATAGAGGTGCGAGAGTGGTTCTGTACCCTTTCAACCCTTTTTGTGTTTCTGGGGACCACCACTTTTTTTGCTCCAGGATCATCTGTGACATTTGTCTCGTCATAATTGTAGATATTGAAATCATCTGCATCGTTCAGGGCTTCATTGATATTGGTGAAAAAATTTAAAATGTCTTCACGGTCGACGGATGATCTGGACCTTTTTATGTTCGAGGCTAGGCGAATGGACAACCTGTTTCTCTGGATGAATGCATCAAGAAAATCTTCTCCTGGAGTGTTGTTTTTGAAGATCGTGACTGTTTTCCCTTGTTTGTCTAGGTATTTTGCGATGACCGTCCTCACATCCAGCCTGGTTAACGGGAAACCCCAATCAGCCACAACTCCGAGGGTCTCAGATATACTGCGTTCTTCCTCGGATGAAAGGACTCTTGGGCGGCCCACAGCTCCAGAATTTTTGCCAAGAATCTTACGACCCAAAGTTGTCCGAGGTACCTGATACGTTTGCGCAGCTAATTTTTTCGACATCCCCTCCTTAACAGCTTGTACGGCTTTTTGCATGTTCTCTTCTGAGTAGTCTTGGTAGGGCTTTGCCCCGGGTGTTCTCTGGTAGTTTCTCACCATTTTTAGTTACTAGTTACCTGGAATAAAAGATGGGCACCTGAAAATCCAACTAAAAAAGAACAGGAGGAAAAGTATTAACCGAAACAAAAATTAAATCATAGGTGACCAAGTTACCCCGGGGTGGCCAAGTTACCCCATATTACGGTATATCGTAGATGTCGCTCACGGAGAAGCACTCATTTCAAGAAGATGTATATTTAACAAATACACATATTTGTTCTTTATTAGTGAAAATTGAAGCTCTGGGGTTTTCAACTTCACTGATAATGAATATAAACACACAAAATTGCAAATCATAGATGGCGCTACTGAATTAGTGAAATATCAGTTATTTTTTGGAAAAACGTGGAGTTATATAAAAATGACACATAACAACAATAATTTTTTTAATGAAAATATCACGTGAGATATAACAAATATGCTATAATAGAAATGTAACTCATAGATGATGGTTATCAGAAACATACGTTTCGAAAATCGATCTAGTTAAGAGTTTTATTTTTTATTTTCAAGAAATCGTCTATAAAATCCATGGTATGATATTGGACGATCGGCGACTTCAAGTGCACGAGATTGCAGAGGCTGAGGGCATCTCAACCGAACGGGTACGGAACATTTTGCATTAATTTTTGAATAAAAGAGAGCTATCTGCCGATGGGTGCATTTGCTCTCAGTTGACGATGTTCAAGCGTGATAAGAAGAACTTTTTGCTCCATTTCGTAGCCTTGGACGGAACATGGATCCATTACAACACACTAGAGACCAAAGAACAGTCGAAGTAGACTTGTCCTAGCTAATCGAAGCCAAAAAAGGTCAAAGTGGGTTTATCGGCCAACAAAGTCATGGCGACAGTTTTTTGGGATGCACACGGTATCGTCCATACCTTAAAAAGGGCAGAACAGTCACCGGCGTATATTATACAGATCTGTTGAATCAAATCGACGCCCATTTGGAACGAAAGCGGCCGCATTCGGCAAAGAAAAGAGTGCTCTTCCACCAGGACGACGATGCACAGGTCCGCAGTCGCAATGGCAAAATTGCATGAATCGCGTTACGAATTGGACTTTTCATCTTTGCCCCCGTATAATGCTGAGGACGAACCCAATGAATATAGTGGGCCTGAAGCTTATAAGCTAATTTGCCCAGATTATGATAACTGTTATATAGGTGGAAAATGTTTTAATTTTAAACTTAGTTACAAAGAACATTTTCGTTCTTTCATATTTGACAAAACTGACTCAACCTATGGTAACCACTTTTACAATAGCTCATAATTTTCCTAATTTACATAGCTTCAGCATTTTACATAATCAAACTAGAGATTCCAAGCTGAATACATCAAAAACTTCCATAACAATATCCTAAATGATCAATTAAACCTATACCAAAATGATCTTTTCCTTTGTCTTTCAAAGCAGAATAATTCTTAGAAATGTTTCTCAATTCACACCGTATTTCCCCCAATTATACCTGTTTTGAAATTTCCGATCATCCCTTACTCTTTATAGTCTCATTAACCCTATTTTACAGGTTGTTCAAATTTCGTTGGTTTTGTATTTCGCTTATTTTTAAAGATAGAAAGATGCAGTTTTCACGACCCTTTTCTACTTTCTCGAGAAAACAACGCTGATGGAAAGACAGATTTTCGATATATCTTTTAGTTTAGTTTAGCTATGGTCAAAAATTAAAAAAATCTACATTTTCAGGTGGCTTCTGTAGCGTCTTCTTTCTACGTATTCAGATGTTCTCACCCTATCTTATAGACATTTTCACGTAGAATCCAATCGAGATTTACTTTTATGGTCGGCTTAACTGTTTTCGATATGTATGTCAAACATGCATTCTGTTAATGGAAACCATAGTAGCCATCGTTGGAAAAAGCATTTCTCAGTCTTTCCAAAAATATGGACATCATACATTTATTTTCATGAATATAATGGTTTGTTTCTAGTTTTTTGACATTGGGCGGAAAATCATAGATGACTAGCTTAAGAATTATAAAACAAATCAGATCAAAATCTGTCATCACCAACGTTGCTTTCTCGAAAAAGTAAAACGCGACAACTGCATCTTTCTATATTTAAAAATAAACGAGATACCTTACAAAACCAACTAAATCTGGACACCCTGCACTTTAGTTCCTATTTATACTTGAACTGTTTATTGTTTACTTCATACTCCTTAGTATCTGTTTAAAACTGGCCCTTAGGTGTTGAAAGTGTAATAACGTCTTCAGGTTATTATTAAAAGTGGTATAGAAACAAAGCTTGTATTTCCCTTAGGAATGCGGATCTCACAATTCCTCATGTCAGGAACAACTATATCACATTGTATAGGGTGTTCTCGAACTGCGTGGCCAAAATAAAGCCGAAGATTCTTTGATTCGAAAAAAAGTTGATGAGCCTTTCTACTTTTGCCTCAAGTGTCTTGTTTACCCGGTAGAGGGCTTCAAAATTGCAAAAATAATTTTGTTTTTTCGGTATAACTTGAGGACGTGATGAAGAACTTTTACAATATTCAGCAGGTGAGTTACTGTCAATAATGGACATTTTTGAGAGTGGAGCACAGAGCCTTAGAGACCATAGAAATGGCTCAAACTTGAGGATGTAACGAGAAAAGTGTCCAGAACTTTTTTGTGGTCAATGTAATTCACTCTATATTTCTTACGTATATAGCTTATTTTGTTTGAAAACTTTTTTTACTCTTAGAAAATTTTGATAAAATCAACGGATTAGCTTGAAAAAAATAATTTTCGAGTCTCTGCAATTTTGGTTTACTAATTTTACTTGATTAAAACACCTTAGTTGCCTTTGCTTTTCTAATGTCATTTTGGCATTTGAAGAATTTATTCTCAAAACTGTCAGTTTTTACTTTGCTTTCCGTAAAAATTTTATAAAATTATGGCTCAAAATTTCACTAACACTGAAATGGTTGATATGTTATTGATTTATGGACTTTGTCGTTGCAATGGCCGGAGAAGGGGAAGATATCATCATCGCAGAATTCCAAATCGGCAAACCTTCGCGAAACTGGCAAATTTGGAACAAATCGCAGAGAAACTGGACGCAGACGGACAAGAAGGACGTTAGAGCTCGAAGAAGCGATACTGGAAGCGGTTGAAACTGAACCTGGGATAAGCACACTACGTTTGGGACTTCGTATTGGAGCCTCAAAATCATTAGTTCATAATGTACTGAAAGAAGAACTGTTGTATCCCTATCATATTAAAACAGTTCAAGACTTATTGCCCATGGATCCAGGTCATCGGCTAGATTTCTGTCGGCTTATTGTCCAAAGACAAAACGCAAACTCCAATTTTTGTAGAAGAATTCTGTTCACGGACGAAGATACTTTCACGAGATGTGGTCTTTTTAACCTCCATAATGAACAATTTCTATGCTGATGAAAATCCTCATGAAACGGAAGTTACATATTTTCAGTTTGGGTTGGAATTGTGGATAACTTTATTATTGGCCCTACCGTTATACCCGATCGATTGAACGGGGAGAACTACTTGAAGTTTTTGGAACAAAGGCTACTTGAACTGTTGGAAGACTTGCCCTTACACATTCGTCGTGGCCTGGTTTATCCATGATGGTGCACCTCCTCATTTCACATTAGCTGTGAGGCGACATTTGAATGCGGAATATCCAGATCGCTGGATAGGTAGAGGACACGATGCACCAGTGAACTGGCCGGCCCGCTCCCCTGATTTGACGCCCTGCGACTACTTTCTATGGGGCGCTTTGAAGTCGAAAGTTTATGCAGCTCCAGTAAACACACGAGAGGAATTGTTGCACCGAATTAATCATGAAGCGGATTTATTGAAGAATAATCCTGAAGTACTAGCCAGAGTTCAATCCAATTTCTTGAAACGAATTAATATGTGTATTCAGGAAAATGGGCAACATTTCGAACAATTGATGCCTTAGCGATTTCCCAAAAAGTTTTGTTGTTTCTTTTAATTTAGCATTTGTTTTTCCTAAATAATCACATCGTTTCCCCATTTCTATTGTTTTTATTATTCGTGTTTTACCGAGATATTAACCATTTCAGTGTTAGTGAAATTTTGAGCCATAATTTTATCAAATTTTCACTGAAAGCAAAGTAAAAACTGACAGTTTTGAGGATAAATTCTCCAAATGCCAAAATGACATTAGAAAAGCAAAGGCAACTAAGGTATTTTAATCAAGTAAAATTAGTAAGCCAAAATTGCAGAGACTCAAAAATTATTTTTTTTCAAGCTAATTCGTTGATTTTATCAAAATTTTCTAAGAGTAAGAAAAGTTTTCAAATTAGATAAGCTATCTACATAAAAAATATAGAGTGAATTACATCGACCACAAAAAAGTTCTGGACACTTTTCCCGTTACATCCTCAAGTTTGAGCCATTTCTATGGTCTCTAAGGCTCTATGTTCCGCTCTCAAAAACGGCTATTATTGACAGTAACTCGCCTGCCAAATATTGTAGAAGTCCTCCATCACGTTCTCAAGTTATACCGAAAAAACAAAATTATTTTTGCAACTTTGAAGCCCTCTACCGGCTAAACAAGACACTTGAGGCAAAAGTAAAAAGGCTCATCAAATTTTTTTCGAATCAAAGAATCTTCGGTTTTATTTTAGCTACGCAGTTCGAGGACAGCCTGTATATCAAAATTGTATAGATTAACACCTACATTTCTGGTAGGTTTCAATAGTCTAGATCGTTCGGTAACATTGCAAGCTAATAGTTCCGGCCAGCTGTTTTGCTCTCTCGAGTTCATCAGCAGAACGAGTAAGTTTGCTGCCACTGATGAACTAGACAGTGCTAAACAGCTTTCCGGAACTATAAGGTTATAACGTTGCTCATTGATCTAGACCATCGACATATACATATGGACTGCGCGTGGCAATGATAAGCGCGGGTAGTGCCGGCGTGAGAGAGGGGAAAACGAAGAGGACTAATACTGTCTTTATCTATCGGCCTGGGGACGTAAACATACTAGCTACAGTCATGTTGCATTTCCATGGCAACGCAGCGGCCAATAGAAACCCGATAGATAAAGTAGATAAAGACAGTATTAGTCCTCTTCGTTTTCCCGTTACGCCGGCACTACCCGCGCTTATCATTGCCACGCGCAGTCCATATGTATATGTCGATGATCTAAACGAAAGAGACTTTACCATTATTATCTGACAAAGGCCAACAACAAATGAATGTTCATTTAATTGCTGTTTACATTTATATTACAAATACCCACCAACCTGAAACAATCTCAGAAGCATATATATTAGAAGACGTAGCGGTAATATCCAAATATATTTTACATTAATAAGGCTTCGTGTGATTTTCAGACAGGCAATATGGATATAAAATCTTTATAGAAAGTTGTCAATATAAATAATTGGATTTGGAGTGTATCTATTGGTATAGGAATACGTGAAAAATGTCGCAATAAATTGATTGCATCATGCACGAATAATATAAAATAAACGTGATATTGGAAGGTATTTAGATAACTGAATAATCTATATCCTTTAATATTCAGCATGAACTGTGTAATATTACTACATACTAGGTACAATATTAAATTTTCGTAGCATATATTCAAGTTATCGAATTTTCCATTCGTTGATAACTCGCTTCTCCCTGGTACAATTTCCAACTGAGCCCTGGAACTGCACTGATGCCAAATGAGGTGAAAATCATGATATTCGTAGATTGTAATATAACATTTTTAATATCCATTTTACAAAAATACCGAATCTGTGTAAAAGAAATGTGATCTATAGATCACTATCGTTCCTCACTTGAAATGGGAAATATATCGCAAATCATAAAGTCGAACAAAATTATCAAATTGTAAGTAATCTGTCATCACATTAGAAGTTACATAATATGTTTTACAAGGGGAGAAAGTGGATAACTGACAATATTACAAGAATGATCTGTGTTTCTCGAATTTGTTCGGTCATCTTAAAGGGTCCCTCTATTAAGAATGTCTGATGGAACAATTTGTACATCTAACTACGAAGTTGACGAAATACTTTTGGATAATTTCCCCAAAGAATACACTAGCAAGTCAAACGTGCCAATGCCAACCATTTCAACATACCAGAGGAATGACAACTAAACCCCGTAAAGTTGTCAGTGGTAGCCCTGTTGTGGTTGTGGTGAGCGCCAGGAAAGGAAGAGGAACCGGAACTATTTCATATCCTTTGTACCGCAATTTGTCGCCTTTCTCAGTGTCCACTAAACTGCTGCTCGATTGAACCATTTCAATGTCATTGTTACCATTACAGTATTCAATTCAGTCATAGAATTAACGTAAGTGATTCCCAGTATATAATTAACAAAATCCATTTACCTGCTGGTGTTGATGATTCTAGATTAATCAACTTTAGAAGATATTCGTCTATCCACTTTTGTGATAGTACGGTGTATTTAGGCCGATTTCACAAAACTTAGGAAAAACGTTACGTGGATTGATAGAGCTTAGCGGTTTCTCGCATTCTCTCAAAGAATGTATTTGTAAACTTTGTTACTTATGCTTGACCGGGGGATTTGATTCACAAATTTTTTAAGTGCATTTTAGTGCACTTTTTAATGAACTTCCTGAATATTGCTTGTAAGTGCTTGAAAGCTTGCAGTTAGAGGGTTTCAAGGTCCCTTATCTGATTCTGACATCAATATGATTAAAAAAAATATCTATCTTGCATTAATATGCATTTGAAAATGCATTTTATTATGCATTTTTTTCTTCATTTCTTTAATATTGTCTGAAATCAGTTGAAAATAGCTACTCGGGGGTTTTCGAGGTCGCTGATTACGAATCCGATGTCAAAGTTATAAGAAAATTGATAGATTGCATAATTAAATGCAATTTAACCTCGTCGTTATATCGGACCTCGACTTACATCGGGATTCGGATATGTAAAGATGAAGCATTTCATAAGCATAGGTACATAAAGATTCTTACATTTTTACAACAATTTGTACATGATGCATGTTACTCATTTTTATCTGGATTAAAAACATCATCTGAATCTGACAGCTCAGAAATTTCATCATTTAAATCATTATGTTCTTGTCTGGTATCGGGTGATTCAACATTTGTGCAGTTGATCTCATTGCATTTTTTGCATGCCTTTGTGCAGGTAAATCCACTTTTTCTACAACCACACAATTTTTCGCAATTAGTCACGCACCCACAAGATATAATATTTATTAGTTCTTCTGGTGCTGCTGGTTGTGTCATCGGAATCAGCTCAAAATATTTCCATCCCCACTTGGAGGGTGCTAAGTGATTGATGACATTATCAACATCTACCTCGTCCATATTGTCCTCCTCAATTATGTTTGGATTTGTTTGACAATATTTGAAACCATACATCCAATTTTGTACTTGTAGGTAGACACGTTTCAAATGTTGTGTAAAGGCGTCTAATGTTGGTACAAGAGTACAGAGACGTACTGCTTTCTTTTTTGAGGTCACACTGGCAAACGACTCACGTCTCAAGATGTATGAGAGCTCTGATATTGGTACCTGGTATTCTGCAGGTATGATGGTCTTGTGGAAGCTTAATGTTGCACCATATAAAACCAACTGGCATCCGTGTTCCAATAAATCTTCAATTCCAGGAAATTTTTTTTTGAACTTTTCTGCATGCTCTTGGAGATCTGGATATTGTTCAAAGTTTTGAAAAATACTTGTTTTCCTTTATTGAAGAAAGCGGACGTAGCATCGCACCCGGTAAATGCGTGCAATGATAAAATATCTGAAACGACTGACAAACAAGTCGTTGTAGTATCCGAAGATACGGATGTTCTTGTCCTATCGATAGCACTTGCGCCATCAAATCGCAAAATTTATTTTTCTGAACCACCTTCTAGTTTAAAAACTGATGAAACTTATTCAAGTGATAGTTTTGACGAGTATAAGCTATGTAACATATTTTATTATTGTACGCATTTACCGGGTGCGATGCTACGTCCGCTTTCTTCAATAAAGGAAAACAAGTATTTTTCAAAAACGTCGAAAAATAGTCTTGAAATTAGAGATTTATTGGAACACGGATGCCAGTTGTTGCTGGTTTTATATGGTGCAACATCAAGCTTCCGCAAGCCCAACATACCTGCAGAATACCAGGTACCAATATTAGAGCTCTCATACATCTTGAGACGTAGGTCGTTTGCCAGTGTGACCTCAAAAATGAAAGCAGTACGTCTCTGTACTCTCGTACCAACATTAGACGCCTTTACACAACATTTGAAACGTGTCTACCTACAAGTACAAAATTGGTTGTATGGTTTCCAATATTGTCAAACAAATCTAGACATAATTGAGGAGGACAGTATGGACGAGGTAGATGTTGATAATGTCATCAATCACTTAGCATGCTCCAAGTGGGGATGGAAATGGGTCAATCAATATTTTGAGCTGATTCCGATGACACAACCAGCAGTACCAGAAGAACTAATAAATATTATATCTTGTGGGTGCGTGACTAGGTGCGAAAAATTGTGTGGTTGTAGAAAAAGTGGATTAACCTGCACAATGGGATGCTAAAAATTCAATGAGATCAACTGCACAAATGTTGAATTACCCGATACCAGACAAGAAGATGATGAAATTGCTGAGCTGTCAGATTCAAATGATGTTCTCAATTCAGATAAAAATGAGTAACATGTACCATGTACAAATTGTTGTAAGAATATAAAAATATTTATGTTTGCTTATGAAATGCTTTATCTTTACATATCCGAATCCCGGTGTAACTCGAGGTTTGATATATCGACGAGGTTAAATTGCATTTGATTATGCAGTCTATCAATTTTCTTATAACTTTGACATCGGATTCGTAATCAACGACCTCGAAAACACCCGAGTAGCTATTTTCAACTGATTTCAGACAATATTAAAGAAATGAAGAAAAAAGTGCATAATAAAATGCATTTTCAAATGCATATTAATGCAAGATAGATATTTTTTTTAATCATATTGATGTCAGATTCAGATAAGGGACCTTGAAACCCTCTAACTGCAAGCTTTCAAGCACTTACAAGCAATATTCAGGAAGTTCATTAAAAAGTGCACTAAAATGCACTTAAAAAATTTGTGCATCAAATCCCCCGGTCAAGCATAAGTAACAAAGTTTACAAATACATTCCTTAAGAGAATGCAAAAAACCGCTAAGCTCTATCAATCCACGTAACGTTTTTCCTAAGTTTTTCCTAAATACACCGTACTAGATAGTCAGAGACTCCACTTAACAATATATGTAAAGAAATAAATGTTATCTCTTCAATAGCAATTAAATAAGTATATATATCGAGTCCATTCACCACTGATAACAGATATTCCACAAGAAAATTGAAGTTCACAGTGGAATTTATTAAATTTATCAATCACGTACTGAATTTTATCATTGGGAACACACATAAGGCAATCATCTACATACCGTTTAAATGATACGAGTTGGAAATCTAATGCATTCATTACAGATTCTTCTGGGTATTCCATGACTAGATTAGCAATAGTAGCTGAAATAGGAGATCCCATTGCTGTGACAAATATTTGTCCAAAATATTGCTCACCAAATTGAAAATGAGTGCATTCGAAACAAAGCTGTACTGCATTTATAAATCCAGATTGATCTAGAGGTGTGTGGTTTTCGATGCTACTCAATGCCAAGACGACTGTTATATTTGTAAATAGAGAAACAACATCCTAGGAGATTAATTGTTGATCTATGGGTATGGATTGATTTTTAAGCTATTGCATATAGCTTTTATCGCGGGCTTTGAGCGCGGCGACCGAATCAAGAAATAAAAACAAAAGACAAATACCGTAACGAAAATCTAAAAAAACAAAAAACTAATACCGTAACGAAATATCCTAAGACCCAACACTCCGCCTACCATGTAGCTTGGTCGAGCTTAAAATTGTCGAAATGTTAACTTTGAACCTTTTAAAAGGTCGTGATAGCCCCAACCTGGGTCCTAAAACTGTTTTGAATTGGTTAATTTTCGAAAAATCGAATGACGTTCACGTGAGAAGCGCGTAGCTGGCGAGTTGGAAAAGTGTAAATTTACGGTACATAGAACGTCTTAACGAGGACTTTTCGCATGCGGTTTTCGCTCCATGTCGTTAGTTTATGAACGGGGCCAACTAAATAGCATAGTTTCGGGACCCAAAATGTCGATTAAATAGGAAAATTTAATCAAAACAGTTTGAGATAATCTCAGCTGTCACCTACTAGCATCTGACGTGCGACGTACGCAAGGGAATTTTCTAGCTACTTGAATATACCGAAAGCGGGTAAAAGCTAGCGGCCCATAGCCCAAAATACTTTAATACAGCTGGCGCCGGCCGCACGGGGTTCGAAACGGCCCCAAATTAACAAAATTGAGGTAAAATGTATAAACTCTATCTTACGCGCAGCGAGCTCCTCGTGCGTTCATGCAATTGTGTTTTTATACAATTCAAACCTTCTAATTTCGATAGGCCACGTGAAAATCCCGGAGCCGGAAGCGCTATCGAGATCTGAACGTTAATAAAACTTTCGTATAAAATTGTGTTTACAAGTCAACTGACCACCATAGATAACTCTACTACCGGTAGTAGAGTTATTTATGCACTTGTCACAGAATACTCTTCATAGAGATCAAGATGATACTCTTTTTTACTCATAATTCGTGAAGATTTTGTAGGGGTAGTGGATGTTTTTCTGCCCAACTTTTTCCAGTGGCGTAGTGCTATGCAATAGCTTTACCGCGGCAGTCCCCGAATGCCACACGTTTCTTTTTTCTAAATTCATTAAAATGCCATGAGTCTTTCACATAAAATTAATTTTTTCCTATTAAGTATATTGATGATAGATTTTGATAAAACTTTGATAAATTTTAAGTAGGCGCTCCAATATTACCTACAATGGGTCTCACAGGTATATCACTTTTATGTAGTTTCAGAAGTCCATAGATATAAGATGCGTGCCGATTATGCCTAATTCTTTTTGTACCATTTATTTATTAATTTATTCATCATTCGTCATTTTCTACTGATGATGTAGGATCAGATTTTAATTTTTTGTAAGTTGTTTCATCATTTAATGCATTTCTATGCATTATGATGGTTTTATTACATTTATCCGCGTTCAAAACTACTATTTGAGGATTAGCAACTAACAAATCATTAAATATGACTAAAAGTTCAACTCGTACAATAATTCTATTTTCTGTGTGCATGGAAAGCGACCAAAGTATGAATTTTTTAATTTGTATTCCCCTGTAGTACCATAAAATTCACATACACGCTCGAACGTATAAAGTTGTTAAGGGATTTATTTATCACGGAAAACGTTATAACAAAATACATCTACCTCGTGCGGCAATTTCTAGAATAATTAATATTCATGAAAGTCAACAGACCAACAATCAAGTTTAAATTGATTCAGGCACGAAATTCAAAGTCAAAACCACAACCCACAATGGATGACTAACGGTATTAATCAACTAATGAAGTTTCATTAAAAACAGTATAATTCTATAATCAATATGCGATGATGCTGGCGCTTCCTACTTTGAGTTATTAACCTAATTTGGAGTTTATAGCATGTTGTGGGAGTGAACTTAGGAAAAGTTGCATAAAAACTGTTTTAGTGCTAATAAATAAATGAGAGGACGAGACGAATTAGCGACTGCTACATTTTGAGTCCTTCATCACGTAACAGGTATTAAAACGTACAAGTGGATAAATTCATGATATAGATTGGATGTAGCATCTGAAAATTGACCCCGAAACCACAGATTTGATCTTCCTCCATTGTCATGTCAGCTTCTACCTGAATGAATAGCGTGGAACGGACAACAAAGGTGATGATATGGTATCTCTCTAACAGGGAATGATATTTATTGATTGGAATAAAGTATCATTAATCAGTCTGAAGTCAGCTGTTAGTTAATTATTTCAGTTCAATGTCAGTTGATGGTTAGTCTAATAATGGTCTATACAGTTGATCTACGCTTACAACTCGCTGTATATCAATCAATCAGAATGAGGGCGGTCAAGTCCAGATCACTTCGACCGCTAAGCCAGTGCCGAAGACTAGAATTCTGCATGGACTGATGTCTCGTATGTTCTCAGGCGGCATGTATATGCTACCGAACGTTTGGGCCCAGAGACCGGAGTTCGATGAGGTTTGGATCGCTGGATACGGCCCTTCGGCAAATTCATCGGTCACTTCGTTTCTTCTCACGCCCGAGTGGGCGTGACTAGCTGATCTTTTTTCCTTCTGCGTAATTCCCCTACACTCCGAAACAAGCCTAGAAATCACTATAAGGGTGCGAAGGTCATCCAGGGCCGCTCGGCTGTCAGTGCGAATGTATAGTCAGGGCACAGGTCCGGATTGCATAGATTTCGGCCTGGAAAACGGTTACATGTGCACCCAAAGGAACTGAAAGCATCCTTCTGATAGAGTCACCAGTCTTGGACCCATCCGCAGAAGTGGTCCAGAGTTCTTGTTCTCCCAGTCCGTCCTCAGGGTACTGGGGAAGTCTGGTGCTTGGAACCTGACCGTAGGCGCTATCGCAGTCGGAACATCATGCAGGTTTCAGCAGCACAATCCCAAATTTTGTCATGACCACGGGACACAGACGCACCAGCCCTCTGGCCCAAACCAGCGAGCCGATACGGCACACCCACAGCCACTGTTTTGATTCATAGCTGTAGGCAAACGATCCTCACCAGAACCTCCAGAGCCCTAGTGGGGGAGATCCTCATAGCCCCGTTATCCCCACGCAAGTTAGCCGCTGAGCCTTGTGCAGAGCCAGACGGGACTCCTTAGGTTATAATTGAGCCGATCGTGGCTATAGACCCCACGTGTTTGCGAAGACTCTTCTGCATGCCCATAATGATGAAACAGCCTTCTTCACCCGGGTTTCCAGGTGCATTTTTCAGTTGAGTTCAGCATCGAAGGTAACTCCAAAGTACTTCACTGAGCCTTTTAGATGCAAGGTCCTCCCTAACAGACGAATCTCTGGTAGGGGTTCTAGTTTCCGTTTCCTTGTGAGAAGAACCACTCCAGTCTTTTCAGGATTTCATGAGTTCCTCGACCTGATACCAGCGAGCAACGATGGCAGTATTCTGCAGGTCACACAAGGTAGTCACAAGTTCGCCGAGTCACAGCTGACAAGTCGTCTGCGTAAAACCTACTATCATTCAGCTCGACTATCAAACTGTCCTCCAGCAGGCACAAAAAGGGAGTAGGCAATACTCTTTCCTGAGAACACCCTCGGGTGACATGTGTACATGCGACTCTCTCATTATGGTGCGCCGTTATCATCAATCTCTTCGACAGCATGGTCCTGATCCACCTGGCCAAGATGTGATCAATTCCGTGTCTCTCCGCAGCGTATCACATGCACTCGGAGGAGGTGTTTTCGAGCGCCCATTCGATGTCTGAAAAAACTCCTAGGGCGCACTGTCCGAGATTGAGAACCCCTTAGATCTGCGTAAACAAATGATGGAGGGCTGTCTAGGTCGATTTGCCCGCCTGATAGGCGTACTGTCGACGATGAAGCGTGACCTCACTCACTATATAACATCTTAACTAAATGTATAAGTGTTAACAGATAAACCCTATTCCGATATAATTCCATCCTATTAAATCACACCAATCAAGAACCCCGAGAACCTGGACCCTTCACACATGCGAGTTATATCCGAGCACTTGCACTTCGAGCAGTTGGAGATGAATAACATGGTATTTGCTCTTAATTTTGACTTCAAAAATTGCCTTGGAAAAGGTGGTGGTTGAAAGTTTTGTTTTCTCCTGTGATCAATAGGTGAGGGATCGCCAAAAGAGGTTCCTCCTGATAAATCGGAGGATAAAATCGTTGCTTCATTCCGTTATGAATGAATATCGAAAATAACTAAGCATGCGACATGACAAGATACAGGTTATACGACTGACGAGCGTGAACAACATTTGTACTGGTAAATTTGAGAACGCGGTAGTCTCACTGATGCTCCGTTTACATTCTCGTGAGACCCCCAACAATCACTCCTACTCCTTTTAGTCGAGGCAATATAGCCCAAGGATGTCCTATGTACCAAGGACATTTTTGAATGACATATTCGTGATCAGCAACCTGATGCATTTCGCATGCTATTGGAGCAATGTTCTCAAGTTGTAATAATCCAACAGGGTGCCCTGTGCACCAGGTACATTGGAGGCTTTTTTAAACATCATATTCGTATTCATCAAACCCAAAACCCCCATGTAACGAAATTGGGCTAATTTTAGAGTATATTCATCGATTAATAAAACATCTAAACTGGCTATAAACTGTTTCAACAAAATGCATTTTTTGTGCACAAACGCAATTTCGAATGAGCACCAAAATTTTTTTCTACTTACCCTGCAGAATCGAATGCCGAAAACAGCATCTCGATCCATCTTGCCCGAAAAAAATACCGACGTTTTGGCAAAGTTTGGACTGTATTACCTCGATTACTTTGACTTGTACTGGGACTAGGGAAAAGTTTCTCGCCGGAGAACTCCGTTAGCGAAGTGAGAGGGCGCTGGGCGAGGCGAAAACACCAAGTACATTCTCACGCTCGCCTGGGGTCTGCGAGCGTGTACTCCTGGCATGAGGTTGCCTGTTGTGATTGAATTGTGTGAGTGTTAAAATCGAGTACATAACAGGATATTGGATATATTGCAGCGTCAATATTTAAACATGATCTACATCTGAAGAATTATGGAAAATATCAATTTTCGCAATACTCCAGAAAAACAGGGATAGAACAATTTTCCAAAGCTTATGCCAGTCTCTATTTAGGAACATTATGTATCCAATCTTCAGCAATGTTTGGAATTATGTATGCATAAGGATGGTGGTTTTGTGGAATATATCATACATCAATAATTATTATGTATATGCAGTAATTCTGGCATAATAATTTAATATTAAATTAATTTCTTTGTTTTCGGTATCTTTCATTCATTCTCATACTGTATCTCTATCTCGATATTGACCATTAAATGAAGGTACTGTTCATTTTTGGATATTCACATTTCAGAACTGTTTCTGTAAAATCTTTGCAAACGTTTAATTTTGAGAATTAATATCAACGTAAGTACTTAAGTAAGACAGGGAATACTCGAGAGGAAAAAGTAAATGTTTTTGCAGAGAGTGTGACGAGCAAAGCCGAAACTAAAGCCAAACTAAATCCAAACAGATTAATCGCGTGAGGGGTGTGGAGTCACTTTGATGCCACTCTAATTATAGCTACCAGAAAGCGAACGGACAGAAGCCGCATCGTCACCGCACGAACCACGCATCAGATTGATACAAATATACGAGATACATACCGTGATACGTTATTTATATCTTAAGTACAACTATCATCGTTGTGTGGTGTATTTTATAGAGCAGAACGTAGGTCTAAAAATTCGTGTAGGCGGTAAAAATTATTTTATTGTCATACTTATTCATTTGCCTTGCGAAGTCACGACTTCTGAATCTCTTTCAACTAATTTCCCATGTGGAAGTTGTTCCAAAAATAAAATAGAAATATGATCCTAAAGTTTTAAATAGTTAATGTATCCCCGCTGCGAAACAATCGGAAGTAAACAAGCCTCTAACGACTTGATGGTTCTGATGGATTTCACACGAGATGATGAATCGCAATGAACTAGGCTGATCGTAAGACCCTAAGCTGAAGGTCATCAGAGAACCAAACTATATTTTCAATCATTTCGTATGAGTCATTCATATAGAGCAGGAATGCTGAGCTCTTTGGACCAACGAGGTCTAGACCTCGTTGCTTTGGACTTCCATGATATGTACAATTCTAGTTCGTATTAGACTCATGAGACGGCTATTTGTAATTACTGTTTTCTGTTTTCTATTTGAAAGATACGTTGTAATTATGTTATAAGCAATACCTCTAATACCTAGACAGAATAGTTTGTTAAGTAGTATGTCATAGATAGATCAATAGCAATACAAACTAACAGTTCTGGACAGCTGTTTCGCTATTTCATAGAGCTCAGTAGTAGAACAAGAAAGTTGCAATGTTATTAATATCTGTTTATTATTATCACGTGTTGCTTTTGACATTTTTTAGTTTTTCATATTTTACGTATCATAGCGCAATAGAAATTAGTATTATAATTATTTAAATGTAATTATTTTCCTTGGGAAAATATTTTGCTTCTGTTCCCTCCCATCGATCAAACAAATATCAAATCTGATTAGCTGTATAGTGTACCTAAATATTCAGTAAGGGAAATCCACTACAATGTAAATAAATTGGACGCAAGTATGCAGGGATTTAAAACGTCAAGAGAATTGTTTACTTGACGAATGATTGTTCTGTATCGAACGTTGCCTCTCTTGTTATCTATAAACTTACAAGCAGTTCTTACTTGGAAAAAATTATGTCGAACTTTTCAAATTTAAATTGTAAATTTGTTCGTTCCTTTCGATTCGCTAAGGAGATGATGCAAACTATTTCTCACATTCGCATATATTTTCCCGTGCAACGGATTTAATTTCCAATGCTCGAAATTCACTCTACATGAAATATGGAGGAAGAGTCTCGCTGTGTCAAGCTTATTTGATTTACGCCAATAGCTTTTCAGACACATTGGAAATTTCATTTCTGCAACAGGTTAAAGTAAATAAGAAACGCATAAATTGAATATTTGTCGGAGTGTGTGCTCTATTAGAGACAAAGACAAAATAATGTTCATACACAAATCCAACGATATTCAACTATTCCTTTCCATTCGACATCGATTTGCTGTCAATCGGTTTTCACTTAGCACTTGCCGGCTTGCCGCCATGGTCTATTCGCATTACCGTTATTTGCAAGCTAGCGGTTTATAATAATAAGCATAACCTTCATTTAAAAAAAACATCCCAATTATATTCATTAGCCATTCTAATTTTATTCAAAAGAAACAATCCAAAAAAATACGTAAATTATATTTCTCATTATCATTTTAGAAATTCATTTATTTATTCACCGAATACAAGACAAATGATGTAAGCAAGAACAATTGAAATAATCATAAATAGTTGATACTGAAGATTGAAAAAGCTCACATAATTTTAACAATACCAATAAGAAAATATGACTAAACGGAATTTTGTTGGGAATTCAAAAAAAGTAATTCTAAAGCAAAAGTTGCATGCACTTTCAAATTTACCTGCAGTTTTTTAAATGAAATGTATGGTATTTTATTGAACGACAGCAGTGTTTCTTTTTGGTTTTTGCGATTTATTTGGTCAAAACCTATTTTATTTCTCAACATAATCTCCTTGTAGCCTTGTGTACTTCGTCCAACAATTTTCGAATTTTTCAATTCCTTCCAAATAATACGATTGTGGCAATCCTTCAAAAAAGGCGATTGTTTCAGCGGTGAACTCATCATTGAAGCCAAATCTCTTTATACCGACCCATTTGTTCAACTTTGGAAATAGATAAATATCGCATGGGGTCAAATCTGGAGAATATAGTGGATGACGAACCAATTCGTAGCTCAATTCATGCAATTTTGTCATTGCGACTGCGAACCTGTGCGCCGCTGTATTGTCCGGGTGGAAGAGCACTTTTTCTCTGTCAAATGTGACCAAGAGCTTACATATAGAGGGGAACTATTGGCAGAATAGGATACGTACTTAAAAATTGATTTTACCAAATTAATTTTTGGTATAGAGTATAGGCGGAAAGGATTTATATAATACAGAACAATATAATACTAATACTAAATATGTAAAAATAATATTAAATATTATTCTAAATTTTTCAAAATTTTTTGTCATTTGCCGTTCTGCGCAATACATGGGGAACGGAATAGATATGTTTGAACTACAAATTGAAACAGGAAGTACAGAAAAGTCATTTTAAAAACTAGAAACTATTTAGAATATTCACATGCTAAGATTGCTTCGTCATCTTTACAGTTAATGCCACTACAACAAGAGTTCTGGGTCCATTTCAGATAACTTTTGACCGAAACACAATCTTCATCAGATGTTGAATAAAAATCTCCACCAAAAAGACACCCGGTATCTTCTTCATTTTTATCAGTATCACTGTTTTCGATGATGTTCTTTTTCCTTTCAGGTTTTTGTTCAAAACTTTCTTGAAATTTTTTTCACACCTTATTATTTAGTTTTGGTATCAAACAACATCGTCTCTTCTTTTTGTTTTTATTTTCGCTCTCTTCTTTCTATTCGAGGACTATTTATAGTACATTAGTACAGGGAGATTGTGTCAAAGCAGCAGTTGTTCCTTTTTTCTATTACTCCGTTTCACGTTTTGTTTAATCAGTGAAATTGGTTTTAAGATCGTAGGTGTTGTAATTTGAAATGCTGTGATAGTAGGCCTATAGAAGTAGGGCCAATTGACTCTCAGGAAGAGCACAACATAGTTTGTTATATGGCATTCACTATCATTCAACTGTATGCCACTAGTAGTGAGAGTGGAACGAGAGACTATCCCATTCCTATTCCTCCTCAAACTGAATCAAAATGGCTACTTCAGCCTGTTCTCGACTTGTTGGAATAGTCCTACTGTTTCTACACCATCCAATTAATATAATAATGATATGCCGTTGT
This sequence comes from Endomychus coccineus, assembly GCA_958510875.1. Classification (NCBI taxonomy): domain Eukaryota; kingdom Metazoa; phylum Arthropoda; class Insecta; order Coleoptera; family Endomychidae; genus Endomychus; species Endomychus coccineus. The sequence continues at coordinate 290,380,704 of OY294067.1, forward strand.
ACCCCACTATCCCGTTCCACCCGAGATCCTTCCATAAATAAAAATTATCGAATTCTTAGAAATAAGAAAAATATCAACTGATTTAATTATAACACGTGAAATATTCGCACTGACAAAAGTTAGGCAACAAATCATGCAAGAAATACCTGAAACACGATGAACTAGGAAATATCTAGATGATTATTGAAATATATTAAATATTCATAGAGAAAAACTGAATGTTCATTAAATGTAATTAATTAAATAAATACCCCGTGGCTGTTTAAGTCGATTGATTCAATTTATTTGGTGAGTAGTGTATATTAGTTCAATGTAAAGCACGTCTGCTAGCTCTATATCGTGTAGCACGCTCGCTAATACCATTGTACATAGACTAATTTTACTATATAGCGTAGCACGTGCATCCCTCTCTGATATTCTTTAATCCCATACATATGACTTTCAAAGTACACGTTTCATTAGTCTAGATAATATGATGAGACCTTACATCCCCTTTCAGATTGAGCCAAATGAAATTCACTTCATCCAAACAATATCTCTGTTCTCCGTAAGTTTTGGAAATTGAAACCCATTTTTCATTCTGCATCGGGGGTAATGACACGTTTTCATGATAGGAAAACTGTCTCAGGTTTTATAAATCAAATAAATATCATATTATATCATACAAATAAAATTGTATATGAATATTCATTATTAATACCTAATACTGATTCTTAAACATAAATAATAACATACATTTTCTGGATATGTACATTCGACATGAGTCAGATGGAAAAATAAAATCATCGTGGTTCACTAAAGAAGTTTGGTGTCTCAACGATATCTTCATTTTAATTCAGTTGCACCAAGAAGTTATGAAAAATGTGTGTCATACTAAGAAAACCGTTGAAAATAAATGGCTACACAAAACATGTTTCAACCCCATCATTGAAGAAAGAATAAACAAAATCTATAATGGTACGTCATATGTAAATAATATAAGCGGTAATAAAAATAATTTTATAACAATATCATACATTCCGGAGACTTCAGAGCAAAATAAGAAATGTTTAAAAAGGGATGATATGAATGTTGCGCATAAACCTACTTACTGTGTTGGTAAATAAATCTAAAACCTTTAATACCTAAAGATAAACAAGCCACACATTATATAAATTAAATTGTTTAGATTGAGATGGGACTTAGGAAGGAATCTGTAAGCAACATTTACACAATAAAATGCATGGTCATAGGTATAATACTAAAAGTAAAACTTGTTTTAGTTAAAAGAAATTGATTATTATGAAAGATCTATCCTGGATATGATTCACATAAGACGTGACTCTAAGTCTGTAAATCATAGAACGGACGTTCAATCATTGAATCAAATTTATACAAATTGTAATAATCAAACCCTTACAAATTCTTACGTACGTCTTCATGATGTTAAAAGTATATTTTAGGTAGAATTCTGAAGAATCAATATTTCTTAATAAGGTCTGATAATCTTTTCCTATTACCTCATAAATCTTCAACATCTGGTTTGGAAATGGATACTTGAGCATATTAGTGTTTTTTGTCAGGCTGATTCTCACAGTCCATGAGATGTCTTTAATCACTATTGAAAGATTGCTTTGCAGTAGTTTTTTATACATATTTATATACTCGTGTCGGTTCGCTTTATAGTTTCGACGATTAAAAAAATCCTTATTTTTGCGAATACCCATGTCTTATGAAGAAACTACCTGCGTAATGTCGGCTTTATATTTCCGGAGATTTCGTCATGAGCAAGTCAGTCAATCAGTCGTATTGGAATTTTGCCGTTTGATATAAAAATGAAATCTGGTAGTTCAGCAGATCTTGAGCTTGACCAGCTTGAGCTCGTCGAATTTTCCTAGCTGGATCTCTAAGAATGAGCATCGACCATGGAAATATCTATATCTCTAATTGGTTTCCGAAGTATTTCAGAAAAAAGCTGAGCATAGTGCACAGAGACCGAATACTATTTTTTGAGTAGGTAAGCAGCTGGTGAAATATGCCGGAATAAAGTATAACATTGCTAGAATACTGAAAGTCTGTTCGAAATGAGTTATGAAAAAACCCGCGGGAATTATTATTTATTATTAAGACAACTTTTACCTTGTGTACTCTCAAATATTTGAGTAAATATTCACTCGTCCATCATGTATATTTTCATCGTTCATGGAAGTTTGCTCAATCGATGTGACGGTCTAGAAAGTTAATTGATTCATAAATATTTACTACCAAATATGGAAACTTGAACCACATAATTCAATATATGTCACGTATTTATTGTCTTTGAACACAATAAAATTGATATATGGGGATATATAATTCACTATGAACGTAAACTTTCCATTGGGTGGTATAATTTATTCATTACGAACCTGAAACACTCTGAATGAGTATAGTTTCATTTATTTCTCTTATTCGTGAGTAATTCAATTTCAAATACGATAGAACCTACATAGTATTATGTCCAATAATTGTGTCCACTAGGTATAGTCCAGTCAAAAATGTGAAAAACATCTTAAATGTTATATACCACACGAGAATGCAAAATTTTGTTTTGCATTAGGTACAGGATGGCTCACACAACGTTAGTCGGAAAAATAAAAAGCTATTAAATAAACAATGAAAAATCATTTTCAATTAACAAATGGAATGTGTATTATAACAAATGGAATATATCAGGCTCTTTCAATCCAGAGTTTCTGAAATTTGGTATCAGGGGGTTTTTCGGTCCGTTGAACCCGAACCTGAAGTCCGAGAATGGAAAATCTGTCCTGTTTGCTGGAAAACCCGTAAAATTTTACCAAGTTTTAGCAACAAACTAAATTTTTTCTCATACTATGGTATTGAAATAATAAGATGCAGTGATGTGTCTCGGTATAATTTTCACTAAAAGAAGGAACATTCTGGGGAATTGGTGGAAAATTGCGTCGTTTTTGTTCCATATTCCTATCTCGGCCCTCGTCCAACTTGTCTAATTGTATGAAAACTCCGGAAAATGTAAATTCAACGTTTCTACACGACAAACTTCAATCATTTTGTTTTTCGAAAAGTTTTAGTCAGTGTTATCAGAATATTAAGGTATCGTGATGGTTCTCGGTGATTCTAAATGGAAGCTTCAAGCAAGGAGTTTATCTTTCAACCATGAAAACTTCTAAAATAATTAATGATGAGCGAGACTGGTATTGGTCTTGGTCTTGCATAAAAAGCAAGACCGAAATAAAAGACAAGAACCGTATTTTGACAGCAAAAACAAGACCAATACCGAAACCATATCTTGCAAGATAATAAATGGATTATATTACCGAACATGAAAATATAAAATTTAATGGTCATGTGAAATATTCAGTCACACTACTGACACTGAGTTTCCCGTTTTGCAATCGAAGTTTTGAGTGCTCTGAAGATATAATTTGGTACTCGTTTCTCATTGTCATTACGAATGAAACTAAGATTTTTGAAAATCCTTTTGATACTGACATTGGAACCATGAAAATTATTGATTTACAGTACAGTGATATAATTAAGAACAAATATCAAAACTCATCTTTGTTGGAATTTTATAGTCTTCCACTGGTACAATTTGATTATTTGCATAAATTTGCCTATGGGCTGTTTTCTGTTTTTGGTACTACTTACCTATGTGAGAACACATTCTCCAAAATGAAGTAAACAAAGAATGTTAACAGATCTAAGTTAACCTATGGGCATCTTAAATCTCTTCTTATAATTGGTACAAGTAAAATTGGTCTTCAACTACAAACTATTGTCAGTGGAAAATCACAATTACCTAAATCTGATTAGTATTTTATATTTTACGATGTTTATATGTAATATGTTTATGTGTTTATATGGTACCGGGATATCAAAAATTATCTTGGTCAAGGGTGGTTGTGGAATCTAAAACGTGTGTCTTACTTTACGTTTGAAATGATTATGTCACTGTCACACTGACATCATCAATAACCTACAAATTTCATACCTATTTATTTCAGTTGTAAAACAATAATGAACTACAAATTAAAAATTATCTTGGTCAAGGGTGGTTGTGGAATCTAAAACGTGTGTCTTACTTTACGTTTGAAATGATTATGTCACTGTCACACTGACATCATCAATAACCTACAAATTCCATACCTATTTATTTCAGTTGTAAAACAATAATGAACTACAAATTAAAAATTATCTTGGTCAAGGGTGGTTGTGGAATCTAAAATGTGTGTCTTACTTTACGTTTGAAATGATTATGTCACTGTCACACTGACATCATCAATAACCTACAAATTTCATACCTATTTATTTCAGTTGTAAAACAATAATGAACTACAAATTAAAAATTATCTTGGTCAAGGGGGGTTGTGGAATCTAAAACGTGTGTCTTACTTTACGTTTGAAATAATTATGTCACTCTCACACTGACATCATCAATAACCTACAAATTTCATACCTATTTATTTCAGTTGTAAAACAATAATGAACTACAAATTAAAAATTATCTTGGTCAAGGGTGGTTGTGGAATCTGAAACGTGTGTCTTACTTTACGTTTGAAATGATTATGTCACTGTCACACTGACATCATCAATAACCTACAAATTTCATACCTATTTATTTCAGTTGTAAAACAATAATGAACTACAAATTAAAAATTATCTTGGTCAAGGGTGGTTGTGGAATCTAAAACGTGTGTCTTACTTTACGTTTGAAATGATTATGTCACTGTCACACTGACATCATCAATAACCTACAAATTTCATACCTATTTATTTCAGTTGTAAAACAATAATGAACTACAAATTAAAAATTATCTTGGTCAAGGGTGGTTGTGGAATCTAAAACGTGTGTCTTACTTTACGTTTGAAATGATTATGTCACTGTCACACTGACATCATCAATAACCTACAAATTCCATACCTATTTATTTCAGTTGTAAAACAATAATGAACTACAAATTAAAAATTATCTTGGTCAAGGGTGGTTGTGGAATCTAAAACGTGTGTCTTACTTTACGTTTGAAATGATTATGTCACTGTCACACTGACATCATCAATAACCTACAAATTTCATACCTATTTATTTCAGTTGTAAAACAATAATGAACTACAAATTAAAAATTATCTTGGTCAAGATGGGTTGTGGAATCTAAAACGTGTGTCTTACTTTACGTTTGAAATAATTATGTCACTCTCACACTGACATCATCAATAACCTACAAATTTCATACCTATTTATTTCAGTTGTAAAACAATAATGAACTACAAATTAAAAATTATCTTGGTCAAGGGTGGTTGTGGAATCTAAAACGTGTGTCTTACTTTACGTTTGAAATGATTATGTCACTGTCACACTGACATCATCAATAACCTACAAATTCCATACCTATTTATTTCAGTTGTAAAACAATAATGAACTACAAATTAAAAATTATCTTGGTCAAGGGGGGTTGTGGAATCTAAAACGTGTGTCTTACTTTACGTTTGAAATAATTATGTCACTCTCACACTGACATCATCAATAACCTACAAATTTCATACCTATTTATTTCAGTTGTAAAACAATAATGAACTACAAATTAAAAATTATCTTGGTCAAGGGGGGTTGTGGAATCTAAAACGTGTGTCTTACTTTACGTTTGAAATAATTATGTCACTCTCACACTGACATCATCAATAACCTACAAATTTCATACCTATTTATTTCAGTTGTAAAACAATAATGAACTACAAATTAAAAATTATCTTGGTCAAGGGTGGTTGTGGAATCTAAAACGTGTGTCTTACTTTACGTTTGAAATGATTATGTCACTGTCACACTGACATCATCAATAACCTACAAATTCCATACCTATTTATTTCAGTTGTAAAACAATAATGAACTACAAATTAAAAATTATCTTGGTCAAGGGTGGTTGTGGAATCTAAAACGTGTGTCTTACTTTACGTTTGAAATGATTATGTCACTGTCACACTGACATCATCAATAACCTACAAATTTCATACCTATTTATTTCAGTTGTAAAACAATAATGAACTACAAATTAAAAATTATCTTGGTCAAGGGGGGTTGTGGAATCTAAAACGTGTGTCTTACTTTACGTTTGAAATAATTATGTCACTCTCACACTGACATCATCAATAACCTACAAATTTCATACCTATTTATTTCAGTTGTAAAACAATAATGAACTACAAATTAAAAATTATCTTGGTCAAGGGTGGTTGTGGAATCTAAAACGTGTGTCTTACTTTACGTTTGAAATGATTATGTCACTGTCACACTGACATCATCAATAACCTACAAATTTCATACCTATTTATTTCAGTTGTAAAACAATAATGAACTACAAATTAAAAATTATCTTGGTCAAGGGGGGTTGTGGAATCTAAAACGTGTGTCTTACTTTACGTTTGAAATAATTATGTCACTCTCACACTGACATCATCAATAACCTACAAATTTCATACCTATTTATTTCAGTTGTAAAACAATAATGAACTACAAATTAAAAATTATCTTGGTCAAGGGTGGTTGTGGAATCTAAAACGTGTGTCTTACTTTACGTTTGAAATGATTATGTCACTGTCACACTAACATCATCAATAACCTACAAATTTCATACCTATTTATTTCAGTTGTAAAACAATAATGAACTACAAATTAAAAATTATCTTGGTCAAGGGGGGTTGTGGAATCTAAAACGTGTGTCTTACTTTACGTTTGAAATAATTATGTCACTCTCACACTGACATCATCAATAACCTACAAATTTCATACCTATTTATTTCAGTTGTAAAACAATAATAAACTACAAATTAAAAATTATCTTGGTCAAGGGTGGTTGTGGAATCTAAAACGTGTGTCTTACTTTACCTTTGAAATGATTATGTCACTGTCACACTGACATCATCAATAACCTACAAATTTCATACCTATTTATTTCAGTTGTAAAACAATAATGAACTACAAATTAAAAATTATCTTGGTCAAGGCTGGTTGTGGAATCTAAAACGTGTGTCTTACTTTACGTTTGAAATGATTATGTCACTGTCACACTGACATCATCAATAACCTACAAATTTCATACCTATTTATTTCAGTTGTAAAACAATAATGAACTACAAATTAAAAATTATCTTGGTCAAGGGTGGTTGTGGAATCTGAAACGTGTGTCTTACTTTACGTTTGAAATAATTATGTCACTCTCACACTGACATCATCAATAACCTACAAATTTCATACCTATTTATTTCAGTTGTAAAACAATAATGAACTACAAATTAAAAATTATCTTGGTCAAGGGTGGTTGTGGAATCTAAAACGTGTATCTTACTTTACGTTTGAAATGATTATGTCACTGTCACACTGACATCAATAACCTACAAATTTCATACCTATTTATTTCAGTTGTAAAAGAATAATGAACTACAAATTAAAAATTATCTTGGTCAAGGGTGGTTGTGGAATCTAAAACGTGTGTCTTACTTTAAGTTTGAAATAATTATGTCACTCTCACACTGACATCATCAATAACCTACAAATTTCATACTTATTTATTTCAGTTGTAAAACAATAATGAACTACAAATTAAAAATTATCTTGGTCAAGGGTGGTTGTGGAATCTAAAACGTGTGTCTTACTTTACGTTTGAAATAATTATGTCACTCTCACACTGACGTCATCAATAACCTACAAATTCCATACCTATTTATTTCAGTTGTAAAACAATAATGAACTACAAATTAAAAATTATCTTGGTCAAGGGTGGTTGTGGAATCTAAAACGTGTGTCTTACTTTACGTTTGAAATAATTATGTCACTCTCACACTGACGTCATCAATAACCTACAAATTTCATACCTATTTATTTCAGTTGTAAAACAATAATGAACTACAAATTAAAAATTATCTTGGTCAAGGGTGGTTATGGAATCTAAAACGTGTATCTTACTTTACGTTTGAAATGATTATGTCACTGTCACACTGACATCAATAACCTACAAATTTCATACCTATTTATTTCAGTTGTAAAACAATAATGAACTACAAATTAAAAATTATCTTGGTCAAGGGTGGTTGTGGAATCTAAAACGTGTGTCTTACTTTACGTTTGAAATAATTATGTCACTCTCACACTGACGTCATCAATAACCTACAAATTTCATACCTATTTATTTCAGTTGTAAAACAATAATGAACTACAAATTAAAAATTATCTTGGTCAAGGGTGGTTGTGGAATCTAAAACGTGTGTCTTACTTTACGTTTGAAATAATTATGTCACTCTCACACTGACATCATCAATAACCTACAAATTTCATACCTATTTATTTCAGTTGTAAAACAATAATGAACTACAAATTAAAAATTATCTTGGTCAAGGGTGGTTGTGGAATCTAAAACGTGTGTCTCACTTTACGTTTGAAATAATTATGTCACTCTCACACTGACGTCATCAATAACCTACAATTTTCATACCTATTTATTTCAGTTGTAAAACAATAATGAACTACAAATTAAAAATTATCTTGGTCAAGGGTGGTTATGGAATCTAAAACGTGTATCTTACTTTACGTTTGAAATGATTATGTCACTGTCACACTGACATCAATAACCTACAAATTTCATACCTATTTATTTCAGTTGTAAAACAATAATGAACTACAAATTAAAAATTATCTTGGTCAAGGGTGGTTGTGGAATCTAAAACGTGTATCTTACTTCACGTTTGAAATGATTATGTCACTGTCACACTGACATCAATAACCTACAAATTTCATACCTATTTATTTCAGTTGTAAAACAATAATGAACTACAAATTAAAAATTATCTTGGTCAAGGGTGGTTGTGGAATCTAAAACGTGTGTCTTACTTTACGTTTGAAATGATTATGTCACTGTCACACTGACATCATCAATAACCTACAAATTTCATACCTATTTATTTCAGTTGTAAAACAATAATGAACTACAAATTAAAAATTATCTTGGTCAAGGTTGGTTGTGGAATCTAAAACGTGTGTCTTACTTTACGTTTGAAATAATTATGTCACTCTCACACTGACGTCATCAATAACCTACAAATTTCATACCTATTTATTTCAGTTGTAAAACAATAATGAACTACAAATTAAAAATTATCTTGGTCAAGGGTGGTTGTGGAATCTAAAACGTGTGTCTTACTTTACGTTTGAAATAATTATGTCACTCTCACACTGACGTCATCAATAACCTACAAATTTCATACCTATTTATTTCAGTTGTAAAACAATAATGAACTACAAATTAAAAATTATCTTGGTCAAGGGTGGTTGTGGAATCTAAAACGTGTGTCTTACTTCACGTTTGAAATGATTATGTCACTGTCACACTGACATCATCAATAACCTACAAATTTCATACCTATTTATTTCAGTTGTAAAACAATAATGAACTACAAATTAAAAATTATCTTGGTCAAGGGTGGTTGTGGAATCTAAAACGTGTGTCTCACTTTACGTTTGAAATAATTATGTCACTCTCACACTGACGTCATCAATAACCTACAAATTTCATACCTATTTATTTCAGTTGTAAAACAATAATGAACTACAAATTAAAAATTATCTTGGTCAAGGGTGGTTGTGGAATCTAAAACGTGTGTCTTACTTTACGTATGAAATAATTATGTCACTCTCACACTGACGTCATCAATAACCTACAAATTTCATACCTATTTATTTCAGTTGTAAAACAATAATGAACTACAAATTAAAAATTATCTTGGTCAAGGGTGGTTATGGAATCTAAAACGTGTATCTTACTTTACGTTTGAAATGATTATGTCACTGTCACACTGACATCAATAACCTACAAATTTCATACCTATTTATTTCAGTTGTAAAACAATAATGAACTACAAATTAAAAATTATCTTGGTCAAGGGTGGTTGTGGAATCTAAAACGTGTATCTTACTTTACGTTTGAAAAGATTATGTCACTGTCACACTGACATCAATAACCTACAAATTTCATACCTATTTATTTCAGTTGTAAAACAATAATGAACTACAAATTAAAAATTATCTTGGTCAAGGGTGGTTGTGGAATCTAAAACGTGTGTCTTACTTTACGTTTGAAATGATTATGTCACTGTCACACTGACATCATCAATAACCTACAAATTTCATACCTATTTATTTCAGTTGTAAAACAATAATGAACTACAAATTAAAAATTATCTTGGTCAAGGGTGGTTGTGGAATCTAAAACGTGTGTCTTACTTTACGTTTGAAATAATTATGTCACTCTCACACTGACGTCATCAATAACCTACAAATTTCATACCTATTTATTTCAGTTGTAAAACAATAATGAACTACAAATTAAAAATTATCTTGGTCAAGGGTGGTTATGGAATCTAAAACGTGTGTCTTACTTTACGTTTGAAATAATTATGTCACTCTCACACTGACATCATCAATAACCTACAAATTTCATACCTATTTATTTCAGTTGTAAAACAATAATGAACTACAAATTAAAAATTATCTTGGTCAAGGGTGGTTGTGGAATCTAAAACGTGTGTCTTACTTTACGTTTGAAATAATTATGTCACTCTCACACTGACATCATCAATAACCTACAAATTTCATACCTATTTATTTCAGTTGTAAAACAATAATGAACTACAAATTAAAAATTATCTTGGTCAAGGGTGGTTGTGGAATCTAAAACGTGTGTCTTACTTTACGTTTGAAATAATTATGTCACTCTCACACTGACGTCATCAATAACCTACAAATTTCATACCTATTTATTTCAGTTGTAAAACAATAATGAACTACAAATTAAAAATTATCTTGGTCAAGGGTGGTTATGGAATCTAAAACGTGTATCTTACTTTACGTTTGAAATGATTATGTCACTGTCACACTGACATCAATAACCTACAAATTTCATACCTATTTATTTCAGTTGTAAAAGAATAATGAACTACAAATTAAAAATTATCTTGGTCAAGGGTGGTTGTGGAATCTAAAACGTGTGTCTTACTTTACGTTTGAAATGATTATGTCACTGTCACACTGACATCATCAATAACCTACAAATTTCATACCTATTTATTTCAGTTGTAAAACAATAATGAACTACAAATTAAAAATTATCTTGGTCAGGGGTGGTTGTGGAATCTAAAACGTGTGTCTTACTTTACGTTTGAAATAATTATGTCACTCTCACACTGACATCATCAATAACCTACAAATTTCATACCTATTTATTTCAGTTGTAAAACAATAATGAACTACAAATTAAAAATTATCTTGGTCAAGGGTGGTTGTGGAATCTAAAACGTGTGTCTTACTTTACGTTTGAAATAATTATGTCACTCTCACACTGACGTCATCAATAACCTACAAATTTCATACCTATTTATTTCAGTTGTAAAACAATAATGAACTACAAATTAAAAATTATCTTGGTCAAGGGTGGTTATGGAATCTAAAACGTGTATCTTACTTTACGTTTGAAATGATTATGTCACTGTCAAACTGACATCAATAACCTACAAATTTCATACCTATTTATTTCAGTTGTAAAAGAATAATGAACTACAAATTAAAAATTATCTTGGTCAAGGGTGGTTGTGGAATCTAAAACGTGTGTCTTACTTTACGTTTGAAATAATTATGTCACTGTCACACTGACATCATCAATAACCTACAAATTTCATACCTATTTATTTCAGTTGTAAAACAATAATGAACTACAAATTAAAAATTATCTTGGTCAAGGGTGGTTGTGGAATCTAAAACGTGTGTCTTACTTTACGTTTGAAATTATTATGTCACTCTCACACTGACGTCATCAATAACCTACAAATTTCATACCTATTTATTTCAGTTGTAAAAGAATAATGAACTACAAATTAAAAATTATCTTGGTCAAGGGTGGTTGTGAAATCTAAAACGTGTGTCTTACTTTACGTTTGAAATAATTATGTCACTGTCACACTGACATCATCAATAACCTACAAATTTCATACCTATTTATTTCAGTTGTAAAACAATAATGAACTACAAATTAAAAATTATCTTGGTCAAGGGTGGTTGTGGAATCTAAAACGTGTGTCTTACTTTACGTTTGAAATTATTATGTCACTCTCACACTGACGTCATCAATAACCTACAAATTTCATACCTATTTATTTCAGTTGTAAAAGAATAATGAACTACAAATTAAAAATTATCTTGGTCAAGGGTGGTTGTGAAATCTAAAACGTGTGTCTTACTTTACGTTTGAAATAATTATGTCACTGTCACACTGACATCATCAATAACCTACAAATTTCATACCTATTTATTTCAGTTGTAAAACAATAATGAACTACAAATTAAAAATTATCTTGGTCAAGGGTGGTTGTGGAATCTAAAACGTGTGTCTTACTTTACGTTTGAAATAATTATGTCACTCTCACACTGACGTCATCAATAACCTACAAATTTCATACCTATTTATTTCAGTTGTAAAAGAATAATGAACTACAAATTAAAAATTATCTTGGTCAAGGGTGGTTGTGGAATCTAAAACGTGTGTCTTACTTTACGTTTGAAATAATTATGTCACTGTCACACTGACATCATCAATAACCTACAAATTTCATACCTATTTATTTCAGTTGTAAAACAATAATGAACTACAAATTAAAAATTATCTTGGTCAAGGGTGGTTGTGGAATCTAAAACGTGTGTCTTACTTTACGTTTGAAATAATTATGTCACTCTCACACTGACGTCATCAATAACCTACAAATTTCATACCTATTTATTTCAGTTGTAAAAGAATAATGAACTACAAATTAAAAATTATCTTGGTCAAGGGTGGTTGTGGAATCTAATACGTGTGTCTTACTTTACGTTTGAAATAATTATGTCACTGTCACACTGACATCATCAATAACCTACAAATTTCATACCTATTTATTTCAGTTGTAAAACAATAATGAACTACAAATTAAAAATTATCTTGGTCAAGGGTGGTTGTGGAATCTAAAACGTGTGTCTTACTTTACGTTTGAAATAATTATGTCACTCTCACACTGACGTCATCAATAACCTACAAATTTCATACCTATTTATTTCAGTTGTAAAAGAATAATGAACTACAAATTAAAAATTATCTTGGTCAAGGGTGGTTGTGGAATCTAAAACGTGTGTCTTACTTTACGTTTGAAATAATTATGTCACTGTCACACTGACATCATCAATAACCTACAAATTTCATACCTATTTATTTCAGTTGTAAAACAATAATGAACTACAAATTAAAAATTATCTTGGTCAAGGGTGGTTGTGGAATCTAAAACGTGTGTCTTACTTTACGTTTGAAATAATTATGTCACTCTCACACTGACGTCATTAATAACCTACAAATTTCATACCTATTTATTTCAGTTGTAAAACAATAATGAACTACAAATTAAAAATTATCTTGGTCAAGGGTGGTTGTGGAATCTAAAACGTGTGTCTTACTTTACGTTTGAAATAATTATGTCACTCTCACACTGACGTCATCAATAACCTACAAATTTCATACCTATTTATTTCAGTTGTAAAACAATAATGAACTACAAATTAAAAATTATCTTGGTCAAGGGTGGTTGTGGAATCTAAAACGTGTGTCTTACTTTACGTTTGAAATGATTATGTCACTGTCACACTGACATCATCAATAACCTACAAATTTCATACCTATTTATTTCAGTTGTAAAACAATAATGAACTACAAATTAAAAATTATCTTGGTCAAGGGGGGTTGTGGAATCTAAAACGTGTGTCTTACTTTACGTTTGAAATAATTATGTCACTCTCACACTGACATCATCAATAACCTACAAATTTCATACCTATTTATTTCAGTTGTAAAACAATAATGAACTACAAATTAAAAATTATCTTGGTCAAGGGTGGTTGTGGAATCTAAAACGTGTGTCTTACTTTACGTTTGGAATAATTATGTCACTCTCACACTGACGTCATCAATAACCTACAAATTTCATACCTATTTATTTCAGTTGTAAAACAATAATGAACTACAAATTAAAAATTATCTTGGTCAAGGGTGGTTGTGGAATCTAAAACGTGTGTCTTACTTTACGTTTGAAATAATTATGTCACTCTCACACTGACGTCATCAATAACCTACAAATTTCATACCTATTTATTTCAGTTGTAAAACAATAATGAACTACAAATTAAAAATTATCTTGGTCAAGGGTGGTTGTGGAATCTAAAACGTGTGTCTTACTTTACGTTTGAAATAATTATGTCACTCTCACACTGACGTCATCAATAACCTACAAATTTCATACCTATTTATTTCAGTTGTAAAACAATAATGAACTACAAATTAAAAATTATCTTGGTCAAGGGTGGTTGTGGAATCTAAAACGTGTGTCTTACTTTACGTTTGAAATAATTATGTCACTCTCACACTGACGTCATCAATAACCTACAAATTTCATACCTATTTATTTCAGTTGTAAAACAATAATGAACTACAAATTAAAAATTATCTTGGTCAAGGGTGGTTGTGGAATCTAAAACGTGTGTCTTACTTTACGTTTGAAATAATTATGTCACTCTCACACTGACGTCATCAATAACCTACAAATTTCATACCTATTTATTTCAGTTGTAAAAGAATAATGAACTACAAATTAAAAATTATCTTGGTCAAGGGTGGTTGTGGAATCTAAAACGTGTGTCTTACTTTACGTTTGAAATAATTATGTCACTGTCACACTGACATCATCAATAACCTACAAATTTCATACCTATTTATTTCAGTTGTAAAACAATAATGAACTACAAATTAAAAATTATCTTGGTCAAGGGTGGTTGTGGAATCTAAAACGTGTGTCTTACTTTACGTTTGAAATAATTATGTCACTCTCACACTGACGTCATCAATAACCTACAAATTTCATACCTATTTATTTCAGTTGTAAAAGAATAATGAACTACAAATTAAAAATTATCTTGGTCAAGGGTGGTTGTGGAATCTAAAACGTGTGTCTTACTTTACGTTTGAAATAATTATGTCACTGTCACACTGACATCATCAATAACCTACAAATTTCATACCTATTTATTTCAGTTGTAAAACAATAATGAACTACAAATTAAAAATTATCTTGGTCAAGGGTGGTTGTGGAATCTAAAACGTGTATCTTACTTTACGTTTGAAATGATTATGTCACTCTCACACTGACATCATCAATAACCTACAAATTTCATACCTATTTATTTCAGTTGTAAAACAATAATGAACTACTAATTATGAAATAACGGTTTTAGTAACAAGAAAAACTAAATTACAATAATTGTTGGAAATGTCCCCCGTTTTGTTCGATGCACAAGCTGATGCGCAACTTCATGCTGTGAAAACTGTTTTGCAGCATTTCTGGCGTTATGGTTGCACATTGCTGAACTATTCTTTGTTGAAGTTCTTGCAAATTATTTACACAAACGTTGACTGTATTGCCAATTTCCATTAACTAGCGCACCCGTTTGAAAATAGGCTTCAATCATGAAAATTTTGTGCTGTGTGGTAAGAGGATGATTCAAAAACTGGATTTGAAAATTTCAGCACAATGACTTAACAGATTCTGACACAACAAAACATATCTAAAAATTTAAAGTAAGACACACGTTTTAGATTCCACAACCACCCTTGACCAAGATAATTTTTAATTTGTAGTTCATTATTGTTTTACAACTGAAATAAATAGGTATGAAATTTGTAGGTTATTGATGATGTCAGTGTGACAGTGACATAATTATTTCAAACGTAAAGTAAGACGCACGTTTTACATTCCACAACCACCCTTGACCAAGAAAATTTTTAATTTGTAGTTCATTATTGTTTACAACTGAAATAAATAGGTATGAAATTTGTAGGTTATTGATGATGTCAGTGTGACAGTGACATAATTATTTCAAACGTAAAGTAAGACACACGTTTTAGATTCCACAACCACCCTTGACCAAGATAATTTTTAATTTGTAGTTCATTATTGTTTTACAACTGAAATAAATAGGTATGAAATTTGTAGGTTATTGATGATGTCAGTGTGACAGTGACATAATTATTTCAAACGTAAAGTAAGACACACGTTTTAGATTCCACAACCACCCTTGACCAAGATAATTTTTAATTTGTAGTTCATTATTGTTTTACAACTGAAATAAATAGGTATGAAATTTGTAGGTTATTGATGATGTCAGTGTGACAGTGACATAATTATTTCAAACGTAAAGTAAGACACACGTTTTAGATTCCACAACCACCCTTGACCAAGATAATTTTTAATTTGTAGTTCATTATTGTTTTACAACTGAAATAAATAGGTATGAAATTTGTAGGTTATTGATGACGTCAGTGTGAGAGTGACATAATTATTTCAAACGTAAAGTAAGACACACGTTTTAGATTCCATAACCACCCTTGACCAAGATAATTTTTAATTTGTAGTTCATTATTGTTTTACAACTGAAATAAATAGGTATGAAATTTGTAGGTTATTGATGATGTCAGTGTGACAGTGACATAATTATTCCAAACGTAAAGTAAGACACACGTTTTAGATTCCACAACCACCCTTGACCAAGATAATTTTTGATATCCCGGTATAATGTTTATAATGTTAATGGGATTCATTTCAATTATTTGTTAGTTATTATTATGCTCAAGTTAAAATTTCTGCGATAATACTTGGCATTAAGCTTTACCTAGCAAGTAAATAAAATCGAGTTATCATTCTGTGTCTTTTTATCAAACTTGCCACAACAACAATAAGCCATAAGCTGTCATGGGCCGGATTGATGACACTGGTGGGCCGAATTTGGCCCGCGGGCCTTAGTTTTGAGATCCCTCATCTAGAGCAATCAAACTTTCGCACATTTTTCAAAAGTGACAGTAGCGTTCGCCATTTCATCTGTGCTCAATTGACCCTACATGCACCCGAGTTGGTTAGTCAAATCACAGGCGGAAGGGCTTCCTAACCCAGACGGTGGACAGAACACTGAACCTGACACAACCCTTGTCATAAAGTAACTATGGTCCATGGTCTATACATTTTACGATTATCTCTATGAAGGCATACACAAAAATCTGACTTCACTTGTCAAAATATTAGTCTTACCGAAGAATAAATATGAATGTCTATGTATTTGTGCATCAACTTTTCTGGAATTTCTAGAGGTTCCCCAAATTCTCTCCCCCCAACTGCTTACGTGCCTAGTGGAATGTAAAATGTATTCATATAATGAAAATATAACCTGTAGAAGCCGAGATAAAGTTACATCATTTCAAATGTGTTTCTTATATTGACATAAAATATTTGAATACTTAATTGTCAATATCTTTAAGTGGCGTTATGTCTTGAAACCAAAATAAATAGAAACGTATTCAAGGTTATTTTTTTTTTAAATCAAATAATATGAACAAGTTCAACAGCTTATGTAGTGAAGTTATGAAAGAGAATTCACTATGGCTCAACTCAGATTTTTTCATATTTGATGGAACAAAAGCATCAGTCTAAGGGTATGGTTTAAGGTTAAACATACATTTCGAAAAAGTAGCTCCAAATTGTAACTATGTCTACATGCATGCACTTAAACTTCAAATAAACGGCACTCGAGAACAATGACCCCGATGAACTGAGCGAAACATTTTGCTGACTACTAGCTCTAAGCAGAATAAATAATAATTCTATTCTAAACATATAAGTTGTGATAGTTGAAACCGCAGCACTACCGTATTACTTGCTGATAATGAACATGGTGACAAATATTATTTACCAATAAGTAGTATTTCTTGGTTTATATCAGAGGATGTTCTCACTTATCAGCAATATTTACGAAAATCGTTGCCATTGCCAACTTTAGAATGTATTTTGCGGTTGCACGAAACATGGGTTGCATTGCAGTCTTGTATGAACAGTGCACAGTTTATTTAGGCTCTAACTGCATTAACATGGAAGAACGAACACCCGATGTAAAAGATGGAGTAGAAGAAGAACATATAATGGACAATTAAAATAACACATAAGATAAAAATGCAGCTGACAATAACATAATAGATTTTATCACATCAATAATATAAAATATAATAATAATAATAGACGTTAATTAAAATGAATAAATATAAGATTACAAAGCTGTAAACTTATCTCAACCCCAATCCTTAAGATCAGATTTAAAACATCTTCTCTTCTCACCCTGAACAATATGATACAGGCACATATACTTAACAGGTGCACAGAAGCGTTTTATATGCGACCAACAAATTTATAACAGACTAACATGGCCAGCGTATTACGCCTGTTCAGAAACACATTTGATTGTAAATTATTTGGTCGTAGATTTCCATTTTAGGAAGCTTTATGAATGAAATATTACATCCCCAGATATTAATGTTTAACCTTTATTACCTACATGTATAAGCGAAAATTCTATATTGGCTATGCGATGAGTAACTGTATTTAAATAAGTTTCACCTTCTTGAAGATACATGGGTATCCATTCAACCGATATCTATATGAAAGTAATTGAATCACTGACGAATGTGACTGAGTGTGGTAGCGAGAGTAGATTGGACCCTGGTCCAACTACAGTTTGATGGGGCCCCAGTGCAGAATATTCGGTCATATCCCTATTCCCAGGAGGTAGTTTAGTGTCATAAAAATTGTTTATCTTGTCTTGCACAGCTACAACCAAATGCTTCAAGCATAATTTATAAAATATAATATTATGACCTACATGTAAAATTTTTATTTTTCTAATCATTACATTTGTTGTTTTATTCCCAATTTCAGTAAGCAATTTATTCAAATGATTAGCAATTTCCTTCTGATCATGTATTTTATTTTATGTTTCTTTATTTACTGAATGGTTTATTTCATTAGATTTTGATTTTTTTTTATTTGAATGGATGAGTTAATTTTCTATCATAATCTGTGTATATATTCTTCAATGTTGCATTATTAGGATTATTTTTTCATTGCTTGTATAATTTTTCTTCGGTTTTCGAGGATATAATCAAACCATTTGTTATCCATGGTTTCCTTAGATAATTCTTTATTAATTTTCAAACTTTGTTCTATTTTGTGATAACTTTTTTCAAACATCTTTACAATTTCAGTTGAAAAAAGGATCATAATTAAAAGTTAGCTTGGATCCCACTCTTTCATGCAGGTCAGAGGGAGTATACTTTTACTAAAAAAACTTCCATTGCTTGGGGGAAACATTAATATATCAAATAAATATATCATCTATTACGATAATTGAACACATTTCTAAATATAGTGCTTGATACAAGGTACAAAGAAGTTTGAAAGTGAGAAGTTCCCATGGCTTTTATACATTTGAATATTTGAAAGCATTAATTTGCAAACTTTGCTAATTAGCCTTTGAATATGATGCATTAAAGCAGATCTAAGGGCGTAATTGGGAGCCCAACGATGTGTGAAATCTGTGTAAATCCAAGAAGAGAAATAATTTGGCAACAGGAATCATGTCAAACATCACCTTTAAAAATATCGATAGACGTTTGAGGAATCTCACTAATCCGGCTGTAGAGCTGGAAGCAAAACACTAAATACAAGTGCTCTAAGCTCACCCAGAATTCAATATTTCTGACAATTACTCGACCTCGGATAGCTTTTCATTTCTCCACTACCCTTTATGAGATTCGTAATTCCGCAAAACCTCTCGTGTCGTATTTTTCAAATATAAATGTATGACTATTTCGCTCTTCTACCTCATAAATGAAAACGTTGATTATTGAAGTCGGAATGCCAAATTTGAAATAGCAGTTATTCGTGTTATAAACCTGTCATAAAACTGTAACATAAAAATGTTCTGTAAACATTAAACGAAGATTACAGCTCGTTCACAACCAACTGGCCCAAAGTGTAAGCAAATACTTATAATAGACACAAGCTTACAATATCTGCTATACTACGACTGGGAAATAGTAGGCAGTAGAAGATACAAGGAAGCGATAACAATATGTTCAACTTCTGTATACATCTGGTGCCACTTGAATTTGAATATACTGTTGTTGAGACTCTGAATAGTGTTGCGTCGAAGAGTTATGTATCAGCATTATTATAATAAATCTTGGAACCCACTGGCAAGACATAGGAACAAGTTTAGAATCGACATAGACTTATATCAATCAACACGTGTATTTAATATTGTGAAATTAACATTTTAAAAACGTGTTTCTGTGAATAAGAAACGTAAAGATAGTACCATAGTTGACTTCCATCATAAGTCCCAACTCCCTGAATATTCGCTAGTTTCCTCAGAAGGTTCTCTCATGATATTATTACTTGATCATTGTTGCAAACCAAGAAGAAAAATTCTGGCTCCTCTCGGTTCATTCTGCATATCTCATTTTTAACATTTATAATTATAGTTGACCATGAGATTAGAAATGATACTTTAATCCAAAAGGAATATGACGGCCCAGTTAGTTGGTCCCAGGCGGCCCAAAAAGTATGTAATTTAATTTTGGAAAAGTAAATTCCTTCTCACTTTTAACATGAACAATAAATAAATGCTGTATTTTGGAGTAGCTCGGAAGAAAAGAATGCAGAATTCACTGGTATAATTGTCAAAACTGAAGAAAAGACATGTGGAATTACAACCCAGTTAACCATGAGAAAATCATAGACTTAGAAATGGTACTTCGTTCTAAAAGCCATGTCAGGCAACATTTTCTATCCTAATTTACATTTTTGGCAAAATCTCATAATTATAATATCCCTATTGTAACGACCCGACTTTCGAATGGATCGTCACAGGTCATTCTTCATGATAGAAACCTATAATAATTTGATGTTATATCCTTGAACTTCCTCCCAATTGAAGAACTCTACTTTAAATGATATAGTTAACTGTATTCAATTAATATGGTGGGGATTCAACGAACACTATATTCTTACCCCCACATCCGATTTATTAATTGGGAAGGGATAGTCGGAATAAAACCGGTTGCGGTTGATAACCAACCATCTTTTGTATTACTGTGATATAAGGTAGGTCTTAATCAAAGTTATTGAATTGTTTTTTTTTAGTAGCATTGAATCTTTAATATTTCATTTATAATCAGGCCTACTCTGATTATACAAAACTTTGATCGTTTCCTGCTTCATAACAGGCACCTAGATCTCTTGATTATAGATATTATAATTTCATTCAGATCATTATTCAATTCAAAATCACTTGATTTCATTTTCTGAATACACGTGGGATTATTATATCGTATATTTTTTTTACTTTAACTCTTCGTAATACGAACAACGTAGCGTTATCCAAATCGGAAAGGTACGAAACATATAGAGGTTGGGCTAGAACTAACCACTCCATAATTATAATTCCACGAGCCTTGTTTCCGATACCTTCGATCATAGAGATAACGTGGGACTTGTTAAACGATCCCGTAATCGTAATAAGAGTCTTAATAATACGAAATCCACCCACGTGGTTCTAGGAATCTCTGAACTTTAATTCATAACTAATTTCAAACTCAATTCATTTTTCTCTAACATTGTTTAAATTCATTTTGTTAAAATTGTAGTAAATTCTTAATAATTGCCACATATTGATTTAATTTGTAATTGTAATCGTAATTTATCTTGGCTTCACCTATCAACATTTTTCTAACTTAACTCAACTATTCACAGCGTCAATACTGAGTCATTGCACGTATTAAATTTTACTTCTTTTGTGAACATCCTACTCGTGTATTTTCTTTCTTTTTCGATAGGAGGATATTGGATCCAATACACTACTAGAGACCACGCGGAACCATCATCAGGACCACAGGAGGAACACAGGGGAGTAATTTTAATATCTCTGTTGCAACTTTCATTACCATGATGAATTAGATGCTGGTCGTAATTGATGAGTCAAAGTAGTTTGATTACCTTTATTTACAATTGTTTCAGTTTTATATCGGTGCCCCGAAAGGGCATGCGAGTTTGTTAAACCTTTTTGCTATTGTTCATTTATAATTGAATATATTTGTTATTGTTCTTATATGCTTTGTTTCTTTTCCTTTTTACTTACTACCAATTCAATGATGCTTATTTCTTTATTTATAACAGCCTGAAATTCTTCTTTTTTTAACTCGTGGTGGCGCCCAGGGTTTGTTGTTTAAAAAGTAATGGGGCAAGTATCATCATTGTTAACGTAAAGGGCCGAACAACCACGAATTTGAGCTAGTTTGGGAAATGTTAGTAACTTGGGTAAATTCATCTTTTTGATTAATTGAGAATCAAGGGAAGGTGGAAATTGTGTATTTTACGGCTTTTATTACATTTGGCACCCAACGATTATTTTGTTACATAGAATAGGATGATTATATCACTAAAAGTGTTTCTATTTTCAATCTTAAATAGTGTTTTTGTAAGATTGTTACAGAAGAATTATTTATCGATAATTATAAGTATTGGGTTCTAGTGTAATTCTTGATTCGTTTCAGTGCCGAAAAACTTCTTACCATAGAGAGGAACATTACTGGCAAAATTACAGATACGCAAACAAGTTTGTAGAATTCCGACACACAAGGCACAAAATACGTTCAATATTATGTAGAAATTCAAGCAATTCAACTACTGTTTTGCATTCAAGCATTTCAACTAATGTTTTCTTGTAATAAAGATTCTTGACCCAGTATGAATTATATTTAAAACTTCTCGGGAAATAGGTCACATTCATACTTTCTTATATATTTTTGTCTTTACGTCCCTTTCGGTTTCACGACCATCATCAGAAGACTCATTATGTCAAAAAGGTTTTTTTTTAAACTAACTGTAGCACAAAGCGTCCATATAGCACCAATTTCAATCAAAAAAGCCCACGTCGTCGAAACGAACAGAACCACAAATAATCGAAATTGTACCGTCAATATTTCAAGTATAAAATATAACAAGAATCCACTATTCAGTAATATTCTCATAATATACAAGCGCATGTTGGTATTGTCTCTCAACGACTGAAGATAGAAACTATTATGTTAAGTATCTACTCTCGAACCAGATGTAACGATTTACGAGGTACTTAAAAAGGTTGCAGACCTGTATTGGAATATTACTTTTGAGCATTCTTCCTAAAATATACTTTTAACATTATAAAGACGCATGTAGGAATTTGCAACTAATGTTTTCCCAATATTTCTGCCATGAATGGCCATATGCCCGAAATTATCTTTCGTCAGAGTTTGAGCAATTAAGCGCATTCTGCTTGATCTCAATACCGGAAAGTCTATGGGGTCAGACGGCCTTAGGCTTGCTGGATTGATTCTTGTATCAAGGGGCACACAATGGACCCAATCAAGTGGTCTAAGTGCTCCGGACTCGTCCGCCTCCGTTTTGATTGATTGATTGATTGATGGGGTCAGACGGGATTTCACCTGTCGTTCTCAAGGAATGTGCGCCTGAATTGACACTAGTTTTCAGTAGGTTGTTTACCCTTTGATACAAACTTCGTGTATTTCCTTCCAGCTGGAAGACAGCTAGAGTCCAACCAATTCCTAAAAGGGGAAAGAAGACACTTCCTAATAGTTATAGACGCATTGCACTATTATTTGTGATCTCTGAAGTGAAGGAGAAATCAAACAGCATCGAGCTCATTAAATACGTAGAGAGCTTAAAAATTGTGAATGAACGGAAATATGTCTTTCGTCACCAGAGATCAACAGGAGACCTGCTTGCCTACGTAACACATGTATGACAGAAATTTAGAACATGGGGAATCTCCAGCTGTATCATTGGATATTCACCAAAACCTACTAGGGAAACTTCCGTCACATGGTTTGGCCCGCCTCAACTTTGTGGCTTACTATTTTTTCTCTTAGATAGATCACTCCATGTGGTGGTTGGAAGGGTATCCTCCGATATGGCCTTCAACGCTGGTGTTCCACAGGGATATGTTTTGGCACTAATTTTGTTTCTGCTCCATATCAATGATCTGCTGGAAGTCCATAGCTTTCCAAATAATGATACACTTCATGCGTTTTTCCCATCTAGAGCCCCTATATCATATGGTGATATGGCAAGGATTTTAATATGGGGATCTGATAATCTAGTGGAGCTTAATGCAACCAAAATTCAAGCTTGCGTCTTCTCCAGGAAGGCAAATTCCACAATCCCCAATATAATGATGTCAGGTACAACTCATGGGACGATCATGTGAAGTCCATTGCGAAAACGCTTCACAAAACTTGGTTTTCTGTTGCGTGCCAAGAAGAACTTCACATCCCAGCTTCTTATAATCTACAAGGCACAGATTCTACCTGTACTGGAGTACTGCTCATTGATGATGATGTTCATTGACTTCCCTAGAACATCGTAGATAGGTCTGTTATTCCACCATGAGAGATTCCAGATAGGGGGACTAGACTAGCTCAAACTAGTCACCACGTCATTGTAAAACTCAAGACCTGCCGAACTTCCTCTTACCAGTCTTCATTTTTTATCGAACAACGATCTTGTGGAACTCGTTACTTAGTGAAGTCTTTCCCTATGCCTATATCCTCCTAGTACGAAAGGCTATCTCCTCTCCCAACATTCCACTGCTGGCTCACACGATGTTCTTCGTACATTATAGATATCCCTTTCGTGTAGCCAGAGTATGAAAAAAAAATTCCTAATATTGAAACGAGGTAAATACATGAGGTTATAAACAACTTCGTCTGACGGAATAAGATTGGTCGCTAGGTTCAAGGTTGAAACATTATTCAAACTGCCTCAAGTAGAATACAGAGAGGGCTGAATTTCATAAATAACTCCTTTTGTAGGTCGCGTGTGTTTGATTTGTATGATGAGGCACTGCCTGCCCTGCCACCACTGGAATGAAGTTGAAGTGAAAATATTTCAATTTAAGACCATGCACAGAGTCTGGAAGGTTACGTTTATGACTTCGAATTGAATTGTTGGATAGTGGGTGGGAATCATGTAGTGAACCCAGTAAATTTTTCAAATTATATCTCTAAATGGTGTCGAACGTTCTCGGTAGGGGATTCGTGAAAACCCAATACTTCGTAGCAATCCGCAGAAATAAATCCATAAGAAAATAATAAAGTTTCCAAGTTGAAATTTCCTCATTAATCCAGCAGAAATAAATTGATCGTCTCTTCCAGTTTCCTATAGAATTTTACACACGCATAGAATTTATTCGCATATTTTATAAAGTGGCATTCGCCGTTGCTAGCACAGCACAAGACAATTGAACGAAGATCAGGAAGTCATCAAGATTTCATCAGATAAGTCCATTAGTATTCTTCGCTCCGTTTTACTAAAGATTGAAACCTCAGATGAAACGACTTCACATAATCAAATATCGCATTACTTCGAACGAAACGGAATCTTCAAATGCGATTCGATGAAACTGAATCTATTCAAATTTCAAATGGCAATTTCATGCCTATTGATGTTCACTGTAAACTAACTATTGAGTCTTGACAATATTTCATCATCGTATTAGGTTCATACGTGACAGTCCAGTCAGAAAAGGCGCACAGCAACAACGTCTAGAAAGATTCAATTCTCATTGAGATACTACTTTTGGTGAAACTCAAGGAGTGGATTCATAGCCTGCATCCAAAATTCATACATATTGATTTATAAGCTATCGACTATCGTTCTATGAGCTGTTTCATGTCAAAACTATAACGCCATTTTCCTATCATAATGGTAGCCATTTAATGAAGTGTCAAGTGATCAATCAATGAGCTGTCGACCATATAAAATAGAGTGGTATAGGAACGACATCGAAAGTGAAGGTAAATGAATGTCTCTCAAGTAGCACCAGAAGTGATGATTTCTGACACATGCTCATTGATATTGAATCAGAGCTTTGGAATTTGAAGAATATACTGTAGGGCTCAGAGATTTCTACTCATAAATGCTCCCACTACATCGGCCGGCGATCGTAGTTTACGAACTATGATCCGCGGTCGATGAAGTCACTACTCGTTTCAATGACATGCTTCAACATTCAATCACCTCCCAAATTCATTGATATCTATGATTAGCGAAGACTAGTCTCAGCGAGTGAGGAACATGGTTAGAACCGATGCCAACCTGTTGACACACATACTGACAGGACTGACAGGTTTAGCTACCTCCTCCACAAGATATACCTTAGCGATTCGCCTTTGTGCTGGTGGTACATACGCAAAAACGGAACATCTATGCACATTCTGTGCAGATCCCCCTTAATTAATAATAATAATAATAATTAGTAAATTGTACAAAAGGTTCAGTCTTTGAAATAATGTCCATAATTTTCCATTAGTGTGAATTTCAAAATATGAACATCATTGTAGAATGTGGTATAATTTTTTCAATTGATACTTTCAGAATGCATTTTCATGCCCATAAATAAAACATATTACAGTACTTTGTTCCTTTTCATCTACATTGAATTTCAACCCTAGTATGTAATATACAATTAGAGTATCCCGCAATATCATTATTGAGTAATAAAACTAATGAAACTTCTTTGATGAAACTTATACTAAAATTCTGTTTTAAAGTTTGCCTTCTTTAGATGTATTTTCTATCCAACTAGAACCACTTCAAGAGATTAAACATGGAAGCATTCCCAAAGCACTATACTCTATTAATATTTAGTTCATGCACATTGTACAATGCAAGGAATATCTCTAACAGCAATTGCAAATTGACTTTAATATCATAAAACATCCTCTGGAGAATTCAAAACTGCACTTCAATCCCCAATCAATAAACCATGTAAATATTTAATGAATTATATTCTCTGTAGACAACATGTCCGGAAAATAGTAGAGATTCAGTCATTCCAATTGACTTTTCGCAGACGAGAAGAGTATATTGCATTTACTCGAGCAAAAAATTCCTTCATCATAGTAATTTTCATTGAATTTTGAGCAATCCGGTCTGTCTGTCTGTATATATGAATGAATGTCTGCCTGCGTGTCTGTCTGGATGTCCCTCACAAATTGCTTGTCTACATGATAACTCAAAATATAATATTTAAATTCTGACAAAAATCGTTTGCTGTTTATCGACGAATCCTATTGTTTTTCAGGGAAATCGTTCAATAAACACATCCTTTTCTGAATAATTGAAAATTGAAAAATATCACTACCGAAGTATACATTGAATCGATTCAAAACATTTACAGTAAGTTCAAGTTAATTTAAAACTACTTCCACTCAAATTTCAACAAAATCGTTCAACAACAAAAATAAGAAAAACAATTCTGGGAGAAAAACTTTCATGGGTACCGACCACTAGATGTCTAACGAGAGTACCGGACTCTCACTTGCTAAAACCTCCCTTATTGCTTTTCATCCAACCCGGGACCGTAGTTGCATCCCTTCAGGACCGTGCTTTCACCTGACTTGTCCTCACCTAACCCAACCTGACCGAACCTAATAATTAAACTTGACCTGACCTACATAGCTACCCATAACCTTAGCATCTGTTTCAAATTTTTCATAGGTTCTGGGACCTTGAAAACTCTCTGTAATAAGTCGCAAAACTCGAAGTTTTTCAAGACAAGCTGCAAGATGGAATTTAATTGTATCTCTAAAAAGCAGCAGACGATGACAGGAATGAAAATTATTAGGTAACAATTAGTTAATCAGAAAAAAAATTCTCAGGCCAACAAAATGATAAAGTTATAAAAACAAAACTGCAGCCTGAAAATGTATTAGTGTGTCTGAAAAAATCTTATAAATAGCCCATAATTCTGGTGTATTTTATATTTCATTTTTCTATGATGGCACTGCAACCTTCAACGTAACGCATTTTACGTATTTCATGATTCGAACAATTCTGCATATTCCATCTAGATTGTAGTCCTTCAGATTTCACCAACATGATTTGTCATCCCCGAATAAGGAACGTATAACGAACGAATCCTATCATATTCTATTGTTATGTCTCGCTATGTCCACTCTCGTTCTGGAGAAATATCTGGATGTGTAGACGAGAAAGTACGTAAAACTGCTTTCCCCTTTGGGAGCTCTTAAATTTGTACACTGTTTCACTGACAGCTTAGTTTAATGGAGTGAACACTTTTCCCATTAAGTTGAAAGCTGAAAACTATAATACAAGTTCTATGGGATTAGCAGCTTTCGCCAAGTTCCAGCAATTACGAATCACTCTCCCGATCAAAGGCAGTTCATTTCAACGAAGTGCAAGCATTAATGACCAATTTCAACATTCATATGAGCATACGATAGCTCCATTATTCAACAACTATCCTAGGAATATAGATGAAGTGTGGTTTGGCGTACTTAATGCAGGAGGTACCAGTTTATAATGTATCAGTAGCGCATCTTCTGTATTCTCTGGGTATTCTTTCTCTTATATCTATTATTCACCTTCAACTCATTCATATTTTCCTTTTGTCTATTATTTTTTGGTCATAATTCGACCTCCAGAATATGACCTCCAGAATATGAGGATCCCCGAATTGCTTAAATAATCATTCTACTTATAGTGATCCTGCTTTCAATGTTGTACCATTGATATTACAAGTAAATTTGGAAGAATGGTGAAACCAATAAACAGTAAGATGGTTTATAATTATTTTCCACTCACTTGAGTCCTCTCTTCAATGTTTACGGTGAGGATTTCTAAAATTGTATGTCCTTTTCTAAATATCACTAGCTGATTCTCTTCTTTATTAATCATTTCAACTATGATTACATTTTTGATGATTACGTGTGATACATTTTGATTGATTATGTAACTTATGAAATAAAGACGTTTAGGATTCCCATATTAAAATCACAGCGAGTCTGGGAAAAACCCGGTACCTAAACATTTCCAGATGGTTAACATTAAAATTTATGATAGCTCAACATTCGTTTTCCGTCCTATATTGGTTATTGATCTTGACAGGCTTATGATTTCCTTCAGAACAAGAATTTTTTGTGAAATTATTATCGTAGAATCGGGTGTGAACTAATTTGTGTTTATTTTAAAGATTCTGTTACTGTTATTCACGTTAACATTTGTTATTGATACTAAACAGAAAACATCTGGCAACCCCTATATTTTCTTGTTACTTTGCTTTGAGATATTTTAATTTGACATGAAATTTTAATTTTCTAAACACGATTATGTTTTTTTAATATTGGAAGTAACTTGTGCTAAACTTTCATTACAGTTGCACCCCATTTCCGTTTTTTAATATAAAAAACCTTACAATATGTTATTTGAATTAGGCTCATTGAAACAAACGAAATTATTTCTAGAATTCCGTGAATAGCATGCATGTCACCATGCAGTATTTTTCGATGTTGCTAATTAATTCAAAGCTGAACTAGACTTCCACGTACCTAACCAATCAAATTAATAAAATTTGATTTTCGAATCATCCTCTAGTTGCCTTTGACGATAGGTTCCTGGAAAATGGTCCTCAATCGTTATATTTTGAGAGAAGTTTGTACGTTAATTATTTTCCATCAAGTTAATATAATATTTATAAGCTGGGCTTAGAGCATATATAACATATTCATTGAATACCTAAAGGGCTAATTTAACATTTTGATGCTCCAAATTTGTAGGATAGTGTGTTTTCAAATTCAAATATAATTTTAACAATGTATCATGTTCTAGTTCATGAATATTCTTCATAGCATAAAATGAGGCAATGTTCTCGTCTCCCGAGACAATGTGAATCGAATAGATAAAATAATGGTCTTGAATTATGAACTGGATGAGGATACACGATACTCAACTTGTTATGTTTAGGAAAATTGCTTATGGCTTTGTTGTTGAGTTCATTTCACTCATAATACAGAATATGCGGTATCCAATTTGTTCTAATTTCAAAACAATTGAGTTTATCAACATAAACAATAATTCTTGATTTATTTTTGATACAGAACAAATATGAGTAACCTCTTTGAATTTTGAATTAACACTAACAATCATGAGCACAAATGCTATTTTTGCAAGCGGTACCAACAATATTTCTGACTACATAATCCAAAAATGGCTTCATATGGGTCTCATCAAGTAAAAGTATCTTGTTATTTTCATTTTTATTTATAAATCTAAATTTATTTTGGGCGTATGCAAGGGACTGGATTGCTTAGGTATAAATTAGAAACTGTCTTTATAGTTGTTGGATGCGGCAGAATTAATACATTTGAACTACTTAAAAATTTATATGCATGTGGAGTAATTGTATGTAAAAGTGGCGTTGAAACCTAGTACTGGCAGAATATCTATACCCTTCCTTGCAAGCCTCCGCAGTGTACTATGTTTTAAATTTGCCTCACTAACATAAACATTCAGTTAGGAAGCTATTTTGCAACACACTTTATTCACATGTAAAAACACGTTCCAATCACACAAGTGCAACAACTAATTTTCCACAAGAAACAGGTAAGACTTTGTTAAATTTTTGTACTGAATACTAGCCATACGCCGTTTAGACTTAACGATACTGTCGTAATCCATCCCTCTAGGCCTTTCATTGATGATGTCACATTCACGTTTGTATGCGGCTGTCTGGTCTTCTCTATCTAGCTAGAGGGTTTAGGGCCTCTAGGACAATATTCGGTATCGGGCTGTCGGTATTCTTTTTTCTCTTCATTCAAAAGATTTCAATATCTTACGAATTAAATTCCATCTTAAGCAGCGTCAGCATCAAAATCTATAAGTTTTTTCTCTCATCTTCCTAATCAGATCAGCCAGTTGTACTGACATATCCAGAAGGGGATTTGATATCCACCAATGCCCATTGCAAGCTTAAGAATCCAGTTCTGGAAAGTAACTTAATAGTTTCACTTCCAATGCTCAGTATCATGCGAGGAATGTGAGAGCTTACTACCAACGATTGGTCTGTTGCAATTTCTTCACCAATCTTCTGAAGCGCAAGGGAAAAAATTGTACAATTTTTTCGCAAAGACGTTGACCACAAACCATGTTTTGAAAGAAATCCTTCAATTTTTACCCTTGACCGTTAGAATATTCTCTTCTCAAATTTTAATAGCATTCTATTTAGGTTCAGAATTTATTTTCATAACATAATGACTGATTCTATTCAATTCTAGTAGTTGTTAGCTTTTATCGTTTCAATACCTTTCCTTTGGATAGCCCTCCTGACCTTTGTGTGATAATGGAGATTTCGTAGGAACGAACTCAGTTCTTTACAAACAGTTCTAAACAGTCAACAATGGCCGCGGGTGCAGCGTATCGGCTCTCTAAAACTGTACTTTCTATGAGCAGGAGAGGCCTAAAACTGGTGACAGGACTGCTCACAAGGCAATGTCATACAATGGGCATTGTCAAAGAACCAGCTTGTAGTAGATATGGAGAGACGAACGAAACTGCCTCTCACATCCTAGCAGAATGTTGAGCACTGGTTTCTCTTAGGCTACAACACCTCAGCCGCTTGGAACCATAAGAGATGTCAGTCCATGCAAAATCTTAGTCTTCGGCACTGCCTTAGACCTGCTGCACTGATCCTTGTATCAAGGGGAGCACAATGGACCCAATCAAGCAGTCTAGGGGCTCCGGACTTGTCCGCTCCCATTTTGATTGATTGATGGCATCACCCCCAACAGAGTTCACAACTTTGCTCACCTATTAAGCACATCATTCAAATCGGAAGGTCCTGGGGATCGCCAGAACGCCAGAATTGTATCTCTCTTCAAGAAGGTTGAAAAACACTGGTCTAATGGATAACCCGATGTGTAGGAGATCCGCAAAGAACAAAGAGTGCACGTGTTGAGCACTTGCCCAGTCCTCTCTAAAGTTAAAGACTCTCCCGAGTGCTGTGCTATTAGTTCGTCCAACACCTGGGGGGGGGGGAGGTCAGATGCTGGACAACTAGGGAACTAGGGTAAGTCAAAGTTGGTCCTCCAGTTTTTCATAATTTTGTTGATGTTTGGCTCCAAAAAAAAAGGAAACTTCTATGTAAGTGTGGGCATATATATTACATTGTATTTCCTAGTTTTGGTATAAGACATTTCTGGAAGCACTGTTAGATGCTATCTCTATTTAATGTTATTGTAAAAAGTGATCTAGTTCACACGAATTAGAGCTACAACAGTCTGTCATCATAATTCGCCTTTGCGATTCATTTGGAGTGGAAACATTAGAAATTAGTCTAATAAAAGAGCACTAAGAAATATAAAATTGCTCGACAATTGGCGCCGAGCCAAGCACCTGTTGAGTGTATATTATAAATTCAGCCGAATCCGTTTGCAGTTTCAATGCGGTATTACTATTATTTTATGTATTTTACGTTACATATTAATGAGATATTGGTGCGTGCTTAACGAACCGCTATAATGAAAGGGGTTCTTAAATATGACATTTAGGTAGCTTTGTTTGTAGTGGGAAAACCGTGCATGACATTAATCAAAAAGCATTTCATTCGATAATTGAACCCAATATTATGTAACGCAGTAGGATTAAAAATTTTAACCAGAGAATGTTTCAATATTGAAATATTCATTTGATGATAAATAATTAACAAAATTCATTCATTATTATTAATATCGAACACTGGCAAATCTGGCATTTCAATGTATCACATTCTGGGGAGTCTATAAAAATTACACAAGCAGCGGTTTTGAGAAGGAAACTAGTGGCTTAGTTGTCTTCACCACACAAAAACTAAGCATTCGCGCGACTTGGGTTCGGAACCCACCGCTGAGTGGTCTGTCATCGACTATTTTCATTATGATTCGCACATAAATTTCTCCTACTCGAACCTATTTCGTTCTTTCTTCCCCTCCACCACAGGAGGGAGAAGGAGAAATTGAATTTTTCCTTTTCCTCCCACAATATGAACGGCACTCATTCTATGCCACAATACATGGCAGTACAACAGGTATTTTCAAGATTTAAAATCATACGGAGGCATTACGTTTCACACCGAGTGTTATTGTGAAGCAGAATCAGTGGGCACATACGGAAAAAAAGGTATTAATAATAGATAGTTAATACCAAGCTTGGGAGTATACCTAAACAGGCCAAAGAGCACTATCTCAGTGATTCTAGGCACTCACTGCACGGTTTTTCAGCGAGGTCTACGCAATATTGACTGGTGCCATGGAACCTGCGAACAAACTGTGTAAATTGGCGCATACATATTTGCACAGACAGCCGGTTGACTTTGGGAGCTCTCAAATCACCCTGAGTCACATTAAGGCTTGTCAAAAAATGCAGAGATACCATGGCTCAACTAGCCAGGAGAAATAAAGTTCAACTCATCTGGGTCCCTGGACACAGTGTAGTAATAGGAAACAAAATGGCCGACTCTTTGGCCAGGCGAGGGTCGTCTAGAGCCCCCGCCGGGCCGGAACCAATGGTCGCTTTATCAAATTGTGTGAGGGGTGTCGCCCTTCTAGGCCAACTGAATAAAGAGTGGTCTGAACTGCGGCGAGAATCACCACGCATGAGGCAGGTTAAGCTCTTTATCAAAGAGCCTGTGCCTAGGCTCTAAAAGAAACTCCTTTCTCTGAAAAGAAGGGACATCAGAGAGATGACTGGAATCCTAACCAGTCACTGTCGTCTTAACAAACACCTCCACACTAGGGGCATCACAGATGACACAATATGTAGGAAATGCAGAGAGGCAGAAGAAACTGCCTTTCCCATCGTGTTGGAATGCCCAGCATTAGCATCCCTCAGACATCGACACTTCGGAGAATCAAAACTGCTCCCAAAAGAAAGAACTTATGGAAGCCAGCATTGGCAATACTCTGGGTTTCTGGCGGGCCACAAACCTGCTAGAATAGAATAGGCTCCTGGCCCCAGGGCGCACAATAGGCCCAACTAAGTGGCCTAAGTGCATCTGGTGGCTAAGTCACTTCCCCTCAAATGATGGTCTTGGGTCTCATTCTACAAACTGGGCCATATATAGATCAGTTATATTGAAATTGAGTCTGTAAAGAAATTTGATATGTAAGAGAATTAGAAACAAAATTGAGTATATCTCAATTATCTAATTTGGTTTGGTTTGGTTAAAAAGTAGTTTCACATTCCACGTAACTTTTGTGAAGTTTAAGAATTCTGTCAATGTGATACATTGCTTGATTTCTTAGTGGGACATCTATTCATAGATGGCGTGAAATATTTTGATGTTTTCACCCCGTTGTAGGTTTGTTATGACTACCTTCAACAGAGATCCTTCAGTTCCGTTGATGAGATCTAAGAGTGCTGTCTGGAACTATGAATTTATGACGTTACTGATCGATCTGGATTAGAAATACCTTAATATTCAATATGGTTTACGAATAACAGAAGGGACACTGAGCTCAGATAGAAGCCCTGAAATACAACTTATACACATTTCATGCACAGTACAAATCAAATCAAGATTGCTACTCAAGTCAGTTTTACTTAATGCCATCATAGAAAACGATATACACCTATTGTTGGGCATACAAGGCTTAAAGCATTGTAAGTCATTTAACTTATATGCCTACTGCCAGAGCTGGGACCCTATGCTATATTCGTACTTAGACCTCCATGTTCTATTCGAGTACTCTGTCAAACCTAGAATTATTATTCCGATTATTTTCTCAGAATTAATCAATTTTCACCTATTAAGTTTATGAAAAGATCCTACTTCACATGACAGGTCTAAGTTATACATCTTTGAGGTGGCTGTTCTAAATATGCTATACTATTTGCTCATATTCTTCATTTGAGTCGGCCCCAATTATCTCCAATCAATGAATCAATCAGCATTTGTATCAGTTAACAATAATATTTTTGCAGCCTGCTATAGTATTTCGTCTTCCAGTTGTATCTGTGAGTGATGTAGAAACGAATTACTCAAATTCAAAAGTCGTTCTATGGGCAATTACTAAAATAAGCCTGCCGGGAATTGTTAGCGATAGGTCATACTAAACCTAGTTACGTTAAAACTCCCCACGCTTCAACAGAATTTTCCCAGGACGCTATTAAGCCGGCGTCCAATATCCTTCCGGGCCTTTAGTGCAGACCAAATCGGTTATGGTGCTGCTAGAGTTAAATGGGATATGGAAGCGAGCCTTGTAATTATAATTGTTAGTGTCATTAATTTCTTAACCCTAGGGCGTCCGCGCTGCGTCATTTACACCACACATAATAAATTTCTATGATTGAGTCTTATATATTTTAAAATACACAGAAAATAGACCCAAATTTGACTTCTGCTATACAATTTATCTAGAGGTACAAGGAGAATATTATGAAAAAAACAATTGACATCAACATTAACTTCTGATAACAAAATAAACGGAAATATTTATTACATTCAGCTTCCATTTGCTCTTTCGTAATACGAAGTTATCCTTAACGTCTCTTGCTCTTTCTTCTTTTCTAGTTCTTATGTTTCTTGGAAATGTATCTTTTTGTTTCAAGCTTGCGTACATGTTTTGTCCCCGGAGAAATACTTATACACAAGAAGAACGGCAGGGAGTGAGACAAAGAGTTATATCTACTAGTACATAGTATTAATTATTAGTCATATATTATTTAATATTTACAGAAAATAAATGTGAGGAATCAAAATATATCATAAATTAAAAATTATTGAATTGTTTAAATCTCATCTTATCATTCATAGTTAAAAACATTGATTTTCTAGAAGTACATAGATTAAAACGATTTATAAGTCTCAGAAATATTCACTCAATTTAAAAAACGAATCAGTGTTGAGTTTCAATTTACTGGATGTAAAAATGCCACTATTGACTTTATGCACTTGTGTGATTCAGGAAAAGCCCAAAAGCTATATGAACTCAGTAAACATAAATACACTAGCACCAATGTAAACATGATCTTACACTGGTGAGTTGTAGCTAATAACTGATAAAACAAGAAATAAATGATTCGATGTTGAACAAATATTGAAATTGCTACCTGAAAACCAAATACTCCCAATTCGCCGGTGACGGTGAAACAACAATCATGAATATTTTGGTAGAAAGTAAATAGACCCGAATAAAGAAGGCAAAACATAAGTGCGATGCGTAATTTTCGTAAATAATAGGAAGGATTCCATTTCAATTCTAAGCTAAGAATGCAAGAAATAAAGATAGGAATTGTGGTTGTTCACACGACAAGCAAAACAATCCACATCTCACAAACAGTTGGAAACATTGATTTAGTTATTAATCTGTGAGGAATGTCTGAAAATGAAATTACAAATATATAACTAAGAAAAATAAAATGGCTATGTATAATGGACCTTGATCGTTGACTAATATTTATCTTCAATATCCATATAAACTATGAAAGAGTTCACACTGTGGATGCACTATTACATTATGGATAAGAAATATACACAATTATCCACTAAAATACTATAAAAGTGCTGAGGACTTTTCAGCTACCAAGTAGCCATCATCAGAGTAAATTAAATTAAAAATCATTATGTGCCTGTTTGTATACTATTTGGGGATAATAATGTGAAAAAGGGTTAACTTTAGCTGAAGATAAATCGGAATTTAGAAAAATGCTTTTTCGTTTACACGTTTCCATACCTAGATATTTGTCTGTAATGTGTTTTGAAAGTGATAAATTCTCTTGAGAAATGATGTGACCTTTATTCAGCATATGTTCGGCCACCGCTGATTTTTCACCATTATTTTCCTTTATATGGGTAACACATTTTGTATACCGAGTTATTTGAGCAGGTGTCAGAATCGCTTTTGTAAATTCCGGATTTGTCAAAGTCAAAAACTTTATCAAAGGAGTTGCCTCAACAGTTTTTTAGCTTCTTCTTACATCTATAAACTGGTTGCATTGAAAATTCAGTAAACAAATTATGGAATTTATTATTTATTTTAATGTTTTGAACTATATGAAGGTAGTGGCTCTAATTTAGTTAGTTGGTTGGGTTCAAATGTTCTTTTTTGTTTAGAATTCAGTACTTTAATAGTATTTTTAGTGGAGAAGGGTGATTATTTCTTATCTATAGTGTTCAATGCCCTCATGTAAACCATTTCAACCGAACACACATTTGATGCAAATTTTTTGAAAATTTTAAAATGTAACTCAATACCAATGAAGATCAGTGGAATATCTAATAATGTATCAAACTATCCAATTACATACAGCATCAGTAAACCATGGAACTTAATAAAATAGATACCTACAACTAATAACATGCTCTGATGAAAAAATGGATTAGTATGCAAACGAATGTTGCAAGATAATTAGTGAAAATGAATCGGAATTAAGATAGTATCAATTACATAAAATAATCAATGGCAGAAGTGATAACAAGGTAACAGAAGAGTCATAAAACTGGGGCAGGTCACTGTCGACTGAACAGATACCTACACTTAATTAATGGACATTGTTGTTGCCCACGTTGCGATAAGTCGGACGAAAGTACCTCCTCGGCAGGGCCAATACCTCAGACTAATATATACTGAGGCCAATATCCTCTATATATACAAGGCCTAGGACATCATCAACAAAAGGCTTGG
Organism: Endomychus coccineus; assembly: GCA_958510875.1. Lineage (NCBI taxonomy): Eukaryota > Metazoa > Arthropoda > Insecta > Coleoptera > Endomychidae > Endomychus > Endomychus coccineus. The sequence goes on from OY294067.1 coordinate 290,418,209, forward strand.
AGTAGACGCGTAGCTTTTGACAGTACCGTTTAATTGTAATGGCGCATGGCCCGTATCGAGGGTAGTAACTAGTGATAAATATGACAATTTGACAAAGTTTAGTGTGTGAAATTATAGGTGTCCTTACTTGTAAATAAGCCTGTATAAAACTGTCATGACTGAATAAAGTGCGTTGCAAAATAGCTCCCTAAGTAAATGTATATGTTGATGATGAAAATTTCATTCTCTATCGGAATATCAATTTGCAGGCGACTTGCAAGGAAAGGTATAGATAGAACTACTACGATGTTATCCTCCCTTTTACATACAATTAGTTCACACGCATATAAGTGTTTAAAAAATTCAAATAATGGCATCCAATGACTATAAAGACAGTTTCTAATTTATTTTAATAGTGTTATTCACATATCCCCTAAATCAATTTAAATTTTTAAATAAAAATGAAATTAACATGAGACCTTTTTTTATGAGATCCATATAAAGTCGGAAATATGGTACCGCTCGCAATAACACGTTACTTGCAACAAGAGCATTGGATACAAACTATTCTGTATAATAAGTAATAATCATGCAGTCAACAGCAAAGTCATAAGCAATTTTTCTAAACATAACAAGTCAATAGAAAAAGTTTTGGTTCACCAGGCTGAACAGTGACAACACTTCCTATAGTCTCATACAGCTGTTTTGTTCTTCTCATCGGACCGTCAGTGAAACGAGGCAGACTTGAAGTCACTGATGAACCATCTCCGAAAATTATATCATAAAACACCCTCAAAGTGCATGACGAACCTAAAAGTTCCAACACCATCTGCCGGAAAGCATATTTCTCACTGAGAATGCAATTCACATGCTATCTATCCATTGAGAAAAAAGTTTTCGGGATTCAAAAAAGGCGTTAAAATTTCATTCACTTATATAGTATCGAAGCCATTTTTGTTTGTTTTTATGGAGTGTTAAAATGAACTTATTTTAGCACTAGGTGTTAGAATGAACTATGTTCTACAATAACAATCTGCGTCAAAAAGATGACTTTTAGTAACTTAATTGCAAAAATAATTTACGTGACGTAAACGATCCTAAATTCATCAATATTGTACATAATTTGCACGTTTCCGAAAATGAATATTCATTCTATGACTTGCTTTCTGAAAAAAAAATGTGGGGGTAAAAATATATTGTTCTGTAGCCGGGCAAAGCCAGAAAAATCTGCTAGTCTATTATATTTAGGAACTCTTATAGACACCATCTATTTGAACGGAACAATTCTCATAAATACTGAGTTATATAGCGCTTACACTATATAATATAAGTATTAATGGAATGCGAACTCATATATTACGAATAATTACTTATATTCAGATTCCGGTGCGATAAACAACTAAAGAATGATTGAATTCCTCTAAGGAGCCCTAACTAAGAAACATTGACAAGAATTTCCTAGTTTAATCTTGATTAATTTCCGCTCAATATTTTGTAGCTCTAATGATCGCATCAGTTACTAAATTAAACAAGATACTCTAGACCTAATTAATTATACCATCCATCATTACACAAATTGCTAGTAAACTTCTAACTTTCTTCTATAAATAAAATAATATTCTTAAGATGATTTGATTGAAGTTCATCGATAGATCAGAACAAGTGGAGTAAAGTCATTAGTTACACCTAACCAGCTCTGATAGATTTTATATTTTTTCTACAATTATGTAATCATTTTCCTTGGCATGAAGATCAATACTATGTTCAATAATAATTAGGTAGGATATAGCTATATACACGTGAACGTAAACTATATCATTGAATAATTAACATATTTGGGTCTGGATGATCTTAACAAGCTACTAACAAAATCCCTCGAGGATAAAGAGATAGCAATGGCGACGTTGGTCGACATCGAAGGAGCCTTCAACAACGCATCAACAACCAAGGCTCTAGAAAGATAAGATGTTCCATATCATCAATCGACGAAACCACAATTACAGCTAGAGCTGGAGTAGTCTTATCACCTGTTTTGTGGGCTATTCTGGTTGGTGAACTATTGATAAAGCTGGCATCCAAAGGCATTTACTGCTTAGGGTATGCCGACGACCTTGCGAGTATCGAATTAGGCAAATTCGCAGGAACAGTATCGCAGCTCACACAAACATAATAAACAATTGGTGCCAACTTACCATGAATCCTCGTATAACCACTATAGTTGTCTTTACCAGAAAGGAAGTATTGAGAGGACTAAAGTCACCAGTTCTGAATGAGGTAGGAATTTCAATTGCACAAGAGGCAGAATACTTGATAATTATGTTAATTACAAGTAGACATGAAATCAACAACACCTACAGAAAACAATCCAAAAGAACACGCTAGCCCTCAACCCATGCTGAACAATGTGTGGGAAAAACTGGAAGCTACAACCAAAAATGATCACATGGCTATATACCAGGATTATTAAACTCATGATAGCATATGGCTCAGTGGTATGGTGGCCAAAGACTCAGCAGACTGATGCGATCCGAAGGTAAAGAGTATTCAAAGGCAAATTTGCCTGGATGCCAAGGGAGATATGAGAACAACACCAACAGCCTATTTAGATGTCTTTCCGAACATACCGCCACTGTACGAAGCCAGTTCAATCACCAGTAGACTGGCCAAAGGGCAAGCACACATAGCAAATTTCACGGTAAGATGTACAACGAGCTATACAATGAGTTCGAACCAACCCCATAATGGGGACGCCATCGGATGAGATGCTTCCTAAGTACTTCAAAAAACTTCAAAACAGTCATAACAGGCAGATAGGCATGGAAAAGAAGACCTCCAATAAATGCAGAAATAGCCTCTGTTACACAGACGGCTCAAAAACCGAGGAAGGTGCAATTCAACCTTATGCCAAAGAGCTATTGAGGCAAGAGTTCCTTACAGGCCAATTCCAAACTTGTCTGGTACTGCTTAGAAACCCTACAAGAGTTGGGCAGTCAAAACAGACCGTCTTTATCCTGGGTATCAGACCACACAAGCTACAAAGGCAACGAAGAGGCTGATCCACTGGCCCGAGAATGAGCACGTTGGTCACAAATTGGTCCAGAACTCTTCTGTGACCCCCATTATATGGAGGACCTGAGGTCTGGTCTATGGAGTCTAGAAATAGAGACGGGTCTAGACAGGGAACTTCAACATAACAAGATAGCATACACAATATCCATAATATATTCATTTTATGATTGCGTATGCAGTTGATTATCATACTAATAATTTTGAAAACGAATTCACGAGTCGTAAATACACTCCCATTCATGTGACGGATCGTCTAAATTATCATTTCTAATTGGGTCAACTTGTACATTGATTCATGTTAACGACAACATTACGCTAAATCAACGTGAACTAAATGGGATCTTTCATCTCCAATAAAATATTACCTCTAATTTTACACGAACGTGTTGATCATATTTAATGGGAAACGAATGCATTCATGTGTTGATGACTTATTTCATTCACGAGAATAATCCTGATTTGTCACTAATTACTTTTCTAGACATATTATTTACAGTCAGTACATTCGAATAATACAAAATCCATGAGATGTATATTAAGTTAATGTTCACGACAGTCGTAAATTAAACTCTTGCCGGGGTTCTTGTTAGTAGGAACTTTGTTTTGATTTTACGTCAGTCCTGGATACTTTTATAAAATAGGCTACGCCTTTGGAATTCAATTCGTAATTCTTTGGGAATTATTACCAATGGTCAATTGAAAAGCACATGACACAACCGCATTCCAAACAAGGTATCTCAATAACTCTACTCAGTCCTTCTATGAATTATATGTGTACTAGGGCAAGGTGAAAAGTCCCTGAAAAATAAAACTGATGGCGCCACAATCGGAAATCCTATGTGTCATTTGTGATGTACCATCTTTAACTAGCACGCTTTAAAATTTCCAGACTGATATGTCATTCAGTTTTGTTTTGACACTCATCGAAAACAAGCAGGCTTGAAGATTTTTGAAGGAAGTGAATTTCGCGTCTTAATTAATAGTGTGATAGAATTATCTTTTTGGAGTTTTTAATTCTGACTTCGGAGAAAAAAATTGCTTTAAGCAGATACTTATGATACAAATTGAAGAAACTAAAATCGAACACTTTTTGATCATCGCAAATGGTCCAAAAAAAATGGTAAAAATGGCCAAAACCAGTTTTTCGCGTCGGACATCGTCAGGTTGAGTTAAAAAAAAAAGCTTTCAATAAGCTTATGCGCCGTGAAAAGACAGAAAAAATGAGCTGCGGATCAACCCGATTGGTCCAACGGTGACCCCGCATATTGCAAAAAACCATCGATTTTGCTCGAAATTCAAAAATTCATATCTCTTGTTCTTCTGAAGATTAAGAGCTGAAGTTTTGATAGTTGTGGCTTTTGTGCCCATCAAGTACCAAACAAAATTTCAGCAATATCGAATATACACTTTTTGTAAGCCGCAGCTAAATGTAAAAAAAAGTACTTTTGTAAAGTTGCCCTAAAAAAGTTGTGGTGCGGTAAGGAGATATTTTTTTACGAGATCATCTTCTTCAATAGATAATGAACAACTTACCAAATTTCCAACCTCTTATCTTCCATAAAAGTTGCTAAAACAATTATTTTGAATAATGGTATTTCATGCGCTTGGCTGTGAGGCGCGCGTGGAAGGGAGAGCCGCCGCGCTAGGCTCGTAAAAAACAATGGCCCGTATGAATAAAAGTGAAGCTTTTGCTCATAAGCAAAAGGTGGAAGCAAAAGGTAATGCTTTGAGCAAAAGGTAGAAGCATAGAGATTTACTTCTTTATAAATGAATAACGATAACCTTTTACTCACGAGCAAATGCTTCATAACAATAAGCAAAAGGAAGCGAAAACCTCAGGTCGAGACTTGTTTAATGATGTGATTACGTTTGGCTCAGACTAATAAGCTGGTTCCTTGTATTGTGTCTGTGGTTTCATCTATATTTCTTGTTACTCGAGTAGTAAAAAAACGTAAAATGACTTCTAGTGAAGAAGAAGTTGAAACACAGAGTAATATTGATGAATTGAATTTTATTGCAAAGGAGATAGCCTCATACCCTGAAATTTTGATAAAATCACAAATTCCAAGCGCAAAGAAAAAGAAAGATCTAGCTGTTGAAAGAATTACAGCTAAATATGAAGTTTTTTTTGGAAAGAAAATCGAAATTACCAAGTTAATGAAGAAAGTTAATAACATGAAAACAAGACTAAAGGAAAAAACACATATTAATAAGACCGAAAATCGGAAAATAAAACATGATATAATAATATTTGGAATATTTTCACTTTTAACACGACAAACATACTTTAAGATTGGAAATCGACTTTTAATTTGCCCAAAGCAGCGCTCGATAATTACCCTTAATTGTTTCAAAAGATTATTGTAACTCCTTTTAGTTGGAATATCGGGATTGCGAAATGGAATCATGAGCCATAGCTCGATTCCATAACCTTCGTCTCCAAGAAGTACGCTGTTCCTTGTTCTTGCCATAATTTGCCGAACTTCCGAATTTTTCCAAATTCTGCTGTCGTGGACCGATCCTGGCCAACTTACATCAACACTAGTGAACATACATTTGGCGTCACAAGTTGCTTGCACATTAAGCGTTGCTTTTCCTTTCCGGTTGATAATCCGGTTGGAATCCAGGATCAGCCAGATACCTTAAACATATTTTCATCTTCTGTAAAGAAGAAAGAGCACCACCTCGCGTTTCTGTAGAAGGGCCCAGAAAATTATTACCTAACCATTCCACATTACGATGTTCAAATCGAAATAGACTTTTGAAATCGCTATTTTGTGGAGACAAGCGAGGTTTGTAATATTTCACCATTCGCAAATTCACTACTTCGGCCATTGTGAATATTTTAGGCACTACGAACAATTTATTTAACCGAAACCGTTGTCTATTTTCAGCAGGTGAGTCTACGTCTGACTAGATGCAACTATTTTGAAGGATATGCTTATGACTGAAAGTAAAAGCTCACTTTTATTCATACCATTTTCTTTCGATGTAAGCAAATCCTCTTTTTGATAAGCATTTGCTCCGTACTTGTTAGAAAAAGGTTTTACTTTGATTATTATTCATATGGAGGGAAGGATTTGCTCCATATTTTGCAAGTATAAGGTTATGCTTCTTTTTATTCATTCGGGCCATTATCTCGGGAACCCTTGCTCGAAAATCGATGTTTTTTTTCAATCCGTACAATTCAATAATATTATTCTGTCTCTTAATAATTAATCCAATCCTATTGTAATGTGGATTAATAATTTAATTGTATAATAAAAAATTATAAAATTACCATTACTCTCCAACAATATTATAATTACATTGCCTAGTATTACAACGTTTTGGAATTGAAGTAAATAACAAAATATTTTGTGATATTTTACTTGCTATAAGTAAGAGCAATTTCGTATATTACTACTTACATTCAATTGTTTAGTACAATATGTACTAAATACGTTTTATCAATGTCACTTTTCAAGTTTGTTGTATTATTTTTTATCGTTATTTAATATATTACAATAATAAATACGTTGAAATACCATATACATTCGAAAATAGCGAATAAATAGTAATAATGAATAGATCGAATAGCGCAATGTATTTTTTGAGAGTACTTCTGACATTACTAGAAGTTTGGAAATACGCGCAATCTGCCAAATGAGTGCTCCATTTACTCTCTGTTATATCTATATTTGTACATAGAATCTGAATAGGTTTCCCAATGCTTTGCCTTGTTTAGGTAGTTAAGAGCTTTTATATTGACGAACCTGTTCGGAAAGAGTACTGATAATTGCAGAGATACTTCTCATGTCCTTCACATTATCAATAATTTGAAGTTACTAACCATTAACCATTACACCGAGCAAATCTTAGTGTTATAAATGACTCAACCCAGTCTCACATCAAGGAAAAGCTCGAAATAATGGAACACCTCGACACTGGAAAGCCGGAAATTTACAGAAGAATGAGCACGGTTTCAGTTTTTTTTCTTCTCTTGGAGTTCAATGTCAACCCACGTTAAATGTACTCCTTATAATCGGTTGTTCCCTTCACGAAGGAAATTGATGATGTTCACAAAGAAAACCGCAAAAGGCAAATATGCATTATAAGGGATTTCGTTCAACGATTAATGCTGATTAAACATTGGAAAAGATCGCCCAGCGGTAATATTATTCAAATGTGTGTTTTCTAACTTTTTCACCACAAGGGAAAAATTAACATTTCAAGCTCACAAAGAATCTGAAATTCATATTTTTACGACTCTTCGAACAATATTTTATTTGCATAACTAAATATAATTATTCTTTCCGATTCAGCTGAGATAGGCGAGAGTTCCGTTTGTTCAGAAGATGAAATTATAAAGCCGTTTACGATGTTCTGGATTTTTGATTAAAATAACAAACAAAAACAAAAATGCGCCATAGCATAATGACCTATTCATGTTTTCACTGTAGTACAAGAGAGTTCTATTGTGTGATAGGAGAAAGAATTGCATGAAACGTTTGTTGCATAAAACGTCAAGTAATTAAAATTATGGCATACACTATAATCAAGGCTAAAACCACATTTCTTATAATGAAGCACTTAATCAGCTAATTTATTCTCTCTTAAAGCTACTTCTGAATTTTAAATGTAAGTATTAAAGTTACTGGTTTCATTGCAAGAAGATTTCTTGCTTGAGATAAGCATATGACCTCAGAATCAAAGGGTTTCTCGTTATGAAAATTACGAAAAGATATGAAATGTTTTATATTCATTGCAAAAGAACAACATTAATAATATTAACCGTGACGAATATTTTAAATTGTTCAAATGGGGAATCTTTAGCTGTGTCATTAGATAACTCCAAAGCATTTGATCTAGTCTGCCACCAAAGCCTTCTTGGGAAATTTCCGTCATATGGTTTGCTGCCTAAACTTTGTCGCTTACTATCGAATTTTCTCTCAGATAGATCACTCCAAGTGGTTGACAGAGTGTTCTCCGATACAATGGCTATCAACGATGGTGTTCCACAGGGATAAGTCTTGGCACCAACTTTGTTTCTGCTCCATATCAACGATCTGTTGGAAGTGACCACCTGTTCCGTCAACGGCTTTGCAGATGATGGTACACTTCATACCGCTTTTTCATCTAGGGCCCCTACACCATCCAATGAAGCCAGAGGAGCGAAACAGGGACAAACTGACGCAACTAATGGAGATCTGGCAAAAATTTTGAAATAGGGATCTGATAATTGAGTTTAATGAGTTTAATGAAACCAAAACTCAAGCTTGCTTCTTCACCAGGGAGGCGAATTCCACAATCCCTAATATGATGCCGTCAGGTACAACTATTCCCATGAAGTCTTCCATAACAATGCTCGGGATCTCCACCAACAGCACCCTCTTACGAGAAAATCATCTAAGGTCCATTGAAAAACTGCTTCAGAAAAACTTGGTTTTCTATTCCTTGCCAAGAGCTACTTTATATCTCAGCAGCTTCTCATAATCTACAAAGCACAAATTCGACCTGTTCTATGCTCCCATGTTTGGAGTTCGGCTCCCAAACATAAGCTGAAGCTTCCTGATTCTATCCAGTTATGAGTTCATTGACCCCTCTAGAACATCGTAGAAAGGTGGGAGATCTCTTCCTTTTCTATAGATATTTCCATGATCGGTGCTCATCAGAAATCTGGCCTGTTGTTCCACTGCGAGGAATTCCAGATAGACGGACTAGACAAGCTCTTCGCCTATGCCTATAACCTCCAAAGCTTCAAGAAAAACTTGAATGCCTCTCTCTCTTCTATGAGGGAAACAATATTTGAAAAGCTCCTCTTATATATCTAGCCGGCATTGATTATTGGCATTGTCATCGGAGTAGATAATCCACTCATTAATGACACAGATATTTACATAAATTAGTATTAATACTTACCTGAGAAGTAATGGCCTACAACGGCTTCACCTGAATGTTTCATGTTAGAATTGCATCTTCTGTTCTTCGAAGAATAGATTTCCGAAGAACTTTTCTTCGAAGAATAAATTTTCGAAGGACTGTTCTTCTAAGAATACCTTCTTCGAAGAAATGTGTTTCCGAAGAATTGCTTTTCCAAGTACTGCTTTCGGCGAATTGTTTTCGAAAATTTGTTCTTGAAGAACTTGAGAACTTACCTAGAACCATTTAGAATAGAGATTGGACACATAACATTATGGTTAACGTGGCGTTACCATCCGAAAAAGCTGCAAATTTTTTACTGCAAAGCTAATTGGAAACAAAGAAGCGACAATCAATGTGATACATGAAATTTTGAAAATCGCAAATAGTAGTACTTATTCAGAGACCTGCTTTCCTAGAATATAAAGCGATAATTACAAAATATTGCAATATCATCCTGTGAATCGTTGAAGGATTACATCCTTCCATCTAAATTATATAGAGAATGCTGCAGATTCTACTAATTTCTATATTATCATGAATGAACGACTCAGGTTAATGCTATTCTTGGACATAATATGAAGGCAAAAGCATTGAAACCTAAATCCGTAAATTCTGGCGACACATTAATGTTCAACACGTTCGCACTATTATTGAATGAATTATTTATATTCGGTTACGGATTTACATGAAATATGCAAAATTGTGGCGACACCGAGGTGTAATTATAATTTTCTGTTACCTTAACCTTAATATAGCGTGCTTACTTTATCGTCACGGCACATTATACGGTACAAATGAAAATAAACATTTGATTTGAATTTCTCATAGTTTTTGTCATGCTCCACATGAGCAGGAAAATATCTACAGAAAAGAGAAAAAGTATGAAATGCACACTTGAATCATTGCTTATGTCAAATGTGATCATCTGCATTTGACCCATTCATCGTAGAAGGTTCAACAAGAAAGCGGTCTTAGAAATAGCGCAGATCGCAGAAGCAGATATGAGATTTAATCGACGTGGCCACGACAAAAAGAGTAAGTGCCAAGAAACTCAGAATGAGAATATTAATGATTCTGGATGATGATGATACAGGGCTTCTGATAAAACGACAATGGTCATATCCACCAAAAAAACCTGTTTCGATATATCTGAAGTTTATGTAGCGTAATTCGCAGTCGTGGAAAAATTTAGGCTATAAGGTAGTAAGCGCCAAAACATCCCACAATTCCTCATATGATGATGTCAGGTACAACTGTTTCTATGAAGTCCTTAATATCCACACTCAGTACCACCATGAACTGCACCCACTCTGGGTTTTCTACGTTGTGCCAATAAGACCTAATCTACACTCCAGCCAACTCATGATCTACAAAGTATAGATTCCTGGACTAGTTTCCACACGTTTGGAGTTCAGCTCCCAAGCATACGCTGACATTCTTAGATTCTATTCACATAGAGACCTCTACGTCTGATGGGTGATGGCACACTTACCAATTCTTTGACCTCTCTGTTTGGTAAGAGTACTAATAATCTAGAAGACTTTAATGCAACCAAATAACCAAAACTCAAGCTCGCGTCTTCTCCAGGAAGATATATAATGATGTCAGGTACAACTATCCCTTCGAAGTCTTTCATATCCCTGCTCGGAATCACCACCAATAGCACCCTCTCATGGGACGATCATGTGAGGTCCATTGCGAAAACCGTTTCACAAAAACTTAGTTTTCTATTCCGTGCCAGGAGCTACTTTACATCTCAGCAGCTCCTCGTAATCAAAGCACAGATTCTACCTGTCCTGAAGTACTGTTCACATGTTTGGTGTTCGGCTCCGAAATGTACGCTGAAGCTTTCGGATTCTATCCAAAAGAGAGCTATTCGTATGAATCTCTCACTTACGAGTTCATCGACCTCTCTAGAACATCGTAGGAAGGTGGGAGATCTCTCCCTTTTCCATTAATATTTCCATGGTTGGTGTTCAGCAGAAATCTCGTCAGTTGTTAGACCACGAGAGATTCCTGATAGGCGGACTAGAAGAACTCAAACAAACCCTTCATTATCAAGCTTGAGACCTGCCGAACTGCGTCCTACCAGACTTCATTTTTCTATCGAACAGCCAAGTGGAACTCTTCACCTAGTGAGGTATTTCCCTATGTCTATAACCTCCAAACCTTCAAGAAAGACTCGAATGTCTATTTCCGCTGGCTCACACGATGTTCCTTCAACATTATAGGTTTCCCTCTCATGTGGTCAAAACATTTCATCGATCCTGCTCCACCCAAACTAGAGTGTTAACACTTTCTGCCTAGAAGCACAATTGGTCCAAAATTGAATTTCGAAGAGATCATCGATTCATTTGCATTAGCCAAGGCAAGAAAGGCGTATAATAATAATAAGTTCCATGCACATTGTAAAAGTTAATCATTCCATATGAGCCCGCAGGTTACTACCCCCGGGCCCCGATTTTCTCTAGACGGCCTTGGTGACAAGTGTCGTTTCCAGATAACTTTCAATTATGCCACTAGAGGTGCGCGTATATACTTTCCGGAACTAATTGTCACTGCTTTCATAATTTTGGCACTTTAGTTTACTACCAGTAGGTGGCGCCAATGCTTAGGTGATCAACAACCTGTTTTTGTCAAAAAATAAATTACATCTCGAAGCCACAGATTACATATTAGCGGTAGTCGGGGTAGTATGTAACTTTTGTCTGAGTCGTAAAACAAAACTGATTATTAGAAGATACTATAAATTCAGTAGTTCATCAATCCGCTATATTATACAACAAATGCGAGGATTTTGTAAGAATATTCATTTTTTTTTGTAATATTCGCGGATTTTTGTCGCACGCTGTAGAGTATTTTGTGTATCTTACATTGACAAACCGAATCTGAGGATACCAATGGGGTAGCCTTAGTACAGGACTTCAGTAATAATTAAATTATCTTGAATAGTGGACTTCCATGGAAAGCTAATCTTGAAAAAATTTGGCTTCCGAATGGATTCGGCCGATTCGGCGTCACAATAGCACTTGACTAGACTTGATGCCTACGTTTTGCCAACCATTACAGGTTGCATCTTCGGGGCAGACTTGAGGCTTGAACTGATATTGACTCTATTGGTTTCTGTAGCCGTATTTATTGTAGGGAAAAATCCTTCACGCTACACAGTTCACTGCCTTTATTCCGGTGGTTAACTGCGTTGTGGTACCTAATCCTACCGTTGTGTGATCATGTGCGAAGTGGAATTTTCGAGGATGAGTTTCCATATGTTGGGCAGGTAATATACTGAGTCACGGTTTAAATTATTTGGATGTTTTAGGATTTCTATAGCTCCAAGAGTTTTTCGCTGATAGAAGTTTGGGGCTCGGGCAAGAGTTTTAGTATTTTCAAAAAGGATTTCAGATTAGTGTCAAACTTGTATTCCACTAGTGCAGATTTACTGGTGTCACGAAGCTTTGTACAGCACTCATGTTCTCTCAAACGAGTAGCTACTATACGACCTGTTTCACCAATGTAGACTTTACCGCAAGAACAGGGAATGCTATAAACACCTTCTAAGTGAAGAGGAGGAAGGAAATCTTTGATAGGTTTGTAATACTGAGATAGTTTTGGAAGTGTGGAAAACCGAGTAGAAATATTATGTTTTTAGGATTTTGGAAATTCGTTGTTATATTTTCAATATATGGAAGATATGAAGTAGATAAAGCACCGGGGGGGAGGGTTTGTGGCTCAGGTTGATTCGAAATTTCAGGCGAAGTGTATTTCTTGATGGCTTTTTTAATGTCATAATGGGACAAATTATTTGATAATAAGACATATGAATGTTTCAAAGATTGTGGTACAGATAAGTTGAAAGCTCTGTGGACCAAGGAGTTTATGACAGATTGCTTTTGGACAGAGTGGTTGTGGGACATGCAAGTGCGGTATCTATTATATATTATTCTCAATAATTAAATTATTTTCAGAAAAGTATTGTTGTTGATCTTAGTATATTTAGATTAGTAATTATTATTAAATGAAAATATCTTACTCAAATATAATGAATGATCCTAACAGTCGTAACTAACCAAATTTTTGTTAATAAAGTTACGACTTTACGAATTATAGTGAATATGGAATATCTAGTATTTTTACGTTCTGTGTGATTCATCAATTCAGTACAAATTTGAATAAGACTTCCAGTATAAAATTATTCAACGCTCCAATAGGAAAGGATCTTAATGACATGTAATTTACATGTTAATATGCGAAATATATAGTTGTACGTTTACGTAGGTAATGAAAGCGATTAAAGCGAACGAAGGGTTATACTTTCCGACGTGTATAAAGTGGTACATTATAGACCCCTTTTATTATTATAGAATCTCCTCCATTTCTACCACACATAAAGAGTTGAAGCGAAAGCTATAGACACATACATATTGTATAATATCGTATGATATGAATTTCACGAGAACTCAAATATTGAGGTTAGATACTTTGCACAGTTATAAGACGCAATAATTATATATGCGCCATGTAACAAGCGTCTAGGGACCAAAGAGATCTATAAATAGAGTAGACAACTAAGCCTTTCACTGGAAACTTGACCGACATACTTGTATTCTTATACTCTTGTGATAGAAGGGGAGACCATGCGAGTGAGAGCGCACTACGAGCACACTACATGTGCGAGAAGGACAGAATGTCCGACTAGTTAACAGCGCTTTCCTATGCTTAACACACTACTTGTCTACTCTATACATATACTTCTTTGCTAGGGACATGCCGGCAAATTTGCTCTCGTAAAGTCTCGTGCCTAATCGACACTACCGAAGCTTGGAAATGCCGCGCGCAATATCAAGCATTCGAAACTCTATTTGAAATGTTGTTTGTTATGAATTGATTTTATTTTTCATTTCAATTACATCTGTTCCAGCAAATATTAATTTTTGTTCTATTCGAGGTAAACGTGAATTCCAATTTCCAATCAAAGTCTTTCTATAGTGTAATAAGGGTTTAGTACAGGTCATTCCCAATATTCAAAACAAAATTATTTTTAGATCATTAAAATTTCATGTAACATTTAAATGACCAAAATCAAGGAACATCTAGGGGTTGCCAGATGTTTCCCGATGTCTTCTGTTTAGTATCAATAACAAATGTAGCTTGAGAATAGTAAAGGTATTTCCAAAATAAATAGACAATGCACGCCCGCTTCAAGAAAGGTGATATGATACCATAGCTGCATGGTCAAGATGGTCAATAATTTCACAGTTTCTAGTTCTGAAGGAAATGATTAACCTGTCAAGATGAATAACCAATATAGGAAGGAAAACGAATGCTAAGCTATAATAAATGTTAATGTTAACCATCTTACGTAGTGAGCTTCTTCCAAACCCGCTGTAGGTCTTAAGCGGAAGTTTTAAATGCTTTCTTTCATAAATTACATAATTATTCAAAATATGTCACACGTAAATCGGGACGTAACGTAGTATATAATCATCTAAATTGGAATCGAATATAGTCTTCACTATAGTTGAAATGATTAAGGATAAGGAAAAGAAATTAGTAATACTTAGAAAAGGACAGATAAGCTTAGAAATGCCCAACGTAAACATTCTGGATGAGAGGTCTCAACAGAGAGGAAAAGAATCATAAGCTATCTTACTGCTTATTGGTTCAACCGTTCTTCAAAATTTACTAGTAATAGCATTGGTACAAAATCAAAAGCAAAAACTATAAGTAAAATGATTGGTTAAACAACTCGGAGATCATTCCCTAATTGTAGTTTGTTTTTAAGGAAAAGGACGCATTATAAAAATCAACCGGAATGCGAAAAAGCTCACTCCAAAAGCATTATAACAACCGCACATTGCACGGATCCAACGAGAAGGCGAAAGCTACCCTCCTTACTCCATGGCATAGACAACAGGAAGCCCTCGATTCTACACCGCTGATTCTAACGCACAGTATAATAACATGTGACAGACTAAAACCATCGCGAGTGAATAAATGAAGTGACATTCTAAATAAGATAAACGCTCAAGTTCTAAATAGTGAATCGTGTAAATCAAGCACCAAGAATCGAAGACACTGGAATCAAGAGCCGAAGTCGCAGGAATCAAAAACCGAAGACTGAAATTAAGATCATTGTTTTATATTTTTAACAATAAACCTGTCTTCAGAATCCGAATTCTGAGGTTTTACCGGATTCACGTGTACGAAGACCGAACTGGGCCTCAGACTCACCCATCTCTTCCCATTAGTTAGCATAAGCAAATTGTAATATACCGTGAAAACTTTTTTCTTTTCTTTTTTTTCCCGCAATACCAAATGTTCATTTTTCAACACAACATGTTCAAAATCAATAGAATAACTGTAATAAGATTCAGGGCGGAGGTAGATCGCAAGATCTGATAGCCACCCACCTACAAAATAAAATATTTAAGACAATATGTATCCCAACCCCTAAAAACTGAATAAACGTTTCTTCATTCACTCATTCATTCGAAAAGCTTCAGTTATATTTTATAACTTGATTTGTTCTCTTGAAAAATCACTTGACACTTACTCAATTTCAATTAATTTAATTTGATAGTTTCTTCAGAGTGTTTTTGGTAACATATGTGGATTTCGCTAAATCAGAGTTGTTCCAGATTTACAATCAAAGTTTGTTGTTCTCAGTTTATATTCAAGTTCAAATTCAATGATACATTCAAATCAGTTCATTTAGTTTCGCTTCCCTAGGTTCATCCTGGTTGGGTATCAATTTAACTCTCAGTTTTATTCCTATTTTAGTTAATTTAGATTATATAGGTTTATTTTATTTTAGTTTAGGTTTTGGTCTTATTTTTTATTCTTATTTAGTAATAAAGTTATTCATAATATTCATTTTTATTATTTTCAATTATCATAGACATTCTTTTATTATAATCATTATTGATTTAAATGTTATTTTTATTATCGAATTTTATTGTTGTTGATTAGAGTTCACCCTTCCACTTAGCTTCCAGTGTGTTAAGATCTTAAGTGTCTTGTGAAGTAAAAGGGTAAGTGTCAATGATATTTTCGAGGTTTGTTCTGGCTAATCAATAATTGGGATCAAACTTCAACGTGTCATGGTTCTCTAAATTGCAAGGCCACACTGTCAGTGAATAAATAGGATGAGGATTAAGAATAATATAAATTCCTTACGTAAAGTTTCATAGAGAGAGCCATGTTACAATAGCCTCACCGTAGGGCAAGAAATAAGTATGACAGAATGTAGAAAGGAATTGGGCTTCAGCTAAGGGTGTAACTAAGTGGGGCAATCCTTCACGATTCATATTTGATATAGTTCAGAGGATGTTTGTACGTGTTTGATATGAATTCACTGAGGCGTTAATGCATGCCACTCCAGTGCAATGATTTTACCTTCACTCACGCTCGCTCACTTTGCAATGATTCAAATAGCCTTATCGTAGATCAGTTTACTTACTCGAAGTATTGAAGGCAATTAGAATTGGATGCTCCGAAAGATAATTTGAGGAAGAAGCTTGCGAAGTTCTCATTGGTATAGTTAGTAAATAGTATTTCTTGAACTTCAGTAATCAAACAAAATGTGTTCTATACTTGTACAGATTTTTACATGTTCTTTGTACAAATATGAAAAAAATGCTGTTTGTACCTGGTAGACACATCCTTTTTATTCAAGCCAACATAGCATTCATTACAGTCATAATATACATTTTATATACACACGATTTCTTTGAATCGGCTCTCTTCTGTATGTAGAACCTAAAGAAGAGAGCTGATAGAGCTCATTCAAAGGAATCGGGTGTATATAAAACCACTTGTATTGTACATATTTTTATCTACGCCCATAAAAAGTGAATAAAACGGCAATTATAATTCGAAATGTGTCATGATTTATTGGGAAAACCAGAACTATGAAACTAATAATTGGGATAACAGTTTCAAACATTGGGAAGAAACGCTTCATTTCTTTGGTGGCATCAATACTCCACTTTTCAGAAATCTAATTTGATTGATTGAACAGCATTGATATAAGAAAAACGCATGCGGTAATAATAGTATATTGTGCAGGTAGTGGAACAAAAAAGAATATATCATTGTATGACAAGACACAAGATCATCTCACACGAGTATGAAATAACAAGTTTCCGCACGAGTTGTACACTATACTTTACCGACGACTTACTTTGCACCACTTATGAGTAATATAAACTATAAAAGAGTTTACACTGTAAATACACCATGACACTATTAATAAGAAACACTCACCCTTATCCACTAAAAATACTGTTAAGGTACTGAGGCTCTTTCAGCTACCAAGTAGCCATCATCAGAGTAAAACAAATCGTAACTGTTTGGATACTATTTCAATCAATTCGATTACAAAATATTAATATTTTAACTAAGGAAACCAATTATTATAAAAGATCTATTCTGGAGATGATTCACATAAAACGTAACTCCAAGTCTGCAAATCATAGAACTGATATTCAATCATTAAGTCAGATGTATACTAATTTAATCAATTAAAGCTCTTGCAAATTCCTACATGCATCTTCACAATGTTAAAAATATATTTTGGGTACAATGCTCAAATAGCCATATTTCTAATAAGGTCTGACCACCTTTTTCTATTACCTCATAAATCTTCAACATCTGGTTCGAAAGTGGATACTCGAGCGTTTCATTTTTGGTTCAGTCCTTCAGTCTTATTACATACTGTGATTTGATATGACTTCAAAGTGTATAAGAATATTGCTAAGCAGCGGATTCTTGATTCATATACTTAAAACATTGATTGTAATTTCAATTACTCTTGTTTCTGTTCTTTTCGGAGACGTGGGCATTTTCAATTGAAATTGATGCGATAAGGACGCATTGTGATGATACAATTAGTTTTGAGAAATCACGTCTTATTCATTTATACGTCTTCTGATGATGGTCGTGAGACCGAAACGTACGTAAAGACGAAAATAATAAGCATATGTATTAGGGTGACCTATTTCTCGACAATTTATATATAGGATGTCCCAAAATTGCTGGAGAATAAGACTACCACTTATTGTAGCCGATTGAACCCAATTTATATAGTAAAAAAACTACCGTTTGTCCGTGAGGAGAGTTCAAAGTTCACTTAAAACCACATTTTTGTGCGCTATTCACAAATGCGTAAAAAAAATTGTATGAAATTTTGCAAAAGTGCATTGTAAAAAGTTACCCTACTTTCAGTAATCAAATAAATTCAAAGGAAATTGTAAGAGGGTAAAACCACCCTCACCTCTAATATTATAAGGGGTGGTTATATGTTTCTAAGATTTTTTTCAACAGAAAGGCTTATTCATTATCTTATCATCTTCATATTTTATCTTGTGAAAATTCCGTATTTTGCATGGTTTAGGAAGAAAAAAATATTATTCTGATATTCCTAGAACAAGTTTAATAAAATTGTAATACAAAATTTAGTTGGCCGTGAACTAAGTCATTATTTTGACAAGAAACAAATTCATAAGTATCCCAGTTTATTGTTGGCAGTTGATGTTTCAATAATTTGTTCACTTTTAGTTGTTTTGTATTGTTTTTTCCCCAATTACTGTTATTACTTGATTACTATTGCTGTTATTGTTGCTTTTAATTGGCAGCTATTAAATATGGATTTCCCTTTTAATGAGCAGATCGATATGCTTTTATTTCTTGAATTCTGTCAAGGTAACTGCCTCGAAAGTGTCCGCATCCATCAAGAGAGGTATCCAAATCGGAATTAAAAGACGTCTTCGAGAAACAGGGAGGTTGAAGCCAGTCAGAATCAACGCTGAAAGACCTCGACAAGCCCGAACACCCATTAGGGAAGATGCTGTTCTTCAAATGTTTGATAACATTCCTGAGACCAGTATCAGAACATTGCAACGAGAGATAGGGATTCCAAAAAGCACTGAAGTCGAATTTTGAGTGATCAATTAATTCCTCCGTTCCACATCCAGGCAGCTTAGAACAGATTTCACACTAATATCTTGTTTACTGATGAGTCTTGTTTTACACGTTTTGGCATGACGAACCTACACAATGAACATATTGTTACACTTTTTACTAGTTTAACCTTCTTTATTAAATTCCTATTCAACTATTACAATATTTTCATAATTCACCAGTCTCAAATATCTTCCAAAACTTCTTAATTAATCTCTAACGTCAACCAACTAACTAGATCATTCCCCATCCCCTGAACATAGATTATAATTTATTTACAGAATGCCCTACTATATTCAGTGCTCCGGATACTTTTCTTCTTCTTTTTCTTTATGGACCTTCACCTACTCGCCAGTACAGGTTCGACGTAACATTGCTCCCTTCTCTCTAGTTATTCGTCTCGAATAACTTGACTGCTGGGGCCTAGATGAAGTCAACATCTTGACACTACCAATTGGTGAACTATATGTACTCCATTGGGGCTCTCCCATCTCCGATGCAATAGGCCATCGTGAAGATATAGGGAATTCCGTTGAGCCCAGTACCCCTTTATGTTTCCACCATATTTGGCTACTTCTTGCCAAGTAGATGTGACTCCATTTTTAAGCCATCCACCTATAACTAAAAACTTTTTTTTTTATATATATATTTACCATTTTTATTTTTTTTTTTAGTCAACATATTGACACTACCAATTGGTGAACTATATGTACTCCATCGGGGCTCCCCCATCTCTGATGCAATAGGCCATCGTGAAGATATAGGGAATTCCATTGAGCCCAGTACCCCTTCATGTTTCCACCATATTTGGCTACTTCTTGACAAGTAGGTCTGACTCCATTTTAAAGCCATCCTAGTATAACTAAAAACATTTTTTTTTATATATTTTTTTTTTCTTTATTGCTTCAATGTCGGCTACGTGTGGGGGACCGACTTCTCGCGGATGCATATCCACTGTGGGTATTTCGTGTTGGACTCTGTGAAGGGCTTCGGAATGTCGATCTAGGAGACCTTCTGATTTCATTTCTCGATTCCCTAATCATCGAACGGCCTCCACTTTTGCAAGTGCTTTGAAGGTGTCCCGTTCTTCCGCAGTTGAAACATCGTCTACTTTCATTTTGGGGGTTACGTAGTCCATAGAGCATAGATTGTAGGTTATTAGTGGAAGTTACCTCTTCGTTTTCTTGAAATCTTATTTCTCTCAATCTTGGGCGAAAATATTTTGATACACTTTTTGCTGCTTCAAATTCCTGAGCTGCAATCAGAGTTTCACTTAACGTTTTGTGATGCCTTAACCGAATAGCTTGTTGACTTTCCACATCCTGTAGTCCATCAACGAATGCCTGTGTGCCGAATTGTTCTAGAAAATCTTTGGGTGCCTGGAAATACGCCAGGTACAACAATCTTTTCATATCGGCCTCGAATTCCTGTAGGCTCTCATTAGATTTCTGACTGCGAACTTTTAACTGACTTTGGAATACCTGTTTTGAGTGCTGTTGACCATACCTTGCCTCTAAAGCTTGTACGAGAGACGCATAATTGGGCGCGTCCTGCGGAAGAAACTGCAAAACGGTTGCTGCCTGCCCGCGAAGCGACACTGTTAATGAAGCCGCCATCTGTGTCTTGGTCCAGCCATTGGCTCTGGCCGCAGCTCCTAATTGGAGTCGATATGTTCCCCATGCCATTTGACCATCAAACGTGGGTGGCTTTAGGGTCTTATTAGTTTGGCTTTGAGAAACTGTTCTTTGAATGGGGCCTGGTTCGGTTATATAAGTAGACGAGGTCGTACCCTCAACTTCAATATTAGTTACTGAAGCTTGAGTTTTGATTTTTCTTTCTAAATTAACTATTTCAGTACTAGTTTGTTCTTCTAAATCTACAACCTTTTGTACAAAACTAGTTTTCAAATTTTCTTGTTGCGTTCTTGTTGAGTGATCTACTCTAATATTAAGTTGTCCTACCTCTAGCTTTAATATTTCCTGAATTTGTGTTAGACCATTCATAATTTCTACATCTGCTTGTCTACGCTTCTCTTCCCTATGTCGTTCCTTCTCCTCTACTTCTTCCTTCCTACATCGTTCCTTCTCCTCTTCTTCCTCCTTCCTACGTCGTTCCTTCTCCTCTTCTTCCTCCTTCCTACGTCGTTCCTTCTCCTCTTCTTCCTCCTTCCTACGTCGTTCCTTCTCCTCTTCCATCCTCAAAAACCATGCTGGGGTCCAGAAGTATCCATGTGTGTGTCATATACGGTGGATCTAGTATTTACCATAAACTGATCAGAACAAATACTTTTTGTATCCCACCGCTGTCACCAATGTTACACTTTTTACTAGTTTAACCTTCTTTATTAAATTCCTATTCAACTATTACAATATTTTCATAATACACCAGTCTCAAATATCTTCCAAAACTTCTTAATTAATCTCTAACGTCAACCAACTAACTAGATCATTCCCCATCCCCTGAACATAGATTATAATTTATTTACAGAATGCCCTACCATATTCAGTGCTCCGGATACTTTTCTGCTTCTTTTTCTTTATGGACCTTCACCTACTCGCCAGTACAGGTTCGACGTAACAATATTTATGCAGATGGAAATCCACATGCTATTGAAAGTAGACATTGTCAATGAGGATTCAAAATTAATGTCTGGGTCGGAATTATTGGCAATTTTATGGTTGGACCGCTCCGATTGCCTGATCGTCTGGATGGCGCTAGTGACCTTAGTTTCCGTCAAGAAATTTTGCCAGAATTATTAGAAGACTTACTCGTTAATTTGTGTCAAAACATGTTCTTCATGCACGATGGTGCACCACATCATTTTGCACGTGCCGTAAGAGAATATCTTGATGATCAATTTGCTGCTTGATGGATTGGTAGACGACAAGAAGCACCTATTCAGTGGCCTCCGCGGTCTCCAGACTTGAATTCTTGTGACTTCTTCATGTGGGGAGCGTTGAAAAAAAAACACAAGTCTACAAGGTTCAAATTGATAATTCCGCACAACTGTGGAACAGAATTCGAAATGCTGTAAACGAAGTTCGAGAAAACGACGTTGTGTTAAGGAGGGTGCATTTCAATTTTTCACGCCGAATTGATCTTTGCATTATTAAAGGTGGAGGTCACATTGAACACATGTCATAAAAAAGTTTTGTCTTTGTGTTCACTAAACTTTGTGCTACAATTTTATTAAACTTATTCGAAGAATATCAGTTATCAGTGTTTGTGAAAACCTTTTTTTTAGTTCTAAACTATGCGAAATACAGAATTTTCACAAGAAATAAAGAATGAAGATAATAAATAAGCGTTTCTTTTGAATAAATCTTAGAACCATGTTACCACCACTTATAAAATGATACAAAAAATATCAGAGGGATGAGAGTGGTTTTACTCTTCTACAATTTCCTTCGAATTTCTTTCTACAATGTACTTTTGCAAAATTTCATCAAATTTTTTCCACGCATTTGTGAATAGGTCACAAAAATTTGATTTTTCAAGTGAACTTTGAACTCTCCTCACGGACAACCGGTACTTTTTTTTTAATATAAATTGGGTTCAATTGACTTATTTTAATCACTACAACAAGTGGTAGTTTTAATTGCCAGCAATTTTGGGATACCATATATAATTCGCACCTGGGTCAAGAATCATTATTGATCAAATGAGCGAATGTTCTATCAGAATATTGACCTGTGCAAATTTTTCACTTACAAGTTACTTGACAGTAGTATGTCTAGCAAATTACATCAATTTAATTTGAGATACTCCACGGAAGCTATTTAAATTAACTGGAGACTAACAACATCAAATTAAGCGTGTCGTTTGCTCTCACGCAGAACTGGTGCATGCAATTTCTTCCTGATAATATTATTTTATATGCTTTTATCATGTGATGCATCTTAAATCTCAATTGAGTGTGAAGCATATATTACATATACATTTTAAATTATTGCATACTTCCTCTCTAGTAGTTACTGAACTTTAGTTCGAAATAAGCTACGGAATCTATTTTAATGAAATCAAATTGAATGGTGAGTCTGATGCGATATCCTTGATATTCGGGTCACTTGATTGAACATATTGTCTACCTCTTGAGGGGAGTCTTTTATCTTCTGTGTTAGCGTCATAGCTTCGCCGGGATTTTTGCTAAAAGCTAAATTGTGACATCGATGGTAAATTTACCAGGAAATATAGATTTCCATCTTCCCTCATTCGCATTTCCAGCATAGTGGGTACTGTATAATAAGTCTTTTCTCTATCCATGATCAGACATACATTGTCACTTAAGGTTATGCAGCTATAGTTACAGAAGATCCTTTCGCATAATTGAAAATCACTTTGATTCCAGAAAGCAAATATAAAGTGATTCTTTTTGATACTGTCACCGTAAAATTATCATATCGATTGTAAACATGTGATATGTATGTTATTTGAGTAAGTGTATTGAGTCATTATTTAAAGGCTAAGAGTAGATTGGGCCCTTCGACGTTAAGAGACGTAATGAGTGTTGCGAATTTGAAGAAAATCTTTCACTAATTAAAAACTCTGAAGTAAATACAGGTATTAGTTGATTCAAACCTATTGTTTTTTTATTTTTGACTTTTCGGAAGAAGAATTCAGTGCCTATAATTCCTGGTCATCGAGTGTATACAGGGCGATAAGGAACATATGAAGGAAAAGGATGATTAGTGGGTACTAACATGAACATTTTTCCTGATAAACTTTCGGCGAAAACTGATTAAAGCGAAAGTTACAGTGAGTACCGCGGAAACTAATAGTCCAGGCATCGAACCGGAAAAAAAAAATACGGTAATCTAGAATTTCAAAATTTCTTTAGCATTTTGTTCCTTATACCGCATAGATCATTCATGACTATCTAGACCTCGGGGGTCGACCTTTCTACCCACCCAAAACGGGGTTTTAACCCCCCAGACGAGCATTCATATAAAAACAATCCAAAATTAATGAATTAAGAGCCGAAAATGAACCCTAGTGTGTTTTTTGAGTCGCTGATCACGATTCCGCAGTTAGTTTTCTCGGAAAACTCCCTCCAGATTTGAAATTTGGAAAATTTATATATAATATATAATTCATAATTTTGTTGCAGAAATGGCCTCTGGTAGGATTTTTGGGTCGCTGATCACGATTCCGCTGTTATTTTTCCCGAAAAACTCTCTTCAGATGGAAAATTCGAGAAATTTGAGATTTTGCTGAGACGGTTATGAATAATAAAGTATAATTTTGTTGCAAAAATGACCTCTGGTAAGTTTTTTTTTAGTCGCTGATCACGATTTCGCTGTTATTTTTCCCAAAAAACTCTCCAGTTGGTAAATTCGGGAAATTTGAGATTTTCCTGAGACGGTTATAAATAATAAAGTATAATTTTGTTGCAAAATGACCTCTAGTCTCAAATTTCCCGAATTTTCCATCTGAAGAGAGTTTTTC
The DNA here is from genome assembly GCA_958510875.1 of Endomychus coccineus. Classification (NCBI taxonomy): domain Eukaryota; kingdom Metazoa; phylum Arthropoda; class Insecta; order Coleoptera; family Endomychidae; genus Endomychus; species Endomychus coccineus. The sequence goes on from OY294067.1 coordinate 290,442,566, forward strand.
GGGAAAAATAACAGCGGAAAAGTGATCAGCGACTCAAAAAATCTACTAGAGGTCATTTCTGCAACAAAATTATAAATTATATAGCATGTATAAATTTTCCAAATTTCCCATCTGGAGGGAGTTTTCCGAGAAAACTAACTGCGGAATCGTGATCAGCAGCCCAAAAAACCTACTATTGGTCAATTTTGCGACAAAATTATACTTTATTATTCACAACCGTCTCAGGAAAATCTCAAATTTCCCGAATTTTCCATCTGGAGAGTTCTTTGGGAAAAAATAACAGCGGAATCGTGATCAGCAGCCCAAAAAACATACTAGATGTCAATTTTGCAACAAAATTATACTTTATTATTCACAAATGTCTCAGAAAAATCTCAAATTTCCCGAATTTTCCATCTGGAGAGAAATTTTTGGGAAAAATAACAGAGGAACCGTGATCAGCGACCCAAAAAACCTACTAGAGATCATTTTTGCAACAAAATTATAAATTATATATTATGTATAAATTTTCCAAATTCCCCATCTGGAGGGAGTTTTCTGAGAAAACTAACTGCAACCCAAAAAACATACTAGGGGTCATTTTCGGCTCTTAATTCATTAATTTTAGATTGTTTTTATAAGGATGCTCCTCTGAGGGGTTGAAACCCCGTTTTGGGGGGCTAGAAAGGTCGAACCCCGCGGTCTTGATAGTCATGAATGATCTATGAGGGATTAGTACTATATGTTTCTCTTTATTATGGCTTTTTTGCCGGCTTATAGCCTGGACTATGAATGAGATTTCTAAGTATCTTTCAAACGATGTAAAAAAAGTTTTCCTTTCCGTGCGGTCTATAAAAATGTAGTAATGACCCCTATTTTTCACAATTTTGATTGGACTAATGGAACAGGATTCGAAGTTAGTCACACTGATAACACGCAAAAATAAAGTAGACAAAGTTAATCGTAAAACGTGAAGTAACATACTAATCACATTTGAATTTAAACTTGCAAATTAATAATTGCGCTCTTATTTAAAAGATTTTACCACTCACCAATCAATGAAATTTCCAAGGAAAACTCTGAAGAAAAAATCAATCGAACTGTTTATAAATCGATGAATTTATTAATTCATAAATATTAGTACAATAATTTAGAATATCATTCACGAGAACATGTTAAGTCGTATATAAAATCGTCAAATAAAGACAACTAATTAAGTGATAATTGATTATGTCATACATAGCTATTCCATTGTTTATATTTATTTAAAGCAATCGCTCACAATCATAATTATTGCAATTATCGTCGGAGCAGGTCATGAGCTAGCTGGGTTCCCCTACATGCACTTTGCTAAGTAGTAAATGAAACAAATAAAAAATTAGTTTGTAAAAAAACAAAAAACTTCAACCATGAAGTTACTGATAATATTTTGATAACATTGAAACATAGTTTATCCGTCGAATATAACCAAATACATAAAAACCATATTGTTTGACTCTGTCGTCCAGCGATCTCTATGATTCTATAACTAAGAAACATGCATCCTCATGCACTAAAAATACTGTTAAAGTAATGAAAACGTTTCAGCTAACATGTAGCCATCATCAGAGTTGACTTAATTAGAAGATCAAACTGAGTCTGTTTCAATACTATTTGATATTGATAGTGTATATAAGGGATTAGCTTCTGCTGCATATGTATCTGAATTCATTGAACTACTTTTTCACGTATACATTTCCATTCCTTCTTAATTACCTAAATATTTGGCCGCACTGTGTTTTAAAAGCGATAAACTTTCTTGAAACATGGTGTGACCTGTATTTAAATTATGTTAGGCTTACGCTGATTTTTCTTTATACCGCCAAAATGTTCCTTATACCGAGTTAGAACATTCCTCCTAGGTTGCTCCACATAGCATTTTGGAAACGACTCACAATTGATTTAATAAATCCCGGATTAATAGACATAATCAAAGATGTTATTCAAGCGATTTGTTAGACTTTTTCCACCTATAAACGTGTTGTATTGCAAATTTAGAAAACAAATCATAGACATAATGAAATAAAACACTTCAACTTTGTTTTTTATCACATATATTATAGAAACAAATCGTTTCGACACTAGCGTGTCATCTTCAAACGATACTAAGGTATGAAAATATGGTACAATAAAACACACAGGTAACAAGTGAGGTTGCGGTTTGAGAAATACATTGCTATAGTAATCTTGGCTTCCAACTGGATTCCGCGTCACAATAACACGACTTGATGCCGACGTTTCAATCACAGGTGGCATCTTCAGGGCAGACTTGAGGCTTGGACTGAAACTGATTCTAGTGGCTTATGTAGCCGTATTTATTGTAGGGAAAATCCTTCACGCTACACAGTTCACCTTTATTCCGGTGGTTAACTCCGTTGTGGCACCTGACCCTGCCGTTGTGTGATGTGCGAAGTGAAATTTTCGATGATGGGTTTCCAAATGTTGTGAAGGTAATATCCTGAGTCACGGCTTAGATTATTTGGATGCTTTAGGATTTCTATAGCTTCAAGGATTTTGCGCTGATAGAACTTTGGCGCTCGTCCTGGGATTTCAGTATTTTGATGATAAGTGTCAAACTTGTGTTCCGCAAGTGCAGATCTACTGGTGTCACGAAGCCTTGTACAGCGCTCATGTTCTTTCACACGAGTGGCTACTGTACGACCTGTTTCACGAATGTAGACTTTACCGCATGAACAGGGAATGCTATAAACACCTTCCAAGTGAAGAGGAGGAAGGGGATCTTTGATGGGTTTGTAAACCTGAAATAGTTTTGGAAGTGTGGAAAACCGAAAAGAAATATTATGCTTTTTAAGGATTTTGGAAATTCGATCTTTTATATTTTCAATATAGGGAAGATAGGCAGTGGATGAAGCAGGCGGGGGTATTTGTGGCTCAGGTTGATTTGAAATTTCAGGCAAAGTGTATTTCTTTATGGCTTTTGAATGTTCTAATGGGAGAAATTGTTTGATAATAAGACAGATGAAAGAAGTTTCAATTCTGATTTTAGGGATTGAAGTTGATAGTCCAGGCTATGAACCGGCAAATAAAAAAAAAACATGTTCAAAAAAATTTTTTTGCATTAGCTTCAGGTTCTCGGGATCATTCGTACACCTTAAAACCTCTTGGGAACCCCAACCTCACCCATTGGGGGCAAAAATGGCCAATTCCGTCGATTTTACCACCCCAACGATGGATCCGGCCTCTGATTCGTGTTTAGCGACCCAAAAAACCTCCTTGTTGCACTCGAAATGACAAAAAAAACTAAATTGCAAAATAACATATTAGGGATGCGAAATTAGCCAATTTTGTCGATTTTACCACCCCAACGATGAATTTTAACTATATCTGGCTTCGGAATCGTATTCAGCGACCCAAAAAGCCTACTTGGTACCTTCGAAATGCCTGAAACACGTAAATTGCAAAGTTCCCCTAAAATGGATAGGAAGTAAATCTGTCACCGGATCCGTAGTCAGCGACCCAAAAAAATCCTAGGTGTACTGGAAATGCCAAAATACCTTTTTTTGTAGAAAATACAATTCAAGACTTGGTATGTTGCAAATTTGGGGGAGATTTCGGTTCATTTTCACCCCCAATGGGTAGAGTTGGGGTTCCCAAGAGGTTTTAAGGTGTATGAATGATCCTGAGAACCTCCTGAAGGTAATGCAAAAAAAATATTTTGATTCGATTTTACATGTTTTTTTTAATTATAGCTACAATCCCGGTTCACAGCCTGGATTCTGAGATGAGTTGACAGTTTTATAGACCAAGGAGCTTATGACATATTGCTTTTGGGAAGGGTGGTGATGGGAGATACCATTGAGGTATCTATCGGTGTGAGTGGGTTTTCGATTCACAGAATGTCCAAGTCGTCAGTCTGTCGATTAACTAATACATCTAGGAACGGGTGTGAATCATACGATTCAACTTCCATGGTGAAAAGAATATTGAGATGTAATGAATTTAAATCATTGAGAAGGGGAACAACATTTTCGCGACCATGTTGCCAAATAACAAAAGTGTCGTCGACATATCTAAATCAACATTTCGGCTTGAGAACAGATGAATCAATAGCACTTTGCTCAAAAAGTTTTCATGAAGATATTAGCCATGACCGGAGAAAGTAGGGAACCCATGGCAGCTCCCGAGGATTGGTCGTAAGACTTGCCATCTTACAGAAAATATGTGGAGGATAGACAAAAATTAATTAACGGTAGTAAGTCCATTGAAATGATTTTGGCAGGTAACAGTTGAGAAATTATGGAAAGGGTGTCTAGTATGGGAACATTGGGGAAGAGTTATTCGACGTCGAAGCTGACGAGCAAATCGCCTGGGTCAACTTTCAGCGTTTGGATATTAGCCATGACCGGAGAAAGTGGGGAACCCATGGCAGCTCCCGAGGACTGCTCGTAAAACTTGCCATCTTACAGAAAATATATGGAGGATAGACAAAAATTCATTAACGGTAGTAAGTTCATTGAAATGTTTTTGACAGGTAACAGTTGAGAAATTATGGAAAGGGTGTCTAGTATGGGAACATTGGGGAAGAGTGATTCGACGTCGAAGTTGACGAGCAAATCGCCTGGGTCAACTTTTAGCGTTTGGAGTTTTTCAACGAAATGGAAGGTTATTAGGATAAAACTGCTGGAATTATCTACAAGAGGTTTGAGACTAGATGACAGTTTACAAGTAGGGAATCCGATAGTGCTGACAATTGGTCTCAGGGGAACTGAGGGCTTATGAATTTTAGGCAAACCATATAAGCGAGGACATTTCGAACAATGGGGGATTAGAAATTTCTTAGGGAAGAATGACGGATAGTTTGTGTAATTGAACGTTCTATAGAGGGGTTGGGATCTTTTGGTAGGAGTCTATAGGAGTTGGTTTAGAGATGTTGCAGGATTTTGTTATCATAATCAGAATGATTCATGACGACAGTGGAGTTTCCTTTATCAGCTTTCAAAATAGCTAAATCAGGATTTGATTTGAGTAAATTAAGAACTTGGATTAAAGGTTTAGGGCAATTTGATGACCCTTTTCCAGTTTCTCTATGATTGCTTAATTTTATGTAGAACAAATTTTAAGCATTTGCAGAAGAAAACTTGAGATGTAACTTGGATCGAAAAACACCTTTTATGGATGTTACACTTGATAATTCGCACAATTGAACTTCTCAGTTCTGGTACTTCAAAAGAAAATTAGTAGAAACAAATTTATAATTCATAAACCTTCTTCCAATATACTTCGGATATCATGAAACAAGTCAACAACATTTTATTATATCAATTGCACGTCCAGTACAATCCATTTTTATTATCTACAATTATTATGCCGTTTGGAATAAAATAACAGAAGTGCTTCCATCATGTTCATGGGTATTAGCGTGGAACTACTGAATGTTTGATGTGTAGCTTAATATCAAATCGATAATACATAATGTTCTTGTCAGTGAAAAGTTTCCGATAATTCAATCCTTTCTCTTTACACTATGACTACTATGCATATCACAACAAATTTATAATTTATTCATCGAATTCACAATGAGTTTTGCATATCATGATAGAATTCTACTTTATTTATTTCTACAACCTTTATACTGACATGTTTGCAGCAAATTCCACTTTGGGTTCACAAGGGAAGGACCCTCCTATTATTGCTGCCATCGATAGCGATATGCCTGAAATTGTATTTCGTTAGCGCACAATTAGGCGTTTTCTGTTCGATCTCAATACAAAAAAGGCTATGGGGCCAGACTGAATTTCACCTGTCGTTCTCAAGGAATGTGCGCCTCAATTGACATCAGTTTTCTGCAGGTTGTTTACCCTTTCATACCAACTTGTTGTATTGCCTTCTGGCTGGAAGACAGCTAGAGTCCAACCAATTCCGGAAAAAAAAAAGGAAAGAAGACCCTTCCTACGATGTCTAAAGTGATGGACAAAGCAATCAACCTCGAACTCATCCAATATATAGAGAGCTCCAATGCCGTGAATGACAGGCAATATGACTTTCGTCAGCAGAGATCAACAGGAGACCTGCTTGCCTACGTGACACATGAATGACAGAAATCTACTATAAAACATGGGGAAACTCTAGCTGTAGCATTGGATATTTCGAACCCATTTGATCGAGTCTGCCACCAAAGCCTTCTTTGGGAAACTTCCGTCATATGGTTTGCCTCCTCAACTTTGTCGCTTACTATCTGGTTTTATCTCAGATAGATCACTCCATGTTGTGGTTGATAGAGTATCCACAGATACAGATCAACGCCGGTATTCCATAGGGATCTGTATTGGCATCAACTTTGTTTCCGCTCTACATAACTTATCTGCTGGAAATGATCACCTGTTCCGTCCACGGGCTTGCAGATGATGATACCCTCCATATCGTTTTATCATCTAGACACCCTATACCATCCAATGAAGCTAGAGAAGCGAAACAAAGACAGGTTGACGCAATTATTCGGGATCTGACAAAAACTTTCAAATGGGGATCTGATAATCTAGTAGAGTTCAATGCAATCAAAACTCAAGCTTACGTCTTCTCCAGGAAGGCGATTCTCACAATCCCTAATATGATGATGTCAGGTACAACTATTCCTACGAAGTCTTCCATATTCATGGTCTGGATCACTACCAACAGTATCCTCTTATGGGATGATCATGTGAGGTTCATTGCGAAAACGAAAATGTTCTTGATAGAACATACGAATAGTCAGACAGGCCTAGCGACTGTCTCGTAAATCGATCTCTCCTTTCCGTAGCATCGACTTCTAGGCCAGCGAAGAAGTATGCTTAGCAAACATTAGCACAGCACGAGGCCAGTGTTAATTTTTCCCTGAGTCAGGATAAATCCACGTGAAGTTAGACAGCCGTCACGGACTGTTCTTGCGCCTAGTCAGATTCCTATAGGTCGTTTTAACAACGTATGGGCGATGTCTGCCTCCAGTATTCTAAATAATAATAATAATAATAATAGTTTATTCGGATAATTATTATAGTAAAGTAGTAACAGTACATAGTAATTACAGTATATAGAATAAATTTCCATATCCCATGAAGGTAAGACCTTGTTTATGGGTAGATATGAGCATTTCCAAGTCGTCATCGACCCCTGGGGTGTCAAAATAGACCACTTTGGGTATCAATATCAAATCGAATGATGCCAAATTTTAGCTAAGAATCTGTATTCTTCGACTAAACTAGTGACCAATTTTCAAGTGACTAGTATTGATGTTTCTGTCACATTATTTATATTAATATTTTATACCAGAGGCATTTGATTAGTCGTGTCTATTGAGCCAGTATTGGGATCCTAAATTATTGTCTAAGCATACATGTTAACCCGCTCGAGCATGTTATTACATTATTACATTAGATATGCGGCGGAGTCCTGATTAATTTATTTTGTTTCATTTTTAATGAACTTCTTATTTCCGTCTCACAGTATTAATATCGTACTAAGCAAATTGATATTTTTAACTTTAATACAATGTGGCTTGTTGCCAAATTTTGACTCAACAGTTATATTCTATAGAAAGGTTTCATCAAATTTATAGATATTTAGTATCGTATTGTTCTATCAATCAATACAGGACCTTACTAGATCGCTGAAGCTTAACGCGTCTGGTGGGCTTAATATAATTGGATGGTTCGGTCGAGCTGATTTTTTTAGTGTTGAAAACACTTGTAGAATACTATTTTACCAAGGTCACGAGAGGCTCGAGAGACACCGCAAACCGACCGGTCACGTGACGAGAAGTGGGGATAGCCAAGACTAATATCGCTCAAGGCAGTTCTCGTTGAGTACTATGTGACGTCAGGAATCACTTGGTCGTGCAATGCTCTCATTAACTGACTCATTATATAGGCGAATCGGTCGTGTTGCGGATACACGAAGGCTGAATGCTATAACTTCCCCTGTTAGAATGTAATAATATAAACAGCTGCAAATTGCTGAAACCTGATGAAACACCGGAAGGCTTAATAATTTTGAAAAACTTCATAGTTTACTGCAACCAAAACTCAAGCTTGTGTCTTCTCCAGAAAGGCGGATCCCACAATTACTAATATAGCAGCTCCTTATAATCTACAAAGCACAGATCCGATCTGTCCTGAAGTACGGCTCCCAAACATACGCTGAAGCTTTGAGATTCTATATAGAAGAGAGCTATTCGTCTGATTGATGATGTCAAAATTACGATGTCATTGACCTCTGTAGAACATCATAGTAAGGCGGAAGCTCAAACTAGTCAATCCGTCATTGTCAAGCTCGAGACCTGCCGGACTTCTTCCTACCAGACTTAATTTTTCTATCGAACAGCGAAGATGTGGAACTCTTCACCTAGTGAGGTCTCTCTCGATGGCTATAACCTCCAGACCTTCTAGGAAAATTCGAATGTTCACCTCCTCTTCCAACATTCCACCGCTGGTCAAACGATGTTCTTCGAACAATATAGGTTTCCCTCTAGCGCAATCTAAGTATAAAAAATTCATACAGAAAGAGGCGGGAGAAAAATTTTAACAATGATAGTTCCATGCCCACGTCAGTTGGAATTGGGTGGAAAATAGTTGAATGATTACATCCAAAAGCCTTCCTTCAATGGTACATTACTTTATGTTTGTTTTCAACACCCTCTGATGGTTGCAAGAGTTGCAAAATCTGTGAATTTTTTCTCTGATTTCCTTTCAGTAGTCACTCTGAAATTTGCATAATGAAAAAATAGCTGCCGTTATTGTGAAACAACAATGAACACTAAAATGTGGTGAATATGTGGTGAATATGTGGTTATACTAAGTTAAACAAGACTGATATGATCGTGAGAAAATGAATTCTATCTGCTCTGACATAAATTATTTGTAACATTGGATGGATTTTCTTTCGATGTCGCAAATAATGAAACATGCACCGAGAATGAAGCTGATGAAATCACAGTAGCGCAACTATTGGTGGCAACATGACATGATCCTTCGCAGCGATCTGTCCAAAGTTGAAGATTTATAGTCGAAACTGTAATGGTTAATAATGGTGAATAAATCTTCAAAGCTTGATTTTGTAGTCAGTATCATATATGGAATATGTTTCTTGAAAGAATCGTAGTTTGTATTTCGATATTATTCAAATAGAAACAGGTAGATAATAAATTTATCTTTGTTGTCCATGTCATGTAGGATGGGAAGTCCTACATGGATAGTCTTTTTTGAGGAATAAAAGCCTATTTATTTTAATATGCAAAAGAGTTATCATAATTTGAGTACACAAAGTCTTCTCCCAAATTATAAATAATGTTTTGGGATCCTATACATTAATCTACAGGTTTGTATATTATATATGACAAAAAACATGCCAGTCAGAATAGTCAAAATTTGTAAATTGCTATTTTTACTGAATTTTGGAAATTAGCTAAGAAAACAATTTACTTTCCAGAACACCTCTATAAATTTCAATACAATTTATAGTAAGTAATGTATCATTTTTGAAAAAATTTTTTGTTGATTAACATCTTACAGACCTTTTGTTATCAAAAAAACTTGTCATGCTGGAAATTTTTCCTAATTATCACCTACAAAATGCTTCTCTTTTTTTCTAATGATAAAAATGAGATCTCTTTTATACAAAAAAATTAGTCCTACGTCGGAAAAATGTTATTTTTTTAATAGCAATTTCAATACAATTTATAGTAAGTAATGCATCATTTTTGAAAAAAAAATTCTGGCTATCATTTTTTGTTGATTAACATCTAACAGAATTTTTGTTAATTATCACCTAAAAAAATGCTCTTCTTTTTTCCTAATGATAAGAATGAGATCTCTTTCATACAAAAAAATTAGTCCCACACAGGAAAAATTTAGCTTTTTTTGATAGCACCGTTTACGGCTCATTAGAGAAAAATAGATACAGATGGCTCTGTCTCGAATGGAAGTGGCGCGCACACTTTCCGTTCTGAGGTGCAGCTAACCCAGATCACAGAGCTAACTCAAGTCACAGAAGGTCATAGATTACGGAACCATAGAGTGTGGAGGTTATAGAATAGATGGTTTATGTATATAGGTTGTTTCTAGGATGTGTTCAGATGTCTGAGAAGATGTCATGGCGTCTGTATGAACTGTGATGGTGTGTTTATGTCAAACGATGGATTGTAAGTGTCATGGTGTAACTGTCATGGGGGATCTGCAATGGTTGATCTATGAACTCTCCCGGGGGAATCTATGAGGTGTCCCTGGTGAATCTATGAGCTGGCATAGCTGAATAAACCGAAGAACTAGAGTTAAAGCCTATCAACGTCAACACATTCGTTTTGTAACGTATATGGACTGTACATGTTATTTGTGGATGGTGTCTATCACATGCAACTATAACTTTATGGGTATCGAATGAAAGGCATCGACGCGTAGAGTATGAATTTTACGATTTTCAGCTGGAAAATTCAATACGGTATATATAAATAGGAAAATCGTTCAAAACGATTAAAACAACTGAAAAAACTGTTAAACCTATTTAAAAACGGCTAAAACGATTAGGAAAATGATTGAAACGGTTCAAACGGTCGAAACGATCAATTTCATCAATTTTTGCGATTGTGAGCCAAGGGTGGGGTATAGATGCACAGTCGTTCAAAATCTCTGAATCATTCTAGTTCAAGATGAAGACTGTAATGGTTGATATTCAGAGCTTGCATATTTCTTCACACGCATATTGGCGTCTGACAACTTATTTCGATACCATGCAAATTTTTAAGCATAAATAGATATTAAACTTAATTTATTTTTTCATGGGTAGATGCGCATTCAAAATTATGTAAGAACAGGTGAGTATTCAGCCAGACAAGTTTCAATAGATAGGGCAAATCTGAAACTTTATTCTGAAATAAAAATGGAGAGAGTATCATGAAGTGAATATTCATGGAAAAGATAATTCATAACAAAAGGTCTATCAGATGTTAATTAACCTAAATTATTGGCCAAACATTCGGGGACAGAAGCGGTTCTGTCCCGTCTGGCGCTGGTCATGGCCCATGGCCCAACGACTTGCTTGCGTGGGGATAACGGGGCTATGGGGACCGCCCCCACCAGGGCCCCGGAGGTTCTGGTGAGGATCGTCCCTCTACAGCTCCATATCAAAACAGTGGCCGCGGGTACGGCGTATCGGCTGGCTGTTCTAGGCCAGTAGGTTGGTGCATCTGTGCCTCGGGGTCATGGCAAAATTTGGGATTGAACAGCCGAGAACTGCCCGATCCTTAGACTGACGCAGGATGCGATAGCGCCTGCTGTCAGGTTGCAAACACCAACGTCCTCATAATCCAGATGACGAACTGGGAGAACAGGGACTTTGGGCCGCTTCCGTCGGGGCTGCTTGAGTGCCCCTGGCACCGATTCAACGATCGGAATTTCATCGACCAGCGGACTTCACGCCCTCAAGAAGCTACTGGATAGACAGTGGCTCTCGGTCTGGCGTGGTGTCCACGGCACGAGGCAAGCGAAGCTCCACATTAGGGAGATCTTGCCTGAACTCTCTAAAAGCCTACTCTCTATGAGCAGGAGGATTCTTATATCAATAGGCGCACAATGAACCCAAACAAGTGGTCCAAGTGCTGATTGATTGATAGCCAGACATTATTTACTATAAATTCTGTAAGTTTCAAGCAGAATGAATATAATTCTTTTTAGCTAATTTTGAAAATAGCTGTTAACAGTTTGACTAGTATGATTACTTCCGATTTGCTACGAGTTCATCGTTTAATCCCGCAATGGGTTAAGCCCAATAAAGCAAAACTTCAATAACCATCTATCATAAGATTAACGTTAAAGTTATTCATTTGGTTAGCTCTTTTCTAGTAAGTTGGTACTTTGTAATACCTGTCTGAAAAAGCTACGGTATTTAATTATTGAAAATCAAACTTTTAATAGTTACCTATTTCATTTAAGTTCAGACGAGTATTCTCGATTCGATTCGATTTATTCGATTACAAATTAAATTATGTTACTAATGAAGAATGATTATCTAAAGTTCAATCTGATGAAATTGTATTAAACTGAATACGTTATTTTGGTCAATTTATATGTTCTATTCCCGGTGCAATTTTGTTTTCTAGCGTATACGAGTTATAAATTGTGTGAACACGAACATTTTCAACGTTTGTTAGATACTTAAGTTCGTTTACGGTAACATTTCGATTGGACACAATGACTAATAAACAAGAATACCAAATTAATTATTTATATTCCTCCCTAGTTCCTATTGACAGTATATTTCATTCCCGGAAAATACTAACCAGCGATAATCAATATATGCCGGAAGTAAGGACTGCTTGTTCATAAGATTTAATCCAATGTGATATTAAAGCCGTTCCTTGGTAGATTGCATGCAGACTATTAAATGTTGCTTGAGCTCGAAATAGAGATTTCTTGGGGATAAGCTTCGTCATCATTTCCTTAGTTGTGGGTAAGGAAAACGTAAAGATCGCTTTAGTGAGTCTATATAAAGGAAACTGGGAAAGATCACGGCATAACCATAGTCATATACTTTATAACAAAACTAGTGAATATTGTAATAAGGGAGGCAAGTCGTTACAAGTTAGGTCGTATTTTCCAAACCGTTAGTGTGGAAATTAAATCATAAAAATAACTGAATAATAAGGGATTTGATTCTGCACAAAAAACAAAATATTAGTTCAATCATCATATTTAAACCCAGGCTAACAAATGCCTCGGTTGGAAAGAACAGAACCCAAAATGACTGAATCAAGCGTGGAGCATCTGAGGAAACTCATTTTAGATGCGGCTAGGTGAGCCATGAAAACTACTCCCATGGCTGCGTTCCACCCGATCATAGATGGTATGTGGCCGATGTATTGGCCAACCGGGGATCCCTAGGTACCCCTGGCCTCAATCCAACGATCGGAATGTCATCGACCACCGGGCTTCTCGAGTACACACCCTCATATAGCTACTAGATAGTCAGTGGCTCCAGGTTTGGCATGGTGCCCCAGGCGAAACTTCACAATGCGAAATTCTCCCCCAAATGCTCGAAAACAATTCTCTCCAAGTGCAGAAATCAAACTGATGACAGGACTTCTCACAAGCTACTGTCATCTGAGTAGAAATCTCAAAAGGGATATATCTATTGGCGTAACTAGACTAGCACCGGGAGGGAGCAACCCCCCACAAGCGGCATGGCCCCACCCCAGATAAATAATATTAAATGTTGTTGATTATTTTTCATGCCTATATGCAAATAATACTATTTTAGTTTACTAGCACATGTAGTATAATAGTTTAATATTATTATACCATTGTCTATTTCCTGTAAATAATTTGTCCTATACACAGAGCAAGTTTCTAAAAAGAGGAAACAAACAAAAACGCAAGAAATAAAATTTTTCAATACTCTACTTCAGGTTAGGGTGATGATATAGAGCTTCTTTTTAGACAATAATATAACACATTTACAATGTGGATTTGCTAATCTTCCTTTAGCAAAGTCAGTTGATTCTTTCTTCAAATTAGAATTACCGGGATATCAAAAATTATTTTGGTCAAGGGTGGATGTGGAATCTAAAACGTGTGTCTTACTTTACGTTTGAAATAATTATGTCACTGTCACACTGACATCATCAATAACCTACAAATCATACCTATTTATTTCAGTTGTAAAACAATAATGAACTACAAATTGAAAATTATCTTGGTCAAGGGTGGTTGTAGAATGTAAAACGAAATGTTAACTTTGAACCTTTTACAAGGTAGCAATACCCACAAACGGGGTCGAAAACGGTTTTAAATTGATTCATTTTCGATAAATCGAATGACGTTCACGTGAGGAGCGCGTAGCTCGCGAGTTAGAAAAGTGCAAATCTTCGGAACATAGAACGTCTTTACGAGGACTTTTCACATGCAGTTTTCGCTCCATGTCGTTAGTTTATGAACGGAGCCAGCTAAATAGCATAGTCTCGGGCCCCAAAATGTCGATTAAATAGGAAAATTTAATTGAAATAGAAACAGGTACTCTCAGGTCTCAGCTACGCGCGTCTAACATGCGACGTACCAAAGGGAATTTTCTAGCTACTAAAATATACCCAAAAGCGGTTAAAAGCTAGCGGCGTATAGTCGAAAACACTTTATTACAACTGGCGCCGGTCGCACGGTGCATAAAACGGCCCTGAATTAACAAGATCGGGGTAAAAAAAACTCTAACTAACAAGTAGCGAGCTCCTCGAGGCATATGTCAAAATGATTACGTTCGTAGGACGTCTGGCGTTCATGCAATTGTGTTTTTATACAATTCGAACCTTCTAATTTCGATAGGCCACGTGAAAATCTCGGAGTCTAAAGCGCTAGACTTCTGAGTGTTATAACAGTCGTATAAAATTGCGAAGTTTCTCACTTTTAGAAACTTCAAATTAATTAATTTGACACAAGTTTTGATAACGTAAAGTAATACACACGTTTTAGATTCCACAACCACCCTTGTCCGAAATAATTTTTGATATCCCGGTAGAAGAAGCAGTACAGTGTATAGATAATCACAAAATTGTTATGAAATTGATACGACTGTTCTACATGCTGGAGTGATAAAGAAATACATTTTCAAAAATAAAAAACTTGAAATTTGTTTAAAATCTTCAGAATGAAATAGAGGAAGAGTTTACCCCTAATTTGTACATTTTGTTACAGGTAACTATTATTTACCAGTAAGCTGGCTGTGAAAGAAATTTATTTATTTTTCTGCTATGCGACGTATTAAAACTTGGCTAAGAAGCACAATGAAGCAAGATAACTTTTCATGTATTGCATTATCAAATATAGAAAATCTTTTTGTAATGCAATTAATAACAACAAAATATTCTAAAAACTTGAAGCTCATTTAAAAAAGCAACACATTGTGTTTTAATTTTTTGTACTTATATTATTTAAACGTTAAAATTATACTACGCTATTCAAAACTTTATGGTCCTGTTAATAAGATATAAATGTTGAGTATATGGGGGCCTTGGACCTCTATTAAAATGCTCTAATTACGCCAATAGATAAGTCCGCGAAAATCCGGAAAATTGTTTTTGCGTCGATTACTCCTCTTACACTATATACTACATATTAAGGGACCAGTAAACATCAGCATCAAATTCTGTGTTTATATAGAATTTTATAATATTAAAATTTGAGTTTTATTCAAAAGAGTTATAAAATTGAGAGGAACATATGCTCATGTATATGAGTAAAATTATTATTCGTTGCTATTATAAACAAATTATGATGTAAGCAGTTCACATAGTTAACTAAATATAATATTTTAACAAATCACTGTACCAATATCATTGATAACACAATCACAAATTCAATAATAAAAGAAGTTTTATGAATGCGTATAAATAAAATCACATACTTCGTGAGACCTCCACATATATGTCGCTTTGACGAATTGACCATATATTTCGATTGCAGTAATTGTAAAAATGTCAATTTCAAATAACCCCTTATAAGCCAAAATTGGTACATCACGCTCCAAAGAGAGAGTTATACCACCCAACGTGCAAAAATCTTAACAATATAAGTGACTCGTCTGCAGTGACGGTTTTAGGCTTGGGCCAACTGGGCCAGACCCAGGGCCTCGACCTCGAGGGACCTCGTCTAGTTCTCGACTCGGCTTCAATAAAATCATTATTCGACTAATTTTAATCGTGAAATGTTATTCCCGGACTCTCTAATTTGCAACATACAAGCGCGCAGTCGAAAATATGAGGAGATATTTGAACTGTTTGGGTTTTTTGAAAATATTTGTAATTTGAATGAGACCGAAATTGAAATAGCATGCGAGAAAATATCAAAATTTTGCGATACAGATATACAAGGTAATGAACTGAATTTGAAATGTCAAAGTTTCAAGTCATATCTGATCGCAGACGGCGAAAAACTGGAGAAACAGCAAAAAGAAGAAGCGGAAAAAAGAAGATTCATAAGAAATACGATTCTACAAATGAAGATGGAGAACTGTTGTTGTCTGAGGCGACTGGAATTGGGTCTATTGGGATCAACATACTCTATACATACATATATAATGAAAACCTATTCACATAATATTGAGAATTTTCTCATCGATGATGATCACTTACGCGAGAGGTGAGCGTTCATTTTCAAAACTATAATTATTCAAAAATATTTGAATAATCTAAGCTTGATTGTACTGATAATGAAATATTATTAAGAGTTCATTTTCAAGACATAATTAATGATTTTGCGAATTTAAAATATAGAAAACGAATCTTCTTTAAAATTTCATTTTATTATGGATTGCTTTTCTTCAATTTTATATGTATATATATCAAACCCGACGAAAAGGTCACATATGGGAGCCTACTTCTACATAGGGGCCCAGGGCCTCAAGAAGTCTTAAAACGTCCCTGCTCGTCTGACTTCAAAATGATCGAAACAAGGGTTGCCGCAAATTTTGGACTAGAACCGAAAACGTCAGAAAATCATTTTATCAAAGATTTACTTCAAGAGTATTCACAATATTTTTCCTCATTCATGAATATAGTCTTTGTAAGTGTATGTAGGGATATCAAGTTCCATATACTGAAGAAATTAAAATGAAGATTTAATGAAGATATTTTCATTCTGCTGGTCATAAATAGGAATAAAATTTATATGAAAGCAATATCAAACCAATGATTTATTTATTTATTTGCTCTATGATTTTAATTTGGCGATTAAAATAAACAGTTTTAGAAAATAGTTTCAGGTTCAAAGCGCATCTGGAATATGTGATAAAACTGAATCTCTTCCACAAACATTATCAAAGAGAAGGAATAGGGCTCGTTTCAGAGTTAGTGCTAATTAACTGAGTAAATATTTAGAGTGAAAAACAACTATTGCTGTTGACCTTCCGATCATCCAATATTCTCAAGACAATCTGTCTACATTAAACGTTGTTAGGAAAGGCTCCGATTTCACGTATAATTTACGTGTGAGAATAATCCACTGATATTGAAACCGTAGGAAAACAAAGAACGGAAAATAAAAATAATCTGACAGCATGAAAATAATCATCCAACCAATTATTGACCAGTACTGGTTTGAATAGTAATTTGACGCAATAGGATTCGCATGTGAAGGTTTATGGAAATATAGTTCTCTACCCGGTTCAAGTTTTAGTTTTTTATTAGCATACCCGAAAATAGAATATTCTTAAAAAAATAACTTTTACACTGTACCAAGACGAATATTTAGAAATGTTTTTAAAGTTTCATAGGTTTAATTATTCAAACCCATTTTACTTTAAATTAATATATCTACTATGTTCACAATTAACTATAATGTCGATAACAAGTTTTAAATACATCTTATGTATAATTTGATCATTCAACAGATATAGTAATATTTTATAAAACAGTAGATGAATGTTGTGAAATATTGGAGAATTTATGACGATAAATTCTTATTATAATCATATTTTCTAGTAGATATTTGCGTTTGTCTAAGCATCTACGTCATTTATTTCCCGGTGCAATCGAATGTTTATTTTTATAATTTCTTTCAGAACTGACAACTGAAAGAGTATAAAATTCATCCATCATCTTGAATAATAAAATCAATCTGTAATTTGTCAAGAATTGTTTATAGTTCTTACACAATGTCTGCATTTTTAGACATCAATTGTAACCTTATGTTGATGTTAGGAGTCTGTAATTTTATCGTGATAAATTTTTCATCATTGCTCAAACAAAATTGTGATTGATATTTTTGGAAATATGTATATATTTATATGTCTCATCCCAATCTAAGCAATTTAACTTGTATACTGTATGGGTTTGTTTATCTTTAGGTATTAAAGATTTTAGATTTGGAAAATATTTACCAACACACTTAGTATATTTATGCGCAACATTTATATCATACTTTTTTAAACATTTCTCAATTTTCTCTGAGGTCTCCGGAATGTATAGTAATATTATAAAATTATCTGTATTACCGTTTATATTATTTATATATAACGTTCCATTATAGATGTGTTGATAAATATATTTCAAATCTAAAACCTTAATACCTAAAGATAAAACCCATACAGTATACAAATTAAATTGTTTAGATTGCGATGGAACTTATACAGGAATCTCCAAACAATATTTACAAAAAGAATGTATGGCCATAAGTAGTAGGAACAACATTTTATTACTGGAATGCAGAAGAAGGAAATTTCGTTGGAATTATGTACAAAGAGAATTATAACGAATGAAGGGGTAAGTAAGTGTATAAATAAGTTGTGAGGCAAAAAGTTATTTGACCTCAAAGTTTTTATTTTGAAAGTTTTTCACTTGTTATTATTTTATTGTCACTATTTTTAAAGTACTAAGGGTATATAATTTTTATGGAGGGTCCAAAACAATCTTCAAATCAACCATAAAAATTTAAAAAAAAATGCTACGTACCTCCTTTATCCATACGTTTTAAGTAATGTAAAAGAAATCACTTGCATTATGTGGACTATCATTTGATAGTTATTTTAATTAAGATAAAAATTCTGAAGAACTTTATTTCCCTTGTTCTCGACATTTAAGCATGTAATCTAGTCTAACAGTATGTAAGACCATCATACAATGTACAATCCCACTTTGAATATTGTCCATCTCTGCTATGTTTTTTGGATCTAAATAAAATGTTGATAATGCAAACATTGCAAAATCATGCAATGAGAATTATTGATGCACAATAATTCTACACAATTTTTTCTTCAATGCATGAAAATTATATTGGTTGAGAGTTGAAAATAAACTAAAATACTTGTCTCTAAGATATATTTACAAGATAGTACACAATCTTTTGCCACTATATTTTACTAAATTCATTTCTATAATCAAGTTCATAGATACCACACTAGAAATAAAAATGATTTACACGTAAGTAACCAAACAGAGGCAATAAATACTAAAAGCATTTTTTCAATGGTTTCATAAAATACATTGCTCTTCCATACAGTAATAACAATTTCACCGCCCTTGCTAAGCATTGTTTTGATTATAACCATCAATTTGTTATCAGAATGTTAATATTTCAACTAAGGAAACCCACTATTATAAAAGGTCTATTCTAAAGATGATTCACATAAGACGCGACTCCAAGTCTGTAAATCATAGAGCAGACGTTCAATCATTAAGTGAGATTTATACTAGTTTAATTAATTAAAATCCTTTCAAATTCCTACATGCTTCTTTATAATGTTGAAAATATATTTTAAGTAGAATGCTAAAACAGCAATATTTCTAATAAGGTCTAACAACCTTTTTCTATTACCTCATAAATCTTCAACATCTGGTTCGAAAGTGGATAGTTGGGCGTTATATTTTTTGGTTTCAGTCGTATTTCAAACGGTGCTTTGAAGAAAGTAGCTAAGCAGTGGATTCTTGATTCGTATATTCAAAACATCAATGTGTTACAATTTCGATTACTAGATCGTTTCGGCGACTTGGCGATGAGATCGCTTTGTGATGATACAATTAGTCTTAGGAAATCCCGTTTTAGACATTGATACGTCTTCTGATAATGGTCGTGAGACCGAAACGTACCTGAAGACGAAAATAATAAGCATGTGTTAATGTAACCTATTTCTTAAGAATTTATATATAATTCACACCTGGGTCAAGAGTCATTATTGATTTGATTTAATAAAATTTATTATTATCTTGATGTAGTTTTCTGATCAATTAAATGACCATTATCCGATTACTTGATCACAAAAATGAAAAACTTATCTGTATTGAACACAAACACCAAAAATCCCAGACATTTCAATAACTAAATTAACTAATAAATAATAAATTCTAGATTTTGTAGTAAAAATGTATTATTCAATTCCCAAAGAATTTATTCTCGATAAAAGTAGAAATTATTGAAGTATGGAATTAATTTTACGGTCATCTAAGTTTAGGACGTTTAATTTTATTATTCAGGAAATTAATATATCGGAATATCTTGTATAATATTCATTTTCAAACTTAGATATTGCTATGTGACATCAGAATTCGTGTCGCGCCCGCTCAATTTATTTCCGATTTGATCTAGTATTTATTTTTGTAATATAATTCGCCACTGACAGCTGAAAGAATATTATCACAATTTACCTTGATCTGTGGTCAGCATGTTAAATTTTCATTAATCTCATCGACGGCCCATAAAAATAGATGTGTGCGGAACACGCAAAGACACGCGACGAAGTTAATTCGCGCGGCAGTAGCGTTAGAAAACGACGCTGTTGCGACGTCGGCCGTCCAGCAACTGGTGGATCTGTGCTTGGCGGTAATCAGAAAGCGCGCGTTAGCTCAATCGCTAGAGACACCACCGTAGTGCGTCCGAGGAGTTAGCAGACGCTTAGCATAGTGGAATTTCTATTCCTACCTCACTATGTTCTCACAATTATTATTGTTGTTACTGTTATTGATAGATCATGAGCTGTGATATGAAATATAGTACAGTGTGTCCAAGATAAGGATGTCTACATAGGCGCCTGTCTAATTTTTCGTAGGGTGAGGCAAACGAAAATAACACGAACTACATAAGAACATCAATAAATATAAACGTTTAATAACACATTATTCATAAAATCCAACTAAAAATCAAATTCCGTTTTATTAACCTTATATTTATTAATTTCTAAGTATTCTAAGTTATCTCAATTTCTACCTTCATTCACCTCATGTAAGATTTAAACATTTCGATTCGACCTCTAACAAATGTGTGGCAAAATGGGAGTCAAGTTTGTTATTTCCATTGTAAAATGTTCACTCACTTATATTGTAGAAGTTCCCAAAGCTAGCAGCGCCATTTCAGAAAAATTTAAAAAAAAATACAATAATAAGATTCTTGACCCAGTATGAATTATATATAAAAATTCTCGGGAAATAGGTCACATTAACACTTTGTTTCAAATACTGACGATACAATTTCGATTATTCGTAGTTCTGTTCGTTTCGACGGCGTGGGCTCTTTTGATTGAAGTTAAATTGTGCGATTTGGACGCTTGTGCTATAATTAGTTTTAATAAACCCTTTTTTAGACATAGTGAGTCTTCTGATGATGGTCGTGAGACCGAAACGTACGTAAAGACGAATATTTAAAACAAAGTGTTAATGTGACCTATTTCCCGAGAATTTTTATATATAAATAAAATACATCACAATTATAGGCTATTTATAGGCTTTTTTCAGACACAACTATAAATTTTTAGGCACATTTAAAAACAAAACAAAACCGAGGCTCTGCTGGCTCAAGATAAGCTAACAGAGCCACCTTAAAATTCACGTTTCAGGACAGTAATTCGGGTGCTAAAATTATAGGCACTTATAGGCACTTCAATTATGACAAGAAAAAATCTTTTTATCCTAGCAAACTGAGTGTTCCTTCTATGGCCTTGGTTGAAACGAACTGTAGGTGGGCATGAGATCATAAAATTTGATGAAAATAGAAAATGGTTACGTAGTAATTATAGGGTATTTATAGACTTTTTTAGACATAACTACTAATTTTAAGGCACAATTTAAAATAGAAAAACCGAGGCTGTGTTGACTTAAGACATGCTAGCAGGGCCACCTAGGAATTCACGCTTAAGAAAAATAATTCGGGCATCACATTTATAGACTCTTCACATTTTAACAATGAATATGGTTTTTATATAATAAAATTTTGTTCTAATTTTACCAGTTTAGATGGTTCCAGCTGGGGCTCTGCTAACTCATCTTAGCCTCGTCTTAAAAAATTGTGCCTGAAATTTGTAGTTATGTCGTATGATTGTGTTTGAAAAAAGTCTATAAATATCACATAATTATGAAGTATCTTTTTTAAAATTTTTCTGAAATGACTTTGCTAGCTTTGGGGACGTCTAAAAATTTGCAGTCCAGCTTCTCGACTAGCTCTCAATGAATTGACATGATGACAAGTGATACTAACCGTTCGTCTAACATGGTCTTCAATGATTTAATTATAGGGTATTTTCAAATTTCGGAAGGACGCATATGAACATACAGATACACCTTTGGTTAAATGTGTGAAATGTTTCGTAAACAAAGGGTCAGCCATATGTAAGTATAAAAATTCCAGTGTCATTTTTGATTAACAAGCAATTTTGGAAAATCCGAATTACATTTCCTATTATTATTTTTTTTTGAGTTACCGTCAGAGATGGTAAAAGAAAACACCTCTTCGGAGCAACTTTATAAAAGCTTTCTTGAGTTGATGTGAGTTTCAGTATCCCACGATTCGTTTTCGATCAACTTTTTTATCCAATACGGCTCTGTTCATTTCAATACAATATTTTGGAGTATTCTAGTCTCATGGATGGTTACGTTTCAGCACTTATCAAGATCTCACTATATGTAGTATATAGAGTAAGGAAAGTATTGTGAACGGTTCCAAAAAAAAGTGTATTTTTGAATTGATCTAGACTATTTTGACATGATGTATGTGTGTGTGCGTGCCCAAAAACTGTAATGTTCCTATTTTAACCAATTTGAGTCGATCTGCAAAATTTCGAATCTATACGACCAATAAGAACGGCGCAATCGTCTTCACAGTGGGTTACGAACGCACGCACACACACGTGCATGCCTAACCAACTGTGCGTATAGACTTGACATTTTGCAGATCGCTTTAAGGACCTTTAAATACCTTTTCTTGTTGTTAAGAGGAACATGGCTACCTATATCCAGTCCAACCGGTTGAAACATTCTGTATATTATATCGCAATAGAGTTTTTAATAATCTCTTTTGGATTATCGACATTGTAGGTTCTCAAATGCATTTGCTACAAACAACCGACTGTTGCATAATACTTACGATGGCAGGAGATTATTGCTTTTAATAGGATATTTATGTATTCATAGTTGCGTTTCCGACATGTTTTAATTGAGTTCGTTAGTGTTGGTTAATTCTAATAGTTATCTTCGTTAAAAAACTATTGCACACAATTTACTATACAATTATCGTCTGCACGGTGTTAAATTATTCGTTACGAAAGTGCTACCGTATATCAGTAAAGTACTTGAGAGATTAACATAGAGCAATACAGCTTCCGCTTCGAAATTCAACCTTCTATAGAAAAGAGGCAATGGAAGTAACACATCTTTATACAGGTTATCCACATAGAAGTGTCTTCCATTACAACTAATTAGTACCGGAAAATAATCACCCTTAACGAACATGCATGCAAATTTTTAAAACAACCTTCTTATTCGTGCGCGTTAGACGACGCTGCAGTTGTTTTTTAGCTGGATATTTCTTGGCGCCCTGTAAACGACTTCTTCAATTAATGTATTCAATATTAACGTATCAATAAAAACTCATTCTCCAGTGCTAATACTGTTCTTCCCTTTTATATTCTCTTCACGGAAAGATCTAAACAAACAATTTAGTTTTTGTTTCATTTCAATTTAAATCCCATTAGTCGAGGAAATATAGACGAAAAATCGCCAGAATCTCGAAAAAAGATTCTAGTTAACGGAATTTAATGAATGTGGCGTCAAACGTTTGAGGGTGTGGGGCTTACTTGCATTGCTGCACTCAAAAATGCATGTAAATGATGCATTTTCCAGAAGATATTTTTTCAATTTGTGAAAACTAGAACAATAATCAGTAAAATCAGCCCTATTTCTCATCCCGGGAGTTTTTGGGGTCGTTAAACACGAATTCGACGTCTAAAAAATGCTACGGCGCACCTGGTGCGCGTAACACCCGGGTCACCTACCTCATCTTCGAGGATTAATTTTAAAAATGCACGAATTGGTTTTAATTTTGTTACTCGGGAGTTTTTAGGGTCGCTGAACACAAATTCGATGTTCAAAAAATGCTACATTACACCTGGTGCACGGAACACCCGGGTCGTCTACCTATTCTTCGAGAATAAATTTTGAAAATTCCCGCGCTAATTTTGAATATGAAGATTATAAAATACGTTGCAGTGTAGTCCCAGTTATTTTTAAAATTAATCCTCGAAGATGAGGTAGACGACACGGGTGTCACGCGCACCAGGTGCACCGTAGCATTTTTTGGACATCGAATTCGTGTTCAGCGACCTCAAAAACCAGCCAGAAGAGAAATTGGGCTGTAGTCGAGTCAAATACGTATTTCATTACGAAAATCGAACGATATGGACCGATTTTGATGAAACAAAGTGCATTCGATTCGGGATGACGTCTAGAAAAAAGCTTACCGGTTAGTTTTTTGTGCAAATTTGTTATTATTTTTTTAACCGAAAAATTCACCAATTTTCAAAATTCCATCAAAACTAACCAGAAATCCTCAGTTAGGGGTTGTGGAGGTTGTTTTTTTATGTTAAATGTTTAAAAATTTGTTAAAAGGCGGTCGTTACTAATTTAAATCAAAACAAAATCGAATTCTAATTTTTTAATTTTTTAATTTGAAATAAAATCCCGCTGATCTAAAAATTTTTTCTATCTTCTCTACTCAGTCTTTTTATATTCCACACAGCATCTTTTACATATACTATGGACATATACGTAATAAAAACCGGGCGGGAGTAGCAGGTAGGTATTTTTCTTAAGGTATGGAGTCTACACTATTCTGTAACACAGCATCTATCATATAATAAGATCTCTATGGCATCCACCGCTTCATAGAGCAGCTGTTTATCTAAACCGGTCCTCCCTCCCAGCCCCCCAAAATAAAGACGAGGCAACGTATACGTGGACCCCGCTGCTATTGTAATGTAGATACATAATAAATGATCATCACGTGTCACTTACATGCTGCTGTTGTTCAGATTAGTAAAATTTCTGATTCGTTTTATGTGAAAATTATTTTGTTCTGTGGTTCAGTGAATATTATCAGAAACATTTTTTTAATAATTCAAATACATATTGTTCAATAAATAAAACATTGCTTTAATAAAGCATTCACGCTGCAAATTAATAAAAGTGTTTTTCGGTTAAGAACATAATAACAAATTTGCACAAGAAACTAACCGGTAAGCTTTTTTCTAGACGTCATCTCGAATCGAATGAACTTTGTTTCATCAAAATCGGTCCATTTCGTTCAATTTTCGTAAGTCGGCCTGTTTTAATACCTATTTGACTCGACTACTGATTTTACTGATTATTGTTCTAGTTTTCACAAATTGAAAAAATACCTTCTGGAAAATGCATTTTTGAGTGCAACATTGCAAGTGAGACACACCCTCAAACGATTACTAGTAGACTTTTTTAAACGTAATTCCACGTCGATTATTGACGCCTCATTCATTAAATTCCGTTGAGTAGAATTTTTTCCTATATTTCCTCGACTACATGCATCTATGTTTTTGTTCCTTGAAAAACGAAACTCGTACTGACATCCAATATAGCATCGCACCTAACGCCGTTGTGCAACATCGTCTTTAACATCAATACAAGATATATTATTATTAATAAAGATTCTTGACCTAGGTATGAATTATATATAAATTCTCGGGAAATAAGTCACACTATCACATATGCTTATTATTTTTGTCTTTACGTACGTTTCGGTTTAACGATCATCATGAGACCGAAACTTACTCAAAGACGAAAATAATAAGCATATGTGTTAGTGTGACCTATTTCCCGAGAATTTTATATAGAATAATTCATACCTGGGTCAAGAATCATTATTAATTGAGAATTTGAACTTATTTATAAGTAGGCTTCTCATAGAAAAAACATCTAACAACAAAATGTATAGTAATCGACAAAGATGTAGGATGGAGTTAGTGAAATAAGTGCAAACTTGGTGAGATTCGAATTATTTCACAAAAACGTTTTAAGGGGAACATGTTCGCGACATCTATCGTTCGAATGCCAAAGTCGAATCTCGTGTTTCAAGAGATTACTACTATTCAATATGAATTTAGGAAGTTGATCGTATTTTCGGTAGATCGCTTTAACATTATGCAAATTATACAACAAAAAGAAGTATCGGCATAAGATTACATTTTTAGTTTAGAATTTCATTACCTATTCGCAATTAAACAAGATGGTATAATACAGGAAAATATCAAATTGAAAGCCCTCAATTTTTATCAACGGAATGTTATTATAAAGGAAATTGAAATTCAAATAAGTGTGAGGCTGAGGCAATCCTAGATTTTGGAGTTATTATTCATATATCTGTTTGAACACATAGTTATAATCTAAGTCCTGGTTATCCAGGACATATGTATACGCACACACGTATAGGTATAATGAGTTCAAATATCATTGGAGAACATTATTTTTCAATATTGAAACGTATTTAAAAATCTCAATGACTGGAGATCGTTTGGATTATTTAACTCCACTCTCTCAAATCTCGTACAGGTCGAGCTTTAAGAATCGGTATATACGAGAGTATTGTGAGTTGGAGCGAATCAGGCGCATTGTATTGCTTTACAATAGACAAGTAATACCCTACCGAGTATTCCGAAGGTTGGGCCTAGTCATGTGAGAAGTGTTCACTTCCCTTGTAGAAAATTCAGGCAGAATGAAGTATCCATTTTCAAAGTTAAATTTCATAATATAATGGATTTTAATTAAGGCGTTTGCAAGAAAAGTAGATGTAGTTGTGAATATGGAGCGTTGGTTAAATATTCAACGTTCTTCTGCGCTAAAGGCTCGCTATAAATCTGTAAGTCACCCATCCTATTCTCATCTTTGTCGAATATTCATTGCACTTATTAACTCTCAATACATCAGTTTCTTGTACTCATCCTATATACAAAATGCAATTGTGAGTTAGAACGAGCCAAACGCATTGTATTGCTTTAAAGATAGAGAAGTAGAACGCTGTCAACTGTTTAGATGGTTCGGCCTAGTCATGTGAGATGCGCTTTAAGTTATCGAACAGTAGTCTTAGAACATTAATTAAGTATGCTAACAGAAACGCTTCAAAGGACAAAGGACGACATGGTTAATAAATCATGCCCATTCTATCCTCATCTTTTCCGAATCTTTATCGCATTATTACATTTGAATATACTCAACTTGTAGACAGAAGAGTTTAATACTTTTCTTCAGACTACCGTGCATTGTTTGATATTTGAGACGTACTATGTACTTCATTAAAACCATAATCTATGAAATGTTTGCCTTTATTGTTTGAATCAGATTCAATTTTGAAAATTCTCATCTTCGATTGACTAACCTTGACCTTCGTATCGGCGCGACCAGTCGAGAGTGATAAGTTAACGGACACAGTATTTACATTACAGTACATTCAGTATGCGACTATGCGTTGAGTACTTGATAGTGTTGGAAGCAACGTCAAAATGTTGAAATGCGGTAAGCTCCTTATGTTATGTTATCAATACGTTGGGCAGCTTATAAACTACACATCGTCATCCATTCGTATGCCAACACAGCTCATTCATTAAATTTTACCAAAAGTACATTTGAAAACTAACTTCTGTGCGGAGTACAATTCATGAAGAATTTTAATTTTGCTAAAAATACCCAATACGGAATACCGTAAGCTCAATACAATAACACGTAGCTGACATTTCGAAATAACTAATTAGCTAAGGCCATTTTTCTTATAATATTTATTACCATTACCAGATTCGTTTCTACTATTTATATGAATATATTTGTAATTGCGAGAAACTTCTTTCACTTCCACCATACTAAGCACGGATTTAAGTTCATATATTTATGGCTGTTCATGTTATAAAATACAGATGAACTAATGTTGATTATTGCATCTCAAAAGCAGTTGCTATGCTTTGCTTAGTGATGCCAAAGAAAACAATGCCTAGCCCTGGATAATTAAAACTTGATATTTCTTTAATTAAGATATCCAGGGCCGTAGCCAGGGGGCGCTATGGACGGATCAGCCCCCTGGAGATATCTGAGTCCCCTGGAATAATTTTTTCATACAATATAAAGAGACTTGTCAGCACGTCGAGGTACTGGAGAGAGCACCATTTTTTAATATATTTTTTATAGAAATACAATATTTTTAATAGTGAAATTCTTTTTTAACATTAAATATTTTATAAATAATTAATTAATAACAATGAAAGAAAATGTATGTTATTTATTAGAATAATGGGTCTGCAACGATAACAATTTTGAATAAACTACCGAGTAGACTTATCAAATATTGATAATCGAATTTCATATACAAGGTGGAAAGTGCCTGAAAAATATAATAGATGGAGCCACAATCGAAAATCCCATGTTAAATTTGTGATGTACCATCTTTAACTAGAACGCATTAAATGTTTCAGACTGATATGTCATTCAGTTCAGTTGTGACACCCATCGAAAGGAAGCGTTGTAACGTAAGTTGTCCTATTTTTCAAGCCATATAAGCCGGAACTTCGGGTCATAGAGTGTTCCACCCACTCTAAAATGTCCTTTTTGTCTACGAAACGTTTGTTGTTCTTGTGGAAGTTGTTGGTTCTGCCTGAACGTCAGCCCGAACAAGCTCAATATTATCGTTTGAACGACCAGAACCATGTCTTTCAGTATGCGTTACATCACTTACTGTGCCATTCTGTAAAAACGCGTTTGCCAAACGACGTGTGAATCCGCTCTCCTGAAAGCGCGTCGAGTTGAAATTATCGAAAAGAAAAGTTTTGGAAATACTATTTAACAATTTCTGCGCGTTTTTGAGGCGAATAACGTTCCATAACAAAATTCTGTATCTTTCTACTTTGATATAAAACTTTACTTTTGACAGTTGTCAGAGAAATAACACAATTAAAATAACATTCCATGGCTGGGTATATTTTTCCGCACTCGCAAGCCCTCGCGTTGGTGACAAATATTTCCTGACACCAACAGCTACACTTTTTTGAAAAAAAAACCAGCGACTCTCTCGAATTCCCTCTTAAATTGGCCTAATTTGACTGGACTAACGTTAAGGTTGGCTCTTTTGTAGTAAGCTAGTACTTTTTAATATTTGTTCGAAGAAGCTACGGTGTTAGCGAAATTATAGTTACATTTACTCCTATGGTATATAAAATGCATGCTTGATTTGGAAATAAAACCCATTATGACAAACATTTCTTACTTGGTGATAATACAGTGTCAATATTATGAACATTTATTTACCAACATCATCAGCTGTTTATATTCAGATCAGTTGATAACTCATAGCTTTGAGAATGCAACAGTGTGGTGGAACAATTTGTTAGCTTTAATATCAAATTAAATGTTACAAGTTTTGTGTATATTTGATTTTAACTCTCCAACTTCCGAAAGTTAAAAAGATGTAATCATACTTATCTACTAAAAATGTTATTAAAGTACTAAGGAATTTTTAGATATCAAGTGGCCATCATCAGAGTAAAGGTAATTATGGAAACGGTTGTAGCAATTGCATTATAGGAGGGCAAGGGCAAAAGTTCCTGGAAAATAAAACAAGAAATGATTTATTTGGTCAAAACTGATTTTATTTCTCAACATAATCCTTTTTCTGATTTTTCGATCACTTCCAAATAATACGATTTCGGCAATCCTTCAAAATAGGCGTTTGTTTCAGCGATAACCTCAAATCTTTGGTTATAAAGGAAATCATAAACCTGTCAAGATCAATAACCGATATAGGACGAGAAACTAATGGTTGACTACATGATAAATTTTAATGTGACCCATCTGGAGATCATCAAAATTGTACTTAAATATAGTCTTGATTATAGTTGAAATAATATGTACATTCAAATAAGCTAGTAATATTTAGAAAAGGACAGATATGTTTAGAAATCCCGACCGTAAACATTCTGAATGAGAGGTCTCAAGAAAGAGGCAAAGAATTATAAACTGTTTTACTGCTTTAACAATTCTTCCACAGTTAGTAGTAATATTATTGGTACGAAATTAAAATCACGATCGCTATATGTAAAATCATTGGTTAAACAATTCGGGGATCCTTCCCTAATTTCAGAAGAAGAAAAAAAATCAAAAAAATGCAGTAAAACCTTCAGTTATATTTTCTAACTTGAATTAGTCTCTTGAAAAATCACGTGACACTTTGTCATTTTTAATTGAATTAATTTTATTAGATTATTCAGAGTGTTTTGGTAAGAGGGTGTTTTTGCTAAAATCAGAGTTTCAGTTCAATTCAAATCAGTTGTATTTAAGTTAAATTCAATAATAGGTACATTTAATCAATTCATAGCTTTTCGATTCCCTAGGTTAATCCTGGTTGGGATATCGTTTTGATAATTTCAGTTTCATTTCTTTAGTTCAGTTATTAGCAATAAATTTTGCCAAGTGCGACCGCTTACGCTTCAAATCGGCGTCGAATCTATCCAACAGCTCTGCATAATATACGCCGGTGATCGTTTTGCCCTTTTCAAGGTAATCGATATGGACGATACCATGGTCTTTTCCGACTTTGATTCGCCAGGACAAAGTCCACTATTTCAACATATTCTTTGGTCTCTGGTGTGTTGTAATGGATCCATGTTTCATCCACGATTACGAAACGGCGCAAAAAGTCCTTCTTATCGCGCTTGAACATCGTCAAATACTCCTTTGAAGTTGTCTTACAGTCGCGCTTGTTGTCAACAGAGAGCAAATGCAGCACCCATCCGGCAGATAGCTTTATTATATTCAAAAATTTATGCAAAATGTTCCGTACCTATTCGTTTGAGATGCCCATTGCCTCAGCAATCTCGTACACTTTAATTCGCCGATCGTCCAATATCATACCAAGGATTTTATCGACGATTTTTGGCATTGTAACCTCAATTGGACGACCAGAACGTTTGGCGTCCTTTGTGGTCGTAATACCGCAACGAAAATCAGTAAATCACTTGTGAATCGTTACAATCGATATTGCAGAGTCCCTCTAATATTTAAGAAGAGATGCTCAATCAAGACGCGAAATTCACTTTTTTCCATGTTTACAAAGATCATAAAGGCTGCTTGCTTTCGCTGTGGCGCCATCTGTTTTATTTTTCAGGGGCTTTTCACCTTGATCACTTATTTCGCATCTTGATTATGTTCAGGCATTATTTGTCATTCCAACTCTTTTACCATATTAATACTAATGAGTATCTGAATGAGACCAAGTTTTGTTACCTCGGACCGTTGATAAACCCTTCAATTCTGATATACAATTCAATTATTAATGTTTTAAGGTCCTGGGTATGCCACCCCTCTAGATGCTATGAAAAATGGCCCACGAGAAACGCTACTCTATGTAGTCTGTATACAACCTAATCAAGACGCTCCTCACAAGACTGATTTGTTGGCTACTGTAGACGTAGATCCTGAGTCACCGACTTATTGTCAGGTGAGTTCAATCACATGTTGAAACTTTCGTTCAACACACCATTTGAAATGTATAATTCCAGATAATTCATCGGTTGAGGACTGGCAGACCCAACGATGAACTACATCACAGCGGATGGAACACATGCTCCAGTTGCCATAACGAATGTTCTTCTGTACGAGACAAACTTATTCTACCAGCTCTAGGTTCAGACCGGGTTTATGTGGTTGATACCAAAAAAGACCCCAGAGCTCCTTCAATGCATAAGGCAAGTTTTCCCTTATCACGGGCGATCATTCAAAAAAATTGTTTATTCTGATAAGGTCCTTCTGGTCCAGATCGATCCAGTAAAGTCACAAACTCATAGTTCCAGACAGTGGTTTCGTTATTTTCATAGAGCTCAGCAGAGAATGTAGCAAGTTTGCGACGTTACTGAAGGATCTCTGTTGAACCTTCACCTTCAACTTGGTGAAAAGACCAAAATATCTCACGCCATCTATGAATGTATGGTCCACTGAGATATCAATCTAGTCCTAGACTCTAAGCTGACCTGACGCGAACACTTCGAATATCGAGTAAAGAATGCTCCTGCGTCCTTTTGGGCATGCAGAAGAGTTTTCACCAGCACATGGGGATTACTGCCAAAGATTCTTATTGGATCTATACCGCTGGGATAAGGCCTAAGGTCACCTATGCTGCGATAGTGTGGTGGTCGGGGACAAGGACTGGTATGTCCCAGCGCCCCTGAACCGACTGTTTGCATGTATGAGTATATTGAGCGGTATGAGGTCGGCTCTTAAGAGGCCCCTTGAAGCTCTCACCGGATTACCACCTCTTCATTTATGTATAAAAACTGAGGCCATGAGAACGGAGTATACGTTAAAGGGCTTAGGTCACTGGACGAAAATGCGCTACTCTCGTGGACATTCAGCGATTTTAAGTGAGACAGTCTCTAAATTCCCCATACTAAGAACGAAGCAAGATAGCATGATTCCAGCTATATGTCTCACCTGATAGAGGAGATTGGAGTAACGAAACTCTCATCCTACTGTCACCAGGTAGGCTCGTATGGTTCATAGAGGGGTCCAAGGTCTACTCAACTTGTGCCATGGAGAACCTGCAACTATGTAAATAGGCGCATATATATTTCACAGACTCTCTAGTCACCCAGAGTCACATCAAGGCTTATCAAAGAGTGCAAAGGTACAGTAGTTGAACTAGCCAGGAGAAATAAAGTTCAACTCATCTGGGTTTCTGGACCCAAAGGAGTTGAAGGAAATGAAATAGCCGACTCCCTGGCCAGGCGGGGGTCTTGCGGCGCCCCTATCGTACGGAGCCCATGGTCGCTTTATTAAATTCCGTGGAGGCCTCGCCCTTCTGAGCCAACTGAACAAAGAGCAGTCTGAACTGTGGCAAGTATCACCACGCATGAAGCAGACCAAGCTCTTCATCGAAGTTCTCTGAATAGAAGGGACATCAGAGAGATGACTGGGATCCTAACCTATCACTGTCATCTTAACAAACACCTTCATACTATGGGCATCGCGGATGATCCTGCAGAGAGGTGAAAGAAACTGCCTCTCACATCCTGTTGAAATACCCTGCACTGACATCCCTCAGGCACCGTCACTTCGAAGAATCAAAACTGCTCCCAGAAGAACTTATGGAAGCCAGCATTGGTAATATTCTGGGTTTCTGGCGGGCCACACACCTGCTAGGATAGAATAGGCTACTGACCACGGGGCGCATAATGGGCCCAGCTAAGTGGCCTTCACCCTTCCCTCAAATGATGATGATGAAGAAATCAAGCAATGTACCACATTGACAGATTTCTGGAACTACACAAAAGTTACATGGAATGTGAAACTACTTGAGTGCGCTACTTTAAAACCAAAATGAACGTGACGGTAAATATATTGAACACTACCACTATAAACTAATAAATTTTGGGAATCATTAGTAATTGAAATGACATCCAAGAGCTAAGTAATATTTATCACCATCGTATCAATTTATATTTGCAAAACTACGAGAACTGAGTGAATGAGAACGAGTTCTGAGAAGTTTTTGTATTATGTATCGTGCCTTATGGGGAAGCATCTACTTCTTCATAATGTCTAAGGTACATTAACCACTCAAGAATAAAGAAAATAAGGGAACTAGACCACGCTTTTCTGAGTATTCTCACATTTCTAACCATGATATTATGTCATTTATGAATGATATAATTCGTTATAATATTCAGTTATGACTTCCAGTCTTTAGAGAATAACTTGTCTGAACATGGATATAGATTTTAGTAGTTATTTTAACATAATTTGTAAATCATCTTCCGAGATTGGCTTGGTTTTATAAATTGTACCTCGAAATTTTATTGAAGATGAAAAATCGATTAACTTCAAATTTCTACTGAATTCAGATAATAGAAGCTGAAGAGATGCATGATCTCAACTGTGCAACTCCACACACTGCACATTGTTTACCTACTGGAGAAATAATGATATCTACCCTTGGAGATCGCGAAGGGAATGGAAAATGTGACTTCATTCTCATTGATGGAAAGACTTTGAAGACGAAAGGTGAATATACCGATGGTGTCTACAGATTTAATTTGCAGCTTATAATATAACCGAAGAATATTCTTCATTATCGTTCTTGATAATACCAACTATTAATAGAGCGATTGTAACACGTCATTTATGTTTCAGGAACTTGGATAAAAGGCAAGCAACCAAAATTTGCCTACGACTTTTGGTATCAACCATATTACGATGTCCTGGTATCATCAGAATGGGGTACACCAAGGGTGTTCAAAAAGGGTTTCAATCCCAGCGATCCGGAACATAATTCATCATATGGTCAATCTTTGAATTTTTTCTCGTGGAGCAAGCGAGAATTGATACAGACCATAGATTTGGGTGAAGAAGGACAAGCTCCCTTAGAACTGCGCTTTTTACATAATCCAAAAGAAAAGCAAGGATATGTTGGATGTGCTGTCAAAGGAAACATTTTCAGGTGATAACGTCATTAATATTGAAACTAATTCACTTGTCCACTATTTGAAATAAACATTTCTATGTAGATACGTTTTTTGGAGCAAAAATGATTCACTTGGTTGTGTAAAATCATAAAAATAACCTCAATGCTAGAAAAATATATTACAAATACACATTTTTTATGATCTAGTTCATTTAGTAGGTACGTCATATCCTCAAAATACAGGTTCAGATTTCAAAATATGGAACAAATTTTCAGTACACTCCGAGTTAACTGTGTAGCTATTTCTATAGAAGTAATAAAATATATTACTCGGACTCTAAACTTGAATTAGGTACCCATAGTTAAGAAATGTATAGCAAAATCTTAAATAGATATTATAAAGATAATTTATCTTCTCAACAAACTGCTTTCCTCAGAGACTGTGTTAATTATTTCATGGCTATTAAGTTATTTAACACTTTTTTCTATTACCATCAATAAAAACTAGGCGTAACTCGGCCTAGACAGTTGTCTTACGGAGCCTGGCGGTCTACCACCCGCCAAACATGTCAGTGTAGACAGTTGCGCGCTTTCCTACTAACCGTCCCAGTGTCAGTTGTCTTACCACCCGTTAATTATTGAGTAATAACAAATGAATAAACATTTATTTGATTTATTTTAAAATTGAAATTATACCAATAAGTATAAAAGAAAAAAATTATGAATTAAATGAATTATTTACTAAGGAAATTTTAAAATTAAAAAGTTTTACATAAAAAACATTTTAAATTTCACCCAAAAAATGCTGAATAACCAAACTTTATTTACTAAAATGATATTTATCTTTCAAAAAGCTTTTTCAATACTAATAAATATAATTAAATAATTTTTTTCTCAAAAATAATAGAAATAAATATATTTCTTTTAAATTCAAATCAAGGTATTCCTCAAATAAAATAATATTTTATTTATATAAATAATGAATTAAAAATTAATAATAATTCCCTACAAGTTGTTTTAAAATTTAATTGATTATTATAAATATAAATAAATTTGTCATATTTAATACCATAAACATTTATTTTAATTTATCAATAAAATTAAAATTATTATTATAAGTAATTAAAATAAAAAATAACAAAAACGTATCTACCTCTAATAAAATTTCTTCTAAAAACCCACAAAGATGAAAAGTTCTTAATAAAATAAAATAGACATATTTTATTTATTTTAAAATTTGAATTACACAAATAAACATAAAAGAAGCCACATTTTTAGCAAACAATGTTGGAGTTTTTGGCACATCTATAGTCTAGACTCTTTCGAACATCAGCGCAACCACCACCCTACTCTTTGTACTTTTCTCTGTCGATCTAGTCGGCAATGCAATTGTATATATAGTTGCATTGAATGAGTTTCACTTAGCGTACTTCTCAGTCTGGTTTTTACAAATTTTAGGGTAGAAAAGCACATGCAGATGCTACTTGTTTAGTGGGTTTTGTCAGTACCTACATATTGGTTAAGCTAGTCTTAATAAACAATACGATTCACCATATAAGTTAAGCAAACTGTACCAACAATTCTTGCAAGTTTTCGGAGTTTTTAAGATACTACAATCAACCACTCCTGTCATCATTTTCAACTTCATAGTGTTGATCATATTCCTCTGTAATTGTCGTTTCAAAACTATTTCAACTGTTCGCGAAACTTATATATGATCTTCAAACAACTTTTCTTTTGTTACTTCTTTACTAAACGTCATCAATTTTGAAGGCAGGTGCCGGTGTGATGCAATTTATAAGCAGGTCCCCGGGAAGTGTCCCGGTGTCACGGGGGCCTGTCCGCCCCTGTTAGTGTTATCTCTTAGTAGTGTTCCTGGAAGTACACGAAGTTCATTCACCTACATTATTTTCAAATATAGATAGCACTATCAAAATAGGCTAATTTGAGAATCTATTTATTCTAATGAGCATTATTCATTAATAAATTATAGAACAGCTCACACTGTAGATACACTGTAATACTTGAATAGGAAATAAAATCAACTTTATCAACTAAAAATACTGTTAAAGTACTGAGGACATTTCAGCTACCAAGTATTGATAAGATTAATTTTTTCTGTTACAAGATTCAGCGTTGAATCGATTTAAAATCGCCCATTCCTATCTGTCAGAAAATAATTACAACATTTAGAATAAATAATCTTCCACACTACGTTCATTCGTTCATTAGATTCTGATATTCTATCATGAAAGAAATATGTAATCTCATAAATTTTATGAATAAAAAATTATTATATGTGATGTAAAATATTATGTTATGATTTTCGAGTTTTACTAAAGTATACGAATACTCCTTACGCACGCTGCCTATAATAAGTAACCAAAATTAAATAAGATGTCTATTGTATTTTAGATTTTATACCAAAGAAGATGGATCTTGGACAACCGATGTAGTTATAGACGTGAAGGCTAAGAAGGTGTCAGGATGGATAGGAGACTATTTAGAAAGTTAGTGATGGTGAAAAGATTTGATGGTTACAAGCCAAACTATGTTTTCCTCAGTAAAGAACTATAGAAGTGTTGACACACTGTACCACTATAAATGAAAAATAATCGCCCTTATCCACTAAAAATACTGTTACAGTACTGAGGACCCTCCGCCTACTAAACTAAATTAGAAAACAAAATGTGGCTGTTTGAATACTATTTCTAATGAGTAGGGAAATTTCTGAATTCATTAAATTGCATTTTCTCTTATACATTTCCATCCCTTCTAAATTATCTGGTTAGAATATTCCTTCTAGTTTGACACAAATAGCATTTCGAACATGACTCACAATCAATTTAAATGCTATGTGGGCCAAACAAGAAGGAATCTTCTAGCACGGTATGAACAAATAGAGGTCACATTATTTCTCAATAAGCTTTAGCACTTTTGAAACACCAGTAATGACAAATATCTAGGTAATTTAGAAAGGATGGCAATGTATAAGCGAAAAAGCGATTCAATGAATTCAGATTTATCTACAGCTGATGGGGACTCACACCACGGATGGTGCAATGGGTATCACCACAGTGATACCCATTGTAACATACTTCGCAATCGTGTGGTGGCCGAAAACAAAAACGAAAGTATCCCAGCATTCCCTGAACAGAGTTCAGAGGCAATGTCGACCACCCTAAAGGCTGCGATAGAAAGGCTGTTGGTGTTGAAGCCACTGCACCTCGCCTTCAGGCAGAAGCCATAAGAGGAGCGTATCGCTTTAATCTTATTGGACAAGGAAAGGCCGAACCATTCTTGGATTTCTTGGATCCCCTGCGCTATTGGGGATGAGATACGACTACGGCTTACCATAGGCACCAAGACCGAAAAAGTACAGGTGCTGGAATAGTCGAGACAAAGGACCAAGGAGAAATAATTTCTTTGAATCTAGGGACACTCGCGACAGAATTCCAAACAAAAATACTAGCAAATAATAGCAATTCAACATGTGCTCGAGTTATGAGGAAGACAAATCACAATCAAGGCGAACAACCTAGCAGTGCTTAAGGCACTGGCGTCATACACAATCACCTCACAAGGTGTACTCGACAGTGTAAAGCAGCTAACGACTCTAGTAAAGAATCCCCAATAGAGTTACACTCGTATGGGAGTGTGAGGAAATCAGACAAGAAGGGACTGAACAACCCAAAATTGCACCATAGCCAACTTGTGGCATTTCTCATGCCACAGCGAAATCTGTAATCCAAAAATGACTCGAGGCAGAGCTCCGTGCCTATTGGAGGGAACTGCCCCATATGTCGCACTCCAAGCGACTAATAGGAGACCTCCAAGCAGCAACAAGTGATAACTAGCAATAAATAAGAAATCTTATTGCATTCCTGACCGGACACGCTCTATGCAACAAACATCTCTGCACGATGGGTCTGATAGATTAGCCCACATGCGGGGGTTGCCGCGTGCGAGGAAATCAGAAGTATCCCCTTCATCAGGCTACTGAATTTCATACAATACACCGGATTGATGACGAGATACGACCCCCATGGACGAGGGATTCGGATCACGCCCAATCAGCGCGCTAGGACGAATCCTACCTTCAGTATGTCCGGGGAGAGCAATTTCACGAAACCCACTGTTAAGAGCGGGACCCTATCCGAATCTCTACTGGCTATGCATGATCAGTTCCCGAGCAGAAAATGCAGCTCACCCATCGAAGATGAAGGATAGTAACAATGTCACCCTCCAACACCCGCTAGCCAGCATACGTCTTTTAACCACTACCCCCCACGAAGCCTACACCAAGGGTCGGACGGAGTTTTTACACTCCGGGACCTCCCATCCCCGTGGTACTTGTCAATGCAAGATCACTGGTCCGATCTCTCACAAAATGAATTCTGCTATAGTAGAGTTGAAGGCCCCAACTCGGTACTGCTAGACCAGCTCAGGTAAGTGGAGTCGCCACACTCCAAAGATCCTACCATAGTCATCCACTTGCCAACAAATGAAGGTCAAGCTTAGGTCTTTCTGGTATAGGACACTAATGGCCACAGTGCAGTGGGACTTCTTCTGAAGAAAGGAAAACCAACCTATAATACACACAAAAAAAAACTACAGCTGAGCTTTTACACCCTAATTACAAATAGTATTTTAAAAGCACATTTTGTTTTCTAATCTAGTTTACTCTGATGATAGCAACTTGGTAGTTGAAATAATATCATTAATACTTTAACAGTATTTTTAATTGATAAGGGTGATTGTTTCTCATTCATAATGTTTTTCCTCAGGTTTAATTAGTGATATTATCATTTCCCTGGATGACAAATATCTGTATTTCTCCAATTGGTTCCATGGCGATGTTAGACAGTACGACATTACAGACAGAGCAAATCCAAAATTAACAGGTATGTCTGAAAAACAACTTTAGCAAATGTTACCATTACACTATGTACAGGGTGTCCCATTTTGGGTACTTTTGCGGGGTATCTCCTTTATTTTTAAAGATAGAGAGTTGCGGTTTTCGCGACACTTTGCTACTTTTTCGTAAAACTCAAGATGCCGTCAACAGAATTTTCATAGCCCTTTTAGTTTTTAAGATACAGGGCATTTCTGAAAATGTTGCATTTTGTGACCCCCCTCGTATCTCCGTTATCCTTCAACTTATCGAAAAGGTAAAATAACATTCTAATAGACTTTTTTCCGTAGAATGCAGTGGTGGTAACTTTTGTTACATATTTACTGTTTTTGAGTTATAAAGTAAACTTATGTTTTTTTTAATGGAACATCCTGTATATTTATAGACTATAAAATTTGTCTTTTTTTTACCTTTTCAAAAATATATGATAGTATAAACTTTTTTTCAGAAACGCAAATAATTGACAATTTTCAGAAATTAAATACATATTTTAATAGTAGGCTATGGATAACAATAATAAACAAGTGCAACTTACATATTACTAACAAATAATTGGATACCTTGTATATAGGTATCTATTAAAAAAAATTCCCATAGATCTTTTTTCTAACAGTAAGTTTGTAACAACAGTTTTGTGGCGTAAAGTGACAATATAACAAAAACACAAAAAAATAACATTATTAAAAAAAATTAAATGTGATGTTCAAATTGACCACCATTTTCTCTAATGCAAAATTGGCACATCTTTGAGATTCTTTGAATAGCGTTCAAAAGAACCATTGTTCTCATTCGCAGATTTCGAAAAGCTAAATGAATTGCCTCTCGAAGTTTTGCAATGCCACCATATCGAGTTTTATATACTTCATTTTGTATATAGCCCCATAAAAAAAATCTAAAATTGAGAGATCTGGTGATCGTGGAGGCCATCTAACAGGTCCGTTGGTACCTATCCATCTTTGAGGAAAGTTATTATTTAGAAAGGCCCTTAAGAGTTATGACTTGGGGCACCATCTTGCTGTAGGTAAACAGCATTATACTGGGCTAATGGAATGTTTTCGAGCAGTTCTGGAATAACTTCCTCAAGAATTTCTAGGTATCTACGTGCTGTAAGACCTCCTTCAAAAATCCTATAAAATATATGTCTACCCAAAATAAAACATGAAACCCCAACTCCAAAGCGTCCTTGTTGTGCCCTTTCAAACATTAAATGCAGATTTTCACTACGCCAGTTCCTGGTATTGTGACGATTGAAAATGCCAGCACTTGAAATAAAGCATTCGTCTGACCAGATAACAAGTCTGCCAAATAAATCGTTAGCATCGATTTGTTGCAAATACCACTGGCAAAACAGTGACCTGCGCTCGGCATCGCCAGGATGCAAATGTTGTAGTATATTAAATTTGTATGAATGATACTTATATTTCTTCAAGATCCTCTGAGCGTTAGTTTTTGGCACACCAATTTCCTTCTCAATTTTTCTACATGAGGACGAAGGTGTTGCTTCTATATATCCTAAAGTATCTATCTCTTTTCTTTCCCTGTTCTCTTTGTTGTATGTTTTAGGGCGCGGGTGAACAAATGATCCGTGCTCAACTAAATTTGCTTTTAAACGGGCAAATATCCCAAAAAACGGTTGCCTTCTTTCTGGATATCTAACAAGCAAAAATTTAAATGATAATACAGATTTTTATAGCCATAATAGCTTACTCACCTTTGGAAGTATAATTCCGAAGCTTCTTCAGAATTTTCATTACTCTGTATAAAACATACCATCATATCATATTTCTCATAATTTTCGTAAACTGCCATTATTCGAAAAAATTGATAAATATCTATTGAATAATGATACCAAAAGAACGAAAATAAACAGCTTAAATGCGATAGAGATTTGACGTTTATTTCTGTTTCTTGTCATAAACAATATCAATGGCCTACTATTAAAATATGTATTTAATTTCTGAAAATTGTCAAATATTTGCGTGTTTCTGAAAAAAAGTTTATACTATCATATATTTTTGAAAAGGTAAAAAAAAGACAAATTTTATAGTCTATAAATATACAGGGTGTTCCATTTAAAAAAACATAAGTTTGCTTTATAACTCAAAAACAGTAAATATGTAACAAAAGTTATCTACACCACTGCATTTTACGGAAAAAAAACTATTAGAATGTTATTTTACTTTTCCGATAAGTTGAAGGATAACGGAGATACGAGGGGGGTCACAAAATGTAACGTTTTCAGAAATGCCCTGTATCTTAAAAACTAAAAGGGCTATGAAAATTCTGTTGACGGCATCTTGAGTTTTACGAAAAAGTAGCAGTGTCGCGAAAACCGCAACTCTCTATCTTTAAAAATAATGGAGATAACCCGCAAAAGTACCTAAAATGGGACACCCTGTACGGCAAATAATAAATTAATTTTTCCTAGGTCAGGTTTTCCTTGGAGGCAAAATATTGAAGGATTCGAAACTACAAGTAATTGAGGATCTGGAATTGAAAGAACGCCCAGACCCCCTTTTCATCAAAGGGAGAAGAATAAACGGAGGTCCTCAAATGTTGCAACTGTCTTTAGATGGTAAACGTTTGTACGTTAGTTCGAGTTTATTCTCGCCATGGGATCGTCAATTCTATCCAGAGACTTTAACAAGTGGATCTACAATAGTCAAATTGGATATTGACACGTTGAATGGAGGAATGGAAGTCGACAAAAACTTTCTGGTAGATTGCGGTTTGGGACCAGACGGTCCTCTATTGGCCCATGAAATGAGGTTTGTAATATTACTCAATCATGAATCTAGTCCCTTCCTTGATTCAAGAGGAATGTGATTCTCTAAAGTGTTCTGGCTCAGGCTGTCGGAATTCCTTACTTACATACTTTATTGTTCTATCGAAGTAGTGGAGCTCTTTGCCTTATGAGGTTTTTTTCTAACTCAATTCTTTTAGAAATATTCCAATGCCTACCCTATCTCCACTATATCATAATAAGGATTCCAAATTATGCAACCATATTCTAGAATTGACCTAACCAGAGAATTATAAAGATATGCTATGCCAGTGACATTAGTAAAATATTGGCTTTGTCGCCTTATAAAACCACATAGTCTAAATACTCGTTTCAGAATATATTCTATATGAATGTTGAACCTTACATTTTTATCGAAAACTGTGCCCAAATCGTAACTTAACACGGTGTAAGTTTATATTATTAATGAAATAATTGTAATTTATAACTGCACGTTTTCTAGCAAATGTGATAACTTTACATTTGGATTCATTTAGAGACACATTCTTAGATAGAACCGACTATAATGCTTAACTTGTTTCTCTTGTGAAACAATGCAATGCGACTGGCTCGCTCCAACTCACAAGACTCTCCCATACACCGCTATTATACTAAACTCAATCTGTATATCTACGAAATGATTCTTCCATAAGAATTAAACCGGTTCTAATGTGAGGAGGTTAGGCACTTTTGTTTATACCTCTTATTATTTTGTAATTTGGTACTGAGTGAAATTTTTCGGAATAGATTACAGTATCTTGTGATATTAATCATTATTCTATATTTATAGGTATCCAGGAGGAGATTGCACATCCGACATTTGGTTAGCCCCGCCCTCATAAAATATTATGTAACCATCTGTACTGAATTGTAATGTACAAACTGCTGTATGCACACATTAGCATTTACATTGTTAATAGCTTCATGGGACTACGCTTTTATTTTGTGTAATGGAAAATCAAACTCAATAAAATATAATGTTAATCCAGCAGTTTTTCCTCTTATATTAATGGGTTAAAAGCCTTATAATTAAGAAACAATAAGCCTTATCTACTAAAAACACAGTTAAAATTATTTCAGCTTCCAAGTAGCCATCATCAGAGAAAACTAAATTAGAAATCAAAATCTGCCTGTTCAAATACTATTCGTAATAAATGGGGTATATGAGGGATTACCCTCAGATGAAGATAAATTTGAATTTATCAAATAGCTTTTTCGCTTAGACATTTCCATCCCTTCTATAAAATACCTATATAACCAAGACTTTCTTAAAAGCTTATCACTCTTGAAAGACAGTAATGACAAATATCTTGGTAATTCAGAAGGGATGAAAATGTATAAGCGAAAATGCAATTTAAAGGATTCAGATTTATTTCTAGGTGAGGGTAATCCAATATTCACCGTATCAATTCCAAATAGGAGTTAAACAGGCACATTTTGATTTGAAATGTAGTTTACTCTGATGATAGCAGAAAGGTCCTCAGAATACTTTCAACGTGGTTTGGTGGACAAGGGTGTTTGTTTCTTATATATAGTGTTATAGTGTATGCACAGTATGAACTCTTTTATGGTTTATTGAAATATAACAGGATAGTAATCAGTGGCGGCTCCTCGAACGAGGCTAAGGAGGCTCAGCCTCCTCACCAATTTATTTTAATGATCATTCTCCATTTTATTTCCTGTTTCTCTGATAATTTTTAAAATTTTACAATTAATTCCCCGTTCTCAGTAATTATTTTTAATATGGCAACAGTGCCCTGAGGCTAGACTCTCTATATATCTCAAACGCTGAGCATGTGTTGTTCAACGCAGTTGCCGTTCTTCCGACCAGTCCGATCGCCAACTGGGTAAATCAGCGAAAATGGCAACACCCTCTGGAGGCTAGCCTGCGGCAGCCGCTCGCAATATATGAAATACGACACGTGCGTTCTGCCGACTGCTGAGTAGGTCAGTCAGTGCTTGTTTATGTGTTGTCACGCCAGCGAAGTAGGGTTAGATTGTTGTCTGCTGTAAATTTAAAATGAGTGTTAGTGAGTTAGTTGCTGCCTTTTAGAAAATCTATTTAGTGGATCAACATATGATAAAGTGTTTCCTTTAAATAAACGGCCTTTACCGGATTTGAAAGGATTAGTAATGTCAGGTAACTATCAAAATCGATCATTTAATACTAATAGTAGTATTGACAAGACGAAGTTTTAAAAAAATTCATTGATTTCCCTGTAATGCTCCAACTCGATGGAATTTTACATCACGTGCAGTATTTACCATCCATAAAAATAAAGACAGATTGATTGAAACATTTGATTTTGTATTAAACAGTGATGACTTTTCAACAGATCAGGTTTCATCAAATGCTGCTGTTGGTTCAAAATCTTATTTAGAAAATGAAGAATTTTTGTTTTTTCTTGATAATTTTAAATTAATATTTGAACAAACTAATCTTATTTTTCAAATTTTACAACATAAATTCACTGATACAATCTATTCAAGAGATCGTTTGAAACATCTAATTGGAAAAATTTCAAGTTTCCGAAATACAGAATTTCATTTTAATATTTAACGAAATAATTAATAAAACTGAAATATTTCAGTGATAGTAAAACAAAGTAGTTTTACTTATTATTTCGTTAAAATGATAAACTATCACAAAGTAACGGCTTCCACAATTGAATTTTAATATTTTATTTGAAAATTTTTCAACTGATGAGGCTCTTCCCGCGAAAAGGAGGAAAACGTATAATTTGGTAGACAATAAACTACATTATAAACAACTTTTTTATGAAATTTTAGATAC
This sequence comes from Endomychus coccineus, assembly GCA_958510875.1. Taxonomy (NCBI): domain Eukaryota; kingdom Metazoa; phylum Arthropoda; class Insecta; order Coleoptera; family Endomychidae; genus Endomychus; species Endomychus coccineus. The sequence goes on from OY294067.1 coordinate 290,487,262, forward strand.
TATTAAAGGTCAAATTGAGATTCGATTTTCCGATTTACATGAATTGAAGTTATTTGACTTGACGAATAGAAGATTTTTCGAATCTTTTTCAAAAGAGTTCCCCAATACACTTTAAGATAACTTAGTTCTAAAATATAAATTTTTTGATAAAATAGCACGGCACAATGAATTATGCGTTATATACTCGGATAAAGATATTTTAGGCCAGTACGACAGTCACGCCGATATGATAAAATATATGATAGACAATGATTTGCAACAAGTTTTACCTCAGTGTTATAAACTACTTTGTTTGACAGTCACCATTCCTGTCACGTCGACATCGGTGGAGAGATCATTTTCTACTCTCAAACGAATTAAAACTTACATGCCAAATACAATGGGCCAAAATCGTTTATACAATGTTAGTTTAATAGCTATTGAAAAAGATTTAGTAAAACACTTAAAACAAAATGATACATTTTTTGATAATATTATTGATCATTTTTCGCAAACTAAAGACCGTAGTATTCCGTTAATATATAAAAAAAGTTAATAAAATTAATAAAAAAAAACAAGATATGACAAATTCCAAAAAAAAGAAAAAATATTAAAAATCCAAAAAAAATAAAAGACAAAAAACGAACAAAAAATTTTTTGCCAAGAGAAACTCTATACCTCCACGTTGGTTCTTGCTGGGTAACAATTAATTTTGTCACTGAAGTAGTTGGTACGGTCGCTGTGCAAAGGTTAAAAGGCTGTGAATAGAGTATATTTGTACAAAAACGTTTTATGTCCAGCATCCTCTCTCAAAAATTCACGAGCCGCCACTGATAGTAATTCCTTCCTCAACTAATTATACAATTAGAGTTAGATATTCAAAACCATGAATAAAGTTACAGTCTCGGATATAATAAATGAGTTTTATCCCCAAGAAATGTATGGCAGCACTGTCATTTATTTGTGGCATTCATTAATATAATCAATGTCTGTGGGTACACGCTGTTCCACTTGACGTATACCCCTAAAACTCTGGTGTCTGTGCTTTCTATCCCAGGCTTCTGTGTAATGAACTCGCGGCTGGGGTAAAGATATCCAGTTGGCCAAACTTGAACGAGCCCGATTATTCATGAACATGGTAACATGGGAGATATGGAGAAAAGATCCCAGGCGGAGGACACCCTCCGCTTCCTTTTTATAAGGCGTTGGCTTCTGTCGAGCAATACTGTACAGCTACACAATGGGGGAGATCCCACAGATGGGCTAAAGTCTGAAGACGGGTCAATTTATTTACTGGATAGACAAATTTACTCCCTTTGACTCCCTTCAGAGTCTAGTTCAAAGACTGGAAAGATATGAAATGTTAAAATGACCTCCAATTCAAATTACTGAATAAAACAAAGATACTGAAATTCCAGAAAATTACGAGCGACCGACAATCAGAAAATGCTCTCACCATCAAAGCTTGTGGTATGTTTTTTTTATATACTTTGACTAGGGAAACCTATAACGTTCGAAGAACATCGTGTGAGCCTACAATGGAATGTAGGGAGAGGAGATAGGCATTCGTATTTTTCTTGAAGGTTCGGAGGTTATAGGCATAGGGAAAGACCTCACTAGGTAATAATTATCACAACTTCGCTGTTCGATGAATAAATGAAGTCTGTTAGGAAGAAGTTCGGCAGGACTCGAGCTTGACAGTGAAGGGGTGCTTGATTTGAGCTTGTCTAGTCTGCCTATCTGGAATCTCTCATGTTGGGCCAAGGACGATATTTCCGATGAACACCGACCATGGAAATATCTATAGAAAAAGGAGAGTTCTCCCACCCTTCTACTATGCTCTAGTGAGGACAATGAACTCGCAAGTGTGACATCATCAATCAAACGAATAGTTATTTTCTGAATAGAATCCAAGAGCTTCAGCGTATGTTTGGGAGCCAAACTCCAAATATTTGAACAGTGTTCCAGGACAGGTCGAATCTGTAGAATCCCGGGAAGACTTCATAGGAATATTTGTATCTAACATCATCATATTAGGGATTGTGGGATCCGCCTTCCTGGAAAAGATGCAAGTTGTGTTTTGGTTGTCTTAAACTCTACTAGATTATCAGATCCCCATTTCGAAATCTTTGCCAGAACCATCATCTGCAAAGCTGTAGACGGGACAGCAGATCGTTGATATGGAGCAGAAACAAAGTTGGTGCCAAGACAGATCCCTTTGGAACACCAGCGTTAATAGCCATTGTGCCGAAGGATACATGTTCACTACATAATAACTATAATGGTTTGGCTCACTCATCTAGGCTCCCATGTGCGACTTATGATGTACCTTTTGATGGATATGACAAACAAGCCTACTTATACGTATAACGTGCTCTGTAGTTGACCCAAGCTCTAGGGTGATAACTTTTGCTCAAGGTCAACAGACAATAGCTGAAGTATGATAATATCAATGTCCTCAGACTAATAATTTAATCTGAGACAACAGCTTCTCCAAATTTCACATTAAAAATTGAATGTTGAGTGACATCTCATGATAGAATACAGCAACTAATAGCAAAGATTCAAACCGCGGGAGCAGTTTGCGAGGAAAGTCCCTACAGCTAGCGTCGTCTATCGGGCAGTCGCGCACCAGATTCAAATGTGCCGGAGCGGAATATTAGCTAACAATTCCAACAGTCAGTCGAGGAAAGATGAGGAACTCGTAGTGTCGGTTGAGAACGCGGCGGGTTAGATTTAAATGAACTGACCTTTCTAGTGACCTTTTAATTTTCGTAAACAAATAACAAGTGTCATTAGTGAAGTGATGTTCCGTTTCAATAGCCAGGAATAATATTTTTCCAGAGGTTAGTAGGTTTTTTATTCAATAATAAGTTGTTATCCCTGGATAATCGATTTATTCAGATATACGTCCACTGCAAATATAGATTCACATCTAATAGTATATAGTAAATATAAATTTACAAAACTACCAAAATACATTTAATTTTTTTTAATTTACCAGTTCAATTATCCCAAAGTTAAATTTGGAGTAGGTACCGCATAAAAAACAATAAACGGGTTCAACTGTATTAGATAAATAACCATCTATTGCGATTTGAGAGCCGTTTAAATGATGTTGAAGCTATTAAAACCTGTAAATATTAGAATCTTACTCTGACATCTCTAATGTTTACATGACCCAGAAGATTAAGAGAATGTGTGTCAGGCTGTATATAAACATGTTGCGCTTCTACCGCCTAAATTAATAACAGTAAAGAAATGATGTCTATTCACTGGAAACAAGATTTATTTACGAATATTCTTAATATTTTATATCATCATTTTTTCTATGTCAACATTCTCTTGTAGACAAATGTTGTTAAATATGTTTAAATATCTGATGAGTACTTTGTAATATTTATTTGAAGAAGCTGGGGTGTTAGCGATACTAAAGTTACATTTATTTATTAAATTAGTGAAATTCAAGCATTTAACAATTATTTTATTTAAGCTTATAAAATATTGGTCACGATGAAATACTCGCGTGTATTATTATTGAGTAATTTGTCAGAAATGTTGGCAATAATCCGATAATTTTTCTATTTATTAGTAAGTAGTTCTTGGTATTTGTCAGAATACCTTTCCCTCTCGGAGCAGTTCTGGGAAAAATAATCAACATACAAGGGGGTTATTGAACGTTTCCACTAAAATTACACGTCTAATCTATTTTCAACATTATAATCTTAACAGCTGTCAACGTCAATATTTATCAATCTTCATAAATTCTCGAGATTTGAACTAGGCGGTTAAAGAGAAACTTCAACTGTATAATAAAACAAAATTCTCGATGAAATATTAACTGCTATGTACAATGTATAATGGTTCTGGAAGAATATCATCAGTAGGATTACTAAGTTGAAAATATCTCAGTTAACACAACTCAAAAGGTCCTCATTAGAAACAAATTTCCAAAATTTGCATTATGACGTGACCATAATATCTTCGATTTCAATCATTTCCCAAACTTATCCACTAAAACGACTATTACATTACTAAGGACCTTTCAGCTAACAAGTAAGTTGCTTGGTTGCTGAAAGGTTCTTAGTACTTTAAGAGTATTTTTTTTTTGCTAATGTAGCCATTATCAGAGTAAACTCTTATGATGGCTACTTCGTAGCTGGAAAGGTCCTTACTACTTTAATAGTATTTTTAGTGGCTAAGGTAACCATCATCAGTTATTGATGAGGGTGGCCAGGTTGATTCTATCTACATCGATTTTGCTAAGGCATTTATAATAGATCACAGTATTTTATTGAATAAAATGTCTAGCTTTGGATTTACAAATCATTTGATTGAATTTTGGAATTCTTACGTAAGTGATAGATATCAATATGTAGAGTATAGAGGTTTTCCACCTCTGGTGTACCTCAAGGGTCAGTACTTGGACTACTATTCAATTTATTTGTCAACGACATTTCTTCTTTGTTTGTCTGTTATTTTCTTCTTTACGCAGACGACTTAAAACGTTACTCGGCAGTAAAGCATTCTTTATGTTGTATCTCACTGCAGCATGACTTGGATGCAGTGCAGTCAGTACTTGGTGTGTATCTAGAGCTTAGTATTAGTAAGTGCACTGTAATGACTTTTACCAAGAAAATTACCCCTATTATTTACAATTACAAGCTTGTTGACACAGCCCTTACTCGTTCCTATAGTTTCAGAGACTTGGGAGTTTTGTTTGAAGTGAAATCGTCATTTGCGTCTCACACTGAAGAATCAATTGTTTCTAGCGCCTACAGAATGCTGGGCTTTATCATCCGTAATTGCCGCCTATTTGACAATAGTGATTCAATAATAATATCATACAATTCATTTGTTCGTTCTAAGCTCGAATATGCGTCAGTTGTGTGGAACCCCCAATACAAAAATTTTTAAATCCGTAACCGAATCAAATGATTTGCAAAAAGTAACTTTGCCACGCACACTATTTATCTATTCTTCAAGCGGCAACACATTTAGTTATTATTTGAAATGAATCTGCTTTTGTGAACACTAGTTAAATCAGTATAAATTGTATTCGATTGATTCGAGGTCAATAGATTATAGCCGCTACATTGTTCAAACTGTATCGGTAAATTCGGGGAATAAACTAAACCGTATCGTCAACGACTCGGGGAACAAGTTTGGAAATATAGTTTGTAACGTTTAAATATGATTCATGCATTCCCTAATGATGCCAGGAATATTTGGACCAAGGTTGATGCATTCTCAGAAACATATTTTCAGAATTAAATGAAATCTTCATTTGTTACTACATATTATGCTTGAGATTAAGATGCATTTGATTGCGACCGTTAATATTTGACAGGCAATTAAATTTCATCGAGAGTTTCATTCACTAAATTTGTTTTGAAATCGATAATATTGAACCTTAAATCGTCATCACAATATCACGTTTGACTGGACATTTGAAATATTTTTGGTATGTATTGTATTTTAGAACATTGATATATCTAATCGTATCAAAGTTTCATTCAAGATAGAAATATCAATTTAATTAATTACTTGTCTATACAATTGTATATAAATATCATGAGAAAAAACTTTAGGACTAATTTTCTCAAGTGACTTATATATTAACATAAATATAACACACAAGTATCATACAAAATTTTATCCACAACTGATTTTATTCAATGTTAAAAATATGAATTTAAATAAACTTATGACATATATTTACGAAACCTCGTTTGATAGAATAGTCATCTACATAGGTATTACATAAATTCACAACCTGTAGAAACAGTTAAGACGCTATGGCATTCCCCAAGTTTCAAGACTTGAATGCATATTCCAAATGAGCGGCCTGGAAAGACTGCAAATTACACTCTATGTATATGCGAAAGTTTATTTGAATTGACAGTTATGGGGTTACGTGTGATCTGTCGAAGACAATCTAGCTGTGATGATGATCCATCTATCTGAGAAGGTGTCTGTAATGTAAACTTTGTGTGATTATATGAGCTGGCCAAAACATCAAAATTTATTGATTGCTTTCACCCCCTTTGAAGTTGAATTTCTAAAAATCCGCATGGTTTCCGAGATTTCGTTATCAGTGGCGGGTCAGTAGTATCGTTTCGCATTATTTGATGACAAAATTTCAATTATCAATAATTCAAATCCACTAAATACCCAGCTGAATAACTTATGGTACAGTCTGGAACATATTGTCTCACTTTCCATTTCTCGATCATCAGTAAAAGTAATATAATAAGATTCTTGACCCAGTACGAATTATATAAAAAATTCTCGGGAATTAGGTCACATTAACACTCTGTTATAAATGTTCGTCTTTACGTACGTTTCGGTCTCACGACCATCATCAGAAGACTTATTTTGTTAAAAAGGGGTTAACTAAAACTAATTAGCACAAGCGTCCATATCGCACAATCTTCAATCAAAAAGCTCACGCCGTCGAAACGAACAGAACCACGAATAATCAAAAACTATACAATTTTCGATTATTCGTGGTTCTGTTCGTTTCGACGGCGTGAGCTTTTTGATTGAAGATTGTGCGATATGGACGCTTGTGCTAATTAGTTTTAGTTAACCCCTTTTTAACAAAATAAGTCTTCTGATGATGGTCGTGAGACCGAAACGTACGTAAAGACGAACATTTATAACAGAGTGTTAATGTGACCTAATTCCCGAGAATTTTTTATATTAATCAGTAAAAGTGGTCACTTAAAAAATTCACATGGTTAATTTTTTGTTTTCATCAGAAATCATCTATAAAGTAGTCATGTTCGAGCTACTCACTTGCACCATCCAAATAATAAGGTGAAAAGTCCTTGAAAAATAAAATAAAGGGCGCAACAGTCTAAAATTCCATGTGACATTTGTGATGTACCATCTTTAAGTAGAACGCTCTTGCGTGGATTAAACATTACGCAAACCAAAGCATCGGTTGTTAAACTTTATGGGGACTCTTCACCATCGATTGGAACGATTCTCAAGTGGTTTACTGATTTGCGTTGTGGTAATATGACCACAGAGGGCGGGAGGGCGCCGAACGTTCTGGTCCCCCATTTGAGGTTATAACCCCCAAAAATCGTCGATAAAATCCATATTGGACAATTGGCGTGTTAAAGTGCAAGAGATTGTTGAGGCTATGGGCATCTCAACCGAACGGTTACGGAACTTTTTGAATATGAGAAAACCATCTGCCAGATGGGTGCCGCATTTGCTCTCTGTTGACAACAATCGCGACCTGTGACAACTTGAAAGCAGTGTTTGGCAATGTTCAAGCGCGATGAGAAGGACTTACTGCTCCGTTTCGTAACCGCGGACGAAACATCGATCCATCACAACACACCAGAGGCCAAAGAACAGTCGAAACAGTGGACTTGTTCTGGCGAATCAAAGCTGCTATTTTATCTATTTCCAAACTTGAAAAAATGGCTCGTCGGAAACAGATTTGGCTCCAACGATGAGGTCGTCGCTGAAACAAACGCTCATTTTGAAGAATTGCCGAAATTGTATTATTTGGATGTGATCGAAAAATTAGAAAAATATTGGACGAAGTGTATAGGGCCACAAGGAGATTATTTCGGCAAATAAAATAAGTTTTGACCTCGTATTTTAGTTGCCTGTCATGAATAAAATATTAACGTAAACATAACCAATTTAAAAATAATCCTATAAAAGACTAAAGGTTCTATTGTTATCTTCATGTTATAATATACAAACAAGCTTCGTAAGTAGTCTAGGTTTTATGTGTAATATTTCATTACCGTATATAGGGAAGATATATGATGGCTATAAACAAGGGCATTGAAGATGTCAAGAATTTTTATCAAACTATTTATATTAGATAATTCCTTACTCAGCCTTCAGCGTTTCACACTAAGAAGATAATCTGTAGATATATTAGTTCATTATACATTGCCCTATGAGTAGTTAACCCGATGATAGTAGCCCAGGTAGTTGTTATTACAATATAATTTACAGTATTATGAGTTCGTTAACCTCTTGTTGCTTTCTTATTCGAAAATATCAATTTCTAGAGTAGAGTAGAGTAGAGTAGATTTATTCATGTTAAAAAATACAACATAAGCATTATACATTCGTCAAAATTAAAATTCTAAAACATACATATCATCATGATAGATGAACATTAAAAATACATTTTAAAATTGAAAGTAAATAAAATCTAAATATTTATTATAATGACAATTGAGAATGATGCTAATCCTAAATATACAAATTTAAGCAGTAGTGCATGGTAGTAAAATTAATAAAAATTATGAGCATTATATTCTGTTACAGAGTAAAAACAATGTTTGAGTAAAAAGTTTTTAATAAAAAAAGTTTTTTTTTGGAAGAGTCCGGATATTTGTGGGTAGTTTATTAAAAAATTTAAAAGCTGTATAGTTAATACCATTTCGAGATGTGCTTAATCTGAAAAAATTTGTTCTTATATTGTCTTTGTGGCGAGTGTTATGTGTGTGGATTTCCTCCTGCCTAAACAATCCATCAATGTTCTCGTGAGCAAAAAGAAGACAATGACTGATGTAGAGGCACGGGAATGTTAGAATTTGCAATTTCCTAAACGAGTCTCTACAACTGTCCCTATGCTTCAACCCAGCGTTGCATTCATATTCATCTTTTTAGTACCCTCACTTTACATTTGGTATAAGAGAAGAAGAGTTGTAAAACACATCTGTTGTCAATTCAAATAAACTTTTGATGTCGTGACATAGAGTCTAATTTGATGTCTTTCCAAGACTTTAGCTGCTTCTAATCATTTGAAGTATATCAGTTCACTGTTCTTACTGGTGTTCATTTTGAATGGTTAAAATCCGCACGTTAATATTTTGTAGCAAATTTGTCTATTATTCAAACCATGTAAAACTCCTGTTCCACTAGTTCATGCACTAACCAACACGTTATTAAAGGATGCAATACACAAGTAAAAGTGCAATTGTTAGATTAGTGAATATCAGTAAGTTAATTAAACCATGTTTCATTGCAATCATACTTGGTCAAATATCTAGATTTTCAATAGAAATAGTGCGATGCTGATAATTTGAAACGTAATTGGCAAACTTCGAAATTTTGTTTAAGTCGCAGCCAACTTCATCAAATATAAAGGTCTACTTGATACTCTTCTAATATATAGCAACTTTTGCTCAAACATGATTATGCTACTTTAAGAGTTTATTGTGCTGGATATATTTATGCTACGCATTTGAAACAACCAACTGGAAAGAATAAAAATTAAATTTCTATTAAATTACTCTACTGAAAGTGAAAATCGATACTATTGTCAAATGAAAAAACTTGATATTACACGAATTATGTGCAACAAATAACAATGCAACATATTGTAATGCAATCGAACCATGAGAATGAAAATTACAATTGAAATACTGTGAGAAATTACGATGAAAATTTCACTTGAAAACCTCGAACTGGAATTAATAATGATATGGTCTAGAATAGTTTGCATATTCCAGTGGCGACTAACCTCAAGGTCTCAACATCCATCACGGGATTCCTCCAAATTAATTATTTTAATCCAATTTCTTGTATTTAGTTGTACGTTTATTATGTTGGATATTAGTTCTAATTATTTGTTATCGAATATGAATAATTCATTGATCCTCCTATCAATTTGATTATTGGCCATATGCTTCATTAACCTTTTCTTTCAATATTCTTTCACAAACTACCGATCCAATGTTTTCTACAGTTTTAATTGGATTTTAAAACACAAGTCGGTTGCAGACGCATTTCATTAATCATACTCATCTACTCGGTCATCTATTCTTGCCTAAATTACATGGAATCACTAATTAACCCTACACTGCTCAATGTATCACTTATGATACACACTGATTTATCTTCGATTAAATAGCATACCAAAACTACCAACCTCTTGCAACGCTTTGTTCTATATTTGATACATACTCGTAGCCTTATTTATATGAGTTATTCAGATATTTGGTGACATCTAAGATGATACAGACCAACTTAACATTAATTCTACCATCTTGGCTCGTGCTATTGTCAAGTGTGATTTAGTTTCCCAAGCTTACAAGGTATTTTTCACTAAAAATTATCAAAGAAATTATTGTGCCTTTTAGTATCTGTTTATCAACGATATAAAAATCGTGGTAGCCATTTCACGCTTATATTTTTTCGAGGTAAGCTAGTATTTATGATCAGATATGATAACTTATGCATTTCGGGTATTTATTTTTTTTAGAATGTTTAAGTCTGACTATGAGAGACATATATCACTTTCTGAGAACGAACTTCAAGAAGTTGTTGATAATTTTTGATGGAGTGACAGTGAAAACAAATTAGACTATGAGAATGAGTCTAGTGATGAATTTGATGTAGAAAATATGCCAGTAGTATTCGCAGATGAGGCAGATAAAAACGAACCAATTGAAGGTGGATTACTAGAGGAAGAGCTTACTGTAGAAGAGGAAGTAATAATGGTAGGGAAAACGGAAGTAACTAGATCCGAATGCTTTGAAAAACTTAGCTTGGAAAAAGAAGAAAAACCTAAACATCAATGACGAATCTCTAATGTTCAGAGATAACTCTGAATTGCCTTCATGTATAAAAGAACTGAAAACGCCATACCAATTCATCAGATATTTATTCGATGACGTTCTACTTAAAAAGATAAAAGAAGAATCTTGATTGTACAGCACCCAAAACAGCCCAACAAAGCCAGTGAACGTAACTATTGAAGATATAAAAAAAATTTGGAAGTAGTTCTAATATGTCAGTAGTTCATTTACCAAACATGCGGTCATATTGTTCGCAGAAGACCACCATCATGTCAAGATTTCTCCGAAGTAGATAACAATCAAATGTGGATTTGATGACAAAGAACATTTTAAAATCATCGGTATATAAAAGACTGAGTACACTTAGACCTATTGATATATCATTGACAAAGATGTAAAAAAATAAGTGGTCCCAAAATTTGTCCTTGGGGGACACCTGATGAAGCGAGGTATTCAATCGATCTCTGCACATTTACCACAACAAATTGCCGCTTATCACTAAGATATGAGGCGATGAAAGATAAGAGCTCCACAGAGAAGACAATTCCATCAAGTTTACCTAGCAGAGGTCTGTGTGTAATGAAAAAAATTAAGTAGGGTAGAGTTAACATAAAAGTTTTTGATAAAGATAGAAATAAACTATCGATAGGTCAAAAACAAGTTTTAGTTTATTCATAGTCATTATATAGAATCAATAAAACATGCATCTACAAATGGTTCAAGAAAATAAATCAGAAAAAAAATATTCCCAATTTGGTGAAATTCTAATCTGGCAACATGGTCAAACTAAAAGGTTGAGAGTCACATGTTTATTCCATTTCAATGATCTGTACATCTGTGACGTTTACACCATACATGCAACAAATACAATGACAATGGACTATAATTTTATATCGTCGACACTGTAAATTGCTCGATCCGTTTACAGTAGAGAACGCGACATATTCGATACCCACATATAAAGAAATCAGGTCTTGTTAACAAATCAAATCGTTTTTAGCATCTATACAAATAAGGAAAGCATCACATTGTGTACAACAAACAAATACCGCTTTGTGATGAAATTGTTATTATGAATACGTAAAGCTTTGTTTTCATTCATAATGATTGAAATACGTGATGCAGTGTTATGTACTTACTTATTGAATGAAATAAGAATATTGATGGCTAACGATTCATGAGACTAAAGGTGCGTTCACACGACTTATTTATCTTTTCAGACATATTAGGTAGTACAACAGCATCAATACAAGTCAAACATTTGAGCGCAATGAACATACTCTGAATGTAGCATATTCAATCAATCAATCAAGACGGGGGCGGACAAGTTTTGAGCACTTAGACAGCTTGATTGGGTCCATTGTGCGCCCCTTGATACAAGAATCAGTCCAGCAAGCCTAACGCAGTGCCGACGGTTCAGATTTTGCATGGACTGATATCTCTTATGACTGCAAGCAGCATATTTGTGCTGACGAGGTGTTGTAGCCTAAGAGAAGTCAGTGCTGGACATTCTATTAGGATGTAAGAAGCAGTTTCATCTGCCTCTTCACATCTACCAAAAATGGGTCTCCAACAATGCCCATTGTGTATAGATGTTTATTCTGCTGACAGTGTCCTTTGGCGAGTTCTGTCACCAGTTTTAGGCCTCTCCTGCTCAAAGCGAGTAGAGTTTTAGAGAGTTTAGGCTAGGACTCCCTTGTGTGGAGCTCCGCTTGCCTCATGCCGTATGCTTTGTTAACACCAAAAATGGTATACTCGACAATAAATTACTTTAAAGAGGAAAAATCACTGTTGTTCGAGTTGCTGCAGCTTTACGACTGAGTATCTTGACCAGAAGTGAAGCACTTTCATATCCAAGAATAAAACGGCAAATGGGTTAAAGTGTTTGGAAATGTAATGATTTTGGAACAAGTGTAGAAGTTTTTATCGTTTTTTTATTTGTACTTGCACACGAACTAGTACTTTCTCATTGCATCTATATACAGCCGCAACAATAGCTCTAGATAATCGCTAAAGAGGAAACTCGCGCCAATTTAGATTTTGGCTTTGAACCCGCCGGCCGTTTTGACAGTTCAGAAAAACTATAAAGTCCTCCGGTATTTCATTTTGTTAATTTTATAATAGATAAAAACTAACTCATCCCAAAATCCAAGTTAACGACAAAGGCGAAACCCCATGTATCATGAAAATCGGTTTTTAACCCGGAGCTTGTATGCAATCGAAGCCTCAAAGTTTCATTGATGGCAGACTTTTTCGACAATTGAATTGTAGCGATTCGGCAGCGAGGCGTTTTCCTTCAATCTGAGAGTTGCGATCGTCAGCTGTTACATAAACTAGCCGAACCGCTATATCTTAGGATTTACGTTTAGTCGCGTTGTTCATTGAAATGCATTCAACTTCACTTAACGCTACCGAACATTGATGATCGTCAAATGTTTTAATAACTAGCTTGGAGATATAAAATGGGAATACAAGGCAATCTATCGAATTTATTGTAAATAATTATATACATCGCTCATACAGGTGTTTACGAACATAGTTCTAAATATATGTTTATCTAAAGCGAGTTCGATGGATTTTATAATAATTTTATAATTATATTATATTATCGTGTTGTTAGTTATTATTGTAACCTGGTTTGAATGAATAAATAATAGAATATAATTAGGCATGATTTTAGTGCACTTTTTGGTTTTTTGGTATTGGTTGAGATGGTAGCGGGCTTAATATAAAGTCGAGGAAAATTAACACAAAATTAGGGCAAAGGTCCGAAAACCTGTGCAGTAAAAGGATCGAGATGCAGTTTTTTGCATCCGATTCCTTGATGGATTTACTCCATTTGTCCACTTTTTAAATCTTATACAAATGAGAAACTGCATTTCTGCATCAAAAAAAGAAATTTTTTCATGTGCAAATTATGAAGCAAATGAAAAAAATTCATTATTTGGTAATGCATTGTGGAAATCGACCCAAATTTGTTACTTGGGGTGTTTTTGGGGTCGCTGAACACGAATATGATGTCAGAAAAACCATATAATGTACCTGGGGACCAGGAAGTCTTGGTTGTGAGCTCGAAATTTGCTTGGAAATTGAACCAAAATGTTTAGTCGGTGGTTTTCGAGGTCACTGAATACGATTCTGATATTGAAAAAATGCATCTATCCACCTGGAGGCCAGGATGGTCTGGTTGTCTAGGTCATCTCTTGGACATTTACTCGAGTTTTTTTGTAATTGCAACGAATTTGGTTACTCAGGGGTTTTTGGGGTCGCTGATCACGAATATGACGTGATCCATATAATGTACTTGGGGACCAGGAAGTTCTGGTTGTGAGGGTCATCTACGAAGTTTTTTCGAAAGAATCGATAGACAGGTAATTGAGTTTTCATTGCGCATTGAATCTTATCATTTAGGAGTATGTAAGTTCATGAATACGGTGATGAAATTATTCGTAATTTGTTTTGGAAATTCAAATTAAACGTCAAGTCAAATATATTTTATATTTGAAATATTCTGATATTTAAAGATTTTATTTTTAAGCAAGTAATCAAAAATGTATACCTATGTATAATTCAAAAAAATGTTATTGTATAATACAGTTTGATATTCTGTAAGATAATTTGTAAGATATAAATACAGACACATACATATGACAATAAGATGAACAAATGACTGCAGAAAGTTCATTAAATTCAATGACTAAAATAATTGTTAAGTAAAAAATATATTTATTTTAAAAAATCTATTGAATGAATTGTTTTTTTCCAAAAATCCATTCCCTTAAAATGTTGTTCTATTTAATCATAGAAATTTTTGTTTATGATAACTCGCTTACTTCTCCATCAATTCTTATATTTTATCATATCGATAATATATAATGTTAACTATATTCTTATGAGTTTATTTTGTTTTATTTGTTATTAATAATTATATTTTGATTCTACCGGCTAGCTTTTTATCTTTTTAATTTGATTATATTTGAACTTTGAATTAATGTTTATGAAGTTTTGAAGTTTATCTGAAGTTTATCTATAGAATAATTTTATATGGAATTAAACACAATGCTCTTTGATTTCACAATATTTAATTTCTATGACTCTTATTATCTCGGGTAATTCAATTTTATGTTTACAAAATCTATGACATAACCTTAAAATCACTTTTAGAACTAATATTTGTTTATACTGTTATAATCAACAATCTTCCGTTTACTTTACAGATAATACGGATAATATGATGTAGAAATTATAAACAAACTTACGTTTAGATAATATCCAAAAGTGTGTTTAACAATGTTGGCAATTTTCAATTTACTTCTTTTATAATTTCGTTGATTCACTTTTTACACAATACTATGCTATTTCACGATAATCACAGGTAACTAATTTTGGTTACTTCTTCTTGAGAATCAGGAACTGTTGATAATACTTTGTTTTATTCTTTTAGATAAGACATAAAACTTTTCGATGCTTTATTGAAATTATATTGAAGAATGGCAATCGTTGGATACTTCTTATAAATTGGAGGTTATTACAACCTTTTACTTGATTTAGATACTTGGAACACTCGTTGACTTTTAATAAATTTTATTAACTTCGGTTATTTGGAACTTATCGAAGTTTGGATTACTTGCGTTCACTGATGTTTATTTTTATAAACTTAGGTTAGAAAATTTTGGTGAGTTGCCAGAGAAGAACTGTCTCTACTTGTATATTAATGCAAACTGAACTTGGCTTTACTTTCAGACCCTTTTATAGACCTCCAAAACCGACGCCAAGCATTTTCAAAATTAACCAATGAGGTGTTTACTTTTCATATCAAGAATGCCAAGTTAATTGTTGTTAAACTGACACAAGTACTCATTGTTACCAGACTGACACTAGAAATTCGTCTCGACCAATCAGAATTTAGTATTCTATAATTTTTGAATTATTGGATATTTTCAACTTATTTTAATTGATAGTGATTCCTTCTTTTTAAATTAATATTGCCTACATTTTTCCCCACACTTTGGTATAATATAACCTATGATTGGGTTATTATTAATATGATTATTCCCATATTTATGGTTTTCTTGACAGTTACTTATTCTTAAATCTAATACATACTATGTTATATCAATAACATTCTTTTAACATTACATAACTCAAATTTACTAATCCTAACTTATATCTATAACATTATTCAATGTTTTGTACTATCTCATGATAGTTTTGTAATCACTTTAATTATGATTTCTGCCTTCGTTACACAGTACGTTTCTTCACTTTCACTGAAGTTCTTGTTTATCACTTCTTATTCTATTACATTGTTGTTTATTATGTTTTACATTGTTAATTTTAATATCCTAACTATTATTTAGCTTTTACTATTGTTTTTAATTCCATATAAATATCTTTTATTTGATCTTTTCTGATTTTCAAAGTTCGGTAAGTTATTATTTTTAAATTTTTTATTGTTTATGAAATGAAATCATAACAATAAATTCATTAACTTCATTGTACAACTAATTTCATTTATTTCTTTTAAAACTTTTAACATCATAATTTCATTTAAAACGCACCTGTCCAAGAGATGACGTAGACAACCAGGACACCTTGGCCTCCAAGTATATTGTGGAATTTTTGAATATCAGAATCGTGTTCAGCGACCCCCCGAGTAAACATGTTGGTTCAATTTCCCAGCAAATTTCGAGAAAACCACGTGGATGACCCTCACAACAAAGACTTCCTGGTCCCTAGGTACATTATATGGTATTTCTGACATCAGATTCGTTCAGCGACCCCAAAAACCCCCGAGTAACAAATTTGGGTAGATTTCCACGATGTATTACCGAATAATACATTTTTTTAATTTGCTTCAAAAATTGCACATGAAAAAATGCATTGTTTCGATGCAGAAATGCAGTTTCTCATTTGTATAAGATTTAAAAACCAGACAAATGGAGTAAATGCATCAAGGAATCGGATGCAAAAAAACGGCATTTCGATTCATCTTACTGCACAAATTTTGGACCCAGAATATTATATTTCCTCGACTAATTTAGCCAAAGATCCTTGTACACTATCCCTTGTTACGTTTTTCAACACAGGACGTTAAAAAAGAAAGTGGGTTGACAACTCCACTTTGTTTCCCTCGCATCTCATACAGAAGGGAGTATCGCGTTTCCCCACTGTATGTTTAAATTTCATCTGATTTCCCTCACCCGCTTAGGCCAGTTTGTCCACTCTCTCATTCCCTTTTCAGCCTGAGTTACACGGAATCCAGGAATAGACGGGATTGCTCTGCACTCCATCTGTTTCGGGAGCCGCTGCAGCTAAACCTGTAGATCGCCATCATTGCGAGATTCCTTATCGTCATTGAGCAAGGTCCTCAATGTACGAGTCGGTGTACTCTCCCTCGTGGATGTAATGTCTCTGAGGAAGAGTCACTGTATTTTGTTCAGAAATTTCTGGCCATGACCACTAATACGCTCCTATCTGCGCCGAGAGAGCACAGAAATAGCCGATCTTAGAGAAGTGTTTGCTACATTGCTGCCCTAGACATGAGAGTGCGCCAAGCGAGAGGTAATAGGTAATAGTGTAGCGGACATATTGAAACATAATTTTAGCAAACATAGTTGTTGTAAGAATATTTACTGCTCGACAGATATTAAGATATTATCGAGTCGATTCGCATTCTTCTGCTAGGTGATCTCTAATGTCCCGAACTATTCGTGACTGTGTGCACATAAGACAGTATACAGTAAACACTTTTTTTAATATAATGGCCGAAGAAATGTATTACTTGTGTAATACAGGACACTTGACCTACTAGGCGACATATGCATAAAGCGTTTTCCGCAATTCTTAAGCATTGTTGAGAATATTCCTTATGAGAATGTGTGAGTCTACCTATCTTGTTCACATCAGATGACATCTCGATTGAGACGCATCGTACTCATAAAGGCAACACTCGGAAACGGATCCATGGAAATATGAAAGAAGATTTATACTTCATAACGGTTGGAACACCTGCAGTTTAAAGCTTAGATCAGGTAAAAATTACCTTATGCAATCGACCACCAACCTTTTTCATGGGAATGAAACTTTAATTGGAATACAAATCTTTTCAAAGTTCGTTGCATACATTTATCATTTAATGTATCGAGAAGAAAACGACAACCTCTCAGGTGATCATACGCAGATTATACTTAAGAAGAACGTTGGGCAATGTATTTGTACACTTCGGGCGTTTTAATCTGCACGACTAGAAAGTGATGTTGTTTTATCAAAGCCGCATGAAATGATTAATCCAAACCTGATTGTGATTGTCTGGACGTATTAAAGTGTCGTGAAATTATATGCGGACTAATTGCCATTCGCAGGTCTTAAAGATGCCTTGATAGTTTTTATTCTTAGCTAACCGCCTTTATTTATTTCATGAAAGAAACTAAGCAAGTGTGCAAGTGTGATCAATTAAATGAAAAGTAGGGCATTTGTTGAGTATACATTAATGTTACACGTGTATCTAATGAATGTATGAATTATTAGATCAATCGTTTGCAGATTTCATATTGATAATATTTCTTGATTGATAAAATAAACTTGAAGGTCCTTGATACAAATGATTTCGATTTGAACTTTCCACATTTCTTGAGACTCTCATCAACATTTACAAAACCTCTTCGCATCATCCTCAACAAATATATCTTAGAAAAATTTCGTGACTAACGAAATCTCAGAAATCATTTGTAAATTTATAAATAATTTATAATAATAAAGATTCTTGACCCAGTATGAATTATATATAAAATTTTTATATTTAAATAATTTATCATAAACAAGAAACTTAAAATATTGTATTTCCCCAAGGTATTATGGAAGTTGGTAGAAGAATTCTCAATATTGTGTCATGGCTCACCAGCTCTATACCAGATTCTGCTGTCCAAGTGATCGTCATAGTGGAGGAATTTGTATACTTGCTTGTGCAAATGTGAGGAATAATAACCTCTTTTTAACAGGCGACTTGAAAAAAAACGCTGAAACACATAAATTGATTTTAAATATTACACATTTCCTGGGAATAAAACAAAATATTTTCCTTCAACCCTTTAGCTGCGAGCCACCCGAACTGTTTTTTTCCTTAAATGGAAATATATGTCATGTGTGGGTTCGTTGAAAAGCTTGTGGAAAATAGAATCTAACGATACTATTATTTATTTATTTATTATGTTTTTATTATGAAAAACATTAATTCTTTTAAAAGTATGTAATACAATTAGTAATCTTTTAACATTAATGTTGTGTACAAGCAATTTATCGAGGGAAATGCGCAAAGTGACCTCCAAATTCTACTTGGCATGGTCCCAGTCGATAGTAAAATACCCCTACGGAGTTCCGGATGGCTTTGAACCCATTCTAATTTTGTTTTTCAAATCTTCAATATTCACCGGCCTATTTTGGTAAATCCTATACTCCAAATAGCCCTTAAGAAAGTAATCTAATGGCGTCAACTCAGGGGATCTTCGTGGACATTCAATTGTACCACACCGTCCAATCCAACGACTTGCAAATATGTCGTCCAGATATTCTCTAACATTAAAACCCTCGAGAGAGAACTGTATGATCCGGATTGACTTCGGGAGTAGATTCAGCAAGCAACGTCCGTTACGCGGGTCTCGAGATAAGTAACCCCTCAGGGCGAAACTAGCAGTTGTCAATGCATAAGATCCGGTGAACTGTGCACCATATATTTCACCACTAAACCATGATACCGTGCCTTCTTATCCCAGAACTCTGGCCGAAATGGATTCACGGGCTTGGTAGACATATGCGGTAGGCTATTTGAACGAAGCCGCACGGTGACTCGTCAAGCGTTCCTAGTGAAACGAGGAGGTGGAGTTGACTATAGCCCAAAAGGGGCAATAATATAAATCTAGCACGCAAACGTCCGTAGTGGGTCTGCCTAAAGTAGTTCCGCCGGGGGCGAACAAAAATGCTTCCTCTGCGTAGGTAAAATGCTGCACCACATGGCTCCTGAAGTCCGGTGTCTGTGTCTCTTGGTAATGAATTCGCGGCCAAGGCAATGATATGTGGTAGGCCAATGAGATGAGGCCGAAGACTACTCGTCAAACAAAAGCTGTTAATTGACACGAACACGAGTAGACAGGGGGAGAGGGGCCCAGATGGCTCAAAAGATCGTCTCCTCTCCAACTCCAATAAAGGCGTTGGTCTCTGCCGGGCAGTTGGCGTGCTGTTGAAGTAGGAGAGGGCCCTACATGACATGTCTAGAGTCTGCGAACGTGAAGGCAGGGGACTGAAAACCCACCACAGATATTATCTGACATTTACAAGGAATATTTTTCCAATTTGCGATAATGTTTGATAGTGGTAGTTCAATTTCATGCACTCCTCCGGAGTTAAAGATGTAGTCGATTCTGCTATTGGGAGTATAACGACAAGTGGGCGGGGGAGTAAAACCCCCACAGTTACTATCGTGACATTAACACCAAAATGTGGGGGGAATGGGGGAATGTGTTGAAACCAAACTGTTTCATTGGGTAAATCTGTATGTACTTCATTTGGGAAAATAACAGCTAGTGCAGACACCGAATCGAATCGTAAAAAGGTAACTTTCAGATATAAGATTTTCTTAAAAGAAAAATGGCCCTGAAATTCGGTTGTAGATGACACCTACCCATACATTTACTTTTTCTGGGTACTGCGTATGAGCGTCACATTTCCAAAGTGGATTTTCTCACCTCCAGAAACGATGATTGTACCTGTTAACCAAGCCATTTAAATAAAAAAGTAACATCATCCGAAAAGATTATGTTCCCTGCAAACTGGTCACACCGTCTCATCATTTCCTCACAACATTGCAAACGCTGGTCACAATCATCTTTAAAAACCTTCCAATCGTACGTCTAGACGCAGCATGATTTTGGACCAATGGAACCGTAGTTAATGCAATGTCCAATTTTTCATCATCGTTTAAAACGCAAACTCGGGCATTCATATAAGATAAATACCACTCACTAACTAATTGACTCATCACGAAATATCCGAAACTATAAATCCGACAGAGACTTGAAACTTGTCAGTTAGATGTTGGATTCATTATACTACGTAGGACCCGCTAAGAAAGTGTAATATGCACAAAAATATTCTGAAAACAATGTAAAATCTAATTTGTGTTCCGCATTATTAACATAAAGATAAAATAAGTAAGTAATACGGTAAGTGAGTTAACGGTAAAACGTTTTGCTTGATATGCGAGGGTTCACCGTTCTACTATGCAATTGTTGTAATCTTCATCAAGAAAATGCAACCAAGTACCCAGAATTAAGCAAACTAACAATTAATATAGCAAGGCTCAACGAAATTAAACAAAAGTTTAATGCACTTCAATAAAGTAAAATTAGTCCAGACGGGTTCAAAATTATAGCTTAGCATTAGAAACGGTATTCACCACAAGCTTTATTATAAAATAGTTTTTCAAAATATAGAGAAACTATATAAGAACATGTACAAAAAAATATCATTATTGAATTGTATTTAATATGAGATGTTTTTAAAATACGTGAAAACTTTTACTGGTAGATGCACATACTCCGATTAAAGTGGGCGTCTTGGCAGCTAGATATCGAGACGAGATTACTTTCTTATTCTCGTTATACTCTGGAGGTAAATATAATGAATCAATGCATACATGGATATTAACATAAAAAGTACCTGTTCAAACTCCACAAAGTAGAGCGCATAACCGACAATCCTTTTACATATTTCAATAGAAAACCGATAAACACTGGACAAGTGTAATATACTATGCTTCCAGCACAATTTGATAATGATAATAATTCCATTTTTGATGCAAATTATCGACATGCTTTGATTTCTAATGAAATTAATTTTATTAACTATAACCTGACTTTCTAGTGAGTTTATTTTTCATATTAATCATATCATATCTCTTGAAAATAGTTGGCTTCTGGATGGATTCTGCATATCAATAACACGACTTGATGTCGACGTTTCGCCAACCATTACAGGTGGCATCTTCAGGCTTGAGGCTTGAACTAAAACTGATTCTTCTGGCTTCTGTAGCGTTATTTATTGTGGAAAAAACCTTCTCACTACACAGTTCACCGCCTTTATTCCGGTGGTTAACTCCGTTCTGGCACCTGATCCTGCCGTTGTGTGATCATGTGCCTAGTGGAATTTTCGAGGATGGGCTTCCAAATGTTGGAAAGGTAATATCCTGAGTCACGGCTTAGATTATTTCTATGTTTTAGGATTTATATCGCTGATAGAAGTTTGCAGCTCGGGCTAGGATTATAGTATTTTCGAAAAGGATTTTATGATTAGTAGTGTCAAACTTGTGTCCGGCAAGTGCAGATCTATTGGTGTCAAGAAGCCTTGTACAGCGTTCATTTTTTTCACACGAGTAGCTACTGTACGACCGGTTTCACCATTGTAGACTTCACCGCAAGAACAGAGAATGCTATAATTACCTTCTAAATGAAGACGAGGAAGGGGATCTATGATAGGTTTGTAAAACTGACAAACATATTTTTGGAAGTATAGAGAAACGAGTAAAAATATTATGCTTCTTAAGGATTTTAGAAATTCGATCTGTTTCTGTTATATTTTCAATATATGGAAGATAGGCAGGGAATAAAAGAAGTGGGGGGCTTGCAGCTCAGGTTGATTTGAAATTTTAAGAGAAGTGTATTTCATTATGACTTTTTGAATGTTATAATGAGAGAAATTATTTGATGATAAGACAGGTGGAAGGTGTTTTAATTATGTTTCTTAGGATTGGGGACCAGGGAATTTATGACAGACTGCTTCTGGGCAGGGTGGCGATAGATACCTCAATTGCCTTTCCCACCACTATCCTCCTCTTCGTTTAGAAAGTTTTTATAACATTCCGTGTTTTTGCGGTAAAGTCTACATTGGTGAAACAGGTCGAACGGTAGCTATCGTTGTGAAATAACATGAGCGCTATACAAGGCTTCGAGACACCAGTAGATCTGCACTTGCGTCAAAGCGATAGAAATCCTGAAACATTCAAATAATCTAAACCGTGACTCAGGATATCACCTTCCCAGCATTAGGAAACTCATCCTCCAAAATTCCATTGGGTACCAGAACCGAGTTAACTACTGGAACAAAGGCAGTTAACTGTGTAGCGTGAAGGTTTTTCCCACAATAAATACCGCTATAGAAACCAGAAGAATCAGTTTCAGTTCAAGTTCAAGCCTTAAGCCTGCCCTGAAGATGCCACCTGTAATGGTTGGCAAAACGTCGGCATCAAGTCGTGCTATTGTGACGTGCAATTCATCCAAAAGCCATGAATTTTAAAGATTAGCTATCCGCGGAAGTCTACTATTCAAGATGTCATATCTCTTATATATCTTATCATTATTCGAATATTGGAGGACTCTCTAAATTTAATGAAACTTCTAATTCGTTGAAAATTTCATTCTTTTCAAAATCATAAATTATCTATCGTAGTAGTAGTATTCTTGAACCATGTGCAATTGTTTGAAACATACGAAGGTCAAGCATTCATAGTTTACGTTTACATAATAAACATAAGCTTCAGACATATTCAAATTATCTTACACAATGTATTGATTATTTTCTTGTTATTTCATTTTGTAACGTGCAATAAACATCACAATGTAGATGTAACAAACATATTCTATATAGGGAACATTGTTTATTATTTGTGCATTGTTTTGGGTGTACCTTCCGCCTTTTGAATATTCTACAGTTTCAGTTCTGGTTTGGAATTAATTACACACTAGTTTAGCCAACGTTCTGATACAATAAGTTGTAAGCATACATAACACATCTGTAAACAATGTTAAACCGTACGTAAACTTGGTAATTAATTTCATCAGCTATATCAATTTTGATAACAGAGGCCATGTGTTCAAGCAAAATTCATTAAGAAGGTTGAAATAAACATTGATGTTTCAAAGGTTGTACTTACAAATTCCCTTTATAAAGTCGTATCATAAAAAGCGTGTTTTATTCAAAAACCATTCTGTATCTTAAAAACAAATCTATAATAAACAAAAAAGAAATATCACTGACTCCCTTACTCACTCACTTACCATGAAATCTGTAATGATAACTATGAGGCAGACCCACTTGAAATTTGATGGGTAGGTTCCTTAAACAACGTAGTCATTTGGATTCTTCAAAATTGAACCCCAACGGAAGTGAAAGAAAATCTATATATTTTCGACAACTCATTTATTCAGTTTAAATGACAAAGATTTCCATATATGGATCATCATTAGCATAGTTCAGCCTGTCCATGACAGATGACACATAACCCGTTTAAAAAACATACAGCTGATATAATCACACAATGTCGGCGACAGACCATCTCATAACATAGACATCCCTGTCAATTCAAATTAACTTCCACAAGACATAAACTATAATTTAACGTCTTTCCACGCTATTATGTATTCATTTGAAATATGCATTCAAGTCTTTTAACTGGGGAATGATGTTACGGCGGCGGAACTGACACCTTGATTGTTTCTACGAACGTTAACTATTTTTGCAGGCGTGGCCAGCAGATAACAGCTAGTAATAGTCCGGCGGCCTGCCCCAATTTTCTGCTTGGGGAGTTACTCGCAAGGTATGATTTAGTTACGAAAGACAAAGTTCAATTCCCCAAGACTCAAAATTGGGATGTTACACGTCAAACAAAAGGGATAATGAGCCCTGGATTGTCGTATTGGGTCAAATTCCCTTACCTACAATCTCAATTATTTTCCGGAAAACACGAAAATGGACATTTTTTAGGACAATTATATGAACTTCCTGTTCAAACGGGGTTGTTTATTGCATCCCATTTATGGCCTATCCCAAAATATGATAGAGATCAGTGAAAGTAAAAGAATATAAATTTTGTGCAATAAAAGTATATAATGAGGTGTTATAAATGTTTGATTTCGTAGGTGCCTGCAGAATTTCTAGGTTAACGCAACAAAAAACGTTTATAATATAACATTGTTCAGTAACCACCTCTTAATGTTATACATTATCTTTGACTTATTCCAATCAGATTTCTTTCAAAGGTGGGACATCGTATTTTTTATATATAAAATAAAAATGCTTCGCACATTACGTTCAATCTCGGTCGAGTTGAAAGTATCAAACGACAATAATCTGTTGAATGACGTTAATTATATTAATCAGGCTTGTATTAATCAACATTTCGTTCTCGAAATTAATTGCATCGTGAATCAGGCGAAGTAAAATTTAATTTAAGGTTATTTCAAAATATGATTATTTCTCAATGATAGATTCTGATAAATCAACCATGAATCACGATTTAGAATGTGTATACTTGGATTAAAGTAATTTGCAAAAAGCGTTAATGATGCGAATTGTATTGTTAATACTCACATAGAATGACATTGGGGAACAAAATGGTCTATAATCATTCAAATTAAAAGTGGGACAGTACGTGCAGACTTTTTTTCTATTTTTATTTGGATCCGAAACAATAAATGTTGGTTTGAATAAAACACACATTTAACATTGAATCACAATTTGATTACAATGGTTCCACTACTCGGGGGCCTCTTGATAATGAGTTGTTTGTGATTATAAAATCTAACTCGCCAAGAACTGAATTTAAAATCGCGTGCTATTTCCATCTGTCAAATGTTTAGTCGGACATATTTGGTAGCCGTTAAACGATAATAGAATAGATTCAAGCAGCTGTTTAAATCTATGGTTGATAGTAAACATGAAATAAAATGTCATTGACAATAACATAAGCAAAGTTTCTGGGCTCTCTACGGTCGGCTGGCTTTCGTTATTACGTCAACTAGATTTTGTAAGTATTATGGGCGATGATGGCCTAGGCTTCTTTTGTTTCCCAATGGATCCTTTCGTCGGGGTTCTTCTATGGATCTATTCGATCTTCGTTCACTCATTCACTTTATTCTGCAATCACAACTAATAATTTACAATTACATGACAAGGCATGTGAACTTTTATTTTTCTTACTTCTTATCCTTCACACTGTTCGATTCCGATATACACTGATTCGTTTCCCCTCTTCCTTCATTTTTCTCCTGCTTCTTGCAGGCCATCTTCTTCCTCCCGCACTATATCGGCGCTATTTGAATCTTATTGTTCGGAATAATTTGGTCATGGTATCCGAGTAACCAGATATATTAAGTTGGCACTGCAAAAACAGCACACAAAGTAACTAGAATTGTAAAAAATTTTTGAGGTTTAAACAAATTTATAGTTTTATTTTTTCTTAATCACACTTTTGTGCTACCTTGAGAGTTAAATCAACCCTCTCTAAAACTTACATTTTCAAAGTTCAATCATGTTGCTTGCATCAAGTTTTATTTATACCAGTTTTCCCATGGTATCACTTTTTATGGTTACTTTTCGAGTGTGTTAATGTGGTACAGGCAGTAAGGGAGGAAAATCGACAAGTCTTGTCCGAATTTTTTAATAAATAAAACATAAATGTGAAAAAAACACAAAATTATTTATAAATCTTATTTTTTTGTTTAAATATTAAAATTTATTTTGTAATACCCTGTAAAAACATCATGTCACGAACACATATACACGTTCACACGTCTACGTCCACTCACACATTCACACACAAAAATTAAAAGCCTTCAGGAGCATTTTAAAATATTTAAAAAACTATAATTTCGCGAGCGGAATCTATTTTACCGACGGCCACGCTCGCTTATTGCCGCTAAATGAAATTCCGGGCTAGTTTTTTATGATGGAATCGTAAACGAATCGCCGTACGGTGTTCCAAACTTAAATAGCCGATATATTTCTCTGTAATTTGGTCCAAGGATTTTGTCGATAGGCCAAAAATTGGGCCCACTGGAGGCCCAAACGCATTTATTAGAATAGTTCCACTTCTATTCAAGCCAAATTGATCTGCTTGGGCTTAAAATACTCGTTATAAAAGCCTCCAATAGAACCTAAAATTTGGATTATGTAAAAAATTTCTAACCTTAACAAATTTTGATTTTTCGATGGTCCAAAATTTTCAAAATAGCGTCAAAGTTATGTCTTCTGACCAAAATGCTTGAATTTTGAATCGATAGCATAAGTATTCCGTCTGAAATTCGCAAAATACGGATTTTTCGTAATGGCCGATGTTGACGCCAAAACATGAGGTAGTTCGAAACACCAAAAACTGAAAAAAAGAGTAATAAAAATATATCTTTTCACCAAAACGGAATACGAAAAAAACAAAAACTCTCTGACATACTCAATTTTTCAATGTGCCAAAAAAAAACACTAAATTGACCCTATCTTTGACCAGAGCCAAAAATCGCGTATTAATTTTGCCAACAACTTTTGTCCTGAACATTTTTCCATACACCCATCGTTTTGTCCCAAAACGCAAAAAAAATTGAAAAATGGCCATTTTTGGGTCCAAAAAATGGACATAGTTTTTCGAACTCAGAGTTAATTCGAATTTAAACTCCACCATCATGATCAACGCGTCAAAATACATAAGACCAGAATTAGAAGTCGCCGAAATTTGGACAAAAGAATTCCTTAAATGCCTGGACTATTGAGAAATGTTACAAACCACAAAAAATTAATATACCTACCTTCTATTTGTTCAAAACTATTGTTTGTAGTTTCTAACAAATAGAGCTTTTTCTCAGTCGCATGTAATTCACTTATGAATCCATTTCAATTATTATAAAATGCAACATTAAACGGAAGAACTTATAAATAAGTGAATATTTACTGAATAAAATATTCACCATCAATTGTACTAATAAGAATGTTTACGAACATTTAACTGAGAATATAAGAAGAAATATAAAACTCTCAAACATAATACCGTATTACTAATTGACGATCGATACCGCAAAGTGTTTTGCGATGGTAACAGAATTATTGTTCCGTGATAGGAATTCGAATTATATTTTTGCTGAAAATCGTATTCAATAGGTGGCCTCATTCCGTTCTCCTGCACTCTTCAGCATCTGTTACAAATCATTCAATTTTATTTTGAATACGTGTTCTTAAATCGGAACGAGTTGTTTCAAACACGAGTTTTCAGAAGGCGTACTGAATAAATCAGATATAAAAGAGAATAACGTGTTCTTCAAGTAATAATAACCAATTTATAGAATAATTTTCACTTTTGAGAGGTTTCGAAGAAAAACGTGGAATTTTATTATATCGAAATATTGAATGGAACTTGCCGTTAATTTGTGATATTACATTTTAAAAGATAAAAACAAAAATTTTTACTTTCTTAAAGATCATAAATGGATAAAGTGATATTTAACAAAGTAGAATTTCTTGTTTTTATCTGTCGAAATATTGATTTGGATGCCGACAATTGGACCACAAAAGAAACTCAGTAAACCACTTGTGAATCGTTCCAATCGATGGTGAAGAGTTGCCATAATGTTTAACAAGCCATGCTTTGGTTTAATAATGTTTTTTCCATGCAAGAAATGATGTTTAATCAAGACGCAAAATTCTCTTTTTTCCATGTTTTCTAAAATCTTCAAGGTTGCTTGCTTTCGATGGGTGTCAAAACAGAACTGAATGACACATCAGTTTGAAAATTTTAATGCGTTCTAGTTAAAGATGGTACATCATAAATGTCACAGGGGATTTCCGATTTTGGTGCCATCTATTTTATTTTTCAGGAACTTTTCACCTTTCCCTCTTATGTTCCGCTACTATGGAAGACACACACACAGTGCCAAATAATTCATAAGAGGAAACCCCATTGGATTTGGTTACAAAAACTGGTTCATTTGCAGCTCAACAGGAAATATTACCAATTTGATACATGCATAGGAGCCAAAAATTATTAAATAACTCACTCGAATATGCCATGTTTCAAGGTTGCCCTAAATTTATTGACATAGTAGAAAATTCTTCAGATCGTGTTGTATTTACTTAAACAACTACTTTACTAGCTGTTCCTTGATGAGGACTATGTTAATCTTGGGATGGGAGGTATTGACTTCCATGATGAGGAAATAAATAATTACAGCTTTATGATACTTGGTTTAAAATGGATAAGGTCATTGTTATGAAAGAGTAAATCCAAAATCATCACACTCTAAAACCTTAGGAAGTGTTCTAGCAAGCCTCATACATCCAGAAGAAAGTAATATCAGGAAGAAATTGCAAAATCAACTTTTATGGACAGGGTT
The DNA here is from genome assembly GCA_958510875.1 of Endomychus coccineus. NCBI lineage: Eukaryota > Metazoa > Arthropoda > Insecta > Coleoptera > Endomychidae > Endomychus > Endomychus coccineus. The sequence goes on from OY294067.1 coordinate 290,516,012, forward strand.
GTGGTAGGAAATGCCATTGAGGTAGCTATGGGTGTAAGTGGGTTTTAGATAAACAAAATATTCCACAGTATCCGTCAGTCTGTTGACTAACTCATACATCTAGGAACGGGACTAAACCTTTCGATACAACTTCTATGGTGAAAAAGGATATTGGGATGTAATAAATTTAAATGATTGAGGAAGGGAACAAGAATTTTGCGACCATGTTGCCTAATAACAATAGTGTCGTTAACATATCTAAACCAACATTTCGGCTTGAGAATAGTTGGGTCAACAGCATTTTGCTCAAAAGTTTCCATAAAGATATAAGCTATGACCGGTGAAAGGGGGGAACCCATGGCAGTTCCCGAGGACTGCTCGTAAAACTTGGATTCTTACATTTTGAAATATTTCCGAACAGATTTCCTGCTAGAAGAAGCTAAGGTTTTTATTTATGAAAATTCCGTATCCTCACTAAAAAAAACTATTAACTTTAAACTCATGATTTATCGAACTTCTTCAAAGTTAATGATGAATTTTATAAGCAAAAACCAGGTCCACCCGATGAGTTTATTTCTCTGAATGGCATTTTGATGAGACTGTTTACGCTAGCTTGATAAATTCATTTATTATCAGATATCGACTTTTGGGTAGAAAAAGAAAACTACAATACAGATTTAACAATTTCACGAAACGACAATACACGTAATTTATGGATTAAATAAACCCACACACACCGACGTAACAATCTACAACGCTTCTTTACACCCACAATCATATAAATTGGCAGCTTATCAGTTAGTGATTCATAGACTGATTAGATCGATTCAAAGGAAATAACAATTTAGAAAACAACGAAATAAAAACAAATCCAGTTAAGTGCATCCACCATGGTGAACTCTTTTGGTGTAATCTCATGATATTGGATAAGCTCGATGTTGATTGCTTTGTCCATTATTTTAGATATCTCAGAAAGTAATTCAATGGGTTTACAGTTAGTAGAAAGGGTATTTTCCTTTTTGGAATTGGTGGATTCTCAGTGGTCTTGCAGTTGAATTTAAACAGACCAAGTTTGTATGAAAGGGTAAACAGCTTGCAAAGAACTGATGTTCATTCTGGGACACATTACTTGAATTCAGTAAACGAAGGTATCGTAGAACCGTTATAGAAATGATTTGAAAGTAACGAGAAATAGCATTAAAGTAATATAATCGATATGCCTCAGACTTTGAATCAAATAACTACAAATTAAAAGCCAAAAATGTAGTGGTGAGTTGAAATTGACTACGAGTGTAGGTAAAAACAATCACTCAATTAACGAATGATAACATCATGGTGCATCGTTATGCAACAACATATAACATTCGTTAGTTAGATAATGAAATAATTAAATTTGAAAAACTAGCTCGCATGCGAACAATTAGAATTCCTCGCACGAGCTCTCAACCGTCTCCCATGCATCTATTTCTGTGCAATAAATACCATTCTTACTACAAACGTTATTCTACTAATTAAGTTTCAAAACTATTGACGTTTTGATCACTTCCTGGAATTTGTATTTGAAAGTTCCTTGAGCCAATAAACTCAATTTAATATAATAATGGTGTTCAGAAGAATAAGAAAAATAGGAATGTTCCTAATTTTTTCATTGTGTACGATCTCGATGACTTGATCTATCCAATAGCTCCACGTAATCGTCTATCTATGACAGTGGGAATAAGTTTATAAGTTCCCCTTAAATCGACCCAAAATGTCAATTATCCTTAACGAGAGGAATCCAGCGACCCCACTCCCATTTGTTGGAGATACCCATATTAAAGGTTATAATGTCTTTAGTTTTATATTTTTGGCATCTTTGACCTAACTCAACCTGTGTTTAGTGATTGCTGAAGGGAATACCCTTCATGGATTCTCGGCACTTGATTCAATCCTATCGGGTAGTACAAGACCACGTGCATCAAGTCTTAAATAACGATATAAGCCATTATGATTATCAACTTGACAAATCAGATATGGATTAAAGACTAGAAAAATAATATAAGTAAATGATTTATTATTTATTTATTAGTCGATATTTATATAATTATTGAAAAATATCATCTATCAGAGAAATATACACATCTACTACAAGGTTCAGATATAATTAGACATCAATTTATCAAGTTGACTGTCGATAATAATCCTTCAATATATTCAATTAATAAAAGATAGAGGAATGAAAATAATTCGACCCACCGCTGATAAAGTCAATAAAATTATTTGAAACCAACGACATTATCTGTAATTTATGGTATAGTTTTACTATCAATACCATGATATATTAGAATTGCCAATATTATATATCTCTTAGTATTCAAGTATACATGGAACTATTAACTCAACTTCTATTTCAATTTTTCCCACAAATGTTGCTTACAGTTAATGAACTGACAATTTGCTTATATGTCAAGTATTTCCCAGGCAATATTACCCAAGTGAATTGGATTCAACGGCATAATTTTAATTGTAGCGAAATTCGAACTAAAAATGTAAGCCTCGTTACTCGTTCTTTTACTTTGTCACACTGAAATTAGATGCACTCTGATCTGATCTGAATAGTATTCCTTTGAAAAAAAAAACAGTTAACAGAACTAATCAATCGTCACGTTATAGAGTGATAACGTTTCTGTGGCTTAAAAAGACAGAATGATAGGATTCAGTTGTCATATCAGACATGCAATTGTCGATGGAAATAATTGTAACTGGGGCAGTTCTTGTACCGGTTGCGGATAATTTCAATTAACATCTGAGTAGAAGTCACCGTATGCGGGATGCATTCAGCAGCAACCTTGACATTAACACCATATATCCACTCACGTATTCAAAAGGAATGTATACCGGAAGAAGGTTTTTGTACGTTCCTAGAAGATCAACGATTAACTTGGAATCGTGTTGTAATTGACTAGCAATTAATAAAAAGTTAGGATTGCAATGCAGGACGTACTATGTGTAGTGAAATCTCATCAAGATAAACATAAAACTATTGCAAACAGGAATAGCCTGATTACATAAAAGAGATCGACAGAAAGAAGTGATAATAACACATTTTGGGCCAATAGAATGAAAATCCTAGCTTATTTTACAGAAACAATTTGAATGTCGCACGTGAATCCAATCAAAAACTTTCCAAAATATTCTATAACGCGGAAACAACAACGAACAACCTGTATAAGTTAAAATCTGACGAATGTAATGCCTAGTATGTCGGACAAACAGGTAGATCATTCGAAGTAAGATATTAAAGAGAACATATGCTAATTATTTTTATCTACTCGTACCTTTCGGTCTCACGACACGACCATCATCAGAAAACGTGTCCAATGTCCAAAATGAGATTCCTTAAAACTAATTGTATCAAGCACAAAACATTTCTTAAATAAGAAATGTTTAAAAAGGTATGATATAAATGTTGCACATAAACCTACAGTTTGTGTTGGTAAATATTTTCCAAATCTAAAACCTTTAATACCTAAAGATAAACAAACCCACACAGTATATAAATTAAATTGTTTAGATAGCAATGGGATTTATACAGGTCTAAAGAATATTTTCGAAAAAGAATGCATGTTCATTAGTACTAGAAACAAAAACTTAAAAAATTCCACCGCCCTTGCTAAACACTGTTTTGATTATGACCACCAATTCGATTATAAAATTGTTAATACTTTACTAAAGAAACCAATTATAATAAAAGATTCATCCTGGGGTCTATAGCCTTGCACTTGTTTTTCTTGACAAACAATGCAATGCATTTGACTCATTCTGACTCCCAAGACTGCTATACACCGCTCATATAAGCTCAATGTATGGTATGTGTGTGATAATATTTTGTAAATAAATGTGTGTGGTCGCTGATAGGAGGGTTTTATTTTCTTATTACAATTTGTTGCATTCCCCAATGCCTATCTAGCTGGCTCACGCAATGGTCTACTAACATTATTATAGGTTTCCTCTCGCATCGTCATTGCTTTGCTATACAAAAACTATACAATTTTACTGAAGAACACCTTTATAATATAAACACATTACTTATCAAATGGATGAAATTCGCTTTTTGTTTCAGGATATTTTCCCTTGGATCAGCTTTCTGCATCATCAATTTTCTAGGTAAGTTAAATTCGATTTAAGATAGTAGCAGCTCACAATGTAAGGTCTAAGAACTCAATTCCCAATAGAATGTAAATCCCCCAGGCTAAAGATGTATATGTACATTCATATATTCTGTTAACGGCTATCTATGGCGGTGTAATAATGCTTGTATATGTTGATATCGAATTTCTCAGGTATACAATTTACATAAATATTCCCATAGCAAGTAGGACAAAGGTATTACGTAAACTTTTTTCTAGTACTTCTTTCGTTAAACAACCAATTATGGTTGTTATTACGTTACATAATTTTTGACTGTAAGATGTGTCTGCATGAAGCTAATTTCTTGAAGGCTATCACGTTGCATGCTCGTCTTCTGTTCGACGAACAGTATTTATTCACGATCATGAAAATTGTTAGAATAAAACACTTATTACTTTGTTTCTTATCAGTTATATTAAAGAAACAATAACGTGGCTATAGTTTTAACAACTAGCATCTCATCTTCAAAACTATAATAAGATATTTATAGTCAAAATAATTAACAAGTTGGATTTCAATTTGAATATGGGGAAATACATCGCCGGGATTGAATAATTGAAATAGAACTCCACCCTATTATTCTATTTCAATTATGGAATGTGTTTCCCCATATTCAAACCAAAACCTCAATTGTGGTCTTATCACGTTAATCTTTTTCCAGGAAAGCGACAAACTTGTAACAATTTTAGAGATGGGAGATAATCAGTCATTTTAGACGAGAAAACAGCAACTATTGGAATATCTTTGTACAGTTGATCTTTATCTGAAACTTGTTGCAAAATGTTTTTGATGTCCTACGAATCATTGGTCACCCAGTCTCACCATAGAAAATTGGCACAACAATTGTTTTATTAACAAATTGACCGTTTATAAACAATTTAAATTTTAAAATTTTCCAGATCCCAAAAAATTGTTATTTTGAGACAGAAATACCCACCCGGGGTTTTTTGGGGTCTCTAATTACGATTCCGGAGTCAAAAATAACAGAATTATTCATCATCACTTGAAAATTGGTCAATTGGCACCGGAAGTTGTTGATATTTAAGATAATTTATACCTTTTTCTTGCAAAAAATGAACTCAATTGTTTTTTTTGAGCTAGCAATCGCTATACTAAATGAATGTAACGACGAACTGTAAATGTAAAAGTAATAATGATGAGTAACTAAAACATTTTATTTATTTATTAAAATAAATTAAAATATGATTATTACTGATTTTTTTAATATGTCATAGGAATATGAAACAGCATCAAATCTTATGCACTTCATCAACTTTCGGTTCCAATTGGTCAATTTTCTGACTGTTATAGATTGATATTTTTTTATCTTTGAATTTGAGATACTGATTTTTTGCGAGAAAAAGATCTAAATTCTGGTAAATTTCATCAATTTCCTGTTCTAATTGGCCAATTTCCAGGCGATTATGAATGATCTCGTTATCTTTGAATTTGATATAAAGATTGATATCTCAAAAAATCAATTGAGTTTATTTTTTGCAAGAAAATGATCTAAATTATGGTGAATTCCATCAACTTCCGGTTCCAGTTGGCCAAGTTCCGGGCGATTATGAATGACCTTTTCATCTTTGGATTCGGTATAGTGATTGCTAGCTCGAAAAAAAAACAATTGAGTCCATTTTTTGCAAGAAAAAGGTATAAATTATGTTAAATATCATCAACTTCCGGTGCCAATTGGCCAATTTCCAGGTAATGATGAACAATTCTGTTATTTTTGACTTGGAAATCGTAATTAGAGACCCCAAACAACCCCGAGTGGGTATTTCTGTCTCAAAATAACAATTTTTTTGGGATCTGGAAAATTTGTTAATTTAAATTGTTTATAAACGGTCAATTTGTTGATAAAACAATTATTGTGCTAATTTCCTATGGTGAGACCGGGTGACCAATGATTCTTATGACATCAAAAACATTTTGCAACAAGTTTCAGGCAAAAATATCTCGAAATAAAATCTTTAAATAACTGTACCAAGAGAATCTCAGGATTTATTGTCCTATCGTAGTAGAAAAACAACAACCTCCTCTTTTTTATTCTTTCACCATTATCGAAATCTGCTTCCTATCAACATAAAACTGAAGATTAAATTTACATACCTACATTATATCTATACATTTAGTTTTAAGAAATCATGCTTTACACATTGATACGTCTTCTGATGATGGTCGTGAGACCGAAACGTACGTAAAGATGAAAATAATAAGCTTATATGTTAGTGTGACCTATTTCCATCATAGTACATTCGTCAACACTTGCCAAGGATTTCAAATATATTTTAGAACCATAATCTAATAGATTAGACATTCAATATTTTACACATATTTGCGCCTATAATATTGGTCCCTGAACACTACCTATCTTTCTTCTTTGTTATATTCCTTTGTGGTAATATTATTTTTCGTTAATAACACATGACTTGATAATTATTACCTTCCTTCCTTATCATAATGAAATCATCACAGTTAGTACCCGTATACGTTAGTCAAGTATAATAATAGCATTTCATGCTCTAGTGAAGAATATTTTGCGTTTCAAGTCATATCTGAATACCGAGTTAATATGTACATTGGATTTTATTACATCCCATTATGGGGCGCCATTCAGGAGACCATAAATCGTAATCTCTGCTCTGTGGCATTTAAATTTTAAAGGGTAATTTCAACATCGGTAATTGAGTTAACTGTTATTTCATTAATTTAGATCGAGAGATTGAGAAGGAAATGTTTTATATTACATGTACATTAGACATTTACACAAGAATATAGAAAATCATCAGAAGATGTCTAAAACGGGATTTCTTAAAACTAATTGTAGCAACACAGAGTGTCCTTATCTCACCAATTTCAATTAAAAATGCCCACGTCGCTGAAACGAACAGAAGCACGAGTAATCTAAATTGTAACACATTAATGTTTCAAGTATATGAATTTGTATCAAGAATCCACTGCTTAGCGATTTTCTTATAAAATACGAAGTCATTTCAAGCAATGTTTGAATACGACTGAAAGTAAAAAATATGACGCTCAAGTAAGTATCCAGTTTCGAACCAGATATTAAAGATATAAATATACGTTTAACATTATAAAAACGCATGTAGAAATTTTCAAGGGTTTTAATTAATTAAATAAGGATAAATCTGACTTAATGATTGAACGTCTGCTCTATGATTTACAGACTTTCACTTCACTTTTTATGTGAATCATCTCCAGAAGAAAGCTTCTATAATATTTAAAAGATTAACATTTTTGTAATTGAATTGAATCAAAGCAGCGTTAAGCAAGGGCGATGGAATGGAAGTTTTTGTTTCTAGTACTATACTTATGGCCATACATCTTTTTTGCAAATACTGTTTAGAGATTCCTGTAAAGTCCCATCGCAATCTAAACCATTTAATTTGTATACTGTGTGGGTTTGTTTATCTTTAGGTATTAAAGGTTTTAGATTTGAAAAATATTCACCAACACAGTCAGTAGGTTTATGCGCAATATTTATCATACTTTTTTTAAACATTTCTTAATTTTCTCTGAGGTTTTCGGAATGTATGGTAATGTTATAAAATTATCTGTATTACCGTTTATGTTATTTGTATATGACGTTCCATTATATATTTTGTTTATTCTTTCTTTATTGATGTGGTTAAAAATGTTTTTGGGGAGCCATTCAGTCCCAGTATATTACGAACAATTTTCAAAATGTTGGGACGGTCCTCTGGGTGGGAAAATTTAACAGCGCGATTTGGTAGGCTGTTTATAACACTGTTTTTAAAACTTGTTGGTGCAACTGAATTAAAGTGAAGACCAAACTTCTTTAGTAAACCATGAAGTTTCTTTTATTTCGATTGGACGCACCGATTAAAACCGGGGAAACATTAGTTTGTTGTGTGAAAACAAAATTTGGATACATTTTTAGGTTTTAAACTCCTGGCGAACACCGACTTTTATATGAATATAGGTTAATGTCAAAGTAATTGACAAAATGAAAGGTGCTCATATTTTCAGAAGCAGAACGTAATATATCTTTAGCAATATAATTAGTTCATTGTTACCGTTCGAATGTTACTAAATTTAGATATTTATTATGCAATACGAGATCGCAATAACGTGTGACTCGTTTTCTTATCTCAGCGATGATATTTACATCAAAATTGGTTTAGTCCATAGAATGACTCGTCGGGCATTTCCGCTAGACACTTGAAACGTGTTTTTTAATGTTTTACGATGAATTTTCGAGGGTTTGGAAAAATTGTAATTCGGATCGAACCATAGATTCGGTTAAAACTGCGTTCTCGGGAGTGAGAAGTTTAATTATTTTCTTATTAGTTTTTTCGTTGAACGATGATTAATTAATCTTGTTACAATTAATATCATTTAGGGCCATTGCTGTTTCTTCTCTTCATCAACGATATAAATGATGGTTTCAAGATATTTCGTTTTTTGCTTTTTGCCGATGATTTGAAACTTTTCTATGTCATTGAATCTGTTTTAGATACTCTAACAGTTCATACGAAAATGGGATGGAGCTCAATGTTGATAAATGCTTTGTAATGAGGTTTTATGGAACCAATTATTTTGTGGATTTCGATTATCATATCAATAACAATATCTCAGCTAGTAAAACAGAAATAAGGGATCTTGGTGTTATTATAGAAAGAAAGCTTACTTTTAATGCAAATTGTGATTATATAGTTAAGAAAGCACTTAAGTCCTTAGTTCTAGCGATTTTCATAACATTGTTTCTATAAGATATCTTTACACAGCATTGGTGCGTGGTGGTATTGCTCTTCTATATCTCCTTCTTATAATGTTCATCGCATGAGGATTGAAAGGGTTCAACATAAGTTCTTAAGATTTGCCGCCTATAAAACCTATAAAATTAATATTAGATTTCGTGACTATAATTTCAATTACGACTTGGTTGAATATATTCTAAATATTGAAAAATTACGTAGAAATCACAATGATCTACAATTTGTATTCAAATTAACTAACCCAGTTAACTGTCCTGATTTACTATCACAAATTAATTTCCGCATTCCCCAAAGGAATACCCTCTCGTCTAATATTAATATATTTCACATACCATATAGCAGAACAAACTACCTAATGCATTCTCCATTATGTCGTATTTTAACTACCGCAAATCATTATTGAAATCTCAATTTTTGGAACATTTCTTTGGTTGCTTTTCAAAGGGCTTTAACTGACTCAACATAGATAAATTATGTAATTTCGAATGTATGTATATATCTGTGTATATTTGCAATGTAAACTCTTTATTTTATATTCTTTTCATTCTTTTTACGATACATTATATCTTACTGAATTTGTTATACTGTGAAAGGGTTCGTCCCGTTAATAAATAAATAAATAAATATCAATTTGGCTGAATTGAAATTCGGCTAACGCTGATTTTACACCATTATTTTTCTTTATATGGGCAAAATACCCCAAGAAATATTATAAACATAAATCAAAATCATATAGTCCTTTGCATCCATCATTTAAAAAATTCGGTGAAATATACAATCAATGACTATAATGACATTAAAATTTAATATTATGTAAATGTAAATACTATAAAGAACATATCAACAACTTTTATTCATATTTGTTATTTATAATTTTATAATATGTGTGAATCAAATTAATTTGTGCATTCCAAAGTTGATGACTGTTCCATTTGTGGAATCCCCCCCCCCCAGAACACACGAAATCTGCAAATATTGCCTCATTGGATTTTGTTGAAGAAAAATATAACTATGCATACCATCGTTTCATGGAATATCGAAGAATAAAAATGCATGTTCTTTCTCAGGAGATATTATAGTGGCATACTTTTTGGAGCTTGGTTCCAAGATGAATTCTTCAACTTTGTGGGCGAACTATTCAATGTTCATAATTAACTGTAAGGAAATAATATTTTCTTATAATACAAAAATAAATATTTTGTTACTTCCGTTGCCTGGCAACGACTAAATGTCCACCACAAATATTATTCAAACAGGCACGTTCTGATTTATAATTTAGTTTACTTTGATGATGGCTTCTTGGTAGCCCAAATGGTCCTTAGTACTTTTAACACAGTATTTTCAGTGGATAAGGGTGATTATTTCTTATTTATAGTACATATTTTTTGTTCGTTACTAAAACTATTTTCGTAGAACGGATGACGTAATGTACTTTTAACTACACCATATGGACTAAAAAATTATTGTTCACCTCCGTTATATTGAGACTTTTGAGAGAATAATCCAAACGTCAATTACAGTGCGAGCTACTTAACTACCCGCATGGTTGATTATTAAATATTGATTTATTAGACAGTTAATGGTTATATATTCAGGATTGTTCGATTGCCTCTTTTAAAACTAATCGGTATTGCTACCGCTTCAGTCTCTAAACTCAACGGGGATCGATAGACAAAATGCAATACCCGTATACTATATGAATATTTTATTACTATTATCAGTCGATAATAATCACTTTGATTGAATGATAAAAGGTCGACATGAATACAAGAAGACCATATTAGGTAATTGATGCAAGGTCTGGATGGGGCTTAACTTTCATTTGAGCTATACGTGATTGGTTACTTGGAATTGCAGATCCAGAAATCCATCTTTTCTAAATAGGCAGTAGCCAAAAAGGCCAGAGTCGAGTTACTGTCGAGGTAACATTTTCGGAAGGTCACCGGAAACACCCTAATGAGGGTGAGTCAGGTAATTAACACTATACCGGGTGTTAGCTGCCTCTCACATTCTAGCACAATGTCCAGCACTTGCTTCTCTTATGGCACAACACCTCGGCAACACACATATGCCGCTTCAAGCCATAAGAGATACCATTCCATGCAAAATCTTAGCTTTCGGCACTGCCTTAGGCTTGCTAGACTGGTTATTGCTCAAGGGGAGCACAATTGGCACAATAAAGTTCTCCGGACTTCTCCCGAAAAAGTTTTTATACCATAGTACACTTTGAGTACCAATGAAGAAAAATGCAATATGATGAAACTTTACAACGAAAACGATAGAAACGGTGTCAAGACATCGGAAATGTGTGTGAACATTTATCCCGAAAGACAACAACCTCGGATCACTTTGTTCCAATTATTGGATATAAATCTCGCTCATTTTGGTGCATTTAAAAAGCTAAGACAAAAATATGGAGACATAATGGATGTGAAAACTGCAGTAAATTTGGTCAATGAGATAAAATTAACGTTCAGTTATTGTATATGTCGAATTGTTTGGTTCACTCATTTTCATCAAGTCTAATAACAATACAGAAAATTATTATATAATCACTTAAACTAAGCACATAAACTTGTTACGTTGGCGAACGCATCCGTGGATCTCCCTCAATGTCCTGATTCACATTGCTTACTTCCTTTCCCACCAATTCCCTTCCTAGTCTATTCATAAACAGGTAATTCCCCTAAAATTTCAATCGCCACGATGTAGCTTGGGCCCTGATCCATGGCCATCAGGCAACACACAATGCGTTACCTAGCCAAGCAAATATACTCTCAACTGAACTATTAATTCTCCGACATATACTTTTCAATAAAAGTAGATATAAAAGACGATTTGAGAAAAAATAAAACAGATTTTCGACATCGCCAAAATATGAAGTTCCAATAAGAATGTATTTATAGATTTTTTCTAACCTCTTATAAAAATAAAAACCCTAAATTTCAGTTTTACTAAATTCAATTTCAATTGTTAAACGGAATATTATCTTGCTCACCGATACGCAAATTTGCGAAAATGATACTTGACGGCTTTTAGCGACTGCATCGTCAAATCACATACAGTATGGTATAAAAGTCGAGACGTGGCAAACGAATTTTGTCTGGACTCGCGGCAGCACTAAGGATGTTTCACAATTTATCACTTTTATATCTCCAACTCAATATATTAATTTTCAATTTCGATTTACTAGTTTCAATATTCAATTAACGGTAACGGCTACTACAATTAATCCATTTGGCTGTGATTTTCTCTTTTTCTGAAATGTCTGAAAGTTTTTCTTGTTCGTCGTAATCTAAAGATTCACTGGAAGTAACCTTGATTTTCTTTCATCGTCTGATGACACTGACGAGGAAGACCTTATTCAAGTTATGATCCAAACCTACAGTGGAAGATTCCAAGCTGCAGTCAAGTTAAGGTTGACTCAACAGCAACTCAACGGGTGATTTATTTAAAATTTATTTCATAGTCTGACCTCAACTTGAAGCTCAACAGGGGTCAAGCAGACATTATAAAAGCGATCCCAAGAGAAAAGCATTCCTCCAGAAATGTTGTAGAAAACTACTTTTATAAATACGGGATGCTGGAGTGATTCAATTTTCAAGATGGAACATTTCAATTAACGATTATGTTATTTATAGATAATTCCTCATGATGACGAATGAAGATAGTAATATTATTTATTGATTCACACTTCAACTCGATTTTTTTCGTCTTTTCGTCAAGGAATACTTCTTGTTATCTATCAATGGCAAGTATTTATTCAGTCGACGATAACAAACTTTTCGGTATTATCCGAGGTCGTTATTTCCACACCGAGAGCCAGCAATATTTGTAATAACACTTCGAAAGTGGTAGTTAGTGTAGCGTGTAGCTCGTAGATGGATTGTTGATTTATATGGATTCTCAACCAGAAGTGTTATGTTTATAGTAACTCTGCAGTGACTGATTAATTCCTGACTGAAAGTAAAGTTTAGATTTATGATTTCGCCGAGTGATTAGGAAGGGTATGTATACGAATTAAATACTGTTCAGTTAGGCCGTAACAAATGAAATTTATAAAATATGCAAAAACTGATTGTAACTGACAAGAAACCCATTGCGTCTAACATTCTTGAAGTTAAAAGTTTTTATGATTCCATAAACCTCGAGAATGATTGATTTATGGGCATTATATGGTGGTATGTCTTCGTAATTTTCATCCTTGGAATATATTACCTATTTATCAGAGTATAATAAAGGATGAACAAATTTTGTATCATGTCTCTTTATGTAAGAAAACTATAAAATTTATTTCAGCAGCCCTTAATAATCTCGTATTGAAATATTTCATCTACGTAAATCTATAAAAAATGTGTTTCTATCGATTTATCATTCCCCAGTGTTTTAATTAACGATGTCATCAGTTAGTGTTTCCTATTTGGATTCAAATAATTATCAAATATACCACTCATGATTTCCAAGAAGTTCACATCTTATACAAATCCCTCCTATTGGAATTTTTCTGTTCCAATGATAAGAACTTCAAAACACCCAAAATAACAAGTTGTTTATATTAACTTTGTTCCGAATGCTCCGAATTTCGTCTCAAGATAATAAACTGATTATGAAAGTTAAGTGAACGTGCAAAAGAAATTAATAATTTGTATAATGTAATAATATTAGTTAAGAAACCGGTTTCGGAATAATGGTTAAAAAACTACACTATTTTTTGGATAAAACTCCGGGTTCAATCCCACCTTACGTCTATTCTTTTAACTTCTTTAATCCATCGTCATTGTACAATATAAATTATTTGTTTAAAAAAAAACAGAAGTATAAAAACGTATTATCTAAAAAATAGTCGTTTGTACAGATGTTTTTATACCGAAACAAGTGTTTTTCGAGAAAAATTATTAACAAAAAAATCTTATTTTAACCGTCTGCATCACTTCTCATACATTTATTATTAAAAAATTAAAATTAAAAAAAAAAGTTCTATTTAACTTTAAAATTTTGGTTTTAAATTTGATTTCAATATATAGATATAGATTTGATATTTTTTTACAGTAGTACATATAAATTCAAACAATGAGTTTGATATTTTTAATGTACTTACTAAAAACTTTTGTCGTCGCGAAAAACTGACCTCATTGTGTAAGTCTGTATTATTTCATTTTTTTCAATTAAATATGTTCGAAGCCACAATGTCTGGTTTTTTATGTTTTTCCACGAACAATGCACTTGAGAAAGAAGCTGCAAATTAAAAAAAAAAATTATTTCGATCGCTCACCCGAGTTTTTCAGATTTTTCCTCAACTTTCTTCCACATTTTCCTCTTCATATTTTGAGGAATTTTGGAGTGGCGATATCTCTGAAAATATCCGTTTTTCAGAATAATTCGCAAGAGTATAAACATATTATTTTGAGCCATAAAAGATAACTAAATTTTTTTCTTTCATTTTTACCAAAATTTTACAAGTTACGGAACCCGTGATTATAGGGGGGGTTTTCTACCTCTTCTGATCATTTCCTCATTTAATTTTTGGTTATCTTTTCTATTGACGTCATTACTAACCCATTGCACACGAATTCATCGAAATTCGTTTAGTAGAACTCAAATAAGAGACGTTGGTCGTTTTAGCGCTTCGTTGAGTGGTCTATAAAAGTTTGAACAATTGAACATGTGCCTTCAAGTAGAAGTTCGGTGAATTTTTTTATTCAAGTGGTTCCGTTTCCTGATTATATTATTTAATTACGAACTATTTCATTATGTTACATAATGACGTATAGAAACTACCGTTTCAGATTGTATTATATTAAAATCTGAAGAAGTTTGGTTATTCTGAATTATACCGTTGCAGATTATTATGACACAATTTGCATGTGAGTTATATGCTTAATAAAAAACGGATGATGAGCGCCATTGCTTCCGGCGAAATTATGCTGTTATTAATTCGACATCCACACATGGTTTTTAATCGATAAAAGATAATATATTCTGCTTAATTTGTGTTTGTATGTCACTCATGGTTATAACATTTCTTTCTGTTATTGTTTACGAAGTAACTAACCTATATTAACGCTAAGTGGTTGTAAATATAATTAAATTCATTGCAAAGCGTGGGAAATATGATAACTAGACGTTCATTAAATTTGAAAGTAACTGTGTTCATAGTAGAAGTAGTGAGTAAGGAAGTATATTCACTTCAGTATGCAGCCTGCGAAATATGATTGAATAATACATGATTAAAACTTAAAATTTTATATAACTATTACAAGTCTTACATTATTCCTTATGTGAAAGATTATTCGGTTTCAATTCGTTGCACTCATAATAAATACAAGCTTCTCCGATATGATTCTTCGCTCTACTCTGATCCACAAAATTCATGATTTTGTTCATTATTGATTGTGCACGTTTCTGTTCAGTGGGATTTTGAGATTTGACCTTCACCTCACATAGATAACTCTATGGAGAGCTAAGCCTTGCCTTAAATTGCTAACAAATAAGAACATAAATCGCATCTGGTGTTCCTCATTTATGTATTTTTCAAATTTAATCTATAATACTAATTACTTACATTCAGCTCGAATGAAAATGGCACAATCCACGGAATTAGCAAAGTGTAAAACATTTCAAAGGACTTCCGTTAATGGATTTTCATCTATCTTCCACATATTTTTCGTACGATGGCAAGTTTTACGAGCAGTCCTCGGGAGCTGCCATGGGTACCCCACTTTCTCCTATCATAGCAATAGCATCTTATTGATTCAACTGTTCTCAAGCTGAAATGTTGGTTTAGATATGTCGACGAAACTATTGTTATTTTGCAGCATGACCCAAAAATCTTGTTCCCTCCCTGAATCATTTAAATTCATAACGTCCCAATATCCATTTCACCGTGGAAGATGAAATTTAGTTCACTCCCGTTTTCTTAAAAATAATAAAAATAAATATGTATTTCCTTTAAATCTAAGTCAAGAAATTTTTTAAATAATTTTTCATATTTTAATAATAAATAGTTAATTCATTTATACTTTTCATTTATTTAACTGATAAAATAAAAATTATTGATTATTCCCTAGAATATAATTTCAAAATTCAATTCTTAATAAATTTATCAAAATAAAATAAATAAAATTGCAAAATATACCTTTAAAATTTCATCTGGAAAACGATTAAGATGCAAATTTTTCACCTAATTAAAATTTTATTTACTACTCAATAAATAAACATATTATATTTATTTTTAAATATTAATTATACTAGTAAATATGAAAGAAGCCACCCACATTTTACCAAAAAATTCATAAATGTGAATCAAATTTAGTAAAATTATTCATAAATAAAGTTTTAAAGTTAAACAATTTTACGAAAAATAAGTTTTAAAAAGACGATTTCTTACTTTAACAAAACTTCATTATAATTAGATAAAAAAATAAACATAAATGTTCATTAACAAAATCAATAAACTAATGAATTAAACTATTTGACTAATTTTAATAAAAAATGTATAAATATTTCAAAGCGTTCCTGCCTAAAATGTTTTTTTTATTCGATCTGTCTATCTTCGACGTATTTTTATACGATGGCAAGTTTTACGAGCAGTCCTTGGGAGTTGCCATGGGTTCCCCACATTCTCCGATCAAGCTAATATCTTCATGGAGACTTTTGAGGAAGATGTTATTGACTCATCTGTTCTGAAGCCGAAATGTTAGTTCAGATATGTAGACAACACTTTTGTTATTTGACAACGTGGTCGCGAAAATCTTGTTCCTTTCCTCAATCATTTAAATTCATTACATCCCAATATCCTTTTCACCATGAAAGTTGAATCGAAAGGTTCACTCCCGTTCCTAGATGTATTAGTTAGTCGACAGACGTACAGAACTTGAGGACTTACTGTGTATCAAAAACCCACTCACAGATAGATACCTCAATGGCCATTGCCACCACCACCCGGCCCAAAAGCAATATATCATAAACTCTCTGGTCCACAAAGCTGTCAACTTATCCCAACCCCAATCCTTAAAATCGGAATTAAAACATCTGTCTTATTATCAAATAATTTCTCCCATTATAACATTCAAAAAGCCATAAAGAAATAAACTTTGCCGAAAATACCAAATAAACCTGAGCCACAAACCCCCACCTCCTTAATCCACTGCCTATCTTCCATATATTAAAAATATAACAGATCAAATTCCAAAATCCTTAAGAATATATTTCTACTCGTTTTTCCACACTTTCAAAATTAATTTAGAAATATCAAGTTCATCAAGGCTACAATCCATTATTATGATAGTAAAAGATATTTGTTATTACAAGAAGGATAGAGAGATGCATATTATTGGGTGAGAAAGCGTTCAAACATAATTTGTGTTAACAAAGAACGAACTGGGTCTAGCAACTCGAAAAAAAATTGCCTGTCCATGCATGATGCGAGAAATGAACATTTCTAATTGACAGCATTTCTGACATGCAGTGTAAATAATAATAATGACAACATATGATTTGTTTTGTTATTACTAACCCGAGATAAATATTCATGAGAGAAAGCATTTCAAATTACAAATACCTAGATAATAGTAGGCGAGTCTAGCTTCATAGTAGTTTCAATCAGCCCACGACAAATTAGTATGTAAATTCTAAAAAATATAATAAAAATGTAACTGTTATTCGAAGCAATGAACTTTTGTGTCACATCGAGAAACAAAGAAGATAAAAATAGAAATATCTCGAATTGTTTAGCCACATGAGATATTTAGCTTGTTTCCAAATATGTAAACTAATAATTATATTTACATCAAGTACGATGACTCAATGACTAATAAACTTTTTATTTCCAATCTTTTTCTTTACATAGTTGGAATTATAAATAGCAAAGCTTGATAATTCCCGTGATTTTTCAATTATGTACACGATCAGCTTAAACAATTGTTTCTAACGTTTGATGGAATCAAGCAGTCAATAAATCTATCGAACTCAAGGGCATTGAAGACAGAGGAGAGTAATTGCTTTGAATTTGAAATGGCAGTGAGTAATAATAACAAATATCGTGTGAGGGACTCAACAGGCACTGCTACAAAACTTTTTTGTCTCATGAAAAACCAGAAAGTGATATAAGCCAAAAATACGCACTTCTTTATACGAGGGCAAGATGAAAAGTTCCTAAGAAATAAAACAGATGGAGCCACAATCGAAAATCCCATGTAACATTTGTGATGTACCATCTTCAACTAGATCGCATTAAAATGTTCAGACTGATATGTCATTCAGTTCTGTTTTGACACCCATCGGAAGCAAACAACCTTGAAGATTTTTGTGAACATTGAAAAAAGTGAATTTCGTGTCTTGATTAAAATATTATTTTTATCCAAATGGTCTACATAATGTATTTCATAACTCTATGTTTCATTCTGACATTGCTGTCAGGTTGACTTTAGCAATTAAGTAAATCATCCAAGTGAATAATAGCCATAATATGCAAGTAGAATACTATACTTTGTCCACGACTCATAAATAATACTTTGATACTAATAAACTTTGCTGTTGAAACAAGTCGAACCAACAAATTGTTGACGTTTCAAATTAAATTCGATCTGACTTGACGTTTCATAGCACGCTCTATTTTTATCGTATTTGTTTATACGGTTCTATCATGTTTGTCTTAATGATGGTAGTAAATAATGAAATCATTAGTGATTAATGGATATCATTATGCTTGAGGAAACACATGCATTATGCATATTTTATACAATAGTCGTGGAAAAACTTCTTTCATAATGACACTAGCTGTCACATGAACTATCACACAATAAAAGCATAAAATAGATCGTTACGTCACTTGAATCTTAAAATGAGAATTTCGGACTCCTGTATGTGATTTATATTTATAATCAGAAAACACGGTTGATATTATGGTTCAATAAAATAGCTTTTGTACAGTTCTGCCTGTCAAATGTGAATGATTATAGGAACAGTAAATATATTGGATTTTTTTTTTAATATTGACGTGTTTCGCACGTTACATGTCTGCCGTTTGGGAACTTAACATACCAAATGAACAATTCAAATAGGCTATAAAAGAGCACACTGTGAATACACTATAAATAAGAAATAATCACCCTTATCCACTAAAAATACTGCTGAAGAACAAAGGACCTTTCGGCTAGCAAGTAGTCATCATCAGAGTACGATGCTGTCAAATGATCAAGCTGTCAAATGCGGTTCACTTCGTCTCAATAGACGAAGTATTTTCTAGACAATGCACCAAAAACGGAGAATATTTCTCTTAAATTTCGATGTCCCCTGCTCGTCATATGTTTGCTATTTGAAAACTCAACATACAAATTGATAATTCAAAGAAGGATCAATAGTTAAGACTCAAAGCTACCATTCGCGTTTTATTTCATCCCAATAGACTTAGTATTTTACGGATACGTCAAATATATAACCTACGAAACGCGGCCACGTTTTGGAAACATTTTCTCCGATTTCGATGCATTATCCGGAAAATGCTACTTATTGAACTTTATTTCTTGCGTGAAAAACACATTAGGCAACCCAAAGCATTGCTTGTTAGATTCCTCACCATCGATTGGAATGATTGACAACTTGAAGAAATGGCTCGACGGAAAAAGATTTGGTTCCAACGATGAGGTCATCGCTGAAACAAATGCCAAAATCGTATTATTTGGAAGGGATCGGAAAAATTAGAAAAATGTTGAACGAAGTGTATCGGGCTACAAGGAGATTATGTTGAGATATAAAATAAGTTTAGACCAAATAAATCATTTATTGTTTCATTTTCAAGGACTTTTCACTTTGCCCTGGTATTTTTAGTGCGATAATAATTCCAATTTGAGTGTACTTGGCAAATATTTATGTGGGATTTATATGCTATTGTCTGAAGCGCCCTCTATAAACGTATTCACAACTGGCGTCCCATATTTGCATTTTGTTAATGTTCCCCTTCGAATTAACAACCTACATTACAACTTTTGAAAGATATAAATTTATCTAGAAGTTTCTCAACAGGCCCCGAACTATTTATCTTTCAGATCGAGAATTTGTTGGTTGATAGGGACATAAATTATACCGTTTCCTCTCACTTCTGTAAACCACTAATCATCTGGGGGTAGAATCTGAAGAAACGTGCAATGTCGTTTAACATGTGGCATCCGCATAGTGAAATGAGATCGTGGAAACTCGAAAGTAATTAATGCCTGAAGAGAATAAACGATTTGGTCGTTTATATTGATTTGGGAAAGTTAACAAGACATTTACAACCAAATTTGTTTGTAATGTTTACTCAGATAAAATGAATAACCGACATTTGGCAAGTGTATACATTGCCTATATGGTCAGCCTGGTAGCTTTCGAACGAAGCACTTGAATATAAAATGTCAAACAAACACTCAAATAATTTTATTTCAACAATACAGTATCATCAGGCGACTTATTAATTATTTTAAGCAATTACATTCCTATTGTATATTTGTCTTATAATGTAATTATGAAATTGAGATATTTTGGAAAGGACTTACTTGCACATTTCAAATCAGATAACTAGTGAATATAATTTCACCGTAATTCACCAATTTTGATACAATAGATTCGAAATGAGAAAATGTCGAATTTTCTCTTGTGATCGAATACAATAAAATGCTTTGTAACGATTCTTGTATATGCTAATGAACACCATTATCTCCCTTATTTGGCACAGTTTGGAACAACTTTCCGTTCCAATAACAGGAAGATTGAATCAAATACCGTCGTTTCTTCAACATTTAATGGCGCCAATGAACGTGCCTTTTATAAATATTATTTCAAGTAAAAGCAAACATTGAACGTAAATTAAACCGATAACTTAGAAACTCAAGCTTTATTCGTTTAATTGAGAGTACTTGAGATGGATTATGGGAAATAAACAAAATTATAGTGACTGTATCACGTGCACAAGTTCTTTAATATTTGATAAATAACGATCTTTTAACTTTTCCATAAATGAATTCTTCTTTTATTCACTCAGTGTCTGTAAACATCTTTAATGTAGAATCGTTGGACAGTAGGATTTGTCTGATTCCTGATCTTTCACTTTTATCTTCTTAGGTATCAAACGAAAACGTAAAGTGAGTCCCATTTTCATATTCCTACGTAAATTTAGTCCCGCTGATAAAATCGTACTACGTGAATTTAGTCCCGGGCTTCAATATAATTCCCATAATATTCTTACAAATGAGAGTGTTAAGATTAGCGCGATTACAATACTTGCATTCTATATCAACAAAGTTAGGTTAGTAGGTTAGGATAAGTTGGGTTAGGTTAGGTTACAAACAAAGCGGGTACAATAAATAATCATTATTGGTTATTGTATGAGTGTTAAGGTTAACGCGATTACAATATTTGCATGCTGTATCAACAAAGCCAGGGTAGGTTAGTGTTTTTAGAGTTTCCATTTACTACGTGCGTAGTGGACTGTATTTATTGAGATTGATTGATTTGGTTAGGTTAAGTAAGGTTAGGTTAGAAATGAAGGGGGTACGATAAACAATCATTATTGATTATCGTGTGAGTGTTATTACAATATTTTCATTCTATATCAACAGAGTTAGGTTAGTAGGTTAGGTTAGGTTAGATTAGGTCAGGTTAAGTTAGAAACAAAGGGTGTACATTAGACAATCATTATTGTTTTTTTTTGCGGAGGGTAAGAAAACCCTTTATGGGGAGGTTATGAGCCTTTGGGTATCATGGTCTACCGTGAGAGTCACCATTCCAGGCGTATGCCTGAAAACTTCACCCCCTTTGTATTGTAGGTTTGTCTGTCAATTGCCTTCGGTGACACTTAGGCCTGTTGGCCCATTTTATCTCGCCTTTGTTTAGTTTCTTTGCAGTATCCACTCGAGCCATTATTGATTATTATGAGAGTGTTAAAATTAGCGCGATTATTATATTTGCTTTCTAAATCAACAAAGTTGGGTTAATAGGGTAGGTTAGGTGAGGTTAGGTTTGATTAGAAACAAAGGAGTACAATAAACAATCATTATTGGTTATTGTGCGAGTGTTAATATTAGCGCGATTACAATATTTGCATTCTATATCAACAAACTTAGATTAATAGGTTAGGTTAGGTTGGGTTAGGTTAGGTTACAAACAAAGGGGGTACAATAAATAATCATTATTGGTTATTGTATGAGTGTTAATATTAGCGCGATTACTATATTTGCATTATGTATCAACAAAGCCAGGATAGGTTAGTGTTTTTAGAGTTTTCATCTCCTACGTGTGTAGTGGACGGTATTTATTGAGATTGATTGATTTAAACTTTCATTGATTAGATTTACAATTTGGTAATGAGAAATACATAATATATGTTTTTGGCTTCTTTATTATTAACGACTCCTGTCACTTCTCCTGGCGGGTCATAGATGAGATATAGAGGATCGGTATCGCTCTATGAATGATTCAACAGTTAGAAACATAGGGGAGGGGGTAAAATAAATAATCATTATTGGTTATTGTGCAAATACTTACGTACAGAAGGGTGGTTGGCCTAGGCAGCAGGTACTACATGCTAATTATCTGACCTGACAACCAGGTACATACCTGGGAATCAGTTTACGTAGACCTTGCTAACACCCGAAACTAAATTTACGATTTATTCGTGTTTCGAGCGTCGCGTTTCTTGCGGGATTATAAAACCTTCTCGTTTCGGGCGTACCCCCTAGATGCAATAAAATGTATTTGCAATATCTTCTCGTTTCGTGCGATTTAAACTGAACGTCGGAAAGTAAATAATTATGTAGGGGTGGGGACTTACCTTCCTACCTCCAATACTTTATACTTTTAGCTAATTTTGAATACCTACTTTTACCTTAGAGATATCTTAGTCTATCATAGGATCGGTTGGATTATAGAGAAATAACAACTAATATTCTTATATGCAGTAGATATTTTTTTATTTCTTAAAATTTACATTTGGGATACAAATTGACATGTCATGATAATAGTATTTACTGGTACTTACTCACACAATCGTTTAGTAGAAAGGCAGAAATTACAAAAATAATAGTCTTATAGATATTAACATTAATGTTAATAGTAGATACCTAATTCAAGAAAAATAATACATATTATGCCTCTATTATTTACAGCTTATTCAAATTTTATTATGTACATTAATTTTCTCCAAAGTTTCGCCTAAGCTTACTTTACTTTGTACAAAATCGTCAAAATTCTTATTTATACGACAATCTAAGTCACTGTACTTTTTTGCACGCTTTGGCGTTTTCATATTCAGCTCAGTTTGTTTTACAATAATATCGTAGTACCGTATTTCATCATTAAGTATCTTAAGCAGTTCTTAAATATATGGATGCGCTTTTCCAACACGATTGTTAAGTTGATGATGCCATCCTTCTACCGAATTTGTTGTGCGGTGTCGCTCCTTGTAACAATTTCCATTATCAGAAGCCATGCCTCAGGAATGTATTCTTTTGGCAAATGTGCACACATACGAACATGTTCTCTAATCTCTGCATTTTGTTTGTATCCTGTAACCAAACCTAACTCTTGCACTTTTCGCCACAGGCATTGATTGAAATGAAAATTACACCCTTGGATTTTTACTCAAAAAAAGTTTGTTTGAGAGCGTTTATTGCTGCCCGTTTAAAGTCAATGTGGACTCTTTCTGGAACAATCCTTGTGCTGACATCAGTGCTTCCCAAATCTACGTGTATTGTATATAATTGGTCGAACAACAGGGAACAACAGCTTTTAAATGTCCCGTCCATAAAATTCTGAGCCTTGGGATAGAAGTGTTCTATCACTGCAAAAAAATAATATTCGATCTTCCTGGCCGTCGTCTATTAGCACAAGGTGTTGTATTCTCTCCGGGATGACGATTTCTTGACGTTTCTTTGGTAAATATTTAACTCCCAAATCTTTTTGCCTGCCTCTGTAGAATCTATCTTTAACGCACGAAATGAGAAGAATAAACTCGATAATTTTTAATCCGCCCGAAACGAGAGGGTTACAGGTAGTTTTTGATTTACGCACAAAACGCGTCGCCCGAAACAAGAAATCACCATATTTACCTACAAAGAAAGGCAATTAATAGATGCCGGACTCAATTTACGTCGACCCGTATTAAAGAAGAAATAACTATACGATGTTCTCAATAAATGAACTACCTGGCCTAATGTTCCATGTTCCAAATCTGAGGAATTAAATATTTTTTATTATCCAGGACTAATTATAATGATGATTAGTAACTTAACGACCATCCAAAACGAAATTATAATTATTCTTATAATACATTTCCTAACCCTTCTCTATGTAATAGGCCGAGTTTAATTGTGTCATGAATAATTATTTCAGACATTCCAATATTTCTTTATATTTGTTTTATTATAATAAGCTCAATCGCGCAATTATTTACATACTTCTATTTTCTTCATTATGAATTACTAAACTAATAAAATCAGCACAATTAATCATAAAAACGGTTTATTTTATATAATACAGTAAAATCGCATAACATTAGTATGTAATTGTATTACGTAAATCAAATCGTATTCACGGATTTTGAATTTCTTTAACCTTTCGCCATCTGTTTTATTTTATTGCTAGAAACTGGTGGGCTGGCCCGCCGACTTACCGGTCGAAGTGTTTAATAATAATATTCTTCGAGTTTGAAACCAAATGGATGAAGTTTCATAGCTATTGGCAGTGCCGTATCGACGGGAGGGCTAAAGGGGACAACTGCCCCGAACAGTTTTCGTGGAGTCATAAAAATAAACATCATAATATTCAATTTTGTTGTTATCAAATTACTTGAAAACTTATAGATTTCATTTAAGTATTATTTAGATGATGCGTTGGTGTGATTCACGAAGAATGTTCCCCAGCCACGAGAAACATGCATCGTAAATGAGAGGGAGTGCGGCTAGTGAAGTGGTGTTGCTGAATTATTAAAAGAAAGTCGTTGAATTACTTGAACTAACATGTTAATCAATACATATTTTAGATAATATTGCCTGTTAAAGTATTCACACGATGGCAGGCTATTTGGTACTTAGGCCTTCAGGTACAACATAAAAATGAAGGAAGTGTGTCTCGCTATCGTTGTTAATTGTAAGGGACAGTCGCGTTATAAGGCAACCACCGTAGAAACTTGGAAATACTAGAAATTATGGTGGGACCTTCAGAGTTTGCAATACAATTTATGACACTCAACTATTTACAGTTGTTCACTATGTAATCGTGAAATTACTTATTAAAAACACCCCTGCAGAGTTGGTAGAACATATACTATTACACATGGTTCATACATAAGCTTGTTTCTTGCAGCGTTTTTCACCTGCTGACCATTAGTTAGTTAACATTAGGAAGATAGATTGGTTAGATTGAGTCCAGTGACATTAATGCAGTGCACTCCCATAAAAATTCACTCGGACACTTGAAACAACAGATACGTGTACCTACATTATGAGATTCGCGTGCACTGCTCCAATGCACTGACTCATTTGTTTGACTTGACAGCTGTTCAGCGTTCACACGTTGTTTATATTCAACTTCGGCGAGGATAAAGCGATCGCAATGGAGTCATATTCGGTAGAATATATTAAAGAAAATACAAAACATTTCCAAACTCGTGTAGAATTAACGATTATATATAGCAGGAAAGATTTTCGCGAAGCAGCAAGTTGCGTAGCAAGTTTGCAATTATCCATAGTTACGATAACAGCGTGTACCTATAGTTTTTTGATATTCAAATATTAAATACGTATATAAATTTTATTTTAAATAATTTTGTGTAGATTTCTGTCAACCGCATCAAAAAGGGGGATATTTGCCAACGAAATCTATTTCTTTGAGCAAATATTTTTGCTCTGCGGAAGTCCCATTTATAATTTTAGGGTGTTTGATCTTGAAAAATGCAAAATTTTCATCTGTGGCGCATTTTTCTACTTATGCGCACCCCCATACCCATGTGTGACCAGCCGCCACTGATTGAGTCCAGGCTGGGAGATGAATAATCTATAGTTGAATTGAGTTCTGAAAAGTACTGACTAATGGCAGCTCCCAATTCTATAAATGTTATGATAACTGAAAAGAATATTCTTCTCGCTTTAGTAAACTGTCGACGAAAGCTTGTTAGCAAATAGTTCTTTTCATTACTGTAAAACTATTGAATTGACAATGCTATAAATAGTATTCGATTGGATATTCCTCCACAGCACCTGGTGTTCTTTCAATGCAATAGCGTTATTGATATTATTGGGAATTCAGGCAATACAAAACATTATAAATAGATGCATGCAACGGATGAATAGTGAATAAATCTTCCAAGTTTTACTAGGAAACTGATAATTAAATGTTGACGTTATTTATTGGAAGAATGCACGTTTACAGACTTTACAGGTGTCATAGTAATTGAGTAGTGCTGACCGGCTCGTGCTTAGTCTAACTGTTCTATAAATAAATACCGAAACAGGTTCATTATTATAACCTGCTGAGCCGATCCGAGAGATTACTTAGCTGTACTTTCTTTCTACTGAACCAGATTGCAACCAATGATAGTTACTTCTGTACTTCGTTCACTGGTCACGCAATGAGATCGAGACGAGATTAACCTTAGGGCTAGTTTAGATCGTAGTATACCATCGTACTTGTCTACTAGGTTTTCCCTCCGATTTCATACGTAATCAACTACACTACATAATGTGGTCCCCTATTCAGTTTATGTTACGAATTAACTATAATAGTTCGTACAACAGTATTGCCAGATTGTCATAAAATTATTGAAATTGAAGAGGAAAAAGAAATCCCTGTAAAGAGTATGAATGTAACACAATAGCCATTATAATAAATACACATTATTTTATTTTCACTACTTTTTACTCTGTAATTATTAATGTATGAGTTGTATTTCAAAAAAAGGTAAATTTTTTCAGTTAGCATAAAAATATAACTTTCGTCTGCACGAGGACGGATGATTGAGTAAATGAATAACGTCGAGTATATGCGTGCTGTTGTAGCTGTATACAGTGTATAGTGTGTATACGCAGTGTATACGTATACCTGTCCTGTATACCGTAATCGAGAGCACTGATTTGATGCTGTGATCCAACATTCGAACAATGAAAATAGTAAACCAGATATAACACAACGTCATCAATGTGTAGTACACATGCAAAAGTTCTCACTTATACACATCACTAATGTTATATTCTCATGACAAGAATTATATTCACAATATTCAAAACCTTGCTCGTAGATACGATACTAAATGCACAATGTAAAATTAATAAATTCAATAAAAACATAACTTTCGTCTGGACGAGGACCGAGGATTGAATAAATGAATAACCTCGAGTATCTGACTCAGATATGGACACGTGTGTAAGCGTATAGAGAGACTGCCTGACGCCTGACCCGAGTAGTTCCGCACGCGGCAGTATACGTAATACCTAATATATATAGCTACAGCGTGACGGCACGTGACGGACTCATTGTTTCATCCCCCATCTGAAAATGCTCAACGAGCCTAAAGAAGTTTTCACTTCAAAAAAAATTCAAATCTTATTTTATATATATAGTTTCAATAAAACATACATTTGTTCTAAAAAACTTTCACAAACTTCGTTTTTATTAAACAAAACGTGAAGTTGTTTCGCCACACGGTGGCTTTATCAAACAATGACTTAACATACTATGTTTATTCCTTAAATACTGAAATTAAGATTAAGAAGTGGATGAGTGAGGTACGTGTACAGTAGGATAAGAATACCTTACAAATAAATTTAATAATGGAGAATTGGTAAAGTCTTTCTGATCATTTAAAATGTTTAATTTAATTAATAATAATTCGCTTAATACTTTACTTTTAACTGACTTATGGAGAATCTCAAAATCATCTTTGAAATGATGTTCAGTTTGTTTAATATGGTTTACAACTTTTGAATCTTCTTTGTTCGAATTCAAATGTTCTTTAATTCTAGTTTTGAAAGATCTTCCTGTTTGGCCTATATAGAATGCATCACAATCTTCACACTCCACCTTGAATACTCCTGATTCTTGATCTTTTTTATTCTTGTCTTTGTTGTTGTTAATATATTTTCTTACACTATTATTTGTTCTAAAGATGTGGTAACATTTTATTTTTTAAGTAAATTGCATACATTATCGGAAAGTTTACCTACATACATTATTGATCTACAGTTACGAGTCTTAACTGTACTAGGGTAAACTAACTTCATTGCTTGATTATAATCTTTTTTCTTAATCACAATTTTTCTATTATAGCCGTTATTAGTTGCTATCTGTTTTATAATTGATAATTTAATTCTGACATGGGGATAGTAACAAGTCTATGTATCATGCTTTCCAGAGCAGCCAGTTTATGTTGTATGGGGTGGCTTGGAATTTTGTCGTTATGTAAAATAAAATATCTATCAATATTAAATTGACAAATTTGCATTGTAAAAATAAATTCACTTAAATGCTTTACAAGGTTATTGTAAATCAAATTTGAATAAAATACTTGTGTGAAATTTTAAGAAAGCTCTCCAATTATATAGCACATCTATCTTCTTCTAATTTGGAATAGCAGACGCGACTTGTCAGACACGCCGAAAATAATGCACAATTTCGTTTGTTATGAAAACAGACGCTTCAGCGTTTCTTCACGTCTTTGCTGGCATGTGTCAGTGCCATCATTCTTGAAATTGGACGCTATTTTCAGATGGCAATTGCATTCATATATACAAACCTTAATGCGGATGCCGACAGTTACGACAGCAGTTTAATCCCCTATACGAAAATAGCTCATTTATAATAATGTAAACATTGAACTAGACTTGGCCAATTATTTTGAATTATCGTGGCTTTCGTATGGGAGTGTCAGGTGTTTTGGTGTATGATAATATCGACCACAAAATAACATTAATATTTTCCCATCCTTACCAAGAAAAATCTCCTCAACAACACCCAAAGGCCAATCAATTCTTTTCGTATTCACGTTTTCTATAAGAACGATTTCTCCCATCTTGATTTCTCTGGATGAAGGTATTTTCATGTGAAGAACCAGCTAACTTGAGTATTCTTCTCGAATCAAATCTAATTTTTTGAATGTATTTCAAATGTCGCTTCAATGATGTGTCATCAATTTCGTCCAAGCAAAGTGTTGCTATTTCTTTAATATCATGAAGAAACATAGATGGAGTAGGAACAACTAAAAATAAAAAATCCTGCCATATTTATGATTTGAATATTAAACTTATTAAAGATTGTTGTGAGCATATTGCGGAACCCCTAGCCGATATTTTTAATACTTGTATTTTACAGGGTGAATTTCCAAGCGCCTTAAAAAAAGCCAAAGTTGTTGCAATTTTTAAAAAGGGTGATGGAAACGACCCAGATAATTACCGACCAATATCCATCCTGCCTATATTCTCAAAAATATTGGAAAAATACATTTTTGATAATTTACAACTTTTCTTGATTAAGCATCAATTATTATCAAACAATCAATATGGCTTTAGGAAGGGATGCAGAACCACCGATGCAATACTGCGCCTTATGAGCTTTGTTGCTGAGGCCTTTGAAGAGGGGGAGTGTTGCGTTGGTGTTTTTGCGGACCTGACTAAAGCATTCGATTGTGTTCCACACGCCATTTTGATAAGCAAGTTTGATTATTTTGGAATACGGGGCATTGTTTCTCAACTTTTATCATCTTACCTAAGAGACCGAACACAAACGGTATATCACTTAGGTAAACTGGGAACTGAAATGCCGATACTACGAGGTGTGTCCCAAGGTTCTATTTTGGGGCCACTTCTTTTTTTACTATATATTAATGACTTACCAAATATCATTTCTTCAAATAAATGTCTTTCTTTGCTTTTTGCAGATGACTCAAACTTTTTAATTAAGGGTAAATCATTTAATGACATTGATCATAACAGTGTTGTCACCTCGGCATCCAACTGGTTTACTTCAAACGAACTTTTTTTTAATGAAGCAAAAACTCAAATACTTAATTTTCAGTGTCGCCCTAACTCTTTTGGTTCTGTTAAGTTTCTTGGTGTTGTGATAGATAGTTCTTTAAACTGGTCACACCACATTACCTATCTTGGTAAGAAATTAGCTCGGGCGGTTTACGCAACTAAAAGAATGTACAGAATTGCTGGCGAGGAGGTGGCCCTTGTAACTTACTATAGTCTGTTTCACTCCATAATGTCGTATGGTCTCATAACATGGAGCAACGCTGCTCATACTCATTTAGAAAAAAATTTCAAAGCGGCCTTAAGAGCTCTTAAAGGTTTAAAACAAAAAACTCATTGCGAGTCTGTTTTTAAAGAATTAAAAATAATGTCATTATTTTCAGTAATTGTTTATGAACACCTTATGGATGTAAAACTCCACTTAAATGAATACACCACTCATTCAGATTATCACTCTTACTCAACGAGAGGTTGTGACAAACTCGTACACCCAAAAACTAAATTAAAAGTAATAAACTTAGTCTTGCCCTCTTCAATGAATTGCCTAGTGATATTCGATCAATTAATAAAATTTCAGTATTCAAACCAAAAATTAAAAAATTCCTTTTGGGAAATTGCTTGTACTCTGTTAAAGATTTTTTTAATGTTAAGTCTTTTAACATGTGATAGTACTTATTTAGTAATTTATTAGCTTAATCTTTTGATGTATATGCATTCATCTTGACCTGTCCACAAAATGTATATTTTAACGGATAAATAAATTTCTTATTCTTATTCTTATTCTTATTCTTCTTGAGTGCCAGAAGTATAAGTGATCTTGAGGTACATCATATATGCTACTCGATTTACCGCATCTAGCACGAGATTCGGGTAGAAAAATGTTGAAAGGCAATGTATGGCAATATATCTTGTGAGATACAATAGCCGATTAAGGATTAATATCAAAGGAAAGAAAAGGATCTTTCTTGAAATTGGAGGTCCCGTTTCTAAATCATCAAAGTACATACTGTTATCTCCATTTTGTGCTAGCTGAACTGTGCAGAGAGAAAGTTTCCGTAACTGCAGGAAATTATTAATTGAATTAACAGTATTAATACGTGCCATCGCATCCTGATGTATCAATGAAAGAGTATATTATAAGGAATTCAAGGTAAAAAGGAGTACATCCGTTTTCAATGTAATAACCGTATCACCGTTTCCGGATGTCGCTATTATTATCATTTACTATTCAATCATGCGAGTAATCATCATTATTATTATCAAATTGCATCGGCCTTAAGGTTTCCGCCTCGATTTACTATGGAATTACGCTATCATTGAGCCACAGTTAGTCGATCAAAACTGTGATTCGTAGAATGAATAAGACTTATCCATGAAATAATAGATTATTTTATGAATACTTGAAAATGTCAACGTCAAGGACGTTTAATTTTTGAATATTTGAAACCTGTGAATTTTTCGAAAAAAACGTTCCGTTTCTGAATACGAGTTTTTACTCTATCCGTTTAAGACTTTTGATACAGAATATTTCAGCGGTATATTTGTACATCCCCTTGCAGTTATATTTTAATATAAAGAAATGTCACATATTGTATTTCTGTTAGCAGAAGCTGTCTACCAAATTTTATCGTTATCACTTTTTACAGAACTTCAGGAGAGATTTTGAAAAACTATGTATGAAAGATTCCTGTAAGTTTCACATGGAAATCACCTTTAGAATATATTGTAGCAATTTACGAACATCCTGTATATTTTAGGACAGTTTATCATTTAGTAAAATATAGTATGTAACATTTTTTATAAAAAATGGATAAGTTTCTATGAAATAAATTAGTGTTATTCCTACTTCGGCCTTGAAGATCTATTGTACCCCTCGGTACGGTACTGTTTTATAGTGAACTTTAGATCCTTTAAAAGGTCCCGAAGTATTTGCTCCTGCGAAGGAGTGTAGCGACGCAGTTGGTGAGCAAATGTATCTGTAGTTTGTTCGCGTCTCTGAGGAATCTACACTAGGCCAACTTTTCCCATATGGCCGAAGAGTTTGCAGCAGTGCCGGCTCCTCGAAGGAGGCTAAGGAGGCTCAGCCTCCTCACCAATTTATCTTAATGACCATTCTCCATTTTATTTCCTGTTTCTCTGATAATTTTTAAAATTTTACAATTAATTCTCCGTTCTCAGTAGTTATTTTTAATCTGGCAACAGTGCCCTGAGGCTAGACTCTCTATATATCTCAAACGGTGAGCATGTGTTGTTCAACGCAGTTGCCGTTTTTCCGACCAGTCCGAACGCCAACTGGGTGAATCAGCGGAAATGGCAACACCCTCTGGAGGCTAGCCTGCGGCAGCCGCTAGCAATCTATGAAATACGAGACGTGCGTTCTGCCGACTGCTGAGTAGGTCAGTCAGTGCTTGTTTATGTGTTGTCACGCCACGCGAAGTAAGGTTAGATTGTTGTCTGTTGTAAATTTAAAATGAGTGTTAGTGACTTAGTTGATGCCTTTTAGAAAATCCATTTAGTGAATTAACATATGATAAAAGTGTTTCTTTTAAATAAACGGCCTTTACCGGATTTGAAAGGATTAGTAATGTCAGGTAACTATCAAAATCGATCATTGTTAATACTAACAGTAGTATTGACAAGACGAAGTTTAAAAAAAAATCATTGATTTCCCTGTAATGCTCCATCTCAATGGAATTTTACATCACGTGCAGTATTTACCATCCATAAAAATAAAGACAAATTAATTGAAACATTTGATTTTGTATTAAACAGTGATGACTTTTCAACAGATCAGGTTTCATTAAATGCTGCTGTTGGTTTAAAATCTTATTTAGAAAATGAAGAATTTTTGTTTTTTTCTTGATAATTTTAAATTAATATTTGAACAAACTGATCTTATTTTTCAAGTTTTACAACATAAATTCACTGATATAATTTATTCAAGAGATCGTTTGAAACATCTCATTGGAAAAATTTCAAGTTTCCGTAATTCTGAATTTCATTTTAACATTTTATTTGAAAATTTTTCAACTGATGAGGCTTCTCCCGCGAAAAGGAGGAAAACATATAATTTGGTAGACAAGAAACTACATTATAAACCACTTTTTTATGAAATTTTAGATACTATTAAAGGTCAAATTGAGATTCGATTTTCCGATTTACATGAATTGAAAATTTTTGACTTGACGAATAGAAGATTTTTCGAATCTTTTTCAAAAGAGTTCCCCAATACACTTTAAGATAACTTAGTTCTAAAATATAATTTTTTTGATAAAATAGCACGGCACAATGAATTATGCGTTATATACTCGGATAAAGATATTTTAGGCCAGTATGACAGTCACGCCGATATGATAAAATATATGATAGACAATGATTTGCAACAAGTTTTACCTCAGTCTTATAAACTACTTTGTTTGACAGTCACCATTTCTGTCCCGTCGGCATCGGTGGAGAGATCATTTTCTACTCTCAAACGAATTAAAACTTACATGCCAAATACAATGGGCCAAAATCGTGTATACAATGTTAGTTTAATATCTATTGAAAAAGATTTAGTAAAACACTTAAA
Source organism: Endomychus coccineus (assembly GCA_958510875.1). Classification (NCBI taxonomy): domain Eukaryota; kingdom Metazoa; phylum Arthropoda; class Insecta; order Coleoptera; family Endomychidae; genus Endomychus; species Endomychus coccineus. Next base: position 290,549,488 of record OY294067.1, read on the forward strand.
ACAAAATGATACATTTTTTGATAATATTATTGATCATTTTTCGCAAACTAAAGACCGTAGAATTTCGTTAATATATAAAAAAAAGTTAATAAAATTAATTAAAAAAAACAAAATATGAAAAATTCCAAAAAAAAGAAAAATTATTAAAAATCCAAAAAAAATAAAAGACAAAAAACGAACAGAAAAATTTTTTGCCAAGAGAAACTCTATACCTCCACGTTGGTTCTTGCTCGGTAACAATTAATTTTGTCACTGAAGTAGCTGGTACGGTCGCTGTGCAAAGGTTAAAAGGCTGTGAATAGAGTGTATTTTTACAAAAACGTTTTATGTCCAGCCTCCTCTCTCAAAAATTCACGAGCCTCCACTGGTTTGCAGTGTTCCTTCATGAATCCTGTTATCATTCGTAAGTTATTCCTGCTTCCCATGACGCCCTATTCACTAAATTATTCTTGGAATTTTTGGACTGCGTATGCCCCGAAAGAGAACTCCAGAGTTCAGTTTTGAGTTATCTGTCTTCTATGAAATACGTACCTTCTGATTAACTGAGATGTTTCTGTGGATTAACCTACCAAAAGTATCGTAGTTATCAAAATGTATTCCTAACAGGTTTATTTGCAAGAAAACAATGGACAAGAGAAAGTTACACCTTAAAATATCAGAAATTAGTCAAGTATGTTTGTTTCTTCATTGAATCCTGTTGTCATTCGTAAGTTATTTCTGCTCTCCAAGACCCCTATTCACTAAATTCATCTAGGAGGATTTTGGACTGCATATGTCCCGAAAGAGAACTCCAGAGTTCAGTACTGAGTTATCTGTCTTCTATGAAATACGAACATTCTGATTAGCTGAGATGTTTCTGCGAATTAACCTAACAAAAGTATCGTAGTTATCAAAATGTGTTCCTATCAGGTTTATTTGCAAGAAAACAATGGACAGAAGAAAGTTTCACCTTAAAATATCAGAAATTAGTTAAGTATGTTTGTTTCTTCATTGAATCGAATATTCTATAGTTTGTAGAATTTTATCATTAACGCTGTTGTTCTTTTTATTTCGGATACTTTCAATATTAGACGTTTATCATTATCTTTTCGAAATACATCATTTCGTAAATCAAATGGAAACATTTGGGATAAAAAAACAACAAACTTTCGAAACGGCAAAATTGTGTCATATGAATTCTGTTCGTGCTTTCTGGAGAAACAAACGATAAAGACAGTATTTCTCCGTAGATTTATTGGTTGTAATAACGTCTAATTCAAGACCCTTCTACAGGTATCCATTTTAATGGCCCTATAATCCACATTTAGTTATTAGTCCGGTCAAATTAGACGTTTTTTTTTGCCAACCCAGCAAATTTTCCGGACTCAACCAAATGAGATGCGGTTTTTTGCAAACTGTTCGGGAGGCTAAATAGAACATTTGAACAATAAAACATATAGCCGCTAGGACGTTCTCTAGCTTTGGGGCCATAAATTGGCCAATTTTCATGTCCAATTTTTTGTAAAATTCGTAAAATCCTTAAAAAGTTCTCAAAGTGGCCAAAAAATTCCTCTCGGGGGTTTTCGAGGTCGCTGATCAAGATTCCGAAGTCAGATTTTATATTTAGCCATTCCCTGGGGAGTAATTGGCCAATTATTGCCCCAAAAATGGGGCAAATCGACAAAAAGTTTTCAAAGTGTCCAAAAAATTCCTCTCGGGGGTTTTCGAGATCGCTGATCAAGATTCCGAAGTCAGATTTTATATTTAGCCATTCCCTGGGGAGTAATTGGACAATTATTGCCCCAAAAATGGGGCAAATCGACAAAAAGTTTTCAAAAAGGACAAAAAATTCCTCTCGGGGGTTTTCGAGGTCGCTGATCAAGATTCCGAAGTCAGATTTTATATTTAGCCATTCTAATTGGACTTTTTGTCGATTTGCCCCATTTTTGGGGCAATAATTGTCCAATTACTCCCCAGGGAATGGCTAAATATAAAATCTGACTTCGGAATCTTGATCAGCGACCTCGAAAACCCCCGAGAGGAATTTTTTGGCCACTTTGAGAACTTTTTAAGGATTTTACGAATTTTACAAAAAATTGGACATGAAAATTGGCCAATTTATGGCCCCAAAGCTAGAGAACGTCCTAGCGGCTATATGTTTTATTGTTCAAATGTTCTATTTAGCCTCCCGAACAGTTTGCAAAAAACCGCATCTCATTTGGTTGAGTCCGGAAAATTTGCTGGGCTAATTGTCTATTTTGACCGGACTATATCTACATAAATATTAAACCAGCAAAATGTGCTGAGGATGTTATTGTTAACATGATTCCAATATATATTCCTATATGACGAGGGAAAAAATTCAAAATTAATAGCTAGCCATAAACATGAGATATTGCATTTTCCGTCAACTCATAAAATGAAAATACAACGTATTAAGTATATCGATAGCTACATCATATTTTATACTGGAAGCGAATCGTAAAATAAAACTGTGGTTTTATCGTCCATGACTGCGATTATTTGTGGTAGATTCGTTTAATTCATTTCAGGTAAACCACTGAACCATTCCCATCTGACTATGAGAATGTATATAAGATAAAGTTCTCAGAAGAATTTCAACTTGATTCCTGGGGTTTTCTCGGTAGCATATGACACGTCAGATAGTATCAAGAATTCGAATTATTGGAAATCGTTCGATATGATGCTCTGCTATTTCCGGTGGTTGTTTTTAAATCACATCAAAATAGATTGATCACATACTTTCACAGATATAACCCATCAAAATTAAATTATTTTGAAGACCTTCATTTTGATGTCCTTAGCATATCCTGGAAAGTACCCTCAATCTGAACAGTGGGATTTTTTAAGGGGTGAATGTCTATGAATTCTAGTTGTTTGCAATTATGTCGCTAATAATCAATTTTTCGAGTCAGATAGTCACGAGGAAAATTGTACCTTATAAAACTATACATTAAAATGTCTGTTGACTCATTTCGTATACGCCATCGCTCCACAGATATAGAACGAATTATACCATGCAGTGTTATTCTGTAAAATTGTAAGACTCGATTGAACAATTTTAACAAGAAAAGTTACATATCTTAAAGCGACTTCTTACAAACATATGTGTTAAAATTTTTTCTTTAAAAATTAAAATTTGCGATATATTGTATCGAAATTTCTGTGGGATATTTGGTAGAATTCTCCGTTTCTACGGAAAAAAAATTTCATCATCACCAGTGGCGGCACAACAAGTAGGGGCACACTTTTATTGAAAATTAGATTCGCATTACAGCCTTTGATGTATGTTATGGCCATGGATATAAGGATTTGAATGGGTTCTAATGTATTGTGAATCATTCACAGTCTCCAGATTCAACTCGTTATCAAGTCAGTATATGTCAGTATAATGTGTTTCATAGTTTGAAATTTATTTGAAATGAAAGCTTGTTCCTTCTATATCACTAAAACGATGAATTTTACGAAAAGAGTTAAATAATATTTGCTATTTTCCTCGAAAAAATGATATTAATGATATTATTCAATGAACTATTATTTCGTCATGATTTACCTGATATTCTGAAAAATAAATCAAAGTATTGATAGAACTAGTTCACTTAAAATACACCAGTTCTGCTACATAATCAACAATTGACCTTGAAATAAACAGTATAATTAATACATAAAACTGGACAAACCATGAAAATATCAATGTTTCCTGCACGTGTACGGGAAACTTTTTAATTTATTTTAATTATCGATCACTATATCTTAACAAATTGGGAACTTCAAAATGTTGAAGTAGGCTTTAAGCTATTTAATGAATATGTTATACAGGCTCTACTTCAATTTGGTTCAAATATAGAGCATTCCAAATCCACAGCCCAGTTTATAGATATCATATTAACTTGGTGGAAAATAATGAATGTAAAACCTCCCCTCAAAATGCACGAATAAGGAACATTTTATTAGTATTATAGGATAAGGTGATGTGATATAACACCCGTTGAATTTCATTCTATCTGTTATTGGAATATTGCCGATATCGAATTTGTGTGTATTGTTCTTCTTGACCATGTTTTTATTGACGTCATAAACTAGGAGATGGTCAGAATTCGGGGTTTTGGGACACTGTAACACGATCAATCGATGTCTAAGGTGAAAAGTAACCTTGGAATCGAATTCCTCATCAGAAAAAATTTATAATAATGCAGCTTTACCCCAATCGGCAAGAAAAGATATAGTAGGCTAGAATTTCAAATTTGTTTTTGCATTTTGTTCCTAATACCCCATAGCTCATTCATGACTATCAAAACCGCGGGGGTCGACCTTTCTACCCCCCCTCAGAGGAGCATTCTTATAAAAACAATCCAAAAGTTTAGAAAATTAATGAATTGAGAGCCGAAAATGACCCCTAGTATGTTTTATTTGGGTCGCTGATCACGATTCCGCAGTTAGTTTTCTCGGAAAATTCCCTCCAGATGGGAAATTTGGAAAATTTATATATAATATATATATATAATTTGTAATTTTGTTGCAAAAATGACCTCTAGTAGGTTTTTTTGGGAAAAATAACAGCGGAATCGTGATCAGCGACCCAAAAAACATACTAGGGGTCATTTTCGGCTCTTATTTCATCAATTTTCTAAACTTATGGATTGTTTTTATAAGAATGCTCCTCTGAGGGGTTGAAACACCGTTTTTGGGGGGTAGAAAGGTCGACCCCAGCGGTCTTGATAGTCATGAATGATCTATGGGGTATTAGGAACAAAATGCAAAAAAAAAATTTGAAATTCTAGCCTACTATATTGTTTTTTGCCGGTTCATTGCCTGGACTAAAAGGTTTGAGATGTGATAAACACCATTATTTCCAGAATCACCACATGAGTTTTATTAATAATGCCTGCTACTTCATTGAAATAGAGAAGAATGATTGAACAAAATAATATTCTACACAATGTTTCCGAATTTTTGATTTATTTAGAATAGCCTGAAGGTTTGAATGTGAAATATACCCAGCAATTACCTAACAAGTCGCATCTCAGGTGAATGGCATAGATGTAAAACAAGCTTCGAATCAATAATGACACGACTTTTATTATCAAATTGCAGACCACATAACGTTGTATATGCATGTACTACTACACTAACAGCATTTTTAATTGTATGCCGCTATTTTAAATGAAATACGTAATGTTAAACGTAACGCTACATAATATTATTCAGTTGGATGGGTATTTACTGTTGAATTAATGTGGTGTAGAAGGTATTAAATGTAGCGTTCGTTGTGGGTTTAATTTATCGACTCACCGTTAAATGAACTGTTTGTTCATGGCTGGGAAACGCCGCAATACGCTTTTCTTTCGGAAAATAATAATTTCTACGTGTAAAATGTCCACCTTTACTGTTTTGTTACCAATGAAACCGAGAAATCCCCTGGAATTTCTCTGTGGTTGTGTGGCCAAGTTAACTAACCCCGCTATGCAAAAGTCCCGAGAGAAGTGAAGGTACAAATTATTTTCTGTGTCCACCCGGCGATGTATATAACAACTGCCAGTATACATTAATGAAGGTTAAATGGTGGCAATACAATTCGAATATACTAACTAGGATTCCTCCAAGAAACGCTTCATCAACGAAAACGTAGATGAGAATTATGCGACGTATAAACTTTATTTCAACTGCTGCTAGCCGTTTTTGTAGTTATAACTTTTCAAATAATGATTATTTATATCATGGTCTGGAAATAGTTGAAACCTGATACTGTGCTTCCAAGGGTTATGAAAAACCAGAATTCTCCAAGGTAAGCTGATGTATCTTGAACTTCACATTCACCTAATGATTATATCTCATCTTCAAATGACCATTGCATAATTTGTATCCTCTGAGCCTATGCCGATGACTTGGTTGACGCTGTGCGAGTTGCAAAACACGCTGTTCAGCGTAGTGGACGGCTGGTGGAGCACGGAGGGGCTTAGGGTCAATCCTGACAAAACGGAAATTGTACTGTTTACCAGGAAACGTAAGCTGGACACACTGCCAGTGGCGGCTCCTCGAAGGAGGCTAAGGAGGCTCAGCATCCTCACAAATTTATCTTGTTGATCATTCTTCATTTTATTTCCTGTTTCTCTAATAATTTTTTTAATTTTACAATTAATTTCCCGTTCTCAGTAGTTATTTTTAATCTGGCAACAGTGCCCTGAGGCTAGACTCTCTATATATCTCAAACGCTGAGCATGTGTTGTTCAACACAGTTGCCGTTTTTCCGACCAGTCAATTGCCAAATAGCGTGAAACAGTGAAAATGGCAACACCCTTTGGAGGCTAGCCTGCCGCCCGCCTTTATGTTCAGTACAGTCCGTGTGGTACGGAATACGACACATGCGTGTTGCGTCAGTGCTTGTTTTGTTTTATGCGGGTATAATGGTTGAGTGACACCACGCGAAATAAGGTTAGATTAGAATTCGTCTGTTCGGTAAATTATTAATTGTAAAAATGGACAACTAGTGGAAAGATTTTTGGGGTTCTACGATGTTAGTTCGGGAAGAACAGTGGTCAATTTATTCCATTTTTTAATGGAAACATTTCAACGATTCGACTTTGCGAATAGATCAGACTTACGACGGCATCTGTAATGGCGAGACATTTAAACGGTCTTCAAACAAACGAACGTAAGTTTTAAATAACATAGTAGGAAACAGAATTCCCTGTAATGCTCGAACTCGATGGAATTTTACATCACGTGCAATGTTTAGTTTACCATCCATAAAAATAAAGACAAATTAATTGAAACATTTGATTTTATATTAAACAGTCATGACTTTCCAACAGATCAGGTTTCATTGCTGCTGTTGGTTTGAAACCTTATTTATAAAATGAAGAATTTTTGTTTTTTCTTGATACTTTTAAATTAATATTTGAACGAACTAATCTCATTTTTCAAATTTTACAACATAAATTCATGAATATAATTCATTCAAGAGATCGTTTAAAACATCTCATTGATAAAATTTCAAGTTTCCGTTATACAGAATTTCATTTTAATATTTTATTTGGAAATTATTCAACTGATGAGGCTTCTCCCGTGAAAATGAGGAAAACATATAATTTGGTAGACAAGAAACTACATTATAAACAACTTTTTTTATGAAATTTTAGATACTATTAAAGGTCAAATATTGAGATTCGATTTTCCGATTTACATGAATTGAAGTTTTTCGATTTGACGAATAGAAGATTTTTCGAATCTTTTTCAAAAGAGTTTCTCAATACACTTTCAGATAACTTAGTTCTAAAATATAATTTTTTTGATAAAATAGCGCTGCACAATGAATTATGCGTTGTATACTGGGATAAAGATATTTTAGGCCAGTACGACAGTCACGCCGATGTGATAAAATATATGATAGATAATGATTTGCAACAAGTCTTACCTCAGTTTTATAAACTACTTTGTTTGACAGTCACCATTCCTGTCACGTCGGCATCGGTGGAGAGATCATTTTCTACTCTCAAACGAATTAAAACATACATGCGAAATACAATGGGCCAAAATCGTTTATACAATGTTAGTTTAATATCTATTGAAAAAGATTTAGTAAAACACTTAAAACATAATGATACATTTTATGATAATATAATTGATCATTTTTCACAAATTAAAGACCGTAGAATTTCGTTGACATATAAAAAAGTTAATAAAATTAATAAAAAAAAACAAAATATGAAAAATTCAAAAAAAAAAGAAAAAAAATTTAAAATCCAAAAAAAATGAAAAACAAAAAACGAACGAAAAAAATTTGTTGGCAAGAGAAACTCTATACCTCCACGTCGGTTCTTGCTGGGTAACAATTGATTTTGTCACTGAAGTAGCTGGTACGGTCGCTGCGCGAAGGTTAAATTAATTGACTGAATATAGTATATTTCTACAAAAACGTTTTATGTCCACCAGCCTCCTCTCTCAAAAAGTTCACGAGCCGCCATTGCACTGGCAAGGTTCTGCAACTCATAGGTTCGGTGTCAAAGATTCTTTACTGGATCTAAACCACTGTGATTAGGCCTATGGTCACCTATGTTGAGGAAGTCTGATGGTCGGGGACGAGGACTGGTATGTCCCATCGCCCCTGGACCGACTGCAGCGGCTTGCATGCGTAGGGATATTGAGGTATGAGGTCGGCTTCAACGAGAGCCCTTGAAACTCTCGCCGGATTACCACCTCTACACTTATGATCACGACTAATACTTTGTTGTAATAAGTAAAGAGCCCAATTATGTTTCTAACCGTTTATTATATTACAATGCCTCAAAACTGCTACAGCATTTTGATATCCTGTTCCTATTGATTATTCTGCAGCAGGTAGGATCGTAAAACTCTAATAAAATCAGCAACGACAATTTGCATGCTCCCACTACCTGTACCTAGCATGATGTTTGAGAGTTAAAAGCGATTGAAGTAAATGCAAGTGGAATGCAACCTTCTTTGAAATCAACCAGATATTTACTACCTATATCTCATGTAGTGAAATAAGTGGAATGAAACATAAGTTATGAGCAACAATGCTTTAAAAATTATAAATCATCTAAGTTCATTATGGAATTGATTGAGTTATTAAAAGAATGCCACCATATACAACTTAACAAACATTAACGAGTGAGGGAATTTAAATCACAGGTATTTAAATTTTTAAATATTATTCAGACTCTTATATACGTTAAATACATTATTGTCATCAATATTATTTACAACTAGAGAAACGCTGTTGTCCTGATGGTTCAACAGAATAATATAGTTCTATTTGAAAAACTGAAGATGGTTGTGAAAAGTACCACTTGCAAGGGGGCTTCTGGGCCCCAAAACAGTAGTTTCTCTTTTCATCGAGTTAAAGCGTTTTGCAAAATTCCAAATCAGTACAACCACACGGAAAGGCATAAATGAGTCAAAAATAGTCTACATCGATTCAGATAGGCTCAAAACGGATATTTATTTCAGACCGATTACAATATTTATAACCTTATACTATGTATAGTGAAGAAGGAAATAAAAATATTGACATACATGTCTGTAAGTGCATCTGCATTATAATATACATGTGTATGCGTGTATCCAAGCTCAATGTTTTTCGAACTATATGCATATTGACAGATAAGTTTGATCATCATAGATAGATGCAAGGTTGCTTCATTCTTGTGACGCAACGCAGTACATACGTTCAGTAGTTTTTTTTTACATCCTATTATTGTATTCTGTAGATGATGTATGAAAATCTATCTAACAGCTAATGTCGCCTTCGACTATCGTTCAGTATAACATCGGAATTGAGAATTGTTGTAATTATAGCCGGTTCATCAACTAACCAGGCAGGTTAGTAATATCGTCATACATTAAGCCAATAAGGCATGTCGTTGCCGTTATAGCGTCTGGTGCGGCAGACTTTCATGTACCTACTTGCATTCATTTATTATATGGAATAAATACTACTTCTTTGGTTTTGAAATGTGATTCAATTTATTTGGTCCCGTTGCGTTGGATATCCAAATTTCAATTCCTCTGTATCAGTCAATAGTTTTGGCTTCCTGAATGAAAATAAACCCCTTTTCTTTTTGAAGTTCGGTTTGATAACTCATTTTAAGCATTAAGGCAATTCTGACTAGATTTTGTTCAAGTACTCCTAAAATACTATTATTTGACTGGAAACACTTGTCGAAGTTGTCCTGTGACATAGCTACTGTTATTTATAAATGGCGTAAGATACTTTTGTTCTTTTTACCATGTTGTTGGCCGACTATGACTATAAACTATGACTATGAACAAAACAGCTGTCTGGAACTATAATTTTGTGACGTTACTCATCAATCTAGAAACACCTTATCATTGTGTTTTGGCAAAAGCCTTCGCGGTTCACTAAAAAAGTTTGGTCTCAACGTTATCTTCACATCAATTCCGTTGCACCAACTTTATAAAAAAAGTTTTATATACAGCCTTACAGATCGCGCGGTTAAATTGTCCCACCCACAGGACCGTCCCGAAAACTTAAAAAATGTTCGTAGTACACTGGAAATGAATGGCTATCCAAAAACATTTTTCAATCCCAACAAAATGCACAACTTAACCTACATTAATAATAATTAATAATTCTAATTCTGAATTCTCTTTAAAAAATAATCTATTTGAAAAACTCTCACAACTATATTAAATAATTATTTTAAGGTCTAGATGAAAAATGTAGGTGGTAATTACTATTTGATAAGCAAAAGGTTATCACAATGGTTCTTATTGAGAGATTTGGTGGTAATCTTTATTCTTCAATTGTGCATTTAACAAAACTATTTTTCCACCCAGTTATGCGTTGTGATCTTTAAGATGTCGTATTAACTCAAGTTGCAGACAATTCCAAACTGTTAGTTCTATGAATTCCATTAAAATGAATTTGAAACAAGGTCTGACTACCTTTTTCTATTACCTCATAAATCTTCAACATCTGGTTCGAAAGTGGATACTCGAGCTTTATATTTTTGGTTCAGTCTTTCAATCGTATTACGAACTGTTATTTGATATGACTTCTTACTTCATAAGAAAATTGCTAAGCAGTGGATTTTTGATACATATTCATATACTTAAAACATTAATATATTACAATTTCGATTACTCGTGCTTATGTTCGTTTCGGCGACGTGGGCATTTTTAATTGAAATTGGTACGATAAGGACGCCTTGTGGTGATACAATTAGTTTTAAGAAATCTTGTTTTGGGCATTGATACGTCTTCTGATGATGGTCGTGAGACCGAAACGTACGTAAAGACAAAATAACAAGCATATGTGTTAGTGTGACCTACTTCCCGAGAATCTATATATAATTCATACTTGGGTCAAGAATCATACTTAGCTACTTTTCTCGCCATATTATCTGCACAACTGAACATTTCTCGTTGTAAAAAAAGAAGTTGTTCTTGCAAAATTTTGATTAGAGTCACCGTTGATGAGATATTCCTGTAGCGTTCAATTTATCATGCTTCATTAAAATTATCTCAAATTTCAAAGGTCAGAGGGAGCGTGGATTATTCCGCTAAATTAACCTATTCCAGCATTTCACAGTTCCGTATTATAACATAATGGGAATCACAAAAAATACGACCCTCAGAACGATAATGTCAGCTCATAATCGTTACTTTAGCCATTCCCGTTATTCACTTACACTTTTCTAACCCATCTTCCCATCTTTCTCGAACCCTAATATCAACCTTACCGTTAACTGCGGTTCATAAACAAGCAACAGTAAAATTCGCCCATGTTTACGTAAGATGCGTAAAACGACAGCCCAACTGTGCACAGGCAGCTAATTGTATAAGTACAGGAAAATACGAAAATATTGAGCAAACAGTGAATTTATTCATAAATGTTTGATTCATAATAACGTCATTATTAGAGATGAATGACATACATTCACTTCTTTAAATATGGCAGTACTGCGAGAGAACAGTCAATAAAAATGATGCAATAGAATCAGAGGCAGATGATATATTTCAGTTACCCCAAATATAATAATTTTATCGCATCAATATAGTGCTATCCGTTGAGCTAACAGTTCTATTTATTCTGTATTCAGGTAAAGAGTTTCTTGGGTTTCCTCCATTACGTAATGCTGCTGGACAGAACTGTATCTGCCACTTTCGTTAAGGGCTCTTCAATCGTACGTGGATATTTACCTGTGCTATCATCGCGTTATGATTGCCTAATGTTTTCGAAATAGGTATTAACATTATACAGGATCTTTCAATGATGGAGGAAGAAAAATACTTCCATATGGAATGATGATTTTGATAACCAATCCATCAATTTGTAAAAAAAAAAAATACTTATTTTAGTTGCACAGAACAGAACTTAACTTGTGAGAAACGCCTTTGATAAAAAGTAATCTATCAATTGAATGGGCGTTATATTCAACATTTTGCCCCTTCAAATTCATGTATTTGGTGTCAATACCTTTTGAAACATATAACCATATTGATTTTAATATACACCTCAGTTAGAATATTTTGGAGCAAATAACATTTAGTTGTGCGATATAAAAGCTGCTTTAATTTTCGGGTGTTATTGACGATTTATAAATATCTATTTGGTCATTCTAACCTAAGTAGTTGAACACCACGAGTTCTGGAGCCTACTCGCGAAATTCAAACGTGACCATAGAGCTTACGATGATCACAGTACTCTAGATCACAGAGGTCATAGAATGTGGAGTTAGTGAATATATGGTGTATGTGTGTGTCATAGAGATCTTAGAATAGAGGTATTGAGCTCTATAAGGCCAATGTATCTTGTATGCAACCGTTTAAGAAAAATCTCGGGATAAATAAGCATAATAATCGGCCCCCTCTTTCTGCGCGTAAATAAATACTGAGCAGAAATCATCCACGCAACACGAACCTGAAAAAAGGGAACATCGCGCTTCGAGTTCCCGAGTTTTTTTCTCAAACTGTTGCAAGAAAAAGCCCACTCAATACCTCTATTCTAAGATCTCTATGACGTGTGTACGTCACATGTCATGGCAGCTGTATAAACTGTCATGGCGCCTGTATGTCAAACTTCGAATTCGGAACTACCACGGCTGGTGTATCAGCTCTCTTGCGTGACGTTGGATGTTTCATGGCAAGTGTATGAACTGTCAGGGCCGGCGTTGGATCTGTCAACGCTTTAACGTTTATATGACGTCTCATGTCATGGCGGCTGTAAGAACTGTCATGGTGCCCGTATGTCAATCTATGAATTTTGAACTATCATGGCAGGTGTATGAGCTCTCATGGCTGACATTGGATGCGTACAGCGGGGGGCTTGACCCCCGAAATTCTCATCGTGGATGGGAGGATACTCCGTCAACCACCAAATGGAGTGTTCTATCTGACAGAAAACTCGATAATATGACATCATGAGAACATTATACTCAAGTAACACATAATGCTGTATTACGGAAGAAATAGCACGTCATAAGCAATTGCAAAATTGTGTGAATCCCAAAGAAATAAATAATACATGAAATTATATCTAATCCGTGAACGTATAGAAGTAAGTAGCACATGCCATAAATAACGTATTATTATTATGATACATGTTATTTCTCGTGATACTTGGTCGGATACAGATAATCAATCAAAGATCCGACAAGAAGTGCCATTACCATGACCATTCCGCGTAACTGTTTCTCACATTTTCATCTGTGAATAATGAAAGCATATCGTAGATTGTAGATTTAAAAACAGCATTTCTGCATAGATCCAACGTCTTACGTGATATTATGCATATCTTGTTACATTGTACAAAAACTGAGTTCACGCTGAACGTCGGTCTCCTCAATTGCGTTGGAATCCCACGGATATTTCAATGATCGTAGATGAAGATCTTCGACTGGGAATTCTATCGATAATAACCTTCCATTTAAGAGAAATTGTTCGTGAAATGTAATTGAGCAACAGTGACATATTGTACAGTTTCGGTGATTACTCCGCGGAACAAACCATAAAAACAATTGATTTCTTCGACGTATATTGAAGAAAATTTCAACAATGGAGCTAACATAGATATCCGATATTATTTATAATATAAATATTTGTATTCATATTCTTGAACCATTTGTAGATATTGAGAAAATTTGACTGTATATTTCTAAATGTACTTGCTCAAAATTGTGGCCAATTAGGCAAAAAAACCTTAAACTTGTTCATACTTACCCAAAACATTTTTGAGTTAGTTCTATTGAAATACATAAGAACCGGGATGCTGTCATTGAATGAGTACTGTCAGAGTAATTGCCAACCATAGTGATACTCTAACCTACACTGCTCAATTCAAAACGATTGAACTTTAGATGAATGTGCGTGAATAGTTGATCTATGAGGGAGCATCGAATCACATTGTGTTCATCAATGATCTAATATCCTTTCAGAGGTTCATATTTACAAAAATATAAGACTCTGAGGGAAAAAAAGTGATGTAATTGCTAAATACCCTGGACTAGACATCGAGAGATGTGGATTTGAATCCCGCCTATGGTTCAATGTTTTACGTTTATTCATCTTTATAATCCTGTTAAATTGTCGTAAGTTATCTTCATAACGATTTTAAGTGAGGCAATCTCTAAATGCCCCATACTAGAAATGAAGCAATATAGCATGATCCCTGCTATATATCTCACTTCTCCCAAAATCCTCATCCCGGATAGAGGAGATTGGAAAAACGATAGCCTCACCCTAATGCCACCAGACGGACTCGTATGGTTCACAGATGGGTCCAAGGTAGGTCAGGCTTCTGGGGTGGGAGTGTACCTAAAAAGGCCAAGGACTGTGGCGAGAATCACCACGCATGAGGCAGGCCAAGCTCTTCATCAAAGAGCCTGTGCCTAGGCTCTCAAAGAAACTTCTTTCTCTGAACCGAAGGGACATCAGACAGATGACTGGAATCCTAACCGGTCACTATCGTCTTAACAAACATCTCCACACTATGGGCATCGCAGATGACCCAATATGTAGGGAATGCAGAGAAGCGGAAGAAACTGCCTCTCACATCCTGCTAGAATGCCCAGCATTAGCATCCCTCAGACACCGACTCATCGGAGAATTAAGGCTGCTTCCAAAAGAACTTATGGAAGCCAGCACTGGCAATATTCTGGGTTTCTGGCGGGCCACAAACCTGCTAGAATAGAATAGGCTTCTGACTACGGGGGGCACAATGGGCCCAACTAAGTGGCCTAAGTGCATCAGGGGGCTAAGCCCCCTATATGATGATGATGATATCTTCATAATGCAGAAAATTTGAAACTTCGCTGTTCGATAGAAAAATCTGGTGGGAAGAAGTTCGACAGGCCTCGAGCTTAACAATGAAGGGATGACTAGCTTGAGCTCAGAATCTCTCGTGGTAGAACAACAGACGAGATTTTCGATGAACACCGATCATGGAATTATCTATGGAAAAGAGAGATCTCCCACATTTCTACGATGTTCTAGAGAGGTTAATGAATTCGTAGGGGACGAATAGCTTCAGTTAACGGATTCGTTTTTTCTGAGGCGACTGTTGAGATGTAGGAGCGGGCAGCAGCAGTATTCATGTAAAAAAGTATATATATATTTATATATATAAACAAGTTTAAAGTTTCTTCGCCTAAATGGCGAAAATTCCGAAAGGAAAAACCGCAATGCAGAAATGAATAAGGTCTTTCTAGTTCAGATAGAACCAGCAAATTTGCTGGTTCCCCTGATGAGCTCTATAAGAAGGGCGAAACAGGTGGAATTATAAGTTTGTGACGTTACTGATCGATCTGGACTAGAAAGGCGTTATCATTGTTATCTGATAAAAGAGATAAATAAATATATTCATATATTCATCTATTTCTAATTTTCTTACATTTGGAAACAAGCTCTCTCCATCATTTCTTAAATGGAAACAAAATCAAAAAAGAATAAGTTCATTTTCAACTCAATTGTGAAAATTGTGATGCCTTATAAATGGTTTAGATTTCCAGTTCAGTAAGATTGCTACACTAGATGTAGCTGGCGAATTTACATATTCGCATTTGTCTAGATATCACAAAAGAGACATTGATTTACCCACGAACAGCTATATTCTCCAAAATTTGGGTCACTCTGCAGCTCTCGAGTGTATTTGGTTGCCATGAATAATCGAAGTGGCGAAATATATTAAACTGTTAATGGCCGGCAGGTATGAAATGAGATAGCAATTATGTGATTGAAGAGAAGGACCTTGAAATATTGAAAGAACCAGAACCGAAATTAACGAATCAAGCCGTTTCATATTAGGAAACGATCGTTCTAAGTGCTTTCAATACCTTTGTTTTAATAAACTATTCACAGTAATAACTGTGCATTATGAGAAATTATATACTCATTTACATTTAAGTCTTACTTTCTCTTTACCTAGTTATAATTAAGTAAATGCCGTCTTCCTCAATATTGAATTATAACAATTGAAATGTTACGAAATACCTGGAACATCATCAATATGAAATTAAAATGTGACTGTGTGAAGACTAAATGCGACTATTATTATCTTGGCAAATATTCCTATTAGTAGTATCATCTATGGCATAATATTAAAAATAAGTGAGTAGGTTTGGAGAAACATTTTTTTTCTTCTTCTCACAGCTTAGATGTCACTAAACT
Source organism: Endomychus coccineus (assembly GCA_958510875.1). Lineage (NCBI taxonomy): Eukaryota > Metazoa > Arthropoda > Insecta > Coleoptera > Endomychidae > Endomychus > Endomychus coccineus. The sequence continues at coordinate 290,565,637 of OY294067.1, forward strand.
ACTAAATTAAGATCATCAAAATGTCTTTTCACGGCCTAACAATTTCTAAGAATTAAGTAGGTAGTTAAGTTAGTTAATAAGTCAGCACTGATAAGACTTAATTTCATGTAATTACATTGTTTTTCTGGAAAAAATTATTCTTTTTGAGCTTAGCTTTACGGTACAGTTTGTCACTGATCCTGTCTCCCTAAATTTTGCTACCAGCTCAATATTGAATTTTCGGTTAACATGTTTACCTGGATTCATTTCATTGAATACCCTTGGCTGCAATATTTAGTGCGGTCAATAAGCCGGGAAATACTGTGTAATATGGAAAAGTTGGGAAACAGCTCGGATTTGAAAAATTTTTGATGCAATGGGTTGACAAGATCATTCGTTACCACTAAAATCACACCCCGAGGACAATGGGCAATTTTGGGGGGTGTTCCCCCCCCCCCAACGATGAGTCAAATTTTGGGGCAACTAAAAAAAAATTGACAAAATGGTCCAGAGTGGAGGAATCGGCTCGAAAATATCCACTAGGGTATTTTTGGGTTCGCTGATCACGAATATGACATCTAAAAAGTCACCACATGCATCTGGGGCCCCAAAAACGCCCGACTGAGACATTTGGAGACTCTAAGATGGAAAATTTTGTTGAATTCCTGGAGATGAATTTTTTTTAATTGCCCCAAAATTTGACTCATCTTTGGGGGAAAAAACCCCTAAATTGCCCATTGCCCTCGGGGTGTGATTTTAGTGGTAACGAATGATCTTGAGGGTTCACAGAACCCATTGCATCAAAAATTTTTCAAATCCCAGCTGTTTCCCAACTTTTCCATATTTTCCGGCTTATTGACTGGACTAATTAGCACATCTACCATTTTCATAATACAGTTCAATCAGCGATACTCTTTCTGCAGTAGAATAAACCATTTTAGATCAAAATAAAGTTTAGTCACAGACAAAACTCTACTAAATTGAAATGAATTAAATGTAAATACTCGGAACTTCTAAGGAACTGCAAAATGTATAGATTCTATACAAAAACAAAATTCCACAGCAGATAAAATGAAATACTTTTTTCTTCGAACGATAAAATTAGAATTTACATTACCTTTTGTCAGTGGTAAATGGATTGAGGAACGTAGCAAACATTTCCTTATTAAAAAAAATGAAACGTGTGGCACTCGGGGACTGCCGCGGTAAAGCTATTGCATAGCACTACGCCACTGGAAAAAGTTGGCAGAAAAACATCCACTACCCCTTCAAAATCTTCACGAATTATGAGTAAAAAAGAGTATCATCTTGATCTCTATGAAGAGTATTCTGTGACAAGCATAGATAACTCTACTACCGGTAGTAGAGTTATCTATGGTGACAAGTGTCAGTTGACTTGTAAACACAATTTTATACTAAAGTTTTAACGTTCAGATCTCGATAGCGCTTCCGGCTCCGGGATTTTCACGTGGCCTATCGAAATTAGAAGGTTCGAATTGTATGTATAAAAACACAATTGCATGAACGCCAGACGTCTTATGTAATTAGCTACGAACGTAAACATTTTGACATATCCTCGAGGAGCTCGCTGCGCGTAAGTTAGAGTTTATACATTTTACTTCTATTTTGTTAATTTGGGGCCGTTTCGAACCCCGTGCGGCCGGCGCCAGTTGTAATAAAGTATTTTGGGCTATGGGCCGCCAGCTTTTACCCGCTTTCGGTATGTTTAAGTTGCTAGAAAATTCCCTTTCGTACCTCAAACTGTTTTAATCAAATTTTCCTATTTAATCGACATTTTGGGGCCCGAGACTCTATTTAGTTGGCCCCGTTCATAAACTAACGACATGGAGCGAAAACCGCATGCGAAAAGTCTATATGCAATAGCTTAATAAATAATAAAGATAAATTAAAGTTAACAAATTATGTTGGATTTGCTGAAAAGAGAATTTAATGACCATTAAAATATGGTATCACACGAATTTTAATCCCATTTTAATTTAACGGTTGAAGCTCACCCCTGCGGGGGGTTAAAATGACAGGGTTGATAATTATGCACAAGAAACTTCTTCTCTGAGATTAAAATCAAGGAATTATTTTAACATTTTTTCATCGAGGAATAATTATTGAGAAATCGTTTTGCTTTCATTGTTGTTCCCTTATTTTCTCAAGAACGTAAAACTGAAATGCGTTGAACAGAGAATTTGATTACCTTTAACATAAGGTAGCACTCGACCCCTATTCCTATTTAAGATTATGGGATTAAAGGTCACCCCAGCGAGTGGGTGAAAGTTACAAGGTTGATGATATGACCAAAATCTTTCCCCTGGGAAATAAAAATCGACGGGTCCGAGCGATTTTTTTTTAAACGAACGGTATATGAGATATCGGCCGTGTTTCGTTTTGATTGGCCCAACCTGTATAATATTTCCTTTATCTACTTTTCTCTAAAAATATATTACATTCAACTGGCCGAATCGCTAATTAGTATACTTTGAAAGGTGCCAGACCGGAATGAAAATTCTCGTCTTTTAAAAATCAATTCAATTTGAGTATAAATTCACTTTAATTATATTCCACTACACGGAGCGATAAATGTTCGACAGCATTTAACACGCTTTTTTGAATGTTAATTGGGTGTGATGATGAATATTTGAATTAATCGCTTCGTCTTCATTGTAATACAGCTAGTTTTTGAACCAACAAAATTCATTTATAGTATAAACATCAGATGAAATTAGGAGAATAATGAATGAATTTCCAAATGACCCAGAATATATAAGTTTGTAGATTATATTATTCGATTCTGAAATTGACCTTCACCGACATAGACCGTTGCTACGAACCTTAATGCTATCCGAACCGTTAAGCCGCATTAATCGACGAATTACGAAATCAATGACATTATTTTTTAATGAGGTGTTTCAATTTTGAGCTATGGCAATAGAACAAAATTCAATTTTAATACTTTGTACATGTTTTATGTTCCTGATATTCTCACTAGTCCCTTGAAATTACTTTAGATTAGATTAGACTTGTATGAGGCTTATGGGCTAGGACCTTTGCAGATCTATTGTGTATGCCTTCTTGTTATGTTAGAGTTCCCTGTCTAGACCCATCTTTATTACTAGACTTCATAGGCCAGACTTCAGGTCCTCCATATAATGGGAAGGTTGTGGTTTTCCTTTCCTGTCGTTGAAAACCTTAGCCTTGTTTACTGAAGTCTCTTCGTCTTCTTGGCAGAACCTGCATAGGGTTGTATCTCTGCCAGTCCGATGTTGCTCATGTGTTTGTTAGGTCTACAATGCCCTCCCTGTCAGGAGCCCAACCATGATTCTAGTTGATCTTCTATTCTGGCTTAGTAGGTACTCCGTGAATTTTGGCGATAGTTCTTTAATGAACTCTTTGACCTGTCTCATTCCCGGCGCCTTCTTTCACCATGGTTTTCATTGGTTTTTCAACCAAGTACTGTTATATGATTTGCGCAGCGCTTTCCCTGTACCACAGAAGGGTTCTGGACCAATTACAACCCTACGTGCTCCTTCTCGGGCCAGTGAATCAGCCTTTTCGTTGTCTTTGTAGCCTGTGGGCTAAACCAACCCAGGCTAAAGACAGTTATTTTGACTGCCCAACTCTTGTAGGGCTTCTAAGCAGTCCCAGACAAGTTTGGAATTGACCTGTAAGGAACTGAATGCTTTTATAGCCGCTTGACTGTCAGAATATATGGCGATGGTTTTTAACCTCAAACTCTTGCCCTAATAGCTCTTCGGCACAGGGGTATATTGCAGAAACTTCTGCCCTGAATATGGCCATGTGTTTGCCCAAATTCAGTGAGATTCATGTCTTTAACTGGGCTATATATATATTCCTGCTCCTGCACCTTCCTCGACTTTTGAGCCTTCTGGGTAACAGATCATTTCTACATTCATTGGAGGTCTTCCCTTCCATGCCTCTCTCTGGCTGCTATGACTATTTTGCTATTATATCTGGGAAGCCTTTCATCGGATGGCATCCCCATTATGTGGTCGGTTTCCATCTCATTGTATAGCTCGTTGTACATCTTACCTGCAATTTGCTTATGTGCGCTTGCCCTCTGGTAAGTCTACTCAGTGGCGGCTCGTGAACTTTTTAAGAGAGGCTGGACATAAAACGTTCTTGTAAAAATATACTCTATTCAGCCAATAAATTTAACCTTTGCACAGCGACCGTACCAGCTACTTCAGTGACAAAATTAATTGTTGCCAAGCAAGAACCAACGTGGAGGTATAGAGTTTCTCTTGGCAAAACATTTTTTTGTTCGTTTTTTTTTCTTTGGATTTTTGAAATTTTTTATTTTTTTTTGAAATTTTTCATATTTTGTTTTTTTTATTATTTTCATTAACTTTTCTTATATATTAAAGGAATTCTACGGTCTTTAGTTTGCGAAAAATGATCAATAATATTATCATAAAATGTATCATTTTGTTTTAAGTGTTTTACTAAATCTTTTTCAATAGATATCAAACTAACATTGTATAAACGATTTTGGCCCATTGTATTTCGCATGTAAGTTTTAATTCGTTTGAGAGTAGAAAATGATCTCTCTACCGATGCCGACGTGACAGGAATGGTGACTGTAAAACAAAGTAGTTTATAAAACTGAGGTAAAACTTGTTGCAAATCATTGTCTATCATATATTTTATCATATCGGCGTGAATGTCGTACTGGCCTAAAATATCTTCATCCGAGTAGGTATATAACCCATAATTCATTGTGCAGTGCTATTTTATCAAAAAATTTATATTTTAGAACTAAGTTATCTAAAAGTGTATTGGGAAACTCTTTTGAAAAAGATTCGAAAAATCTTCTATTCGTCAAGTCGAAAAACTTCAATTCATGTAAATCGGAAAATCGAATCTCAATTTGATCTTTAATAGTATCTAAAATTTCATAAAAAAAGTTGTTTATAATGTAGTTTCTTGTCTACCAAATTATATGTTTTCCTCCTTTAACAATATTATGTTTACCGGTTAATTTAAACTTAATACTCCATATAATATGTTCCTGCGATTTTTCATGTCTATCTATACCACGAGCTAAATTTTTCAAATCATCATAACCCGAGTGCCCCCAACATGAAGTTGTATCAGATGTAAATAGCAAGCAATATAATTTATTGTGTATTTCGATTTTGAAACATACCTGTCATCGTCACCACTAATCCTTTCAAATCCGGTAAAGGCCGTTTATTTTTAACAAAACACTTTTCTATCATATGTTAATCCACTAAATGGATTTTCTAAGAACCCAGCAACTAAGTCACTCATCATTTTAACGTTCACCGATTAGATAAATTATAACTTAACCCTGCCTCGCCTCGCGGTACAAAAACAAGAACTAACGGAACACGACAAGTGTCGCATTCTTCTAGCGGAAGGGCGGTAGCAAGTAATCGTATTTCATTCGACCGACGATTCCGTACGAGAAGCTAGCCTACATAGGGTGTTGCCGTATTCGCTCTTTTACCCTATCTAGCAATTGAACTGCTTGGAAAACGGCAACTGTGTTGACCACACGTATTTAGCGTTTGAGATATATAGAGAATCTTGCCTCTGACCACTGTTGCCAGATAAAAAATAACTACTGAGAACGGGGAATTAATTGTAAAATTTAAAGAATTATCAGAGAAACAGGGAATAAAATGGAGAATGATCATTAAGACAAATTGGTGAGGAGGCTGAGCCTCCTTAGCCTCCTTCGAGGAGCCGCCACTAAGTCTACTAGGGACTGACCCGGCTTCGCCTTGTATGTAAATGTGAAGTGGCGCTATGTTCAGCAAGACTTCTAAAGAGGCTGTTGGGTTGTTCTCATAGCTCTCGTGGCAGCCAGGAAAGCTTGCCTTTGAATGCTCCTTAGCCTTCGGATCACCCCAGCCTGCTGAAACTTTGGCCACCATACCACCTAGCCATATGCTATCATGTGTTTAATGACCTTGGTGAAATTACTTTAGCAGACTTTCATTTTAGAATATTCTTGAAAGAGATCATAGAAAATAACATCTGAACTATTAGTGAATGTTATTCCATTTACTTCAAATATTCCCAGAGAGATTATATGAATTACACATAATTATCTATGATGGATAATTATAATTAAGTTATGCTGTCCTCATATTACGAAATAACAGTTTGTCGTATCAGAACCCCTATTTTTTTGTCTACAAACTGAATACGAAGACAACATAGCTATTTTTAAACGCTTTTGAATTTGATATTTCCTGATATGAGAATAGAAAAACGTATGTCTCAAAACTAACAAAACAATATTTTTTTTCTTTTTACCACACTTCTTTCTTCACTTTTAATTTAATTTTTCCCCTTTAATCGTAAGTAATTAGATGATGCTCCATTTCGGTCATTTCCATAAGGGCTTCAGTATTGCACGGCTTTCGGGTTTCTATGTATACCAAGCTTCAACTCGATTGAATACAAAATAGTCTAAAAGAAAAATGTATACTAGTCGCCATCTTTAATTTTCGAATTTTGATTCAAAAGCCAAATATCAATTTTGAATAGAAATTCCCAAATCCCAAAATTCGCCCGACATCTTGGAACGCGACCCCAAGACCCTCATATACCAATCTTTAATAGAATCGAACCATAATCACAAGACTCGTCAGCCATTTTGGAGACGCCATCTTGTTGCTTCCTCTTATAAAAATGCCACAATGTATTGTCATTGTCGAATGATGAACACCTGCCAAATTTCAAGTTAATCGGACGACTAGAAGTGAATCAAAATTCACTTGCTAAATTGCACCGGAACCTACAAATAAATAAAGTAACAAGGATTAACAAGAGTTAGGATTAGTGAAATCTTTGAGCCTAGTTGTTTTTATTTTTGCGTTTTAATAATATTCATTAAAGGCCTTCCGAAAGCCCTTCCTGCTATGATTTGATTAACAAACGCGGGTGCATTTTCAATCGAATTACTTACAGTTTCAAAATAGTTGGAACTTTCCAGAATTCAAAAATCTTTAGGCATGAAGAATTATGGTCTCCGATATACCTCGAACAAAATGCTCCCCTTCGATTTGGTATCATTTTGAAAAATCACACTTTATTCCTCTCAATTTTGAAATTTTGATATAAAGTATCCCCAGAAAAATATTTCATTCTTATTACCTTGTGGAAAATATCGAAATCATACCGAAGGCTTACAACAGGTGGAAGACGATGATATATAACACAATTACATTCTTATTGTACTCTTGGCAGACGAAGTCCGAAGACATTTACTCAAGCTATTTCTAAAAAAGTCTTTCATCATGTTATTTCACATCGAATTTTAAGCAACTTTGGAAAAATCCGTCTGTCTGTCTGTCACAAAATGCATGTATACATGATAACTCAAAAACGAAAAGTTCTATCATGTTCAAATTTTGACAAAAAATCATTTGCTGTTCGGTGACGAATCTCATTGTTTTTCAGGAAAATCGAGTAATAAACACACCCTTCTCTGAAGGGTTGAAAAATCTTAACTTCCAAAGTATATACTGAATCGATTTGAAACTTTAATAGTGAAGTACTTTAGCCAAAATTAGAAAAACAACAACCAAAAATTATTATTGAAGTAAACTTCAGTTTATTCCAAGTGGCAATACATTTCTTGTTTTTTATTGGTTTGGTAAAATACTGAATATCTTTCTATTGTTTCAGGTGGACTAGTGATACCAAAAAATGGAGCACAGATGGTTAATTTGTATGAGCAAAAGAAGGAACGAGAAGCCGATCACATCAGGAGCAGATAACTGCATCATGTGAATACCAAGACTGACCTTGCCCTTTCCAATGGGTGCAAATATGGGCAAAAACGCGTCCCTACTTGATGCGTTACCATCAGGTCAGGGCACCCTTCACGTTGTTATGTTAGGCTTAGATTCCGCTGGGAAGACAACCGCCTTGTACCGTTTAAAATTCGATCAATACCTGAACACGGTACCAACAATTGGATTCAACTGCGAAAAGGTCAAAGGTATGGTGGGAAAAGCGAAAGGTATAAATTTTCTAGTGTGGGACGTAGGTGGTCAGGAAAAACTGCGTCCACTGTGGAAGTCGTACACCAGGTGCACCGACGGTATAGTGTTTGTGTTGGACAGTGTAGACGTGGAGCGGATGGAAGAGGCTAAGATGGAACTGATAAGAACAGTAAAGTCTCCGGAAAATGTGGGAGTGCCTATTTTAGTGTTAGCGAACAAGCAGGATCTTCCCGGTGCTAGAGAATCGCGAGAGCTGGAAAAACTCATGGGACTGACTGAGTTAGGGGGCGGCGGGGCCCCCGGGGGACATTTGTGGCACGTGCAGCCTGCGTGTGCTATCACGGGAGATGGACTTCACGAGGGTTTAGACGTGTTATACGAAATGATTTTAAAACGACGAAAACTTGCGAAAGTTCACAAAAAGAAAACGAGATAGACATTTTAGTGATTGTTTCGTGTAGTCAATACGGTTTAATTCTGGTTTGCAGAATGAACTGACGGTTGTTTTCAGTGATATTAGTATTTTAACGAATTTGTACTGTTTAATGTATACAAATGTGAAAGTTAAAACGTGATAAGTACACATGATACCAACAAAAACTTACATAGTTTGCTATATTTTTCTGAATGTGTATGTTCGATAGAATATCATAACATCAATAATTTAATTTTCTACTCCACTCATTCTCCGCAACACGTTCTAAATTTGGTAATCTAGTTTCAGTAAAAGCATGATCGTTATCAAAATATCTACCTTCATATACCTACTTCTTCGCCAACGCTACCCAAATAAGCGATTATCTGAAGAGCATGATGTCATCACTTCCTTTCCAACAATAATCTCATTTTCACCCAACTCGTTCCAAGATTGGTAATTTGGTTTCTGTATAGTCCAGTAAATAAGACGAGCTACGTTTTAAGTGGAGAACTAGCTCTGATTTGAAAAATCCTTTTTGCATCGGGTTTCTTGGACCCCCAGGAGTATTCATTATACTTAACCTGCTTGCGGACGGTAAAAATGACGAAGTTAGGGGCGGTTAAAGCCCCGAATTACCTCCCGACATTGAGCTTTCAAAAGAAAATTTAATAATGACAATTTTGCCTTGAAAATCTATACTCGGGGGTTTTTCAAATCCGAGGTACTTCCCCACTTTTAGACTTTTGGCACTTTTTCCCGGCTGAACTACTATTAACATGCGTTGTTACGTTGTTTGTTGTCACTTTGTCGAAGCTATTCAGGTTTTTGAAACTGGTGCAGCTCATAGGAGACCCTTAGACTTGCATTTTATATGAATCGATTGTTTTTGATATTACGTAATGGTAAGCAATTTGCAGCAAAACAGAAAAGTTAACCCCTGCCTACCATTTGGAACCACCATTCCTTTTTTCAACTCTTTATACACAAAATCAGTTGAAGTAATCTTCGAAAAATTCACATTTGAATGCTTCTGATAGACAGAATGTATACAAATATGTATACTAATTCCTTTCAATGGTTTTTTTCTTTTTAAATTTTATGATATATGATGCTTAGATACTTGCCGTTATAGGTACTGTTCAATATTATGTGTATTAAATAAACATTTTGAAATTAAATCTATGAAAGTGTGAAGCTGCAAAAGCAAAAATCCGTCCCGTTTTAACAAAAAAAAATTCAAATTCTATTTTCTTATCATTAGATACAGGAACGATCGATAGAATCTAGTGTTTGTTACTATAATATTTCACTGAAAACAATCGAATATAATATTAAACCACAACCTTGCCTCCTGAAAAATAACGAACAATTATTGTAAAATTTATTCGTTTGTAGACTTTGTATCAATTTTGATGTAAATGTGTTGATCTCTCTTGTGAAAACAAGTACAAAATTCTAAATTGTTCAAATAAACATATTATTCGTGAGATTCAAGATTTTTAAGAAATGAAAATACCAATTATGTTGTTCTTTACAGTTATTTATTCAATTTGTTATCGTACTATCTTTATGCAATTATTGACTTTAATAAAAGTTCAATTTAGTACATTTAATGACATGATTGTTTACTCAAGTAACTATACAAGTAAATCTTGCATAAATTGCTCATTATCTTTTTTATTATATTTCGTAAACATATTTAGAGGCAGATAAAATGTTTTACGATATTTTTATAACTAAAACTTTATGTAGATTGGTAAGATAGGCTTACGCATTTGTTTGAACTAGGAGCGTGATAAGTTGCAACATTTTCGTCAGTGACACTTTGCTCGTTCAAACATAATTTACAGTTTTCTTTTGACAAATTTGTTTCGGTCGAATGAGTTGAAATCTGTGTGGGAGTAGTGTCTATAATGATGATCAGACAAAAAAATCCTTGGTAAAATGATACTCTTTCATCAAAAGTGGTTTTTCTGAAAATTGAGAATTGATGTTTCAAGGATATCAAATTTGGAATTGCAGGTTATGTCGAAAATTATTGCATACTGTAAATTTTTCATTTACAATAATTATATAACTTGTTATTCTAATATGTCACTGTAAAACTTGAATTACATCAACAAAACAAGTACCCACTTAATTGAAGGATTCAATTTGTTGTTTTAAACTGAAAAGAGCCAGAAGCGTTTTTCGCGATTTTCCGGAAAACCATTAAGATTAGAAGTAACTCTCGAATTTATGGTTGGAAACCTCGCAAAGAACTGGTAATTCCTATGCAAAAGTTTTTTTAACTCGAGAGCTGTGGTTAGAGATAATTTGAAATCATGGTTGTACACGAAACTTCTACGCAATTGTTTATTTACATAAACCAACATTTTATGTTTCAACCTGAAAAGCGAGCTAGATAGGATTAGAGGCAACTCGAAATTTTGGTCGGAAAGCTCTTAGAAGGCTCGAAATTTGTAGATTTAGATTAACACAATGACCAGTATTTCGAAGTATGATCTCAAAATTATCTAGCGTAAAACTGCAAAAACTGGAAACTTAATAGCCAGTTTATATGCAAAATAAAGTATATATTTGGAAACATTCAAATATTCCAACATGAATTATGTCATGTTTTTATTCTTATCAAAAGTTTTCATAGAAACGAAAGATCTTATTCTTCCCTAAATTTTCGAATTCTAAAATATGTACACCTTAAATATTGATCATTCAAAGAAAAAACTGGACAACTGATTAACATAACTAAATTTGTGGAAAGGAAAATAACTGCTACAAATAAGAAAGTACCAGATTTAAAAATATGTTCGTATCGTACGAATAATATTCAAACTAAACCCATTTAAAGGGGCAAAAATAGATCTGATAGCTTAAATTAAATTTTTTCTAAAAAGTTCCTGTGGCTTGAATCTTTCTTAAATATTTTCCTTGAAAACTGTATCGCAACGTGAATCAAAGTTATTTATGGATACGTATTACTCATAACATGTTAACTCATAGTTTTCATCTCAATATCTCCCCCATATATAAATTAATATATCTGACATGATGTCAGTCTGGTTAAATATTTTGTAAACATATAGATGCCAAATTTAAACTCGTATCCTGTTCCGGTTTGCTTTCAAAAGTCACAATTTCCTCTGTACATCGCTAGCTATTATATGAGGGGAGATAATGTAAAATATGTAGCTCGCATAGTGGTTTCGGTGCTTTGTTGTGTATCAGTATTAAAGTTTAATTTCTCTATGTTACTAATGGCTTTTATTATAGTATAGCAGGATACGTCCACTTAAGGCACAAAGTACATAAATGTATGCACGAGTCCAAACAACACACATATAGGACTGGATAAAAAGTTTGCTTATCTAATTACGCTCGTTTCAAATTACCTGTAGATACTCACTGTTTCCATTTTCATGTTTGGCCAAACCTACTAATCTTAGTTATTTTTCACAAAGGCACGTTTTCCCATCAGCGATAATATCAAGCTAACAGTTGATTAGTGCAGATTAGGTTTGTTGAAGCAACGTAGCGAAGATTATAGATCATGTACAAAGTATATAGTTTTGCATAAAAGCACTGATGATAATATCCCCCTTCCATATCATTAATACATACGTTACATTTCAATTAATATCATTAAAAATATGTCATATTCATTTTTAGATATTTTAACATGAATGGAGACTCGCTGCAACACTTCAAAGCTATACATATAAAATTAACTTCCTAAATATTACAATGCAAAACTGGATGATACAAATTTATGGATGAAGGTAGACAATGGTTTCAGCATGAGGTTATTGAATAACATATTGATATTGTTTTTCGTATTTTCTTTCAAATTTTCATTGATTCTAGAATATGTCTGATCAAGGATCAAATTAACACTGCCATAGATTGATCGCCCTTTTTTTTTGAGTCTGTAGCTTCTCAACAGTTCTTGGAAGCTAACACTGTAACTGCATCCAGTTTGTCCTACATATAAGGTATTACAGTCAGCACACCTGTATAAACTCCTGGTATCCTTAATTTATCTTTCTAATTATTAATATACGACTCGAAATAATTGTCGTGTAACCATTTGTAAATGTAGGTTACGTTTTCTTGCTATTTTGGTTCTTCAATACTACTAAAAATAAAATAAGATTTTTTTCTTTTTTTATATATGTATATATACATAAAGTATTAATCAATATATTTTCTGTGAAAATTATCATTTCGTTTGGTTAGCTTAAACTATGTCAATTATGAATAATTTGCATCAAGTAAAGATGGACCCTATTAAGAGTTTTTATAATATAATACATAATAAATTGACATATTTTTCCTGAGTATTTATTCAGATATGTTAGACATGGTTTCTCAAAAACCAAAATAAAGCCTTCAAAACAAGAAATTATCTATAATGATAAATCTATAATTCAAAACCTAAAAAAGAAATTTTAAGGTGGATGCCTGTAATGCCTTGTATATAGGACAAACTGAACGCGTTTAATTGTAAGGTTCCAAGAACATTTGAGAAGATATTTAAAAATTCTAACTGAGCTAACGTATTGCAAAATAATCATAACTTCACCCTTGATGCCGATATCTCAGATATTCAAGAAGATTGACATAAACTTAATATTCTAGAAACAATACAATATGTTGATAATTTTAAATGACCAGATCGATACGTAGGTATAATTCACCACTTCTCAACAATTTTGAAAATAACCTCCCATCCAAACCATTGCCTACCCCATCCCTCAATTTGTATAACATCCAGTTAATGTAATAATGCTTAGTCAATTGCTAGAAGTTCTAGGATAAATTTCTCCGATTTTGAACAGTTCAAATTTTAAACCACACCGAAAGCATATATATATGCTTATTCCATGACTTCTGATGGTAGGCATCAATGCATCCAACTATGAACATCTTATTTGAAATATTCCAGAAACTAAACGTATATTTCTACAACTCTGAATTCCAGATAAGCACAAATATGAGGAGTGATATTATCTCAATGGTCATGACTTTTTGGTAGCTCTCTAGCAAAATGATATGATGAACATTTTACACTTGACTGGTGATTGAAGTTCTGAATCTCAATCAAAATTTAGAGAAGAATTATTAAGCATTATGGGTACATCCAGTAAAAACTAATATTTTCGGTAAACGCTTATTGCATAGAGCATAGTTTGTTCAGTAATCGGTTGTACTTGTCTTACGGTACGTACACCTCTTTAGTTTGTTTACGTCTCGGTTAATGATGCCAATAATAACACTGTTTGCAGAGTTAATACACCTCTAAAGCTAAATATAGTTTGAAAACAATACCATTGTAAATCTTGCAGACAATTCGCTCAATTTTATCTTGACACTCACGGATAATAAAGTATATAATTAGTTATTAATATCGTAAAATATTTGCACAAATGTTTTCCCGCGAAGTAACAAGTGCTTATGAAATAAATAATACCTGTTTTGTAGTTTCGAAACAAGTCTATACGTTGCAATTTGTAATTGTATTTTCAAAGATTTAACATAGTAATTATAGTATGCACTTGTATGGAAGTGAAACTGAGAGTATTAAATCATTGTACTATAAGAAAGCACTGTGAAATATACCTTAATAATTCCCATACGCTTTACACTTGAACCGAACCGAGCATAGATCATCATCGCCGTAGTCCTCCAAAAAAAAAAAAGCTTTCGATTGAAACGTGAATCAGGCAATTTCATTCTTTCTGCAATTGTCAACGAGGAAAGCTTTATAAAAGCCTCATTGTTTGTTATGCAAGTATAATAGTCTAGTTCTCTAGTTGATATAAAGACCAACGGCAAAAACATTTCGAAACATTTGCTTATTTCAATGTGTAGTTTATTGCTCTGGAAATTTCACTCTGCTTCTCTACGTCATTCTAAATATCAGAACAGTAACCATGGAATTCGATGGGAGATGTTATTGATTGTTTAATATTTTCCCTATTTTCAGGATTTTCTCTTGATTATATTGTTAATTGAAGCAAGATCAATAATATCTCACCTCTAACGTCTCTAGCGTTTCCCAAACTATTATTATTGCATATACATACATATAAGTAAATTGTTCGTTTGACGTTCTACACACAGCACACGTGGTTTCTATAATTCTATACTGTTGTTGATCCGTGCTCCATCGGCTTAAGGCTTGTTAAAGTCAATCTGTGCAATTTTAGATTAATTAACTATATTCATGAATGGAATGAAAATTAGACAAAGATTTTTCCATTATAATTATGAGGACAATAAATAATTTAAATTAAAATTAGCTTTCACAAAATCTGGGAGAAATAGCTATTGTTGAAAATTGCTTATGAATTGAATGAATTCTGTTTTTGAATATAGGATTGTGTTTTACCAGAACCAAAGGTGCTCATTTATTTATAAGTAGATTTAGTTAGAAAATAAGTTGAATGAAATTGTTTCTATGACAAGATCGCAAATATTGAAATTTTTAATTGGCACAAATTTTGTAATCTTATTATTTGTGTAATAATTTTTTCTGAAGACTTGTTCCTAAAATTGTCAACAATGTGGCAAAGATTTATGGAAAGTCTTTCTAACAAATGTGGTCCTTCGAGCCGTCCTCTTATGGATTCTAAATCGATATTTTTTAAGATTTGCTCAGCTCATATATATGTGAAATATTAAGAAGTGTTATCGCTTCCTTGAAATATTTTTTTGTCATTTAATTCTTTGTTTACTATGCGATCTTTTTCGCGAAATGCACTGATGACCAATGTATCAAAGTACACTTTCTATTTTGTTTGCGCCATACGCCTTATTGATAATATGTGTAACCTGTTATATTATATACTTTATAATAATTGTTTTGTATGATTATAGAATAATGGATTTGTATCTTGTATTATATTTGATTGACGATTAAATTACATGCCGTTAAGGTTATTATTACTCTGATTCTGTAAATATGTATTTAAATGTAACATAAACATTATTTCTATTAATTATTATAAACTATTTGTTTTTTCCATGTCCCTTTTATTGCCCTTCATCCCAATCCGACATCAGGCACTGGTTCCTGTAAATTTTTTGAATGTCATTGCTCGAAAGTCTTATTCCTCGAAATACAAGTTTCTTAAAAAGCAATTGCTCGAAATCACAAGAAATTATCTTGTAGGTAAGTATTGAAAATAAAATAGGCAATACCTGATCTTGAAGTAATGACCCAATTCACCTGCAGGTAGATTTCTGAGGTACGTAAGCAATGTAATAATATCAACTCTATCTTCCGTTAAGAGATCTTATAATACCTAATGATAAATAAATCATTAGCTTATAAAAAACATGTGATTAACTCAAATAGCCAAAACAGGGCATATTGGGATATATTTCATGATAACAATGGAAAGAAGAATGAGAATAATAATTCAGCAACACTGAACCCAAATAAGTTAAATTCATTCTTTCTATATTCCTTTAAAGATCAAATTAAAAATACCTAAATCTAAAAAATCTTATAGAATTTATTAGAAAAGTTCTCATTATCTCACGTTTCACATATCCATGTAAAAGATATTATTAACAAAATATGAAATAAAAAAAGTAAAGAACATTATAACCTCAATATAGATCTAATTAAGAATGTAATTGACATTCTTATTTATGCGTTAACCAAATTATTAAATCAATGTATAGACACTGGAATATACCCTGATGCTCTTGAAAAAAAGTGCATAATGAAGAATCTAAAGATGACATGAACAATTATATACCAATATCTATAGTTCCACTTTATTCAAAAATGTTTGAATCGTGCTTGAAGTATCAGATAACCAACTATTTTGAAAAGTCGAACATTTTTTATTGCAATCAGTTTGACTTCCGTAAAAATATGAGCACCAATGATGCTGTAAATAAACTTATAGAGATCATTGTAAGCAGTATGGAAAAAGGGTTTATCGCAGGCACATTCTTTTATGACCTAAGCAAAGCTTTTGACCTAGTTTCTTCCTCCATTATTGTTGATAAACTGAAATTTTACAAATTTCATGACAACAGCTGTAATTTGATCTACTCTTTTTTATCCAACCGGAAACAGTACACTGTCATCAATGGAACCTCCTCGGAATATTGTGTCAGTGGAGTTCCACAGGGATCTGTCCTTGGTCCGCTACTGTTCCTTATTTTCATTAATTATCTGGTTCAGGCGGAGGCGGTGGGAGCGGCAGATCTCCAGCTCTTTGCTGATGATACCAGTATGGTTCGAAGCGAGAATAATGAAAGGGATTTGCTGGCTTGCTTGAGTGATTCTCAAGAAAGTCTTTTTGACTGGTTTTGTGCAAATGAACTGTCCGTAAACCTTGACAAAACTGATATAATGTTATTCGCACACAGAAACATTACTCTAGAAAACCCTGACAATATAAAGTTTTTGGGTATCTTATTTGATCCAGTTCTTAGTTGGGAGTGTCATGTTGACAGTGTAGCTGACAAAATCTCAAAAAATATGGCATACTTCTCCTTTATTCAGTCGCATATGTCATATGCCCTGACAGGCTGGGGTAATACACCTCATTCGGATAGCATTTTTCTCCTTCAAGGAAAAGTCTTGAGAATCTTAACAAAGAAACGTTTTCGAGATGACGTTAGAAACAGTTTTATTGATTTCAAAATTATGACTTTTCCGTCACTATATATTTATAATTGCATACTAAATGGGTATGTCATCTGATACACATGTTTTTAATAATAATCTGCATAATTATAACACTAGATGTTGCCATAATATTCATATACACTACTCAAGATTAAATTCGAGTCGCTGTTCTGCCAACTATTATAGTAAAATATGAACAAGCTACCCAAGAAGCTAAAAGAGTGCTCACTCAATGTTTCTAAATCCACATTAAAAAAATTCTTTCTTAGTCATGCATTCTACACGATAAAAGAATTTTTGTAACCCCATTGGCCAATTGATTGTTTTAAATAGTTTTGAATAACTTTATATAAATTTTGTATGGCATGTCATGCATGTCCTTTCAAATTTGTTATGTCCATTCTGTGTTCTATATAGTCGAGGAAATATAGCCGTAAAAAGGCCAAATGATCGAATTTTTTACTGGCAACCTGTATCGAGATGCGGTTTTCGCCATTTGCTTCAGAAACACAATAGGAAAAAATTTTACATATTTGTTTTACCAGGAAAACCTTGGCTGCATTTGTGCATACAAAAAATGCATTTAAATCATGCAATTTGCTGATCTGTGTAAATATTATATTGTCGCTCATCAAATATTGATCAAAATTGGCCAGAATTTGTTACTCGAGGGTTTTTGGGGTCGCTGATTACGAATTTGATGTTTTCATAATGCCAAGCTGCACCCTGGGGCATATTTCAGGGGCTTGGGGTGGGGGATTTGCAATATAAAGCGGAAATCCTGAAATTTTCTCAATCATTCGGTATTTTATGGCAATTTTGGGATTTTTAAACACAAACTAAATGATGTTTGTTAACTCAAGTGCCCGGGGCAAAGTGGGGCAATGTGGGGCACTTGGGACTATTATCGAATTTCAATCATCAAACCTAAAAACCTTGTTCTCTGGGGTAACGAAGTTTTGATGTTTGACAGTTGAAATTGATTAACTGCCCCAGATGCCCCACGTTGCCCCAGAGGACACTCTGCCCCAGGAGCATCTGAGCTGAAAATGAACCTTGAATTCGTGTTCAGCGACCACAAAAACTCATGGGTAACGAAGTTTTGATGTTCGACAATAGAAATTGGTTTACTGCCCCAGATGCCCCCGTTGCCCCAGAGGACACTCTGCCCCAGGAGCGTCTGAGCTGAGAATGCACCTTGAATTCGTGTTGAGCGACCACAAAAACCCCCAGAGAACAAGGTTTTTAGGTTTGATGGTTGAAATTCGATAATAGTCCCAAGTGCCCCACATTGCCCCACTTTGCCCCGGGCACTTGAGTTAACGAACATCATTTAGTTTATGTTTAAAAATCCCAAAATTGCCATAAAATACCGAATGATTGAGAAAATTTGAGGATTTCCGATTTATATTGCAAATCCCCCACCCCAAGCCCCTGAAAACTGCCCCAGGGTGCAGCTTGGCATTATGAAAACATCAAATTCGTAATCAGCGACCCCAAAAACCCTCGAGTAACAAATTCTGGCCAATTTTGATCAATATTTGATGAGCGACAATATAATATTTACACAGATCAGCAAATTGCATGATTTAGATACATTTTTTGTATGCACAAATGCAAGCAAGCTTTTTTCCTGGTAAAACAAATATGTAAAATTTTTTTCTATTGTGTTTCTGAAGCAAATGGCGAAAACCGCATCTCGATATAGGTTGTCAGTAAAAAATTCGATCATTTTGGCTATAATTCCTCGACTAATATACCTAAATTATTAACCACATTTATTACAAACATTTTAAATCTCTTTTTACATATGCATATCTTAGTGTATTATTTTAATTTTTAATTTGACAAATGTAAACAATAGTTTATACATGCAATAAATACTACTAACTTTACTGGACGATGGAGTTGAAGAAATATGTACATTTGAGGGGAAACTACCAGCTCGGGAACATTACGAGATAATGAATGAGAAACCTAACAACACGTAAAGATTTGAAAGAAATATTGTGCCAATTTTCTTGTCAGAATGTTGTCTTTTGAAATTAATATGCATACGCCTCCAAAATCCCTAAGATAGCGATCCTTTCTTTGGATACTGGGAAAGTTGAACATTAACCTCCTACTTGTAGTTCTTAAAAAGGAGAGAGTCTCAATAGTCTGGTCACATACTGAATAAACTCTAGACTACACTAATTAATATTAAAAATACCAGAATATCTCACGGTGTCTTTGCCACCTCCGTAGGCTGGCGTTTTTGTACAGTAATTCAGTGTAACCATATATAGGAAGTTAATGGTTAAAAATCGTAAAATTTAATCTGTTAAACAGGTAGACGCTGAACACATGCTACAGAGCAGCTAGTACACTCTATTGATGGTGGCTAAGAAATTAGAAGAACATCCGCGATTCCAGACTCGACCGGTTTTATGCTAAACTGAAGTAGTGAAAGATGATGTTGAAGCTAAATTATTACATTAATATGGTTGTTCAAATCAAGACAAAACACTATTTATCTTGAGCACTAATTTATGTTTCAGTGTAAACGATGTTCACGTGTAGAAAGAATTGACGTCAGGGCTCAAGGTCAGCCATAGTTGTCAGGTTGTGCGGTTTTCAATGAAATTAAACATTTGATTGAATTAACTGTGTTACAAACACATTTATGAGTTCTGTGCTTATTATATCAACTAATACAAATTATTTGCAATTTTAAATGTAATTCACCAACTGTTGTAGTATTTACCAAATTTGTGAAAGAAATTAGAGTACCTACTTACTGGTTCTGATTGCATCAAATCCAAATTTAACTGTACTAAAAAATATATTTTGATATTAAATGGCGGAAAGAGTGGGAATCGCAAAAAGACGTATTTCTCAGAAAGTTCATCCCTATTACAAAGTGCTTTTCGAGTGAATTGAACCTACACCCAAAACGATTATATAAATATATGGAAAATTAACTTTAAGCTTCTAGTCAATGTTATTGATCTATATTGTGATGTTAAAGTAAGCATTATTATTCATGGAAACAAATATTGAAATAACAACAACGTTCAAATTCTTCATATCAATGCACGATTTCAATATCTACTTCCGATAATCTCAGTAACACTATCTTAGGAGGACGAATATAATATTTTTTTAAATATTCAAGAATTCATTTTTGCAGCCATACAAGTCGGAAGATTGATAATCTTTCATACCTGTATATCATTTTATGTTGTATACTTATGTACTAATGCTATTGGAGTTATAATGAATTTATCAAGAATCAATCCGTACCCCTAGATCTTCTATTAATCAGTGACGGCTCCTCGAAGGAGGCTAAGGCGGCTCAGCCTCCTCACCAATTTATCTTAATGATCATTCTCCATTTTATTTCCTGTTTCTCTGATAATTCTTTAAATTTTACAATTAATTCCCCGTTCTCAGTAGTTATTTTTAATCTGGCAACAGTGGCCAGAGGCTAGATTCTCTATATATCTCAAACGCTAAATACGTGTGGTCAACACAGTTGCCGTTTTTCCAATCAGTTCAATTGCCAAATAGGGTAAAACAGCGAATATGGCAACACTCTATGTAGGCTAGCTTCTCGTACGCACCCGGCGGTCGACGAAATACGATTATTTGCCGTTGCCGCCGCTGCAAACTACGACTATGACACGGGCTCTGTCAGTTGTTGTTTCTGTTTCGCGAAACGATGTAAGGTTAAGTTATAATTTATCTGTTTGGTGAGTTATTAACAAAGAGTTCTTTGGTTATTAAACGTTAAAATGAGTAGTGATTTAGTTGCTGAAAAGACTAGTGATGACAGGTATGTTTCAAAATCGATCATTTGATAATTGATACTGATAATTGTAAAAAATATTTATGGTTAACGGGATCTGAGGTACACAATAAATTATATTGCTGGTATTGTGGTATTGCTTGCTATTTACATCTGATACAACTTCATGTTGGGGCACTCGGGTTATGATGATTTGAAAAATTTAGCTCGTGGTATAGACAGACATGAAAAATCGCAGGAACATATTACATCGAGTATTAAGTTTAAATAAACCGGTAAACAGAATATTGTTAAAGGAGGAAAACATATAATTTGGTAGACAAGAAACTACATTATAAACACTTTTTTTATGAAATTTTAGATACTATTAAAGGTCAAATTGAGATTCGATTTTCCGATTTACATGAATTGAAGTTTTTTGTATAACTTAGTTCTAAAATATAATTTTTTGATAAAATAGCACTGCACAATGAATTATGCGTTATATACTCGGATAAAGATATTTTAGGCCAGTACGACATTCACGCCGATATGATAAAATATATGATAGACAATGATTTGCAACAAGTTTTACCTCAGTTTTATAAACTACTTTGTTTGACAGTCACCATTCCTGTCACGTCGGCATCGGTGGAGAGATCATTTTCTACTATCAAACGAATTAAAACTTACATGCCAAATACAATGGGCCAAAATCGTTTATACAATGTTAGTTTAATATCTGTTGAAAAAGATTTAGTAAAACACTTAAAACAAAATGATACAGTTTTTGATAATATTATTGATCATTTTTCGCAAACTAAAGACCGTAGAATTCCGTTAATATATATAAAAAGTTAATAAAATTAATAAAAAAACAAAATATGAAAAATTCCAAAGAAAAAAAGAAAAAATAATAAAAATCCAAAAAAAAATAAAAGACAAAAAACGAACAAAAAAAGTTTTTGCCAAGAGAAACTCTATACCTCCACGTTGGTTCTTGCTGGGTAACAATTAATTTTGTCACTGAAGTAGCTGGTACGGTCGCTGTGCAAAGGTTAAAAGGCTGTGAATAGAGTATATTTTTACAAAAACGTTTTATGTCCAGCCATCCTCTCTCAAAAATTCACGAGCCGCCACTGCAGTATTAATTTCCTTGGACGTTGTTTCTTTCTTTGCAAATATACCATTCGTTTTGGCATTCTGTTCGGTTACATCTCTTATATATTTTAAAAGAGGTACATAAGCGATATAAAAATAAAACTGATAACTAACTAAATACAGGTGTGAAAAATTTAACTTTATAAGAGGAAGCAAATATAGCTTTGACGATATCATTTTTTTGCATTAATCTTGCAGCTGTGAGTATTGACATTGCTGTTGTAACTTGAGGTAATAGCACAAGCCCATCAAAATAATAAAATATTACTTCACTTCCTCAAACACTAGTTCGTTTAAACATTGCACATTCACAATTACACAGAATCATTTACTTTATGAGCATGTCGAGTCTTTGCCCATATCTCTGGTGTTTAGCCTCTTTCCACATAGTCACTGATGTTTCCTCCGAACTATCGCCTGTGCCAACATGATCCCTATATTAGTTTTCAGTTATACCCCAGATGGGTTTAATAGGGTTGAAAATGTAATGGTAAGGGTGGGGGTAGATGAAGGCATTACCTTTTCAGCTAACTTAACATCTGCTAGGTATTCTGGTGGTAGCTTATTCATTTTACCAAGATGGACATCAGTGCTTTCAAGGTGTTATTATAATGTAGGTATATTATTCCTGCTTAACCATCCTTGTATATCACATTTCTTGGGGGTGCTTTTGGCAATTTATTCATCAGCCACAACGATGGTGGTGGTTCTTCTGGATTCACTAAAAGTTGAAATTCAAACCAGTTTAGGCAGTTGTTTTCATACATTTCACCATGACAATCGACTTTGTTTTTGAATAAAGTACTAGTTGTGCACTAGGAATAAAACCTGCTGTACAACCAGCGTGAAGTACCTACAGTACACACTTCACACTATGACACCAACTTTCATCGTCATCACAGTTTTAGTGCAAGAATCTTGTCAGGAATGACCGACAGTACCATTTTCGAAGATCCATGCCCCATCCAGATAAACAAATAGACGTACTTACACCTTCATTTTTCAGTTCAATATACTGAAGTAAAAAATGTACTTGCATTCCTGGGAAGTATTGTTTTAGTACTTTTGAAATTTAGTTCTATAAAAATGTACAACAAATTATGAACCGTCAACTCAATTTAATAAATCTCTAGTGTATATCGGCAACTCGGTAATGCGTTGCCAACTGTAAAAATGAAATATACCTGGCTCGACGAAGATAGCGCGGCACTTACTCAAATTGTTGAAGTGAATGGGTTGTAAGTAACCAAGTATGATGCCATTTCTTTCTTAAAGTGCAGCGTTCACATAACTGCAGCTCCATTCTCAATAATAATAATAATCAAAGTGTCAATGTAAATGCAAATAGAAAAAGTTATTGTGGGATTTATATCAGTCGAGTAATAGTAACTTCTAGTACTTGATACTTGTGGTGAATTCTATGAAATGTTCAAACAAATTCAAGAAATGTAACAAATTGTTGCAAAATATGGCGTAGAGAAATATTTTGCGGGAAGTAGAACAACCATTACAATCCCATTTCAATTTTTAGAGCCAGTCCAGTGATAGTAAGTCAGATAAAAGGATGATTTCGTTATGTTGATTTTAATTAGTGAGTTATCTAACCTTGCGTTCTCAGTTATAGACGGAATGATATTATTTATTATGAAACAAGGTGTAGTCGACTCGACTGTAGACAATGCTATATCATTATCTCCCGAATGTATTTCGTTGAACATAAAGATATTTACATTCACGCCTCAATTGAAAATGAGAATATATCCATCTATATGCATTTGGTGTGATAATTGAAAATTTCAAAACAATGTACTCCGTAGATAATTGTTGACGCGTCACACCCACTTCTGCAGTATTTCACAACAGCACGCATGGATAATTCCAAAGATGCCAATCTACACAAAGATTACAAACAGATGAACCCTGGAATGCCTTCAAAGTATATTCTATGTCACTGCATTCCGTAAAAATGAAGGACAAGAATACAGGGAACTACAGGGTTCGTTAGTGAAGCGGGAAAATTTAAAAACGCTGTTATCCATTTGACCTTTGGGTGAGGATGCTGAAGGTGATGATAAATTGTCAGTCATTTAACTGATTTGGTTGCTCGCATGAATTTTTATAAAGAAATGTTGCAGCGTTTGGATATGGAAGAAAACTTAATTCACCATATTTTTATGTGAGATGAAGCCTATTTCCATCTTAACGGCTACGTAAATAAACAGAGTAGACGATATTGTAGCGCTGAAAACCTGCTTCAGTTACATGAGAAACTATTACTTAGTCCTAAGGTGACAGTATGGTGTGCTCTTTCATCATCTGGCATTATTGGGCCATTCTTTTTTGAAGACGATCGAGGAAATGCTACAATCGTTACCACAGTTCGTTATACAAACAAGAACTGGTTCCATTTCCAAAGATTACGTAGTTCCAGCAAGACATGCATACTGCTCGTATGTCTATTGCTGCTTTAAGGGAACTATTTCCGAACCATATCATATCCAAAATTGGAGACATTGCTTGGCCGGCTAGATTGCCTGATTTGTCCGCATGCAACTTTTTCCGTTGGACTTACCTCAAGAGCAAGGTGGACGTTGAGCGACTGCAAACGTTAGCGGAACTAAAACGAAAAAATCAAGAAGAAGTTCCACGTATTACACCGGAAATGTTACGGCGAGTAATGGAAAATTTTCGAAGAAGAATGCGTAGATCGTAATGGTGACCAGCTGTCAAATACTGTTTTTAAACATAAAATGGCAAGTCTAACTTAACAGAGAACGGTAAAAACATTAATGTTAAAATAAAAGCTTATGTAGATACAGTAGTTTTAAATTTTCCCGCTTCGCTGACGAACCTATATAAACAATCAAATAGAGGTGTCCTTTGGTGTTATATTAGGACCGCATATATTTATAATTTTCATCAATGGCTTTTCTGCGGTTGCACAACAGAACAAAATAATAATTAATTTTGCAAATGATAGCACAATAAATTGCCAGTGGGACTATGATTGCAGTTGAAACCACAAATTCCAGATTAGTTCTGAACCCTGAAAAGAGCACTGCAATATTAAAATTTGGAATTCACATTGTACATTTCGAAAAAATTGAGCCAGACTGGCTATGGTATAAGAAGTCTTATGAAAAACTCTAATTTCAATATAATAAGAACATTTTGTTCTGACACTTTTTATGCTAGTGTGCGCTAGTTTTTTTTCTATTCTCTGATTACACGAGAGGAAAATCTATAATGTTCGGAGAACATCGTGTGAGCCAGTGGTGGAAAGTTGGAAGAGGAGATAGGCATTCAAATTTTTCCTGAAAGAACTTCGCCGTTCGGAGTCTGGCAAACCTCGTGTTTGACAATGAAGGGGTCACTAGCTGGAGCTCGTCCTGTCTGCCTATCTGGAATTCCTTCAGCTGTTTCTACTCATTTGAAATATGCATTAAGTCTTGAAACTTGGGGAATAACATCACTGTGGCGGGGCGGACACCTTTACGTATTCTACGGATATTAGCTATTTCTGCGGGTGTAATGTTCTATAATTTTAAAACGTGAGTCCAAGATAATTGATTATTATACTTACGTAAACCATCGTTTGTAGTGTAGTAGCAGATCTAGCCGTCGAACTTCTTTAAATAGCAGAGAAATAAAAAGTGATCTTGTTAAAAACAGTGGAGCGAAGTATAGTGTAACCCAACTATCACTTGTTTTTAAGTTCTCTAGTTCAAGAGTACCTCATGTACTTTAGTCCAAAAAACAGCTTGTAATGAATACTTTAATTAGAATAGAAATGCAATTTACATCAGAAGCAGAACTCGAGCTACCGACCACGCTTCTCAAATTGTAAGCGTCTAAGGTCAAGTTCAAAGTAATTTCGGAGCTATACATACCAATACACGGCAGATAACGAACCTGTTGTCAACCCACTTAAAGCACACCTATACGCTTGAACGCCCTTTTATCACTTACACACGTTCTTCTGAAAGATTTTCGCATCTAGAGAAACTCTCGTTTGTACTGTTGGGACCTGATTAAAATGTTCGAATTGAATATCTTCAGAATTCAATCAATCGTCCCTATCGTCCCCATTTGAGATAAATGAATTCGAATATCTCAAATTGAATCAGAAAGTAGTGCATTGTTGAGAATAATCAAAAATGAAGTTCATTAATGACTGTAAATTCCACTATTACTATAACATTCGAAATATTTACTCCATTATGAATTTTTTCTCAAATGTCATGCAGATAAGTCCCTCAGAATAGGTTTTATGAGACTCTCTGGAGAATATTATCCTATCTCATAATAAGCAAAAGGAATGTAAACTGAACCTTATTCAGATGGATAGGGAAAATGATACGGACTAAACAGAGTTGAGACAAAGGTATGAGAGAATACCATCTAAGTAAACACAATAAGGGCATGTTCGCAAGGGGGTGTCGTCAGCCCTATTGTGGAGCCTGGTGGTGGACGCCAATAACCTAGAAAGGAACTCGCCGCCAAGGATAATCAGAATATAATCTTGATAGCTAGAAGAAAATTTGAGAGCAATCTATGCAATATTATACAGGAGGTTTTAAGATCGCTAAGAAATGGTGTTAATAGTGGATTTTACAAGGAAAATGAAGATGGATCACATTAAGCAAAACTCACTAAGTGAGACTTTTACCTACGGCCAGCAATTGAAGATTGTAAACAAGAAGGCGACAAACTTCCCTAGATGTACACCATGATGATGAAACCTATTCTCTCTTATGTGGCGACAACCCAGAGTAATAGAACTAAGAAAATTACCAAACAAAGAGGATAGAATGAGATTTAAAGGCGCGCATGCATGAGCATACTGAGCCTCTCAGATCTTGTCCTCAGTAAAGCATTGAAAAAGTATTGGAACTAACAGGCCTAGATATAGCAATAAAAAAGTCTACGATAAGAATATGCTTGACTTAAGCAAAGAAGAATCTCAGGGAGGCATGAAAGTTCGGTGGAAATATAACCAATATCTGAAGATGTTCAAACAGATCATCCAAACCCACCTTGGTAATGAAGAGTGGAGACAGGAGAAAGTTTCCCCTTTTAGGAAAGAAGCGATCTGTTGGTACTTACATTGGATATCTCCCCGAATCTGGCATCAAGGCCTTCTTGGTAAACTTCCGTCAATTAATCCTGGTGTTCCACAGGAATCTGTCTTGGCGCCAATTTTTTTTCTGCTCCATATCAACGATCTGTTGGAAGTGAGCTTTGCAGATAATGGTACACTTCATGCCGCTTTCTCATCTAGAGCTCCTATATCGTCTAATCAAATCAGGATCTGATTATCTGACAGAGCTTGATACAATCAATTCTCGAGCTTGTATTTTCTCCCGGAAGGCGAATCCCACAATCCCTAATATGATGATGACAGATACGACTATTCCCATGAACTCCTCCATATCCAGGCTCGGTATCACCACCCTCTCTTGGGACGATCATATTAGGTTCATTGCGAAAACCTCTTCACAAAAACTTGGTTTACGGTTCAGTGTCTAGAGCTACTTTACATCCCAGCAGCTCCTCATAATCCCTGTCCTGGAGTAATGTTCATATGGTTCAGGTCACAAATATACTGTTAATAATTATTTGTTTGCCCCACTTTGTGGTGACAATTTGTTAATGAATAATTATTATTCTTTGTTAATAATACTCTTACTGAGTTTTTATTTATTTAATAATTATAACTTTTGATTCTACCGGCTAGCTTTTTATCTTTTGATTTGATTATATTTGAATTTTTTTAAATTAATGTTTATGAAGTTTTGTAGTTTATCTATAGAATAATTTTTATATGGAATTAAACACAATGCTCTTTGATTTCACAATATTTAATTTCTATGACTCTTATTATCTTGTTCAATTCAATTTTATGTTTACAAAATCTATGACATAACCTTAAGACACTTTTTCAACTAATATTTGTTTATATTGTTATTGTCAACAATCTTCCTTTTCTTTACAGATAATACGGATAATATGATGTAGAAATTATAAATAAACTTACGTTTAGATAATATCCAAAAGTGTGTTTAACAATGTGGGCAATTTTCAATTTACTTCCTTTTGTAATTTCGTTGATTCACCTTTTACACAACACTATGCTATTTCACGATAATCACAGGTAACTAATTTAGGTGACTTCTTCTTGAGGATCAGGAACTGTTGATAATGCTTTGTTTTATTCTTTTAGATAAGACATAAAACTTTTCGATGCTTTATTGAAATTATGTTGAAGAATGGCAATCGTTGGATACTTCTTATAAATTGGAGGTTATTACTACCTTTTATTTGGTTTAGATACTTGGGATACTCGTTGACTTTTAATAAAACTTATTAACTTTGGTTACTTGTAACCTATCGAAGTTTGGAACACTTGCGTTCTCTGATGTTTATTTTATATAAACTTAGGTTAGAAAATTTTGGTGAGTTGCCAGAGAAGAACAGTCTCTGCTTGGATGTTAATGCAAACTGAATTTGGATTTCCTTTCAGACCCTTTTATAGGCCTCCAAAACCGACGCTACTTGATGTCATTTTCTACCTATCAGATGCTTTCTTTTCATATCAAGCATGCCAAGTTAATTGTTGTGAACTGACAGAAGTTCTCATTGTTACTAGACTGACACTAGAAATTCGTCTCGACCAATCAGAATTTAGTATGCTTTAATTTTTGAATTATTGGAGATTTTCAACTTATTTTAATTGATAGTGATCCCTTCTTTTTAAATTAATATTGCCTACATTTTTACCCACACTTTGGTATAATATAACCTATGATTGGGTTATTATTGATATGATTATTCCCATATTTATGGTTTTCTTGACAGTTACTTATTCTTAAATCTAATACATATCATATTATATCAATAACATTCTTTTAACATTACATAACTCAAATATACTAATCCTAACTTATATCTATTACATTATTCAATGTTTTGTACTATCTCATGATAGTTTTGTAATCACTTTAATTATGATTTCTGCCTTCGTTACACAGTACGTTTCTTCACTTTCACTGAAGTTCTTGTTTATCACTTCTTATTCTATTACATTGTTGTTTATTATGTTTTACATTGTTAATATTAATATCCTAACTATTATTTAGCTTTTACTATTGTTTTTAATTCCATATAAATATCTTTTATTTGATCTTTTCTGATTTTCAAAGTTCGGTAAGTTATTATTTTTAAATTTTTATTGTTTATGAAATGAAATCATAACAAGCTGAAGCTCTCAGATTCTATTCAGAGTCTGATTGGTGATGTGATGTGACTCAGAAAAAATGTTCATCCCTGCACTGTCAAGCTCGAGACCTGCCGAACTCCTTTCTACCAGACATCATTTTTCTATCTACAGACAAAGTTGTGGAACTCAGAATTGTGAGGTCTTCCCTTATGCCTATAACCTCCAAACTTTAAAGAAAAACTCCAATGCCTATCTCCTCTCCCAACATGAGGCACACCAGCTAAATATGAAATACAAACAGGATGTTGCAGTTGGTGTAGCAATCTAACACGAGGTTTCGAATTCAAATTAAATTTCAAAATTTGTTTGCTGTTCATTCTGCGCTCGCACAAATAATAGAAATTGAAGATGCCCATTAAACCATAATGTTTCAGCAAGACGAAATACCTCCTCATTTCGTCCAGCCGGTGCGTCAATACTTGATGGACACCAAGGCCTCCCGATTTGACCTCAATAAAAACATTTCTATGGTGTAATCTGAAGTCAGAAATTTGTGCTACCCAGCCTGAATCATTGGATGATTTTCGAAATCGTATAATTGATGTCACCAAGCTGCACCCAAAATGGTATGTAACGTAAGGCAACGCTTGAAACAAATTTTATTTTATTGCGCTCATTTCCAGCATTCAATAAGCGAATAGAATAGTAAATGAACACCTCTTTTCGTATTTAACTTTTCCAATTTTAGCGGGGAATCTCGCCCACGCCAGAACAATTCAGTGATACCTCACTTTCGAAGGTATTCAAACTCATAGTTTGGAATCTGTAGCTCTAGTGGTTAATTAATTAATAAAAACTTTTCCCCTCCAGATTTTGACAAGCTGTCGTGTCATCGGCGCGACTCCAAATTCGAAAGTTATAATACATTCAAAATGAGGTAGGTATCATTTGATACCACTTCTTAATAAAAAATTTAGGGGGAAACTGTCACCCCTGCTTAGGGTTATTGAAGTTGTTGGGTTGAAAATACAATAAAAAACTGTTCCCCTTAAATCAATGATTGCTTTTAAAAATTCAAAGAAAGCCGCAGTAGTCACCTGTGGTGGTAAAAAGTAAGTTTCAAACCAAATAGGGGACCTAGGTATGCAGAAAAAAGTTATTCTCATGAGCTTGTCAGTGAGACGAGGTAGACCTAGAAGTTCCAATCACTTTCGGAGATGGTCGATAAGTGTCTTCACGTCAGCCTCGTTTCACTTGACGAGGTTATGAGAAGAGCGAAACTTCTGTGTGGGACTATAGGACGTGTTGTCACTGCTCAAAGTCATGAACCAAAACTTTGACGGCTAACACTAAATATGTTTGTATTTCACTATGCACCTAGGTATACAATTAATCGAGCTCATGAGAATCATTTGGATATTATTGAAGATCGATCTCCGACACTCTGTATATTTTGAAATTACAGAATGGTTCCAATAAGACAAAGTAAGTAAGTATTTTTCATTCAATGCATCTATTGCTATTCGGGCCATTCGTATTTGCAAATATTTCCCAAGCAATTCTTAGTTCCAGACTAAAACTACAAGCCTGGTAGTAAGTCGATGATTATTTCCAACTGACTAGTCAGCCAGATATTGCGTTTGGTGGCTCTGCGACAACTTCAATTCCCTTTTGATGATAGCAATATACAAAATAATCTACAAATATGATTATCTCAATCTCGGTTTGATTTGCCAAACGCCGTGTGAATAATTCGCAAATATAACGAGTAGATTGCGAGAGGTGGTAGCCTTGCTATTTCCGAAGCAGGATCAGTGCTCTGCGTATTGATCGAACGTCAACTGGGTTAGTATATTTTCACGGGTAAAGTGGGGGAATACGTTGCTACTGTACTTCGACCGCGACAAAGACCTTCCAATTAACTTTGACTTTGCTGTACGTTCACATTGTCCTTTAATGTCAATATTAAGTCAGACAGAAATTTTTTATTACAATACTCCAGACATTTGATACAAAATGCTTAGAAATGATATGTTATATGGTCGCGAAAATGCACGAAATTCTGGATCAGGACGATAGCTAGGGGAAGAGGAGAAAGCAATTTTTTGGTTCACTGTACTACTTGCCATTCCTCAAAGAAAACTGTCACCCCAAGGCAACTTTACTTTTTGTATTGCTTTTGGTCCACGTTTTATCTCAGTTTCCTCTAAATATACAAGCTCTATTGATCGGATCATATAGAAAAAACGGACCAAGTACATGGAAATATCTTTCCCTTACGACCATTATTCGTTCTTGAATTAAAAAAAAATTATTGGTAGTAAAATTAGGAATATATTATACAGGGTGTTAATATTATGTACTTATTATAATTCTTCGAGATTCTCTTTTAATGAAATCACACCGAATACAGTTAGAGAAGCAATAGCTTCCCTGAAAAATAGTAAATCTATTGATGTGTATGGATTATCAAGTAAATTAATTAAAAAAAACATAATTAACTTAGTTCTTCCCTTAACGAAACTTATCAATTTGTGTATTGAATCTAATACCTTTCCAGAATGTCTAAAAACATCTAAAGTAGTACCATTGCACAAGAAGGGCGATGTAGATGACATTTCAAACTACCGCCCTATCTCATTGATTCCTGTTATTTCAAAAATCTTTGAAAAAATACTTTGCCATCAATTAACGACTTATTTTGAAAGCTATAATTTGTTTAGCGAATGTCAGTTTGGTTTCCGTAAGGGCCGCAGTACCGCTGATGATTTGATAAAATTTGTTAACTATACTTTACAATGTTTTGAA
Source organism: Endomychus coccineus (assembly GCA_958510875.1). NCBI lineage: Eukaryota > Metazoa > Arthropoda > Insecta > Coleoptera > Endomychidae > Endomychus > Endomychus coccineus. The sequence goes on from OY294067.1 coordinate 290,597,659, forward strand.
AATGGTGACTATTCTTTCTCACTTTTTCTTGATCTTTCCAAGGCCTTTGATTGCGTGTCACACACGATTTTGCTTAACAAACTCAAAAATTACGGATGCGACGAGGGCAGTTGTATCTTATTATCATCATATCTATCAAACAGACTCCAAATGGTTTACGTTAACAATATCTGGTCAGGCACAAATACTGTTAATATTGGTGTACCACAGGGATCCATTATGGGCCCTGTGCTGTTTCTTATTTTTATTAACGATCTATCAAATTATCTGGATTTATCTAACAACATTTCATTTGCCGATGATTCAACTGCCTCAGTTGCAAATTCTGATCTGACAACGGCAATGGAGATGTGCGAGTCAACGGAAGAGAGGGCTTTGGAATGGTGTGCAAAGAATCATTTAGCTATGAATAGGGATAAAACCAACAAACTTATTTTAACCTTACGAAACAACAATTTTGAAACTAGTGTAAGTAGTATTAAATTTCTAGGTGTATTTATAAGTAAAAACTTACTTTGGGGCACTCACATTGACTACGTTGCCAGTAAGCTTTGTAAAAATATATTTGTGTTAAGAAATTTAGCATTCAGTATTTCACAATCAGTTTTGAAAATAGCCTATTTTTCTTTATTTGAATCACTTCTCAGGTACGGCGTCATAGTATGGGGACACTGTGCAGATAGGTTCCGTATTTTCAGATTACAAAGAAGGGCCATAAGGATAGTTGGAAATCTAAAATATAGGGAGGATTGTAAACCCATGTTTATCAATCTAAAAGTTCTTACCTTCCCCTGTTTATACATTCTTGAGTGTCTTCTTTACGCACATAAAAACCAACATTTACGACCCAGAAACAAAAATTTTCATACATACCAAACAAGAAATAGAGACTGTTTCAGAAATGAAAGATGTAGATTGAGTAAAGCTCAAACCGGACCTGTTTATCAGGCGTTTAAATTTTTCAACAAAATACCCACAAAGTGGCAGGTACTTCCTCTAAAATGTTTTAAATCTCTTGTTAAAATTTTTTTAATAAAAAATGCATTCTATAGTTTGAATGAATTTCTTAACCGTGATATGAGTATTGTAGCTAATACTGTAACACTTAAATGAACCCATAGCTTATAAAACTTCATATAATGGTTTTTTTATTAATTTCATATTTGTACGCTTTATGTGCATTTTTTGTTCTTAACAATTTTTTTATGTGTTATATTTTAATATTCAGATTATGTATTTCTTTGTAATTTGACTTGTGTAAAATGCTCTATGTATTACTGGCACCAAATAAAATTACTATTTACTATTTACTATTTACTATAATGAGTGATCGATTCTTGGACTAATTTTATGTCGAAAAGTTTATATAAATGTGCGAGGGTAAGGTTAAAAGTCCCTGAAAAATAAAACAGATGGTGCCACAATCGAAAATCCTCTGTGACATTTGTGATGTACCATCTTTAACTAGAACGTAATGAAATTTTCAAACTGATATGTCATTCAGTTCAGTTTTGACACCCATCGAGGCATCGAGAACAACCAGCCCTGAAGATTTTTGTAAACATGGAAAGAAGTGAATTTCGCGTCTTGATTAAACATTATTTCTTGCGTGGAAAAACATTACGCAAAACAAAGCAGCGTCTTTTAAACATTTTGGGGACGCTTACCATCGATTGGAACGATTCACAAGTGGTTTACTGGTTTTGTTTGTAGTAGTATGACCACAAAGAACGCCGAACGTTCTGGTCGTCCAATCGAGGTTACAACGCCAGAAATACTCGATTAAATCCGAGGTATGATATTGGACGAACGGCGAGTTGAGGTGCACGAGATTGCTGAGGCTATGGGCATCCCAACCGAACGGGGACGGAACATTCTACATGAATTTTTGAATATGACAAAGCTATCTGCCAGATGTGTGCCATATTTGCTCTTTGTTGACAACAAGCGCGACCGTGTGACAACTTCGAAAGAGTGTTTGGCGATGTTCAAGCGCGATCAAGAAGAACTTTTTGCGTCTTTTCGTAACCGTGGACAATCATAGATCCATCACCACACACCAAAGACCAAAGAATAGTCGAAACAGTGAACTTGTCCTAGTGAATCGAAGCCGAAAAAGGTCAAAGTGAATTTATCGGCCAACAAAATCATGACGACAGTGTTTTGGGATGCACACGGTATCATCCATATCGATAACCTTGAAAAGGGCAAAACGATCACAGGCGTATATTATGCAGAGCTGTTGGATCGATTCGACGCCGATTTGAAGCGAAAGCGGTCGCATTTGGCAAAAAAAAAGTGCTCTTCCACTAGGACAACGTAGCTCTCTGGTTTGCAGTCGCTATGGCAAAATTGCATGAATTGCGCCACGAATTGGGTCGTCATCCACCATATTCTCCAGATTTGGCCCCCTTGAAAAATATTTGTCTCAAGCAATGAGGTCATCACTGAAGAAACTACTATTTTGAAGGATTGCTGAAATCATATTATTTGGAAGTGTTCGAAAAATTATAAAAACGTTCGACGAAGTGTATCGGGCTACAAAGAGATTATCTTGAGAAATAAAATAAGTTTTGACCAAATAAATCATTTCTTGTTTCATTTTTCAGGGACTATTCACCTTGCCCTCGAATGTTCCAAAATGCTTAGTTCCCGATATATAGAGTGCTGAATTTTTAATTTTCATCGGTTTTTACCAAAAATTCCGAAAACCGTTTGAGATATTACATTAAATTTCAGGATAGCATGATACGCTATAAAAACACACTTTCTACGAAAAAATGTTGTTATTATTTTAGCCAGTGGCGTAGGTATGGCTACGGCATCATACTATATTAAGGAAACAATTTTTAGATCACTGTTTTTTTCTTAACTGTTAGTATAGTATTGCTAACCATTTAATTTCGAACAAGAAATGTCTCCAGCATTTTTGATGTACAAGTTACCATTTTGAAGCAATTGATTGAAAATTGTGGTTGTTAAATGGATATCTACACTTATCCCTAAGCGAAAACAGTTTACTTAAAATTACTAATAACAAAACTACATATTATGTACATAAGCATTTAAAGAAAATGTTCAAAATGTTAACCTATTGCTTCTATGCAGGCTTCTGTTCTTCTTCTCATCGATCTACGAACTCTTTCAGAAATTCCCGGTATGTTACCTATAGTGACAAAGCCCTCAATTATTCTGTTTCTCAGTTCTTCTAGTGTCTGAACTGATGTAGTATAAACTAAAGCTGTAAGATGTCTAATCTGTTCAGATCAGGTGATCTAGGTGGCCATAATTGTGGACCACCACGACGATTTTGGTTAACTGTATTTAAAACTTGACGAGCCGAAATGCCGAAGTGGTCTGGAGCATCATCGTGCAAGAACCACATTTGCTGACGTTGCAGAAGAGGAACATTCTCGAGTAATCCAGGCAAATCATCTTGAAGACAATCGGGGTAGGAATTTCCATTAAGACATCCTAGTAGAAAAAATGTTCCTATGAAAGCATCGCCAATGATACCGACTCATACATTGAGTGAAAATTGCTCCAGAAAGTGCGATTCTGTGATAGCATTAGGGTTTTCTTCGGCCCAAATATGATTATTATGGAAATTGCACATTGCATGCTCTTTCAAACGAAATCAAAAATATAAAATCAGGCAAATCATCTTGAAGAAAATCGGGGTAGGAATTTCCATTAAGGCATCCTAGTAGAAAAAATGTTCCTATGAAAGCATCGCCAATGATATAGACTCATACGTTGAGTGAAAATTGCTCCAGAAAATGCGACTCTGTGATAGCATTAGGGTTTTCTTCCGCCCAAATATGATTATCATGGAAATTGCACATTGCATGGTCTTTCAAACGAGATCAAAAATATAAAATCAGGCAAATCATCTTGAAGAAAATCGGGGTAAGAATTTCCATTAAGGCATCATAGTAGAAAATAATTTCCTATGAAAGCATCGCCAATGACATCGACTCATACGTTAAGTGAAAATTGCTCCAGAATATGCGATTCTGTGAAAGCATCAGGGTTTAATACGGCCCAAATATGATTATTATAGAAATTGCACATTGCAGGCTCTTTCAAACGAGATCAAAAATATAAAATCGGTTGAATGGTTCAGGAGATATTTAATGTAAATATTGAAAAATGCATTGGCCTCCCCCTTCCTTATTATGACAGATACGACAGAATTTCGCGAGGCAAAATGATGCGGTATTACCCACGCTATCAAATGATAGCTCATCGTCTATCTTTCCGAGATGAATGAGCGTCGATTTTATGTTTCTTCATAGCAGTTACGCCTCCTAGCGGTTGAATTACGAATTTCAAACTAATTTCCAGCCATTTCTCTTCCCACTTTATTTATAGGGATTTTTCTCAAACCTCTAGGCCTTACCATTGTCGAGATACAGCCACTTCGTACCCTTATCCGGACATCCGGTACATAAATGATTTTATTCCTATAAACGTTCAAATTCGTTCTGATCAGTTTATAATCACTGCATATTCCGTCTTCGTTACAAGTCTAAGTACTCGGTATCGGTATTCATCCAGTTTCCTTCGCAGACATGTTCGGAATCGATAATGAATCGAACCAATTAATCAATAAACGAATGTGCCATTTATCACAACAGCTGACTTGATTTACCGAACGTGTCAGATGGCTAATAATCAATTTCTACCTACTTGTTATCATCACACGTAAACCAGACGATTTCTTATCGCGAATGTCTTGCGATCATTACACGATGATACACGGAATTTCCATCTGGTGCATTCGATCACAAGAACTATAATACTGTAAATGTTAGTTACGTTTATATCGTAAAAACGGTAAAGCTCGGTAACCATCTGGTACGCTAATTAACGGAAAACTTCATTTTCATCATGTGCATCCATATGTTATTATTTTATACGATACAACGAAGACCAAAGACTGTTCTGTTTTGTGATCACTTTATAGTGCATATCATTAATTTAATAGAGATGAACTCGATATTCAATTCTATAAGAAGGTTTTCATTACATCCAGATGTTTCATGTGAAATTAATCAACGAATTTACAAACTGGTTGATGGTGAACTTTCAAATAAAGTCTCGTGAAATCTTACGGCCCAGGAAAACTGAAATAAATGGAATCTGCTCGTTGAAAAGGGACCGGAAACCTGATTTTCTTATTCAAAGTGTTGAAAGAAACTATTTTATCAGGTCAATATCCCTAATAGGTTCAGAAATGCATCCCAAAGACAGGAGGAAAAGTTCGTAGAATTATTTAATTCAACAGTTTTTCACATTACAACCCCAAATAAATGCATTCAGCACGTTCAAAAAGGAAAGGAAACCTAATTTCCTTTTCCAAAATGTAGGAAGGAACTATTTTTTCTGTTCAATATCTCCAATAAATTCCGAAATACAAATGCAGGAGCAAAGTTAGAATTAATTAATACATAATTTGTGTATAACTGAGCATTTTCTATTATCTGAAGAAGCTGAACAATTTACTTTAGATAATTTCAATATAATTTCTTGTTTTTCTCGTACTACTCTCCGAGCAAAAGTTAATTGTAATAACGATTTATCGTCCACCCGCTGGAAATTTCAACACAGTTCTACATATTATGTCTCAATTATTTAACAAACTTGTTTCTAAAAAATTAGATGTCATCATTATAGGCGATTTTAATGTTCATTTCCATACTACTGATAGTAGATTTTTATTATTCAGGGATCTTATTTTATCTTTTGGTTTTGACATTACAATTTTCGAAAGTACTCGTAAGAAAACGTGTTTAGACAATATAATTATAAATTTTCAAAATCACAGATAAAGCTATTAGTATTAAAGTCTCAACACGTAACGACATAAATACTGTTAGCGAAGAAATAAGTCGCCCCATAACTGCGCGAGGACTTTATAAAGTCATCAAATGTTGATACAAATATAAAATGTAACCTTTTTATCGATGTATTTATAAATTCCTTAAATATTGCTTTTCCTGTTAAACAAAAAGCTATTAAAAATCATAATAAGACACCACTAAACTGGTTTAACGAAAAACTTAGGAGTTTAAGGGGTCATATACGTATCTTGAGTGATTTAAAAAGCATACTTCCTGATGACGTCCTAATACATAACGCTTTCAAAAAGATCAAATATTTATATAGATTTGAATTGGAAAACAGCAAAAAAATAGCGTATCAAAATTATATCAATAACACACCTAATAAAATAAACAGTTATTGGACCATTATAAACCAAAATAGAAATTTACCTGCTAAATCTAAAAGTTCTCTCAGTGCCAATACACTTAATGACTTTTTTCTTAATATAACAAGAGAAATTAAACATAATATTCCTGATACAAACAGGCTCTTTACAGATTATCTTCTCCATTTACCCAATAATTCCAAACAGTTTTCTTTTAAGAATGCTTCTTATATACAAATTAGGGACATAATTCATAATCTCAAAAATAAAAAAAGCACTGACCATTTTGGTCTAACTGTTGAATTAGTCAAACTTACGTTAAACACTATAGTCTATCCCTTAACTGATTTAATAAATTTCAGCATAAACGCAGGATTGTATCCAGACTCTTTAAAAATTACAAAAATTATTGCTTTGCATAAAAAAGGCCCCACAAATGATCCCAACAATTTTCGTCCTATAGCCTTGGTACCTATATTTTCTAAAATTTTTGAAATTCTCCTGAAATCTCAAATAGTTGAATACTTTGAAACAAATAACTTATTTTTTAAAAACCAATTTGGATTCAGAAAAAATAGAAGTACCAAGAAAGCGTTATCAAGGCTACTAGATTTTATCATAGACGGCATGGAAAATGGATTCATTGTGGGTTCCTTTTTTTATGATCTAACCAAGGCTTTCGACTGTGTTCCCCATGGCAAATTAATCGACAAGTTTGCTTGTTACGGTTTTGATGACACTAGTTGTAAATTATTAAGTTCCTTTCTTTCGAATAGGAGGCAATACACCTATCAAAATAATACTACATCTAACATAGTAACTACCGTTTGTGGGGTACCACAGGGATCTATTTTGGGTCCTATCCTCTTTATTGTATTTATTAATGACCTAATGAAGGTAGCGAATCCAGACGATCTCCTACTATTATTTTGTGATGATACCTCAAATTCAAAATGTGATCAAGATGAATCTGTAGTGTTAGATTCATTAAGGGAATCACAGTCATTACTAGTTGACTGGTTTTCAGCTAACGACTTGTGCTTGAATCTCAAAAAAACAGAATGCATGTTATTCACTCACCGAACTATAAATTTTAAAAATCCAGTTTCCATAAAGTTTTTGGGAGTAAATTTAACCCATACTCTTAACTGGGACTTACATATTGATTATATTGCGAAGAAGATGTCAAAGGGTTTGTTTGTGTTACGAAACCTAAAGGGCTGTGTACCTCGTGAAGTATTGTTGACTGCTTATTATGCATTAATACACTCACACATATCGTATGCGCTGTTATGTTGGGGTCACTCACCTCATGCTAATCGAATATTTGGAATTCAAAGGAAAGCCATACGTATAATTCTTGACAAGGGTTTTAGAGTAGACGTTCGTAACTATTTTAAAGATCTCAATATCTTGACATATCCATCTTATTATATTTACAAATGTCTTATTTTGGCAAAAGAATCTGATATCCATATTTTTCGTAGAGATCTACACAATTACCAAACTAGAACAAATAATCACATCGATATAGGATGTATTAGGTTAAGATCTAGTAGATACAGTTTGAATTATTTTAGTTTAAAGTTTTTTTAATAAGATACCAGATCTCATTGCTACTTTACCTTAATACATTTAAATTAAAAGTTAAAGCTTTTTTAAACATGCATTCCTTTTATAGTTTTGATGAATTTTAAAACTTTTCTATGACAGTTGAAGCTTTTAAATTTACCTGATTTTAATGAAAGTCTTCTTGATCTTAGTATATTTTAACATGTTATGTTTTGTCGTATTCCATTTTTATATTTATTATGTATACATTTATTGTTTATATATTACTTTGATTTTTTGACTTGTGCAAAACTACTTGTATTGTTAAAGGCACCAATAAAGTATCTATCTATCTATCTATCTAATATTTCTATAGATATAATAATAATAATATAGTTTATTGGTTATCAAAAAAATATAGAATTATACTTATCTGTGACCAGTATGGTGACAATACCAATAAATAATTGTTTTAGAAAGATCCTAGATATTTTTATGTTATAAGTCAAAGTCTACTCTGAGGCAAATTTTGATAGTTCAAGTGACAGCAAATGTATAAAACAAGTTATATTATATTGCGAATATTTTCGAAATCCAACCTCTTTCCAAGCAGGAGCGAAAGTTCCTTGAATCGGTTAGTACACACTAATGTACTTTTATCGAAAAAAAAACATTATGTTTCCCATCATCGGTTACTGACAATTCAGTAATTAAAACATGAATAGAATAATGTATAAGCTCTTTTCAAGTAACTTCCACTCGAGTTTACTTCACGATTTTCAGAACTATCACGAAGGAGTCTGTGAAATAGCAATACCACAAAGTGGTCTCATTCTACTCATATATTGCAACTTTTGTAATAACTTGGAAGCTTTTGTTCAAGTTAATGAGACTTCCAGTGAAACCACTAAGCATTGTCTTTCTAAATATGCAGCACCTGTTTTCAATTATCTTCGTACCTTTGCTGTTATGAATCTAGTGAGTCAGCAGATTTCTAAGGCAGCTCAAACTTTTTATAATGTGCTGCCAAGATAAAATATATTCGCCAGCGAACATTATCTCAAATTAAATGATGACGACAAGCCTACTTGGTTTGTGTCACCCTCTGGCACAATTGGTCCTAACATTACTCATCTTGAATTGTTTCAAGTACGGAAGTTACATTTATTTGATGTTCTCATTGCGTTAGTTTACCTTAGTAACATCAACTCGCGGATAGATGGCGTTAGTTTTTCAATACATCACTAGCACTTCCGGTTGATGATAATATATACGTAGGAAAAGATATTAAGAAATCGATTGATTCACAAATACAAACGGAAATGAGTACTTTTGAAGATCTGGATTTGGAACGGGAAATTCTGAGCAATAACAATACAGAAGCTGATGATGTTATTGAAAACAAGCGAATGTCTGGAAATACGAATTAGCATCGCGAAATATGAATTTTTAAAACTATTTTAAGCATTTTACACTCTGCTACTGAAATAACTAGAAATAAATAAATGAACAAATGAATATACTAACAATTTATGTATATAAAATTATTACTTACTTAAAATTTACTATTCACATTGTTTACATTGTTATATGAAGTGTTTTTAATTACATTTTATCGTTACTACTTTACGTTACTTTATGTTACTCTTAAGGTTACTTCATAGAGGCGTGTGAATTGCGATTTTCATATACTCGCTAACTTTCGCAACTATTTTAGGGACATTGTTTTTTCACTAAGCTATATGTGACATGTATAACCTAACATTTTCTATTTGTTTGTGTATGGTTAGATGATAATTTATTACGTTAATCTAATATTATGGATGAGGAATTATTCTATTTGCGACGAAGGCGTGCAATTGCCGTTTATTTATCTAATTCCTTCAGATCTGCAGACTTTTCTGCAGGCATTTGGGCGCTTTCAGTCACATCTTCAGACTGTGCAAACTCAATGCTTTTTTCAATTTTTTTTCAATGTTGTTTCTATTGTAATGGACTGAGGGTACTACCACAGTCATTGCAGTCAAAATAGTACTAAAAATACATTTAGTTAATTTATTTCTAACCAAAATATATAAATTTAGAATGAAGATACCTCATCAGGATCAGAATTCATTTCGTACCAATTTACAATATACAATGTAAGAATGAAGAAAGAGAAGCTACACAAACAAGCACATAACCCGAGTAAATAAAGTATAATGATGAGGTTATCTTCTTCTTCTCTACTACTTTCATCCCTCAGCGCATGCTCGAGCCATAATTCGCGCGAATGTTCGCAAAATATTAAAACTATCCCAAGATTCCCGCCCCCATTTTTTAAAATTCAAATTGACCAATGAGAACATCCTTCGCAATTCGCGTCTCTATGAAGTAACCTTTAGCCCCCACCATCTATTTCAAGCGTTACGTAATTTAAGGAAAGCCCTCAGTACATAAACATTTTTTTTTTGTAGATAAGGATGATTAATTCATAATTATTAGTGTCATAGTGAATTCACAGCTGTGAACATGTGAACTTTTTTAAAAGGTTATTATATTCATTTGAGTGTACTCTACCATTGACACTCCACATTATTCTACAAACGTCAATCGAATAGTGAAATTAAACATAATCGAGTACTTATACATCAGTCTTGGATGTGTTAGTTCGAGAGAGTAGAAACAGACTGACAGATGAACATACAGACAAGACGGCTTAACGAAATAAACATTACACATTCAACTAATTACTATAATAAACAGATCTTTCTTTTGTTCCAATCCCAGTCTCGAAATAGCTTGAAATACAAGAACGCGGAATCATCCCAATTCTAACGAAGAGAGAATCTGAACTGTAGATATATATACTCGTATACGTTTATCCATTGGAATTTGGAATTTTGTATTTGATGTTTCATTCGGTTGTTGATTAGCGTGAAGTAGATCAAAGACAGAAATTGCTGAATGGGGTGAGATTACAGTTTGTTTGTGAGTCGTTTTGACAAACACGTGGGACATAAAAGGATGATCCCTGAAAAATAAAACAGATGACGCCACAATTGAAAATTCCATGTAACATTTGTGATGTACCATCTTTGACTAGAATGCATTAATATGCAACAACTGAATGACTGATATGTCATTCAGTTGTTTTGACACCCATCGAAAGCAAGCAGCCTTGAAGATTTTTGTAAACAAACAACAACAAAGTGAATTTCGCGTCTTGATTAAACATTATTTCTTGGGTGGAAAAACATTACGCAAGCCAAGGCATCGCTTGTTGAACATTCCGGTCCGCAGTCGCAATGGCAAAATTGCATGAATTGCGCTACGAATTGGTTCGTTATCCACCATATTTTCCAGATTTGGACCCTGCGATTTTTATCTACAAACTTGAACGAATGGCTCGGCGGAAAGAGATTTGGCTTCAACGATGAGGTCATCGCTAAAACAAACGCCTACTTTGAAGTATTGCCGAAATCGTATTATTTGGAAGGGATCGAAAAATTTGAAAAACATTGGACGAAGTGTTTCGGGCTACAAGGAGATTGTGTTGAGAAATAAAATAAGTTTCGACCAAATAAATCATTTCTGGTTTCATTTTTCAGGAACTTTTCACCTCGCCCTCGTAGTAAGCATTGTAAAATTGTTGTTAATGCAGGACTTTCCGGCCTACTGATGTGATGTTCCACTTCTCGATCGCAAGTTAATGACGTGAAGTTGGATTTTACGGACAGCATGAGAGATGTTCTGGATGCGCCATTACATGACAGGAGTCACCTCATGTACCCATAATTAGAAGGCTCGAAACTCCTCAAGATCGATTATATTTTACTAGTAAATTTCATTCAAAAATAGTTGAGATCTTGAAGTTTCTACACAGTAAGAAATTTGGTCCGTGTAAAACAGTTAGGGTAATGAGTGAAAAATTTAGAGTGAATTTTAAGTGTTAAATGACTATTTTTTGTAACACTAGAATTGGTGAGCGATGCTATTTACACTAAACTACTCTAGTTGAGTTGTTCTACGTTTTAATGTTCATTACTTACACTACAAAATTACATTTAAATTGTTTTAGTGTCGAATGTTCTAGGTTTACACTAGCAGTGTCAAATGCATAGAAATATTGCACTAAATAGAGGGTTCTGACTTTCTGACACTGCCAATTGCGAAATGCCGTTCGGTTCAATCCGCATCCAACAGTCCAACACGTTACCCGAGTACCCGCATTGGCTTTACGTTAGCGGCTTTTATTCTTTCTTCAAGCTTCAACCTGTGTTGTGTGTTAACTGGTCTTAAATCGTGACCTGTGTAGCTTTATTTGTTCTTATAAGGTAAGTATTGTTGTTTAATCTTCTTAATATCATCTACTTAGTAGTAAACTGGACATTGTCAAATAATAGAGGTGATGAAATGTGTTTCAGTTCAAATCGAACGCCTTAACCCCAATTTCTGGTTCATAATATTAATCAGAGGCACCACCGACTGGAAAGTTACTCGTACACCTAGTTCTAATAAATACCAATAGTAATGCCTTTAAATTACTGAGCTCAGCCAGTCATAGTAGACATAACCTAATAGTGAGGTACATCGTATCTTATTTACTGTCATTTTGGAAAGGTTCAGTTGTGATTGTGATCACACATTGCAAATACTGTGGCGAAGGTAGAATAGGTATTCTAACGAACCGATCTGAACGATCTGAAGTGTGGGTCATATTGATCGATTCGTCAAATATGTATAATGGATTATATTCTCACAAAGATGATACCTGTATCCTGATGAATCTTATCAAGCTGAATTAAATCTAATGCTCGAAGGTGGCCAAAGTGGAGCAGCACTGTATATATGAAGAATACGAACAATTAGGTTAGCTATTATTATACAAGGTTATACAAACCTCTTTTTATATTATTTTTAAAATACTGTTTAATTTTTATGTATCATATATTCGATAGTATTCACATTTAAATGTTCCATATAGGATTCGTCAATTAATCGGAATTGCTCAGTTGTACCTATGATGCCATAAATTTATTTTAAAATAAACATTTTGTATTTGCAAGTAGTGTATTCTTCATTTACCTAATACTAGGTAGTGCAGAGCTAGAGTTAACGTACACTAAAAACAGTATTTTATTAACCAAAATCAGTGTAAATCCAACACTAGGTAGAGTTAACATACACTGAAAACGGTATTTTTTTTACCAAAGTCAGTGTAATATTACACTAAAATAGTGATTTGGATACACTTACATTTGTTAATTCACACAATTTAGAGTTTCTCAGTGAATATTTGAAAACTAGCTAGATTTGTTTCCAACTCGGGGTTATGTTGCATCTCATCTGCTGTAGTGTAAAAGATACTCTAAATAAAGCGACTATTCAACACTAACGTTAGAGTAAAGTTACCATTAAAATTTACTCTAGATGCAAAGTGAATATTTCACACTAAAAACATTGGACCTATATAGAATGTTTTTAGTGTTACTTAGAGTGAAATTTTATCTCTAAATTTTTTACTGTGTATGGACAATGTTTTAGTTAGAGCGCCAAGTTTCTATTTACAGTGCATAAATAAGATTCAAATTATACTAAAAACTTTTCAGAAAGTGACTGATGATTCTATATTTAAAATCATGGTAAATAGGAGTATCCTCCGATACAATGGCTGTAAACGTTGCTGTTCCACAGGGATCTGTCTTGTCACCAATGCTCCATATAAACGATCTGCGAGAAGTGACCAGCTGTTCTGTCCATAGCTTTGCAGATGATGATACACTTCATACCACTTTCTCATCCAGAGCCCCTCTATACCATCCAATGAATCCAGAGGAGCATGACGAAGACAGATTGACGCAATTAATGGAGATCTAGTGAAGATTTTGAAATGGGGATCTGATAATCTAATAGAGTTTAATGCAACCAAAACTCAAGCTTGCATCTTCTTCAACAAGGCGGATCCCAGAATCCTTAATATATTGATGTCAGGTACAACTATTCCTATGAAGTCTTCCATATCCATGCTCAGGATCACCACCAACTGCACCCTCTCATGAGATGATCATGTCCATTGCGGAAACAGCTTAACAAAAACTTGGTTTGACATTCTGTGCCAGGAGCTACTTTACATCCCAGCAGCTCCTCATAATTTACAAAGCACAGATTCAACATGTCCTGGAGTATGGTTCACGTGTTTGCAGGTCGGCTCCCAAACATACTCTGAAGCTCTTGAATTCTATCCAGAACTATTCATCTGATTGATGATGTTACCTGGGAGTTCATTGACCCCATCCGAAATCTAGTCTGTGGTTCCACCACGAGAAATTCCAGATCAGCGGACTAGACGAACTCAAATAGTTACCCCTTCATTATCAAGCTCGAGAACTACCGAACTTTTTCCTGCCAGACTTCATTTTCCTATGGAACATCGAAGTTGTCGAACTCTTTATCTACTGAGGACTTTACCTATGTCTATAACCTTGAAACCTTCAAAAAAATTCGAATACCTCTCCCAACATTCCACTGCTGGCTTACACGAAGTTCTTCGAAAATTATAGGTTTCCCTCTCGTGTAGTCAAAGCATATGAAAAAAATATCAGCATCAGTAGAAATTTGTAAGCATATCCCACAGTAGTGACTTTTAATCATCAAATAGTTGTGTAATAATAAGAAACAAATGAATAAATGAATATACTCTCATGTTAGTACTCATTAGATAACAATGATAAGGTCTTTCTACTCCAGATCGATTGGTACCGTCACAAACTTATAGTTCCAGTCAGCTGTTTCGCTCTTCTCATAGAACTCATCAGTGAAACGAGCAAGTTTGCAACGTTACTGAGCGATCTCTTCTGAAGGTAGTCATAGCCCTCCAACAGCATGGTAAAAAGACCAAAATATCTAACGCCTTCTATGAATAGATGTCTCACAAGAAATCATTCTTTTTATTACATTGACTGATAGATTTCTCGAATTTTACAAAAGTTACGGGGGAGTAGTCTACAACCCCCGTAACTTTTGTAAAGTTCGAGAAATCTATCAGTCAATGTAATACATACTATGATTTCTTGTGGGACATCTATTCATATTTTCGTCTTTTTACCATGTTGTTGGCCGGCTATGACTATTACCTTCAACAGAGATCGTTCAGTAACGTTACAAACTTGCTAGTTCCACTGATGAACTCTATGAAAAGCGAAACAGCTGTCTGGAACTATAAGTACGTGACGTTATTGATCAATCTGGACTAGAGAGACCTTATCATTGATCAAATAGTTACTTATAATCCATCAATTATCAATAACTATTCCTGGTCATCTCAATCATGGACTTTACATACCAATACAATATTATTCAAGGAGTGGTATTCAATTAACAACTCCTTCTTAGGAACTCACTAAGAGGTGAAACAATAAATTAATACATCGTTACTGGTATTTATTGTTCTTTCATATTAAGAAAAGAAGACCTGTAGAATAATACTCTTGGAAGATGTTGCTGAAAGTGAAACAATGTTTAAATATCCAAAGAGGTATATGAGAAGTATACTTCAGCTGAAGGGTACTGAAAACATTTTGCAAAGTACACCATTGTCACCTTGCCCTGCCTTTACGTTCATGAATCTGCTGTTTTTAATATGATAATTTGGATCACACCCACGATACTCTATTCTCTGTAAACATAACAGCTAATCGAACAATATTTGTTTAGATTGATGCGAAAAAGATTCATTCAGTAAGTTGAAGTTATATATTTTACATAATTGTATTTGAATACGGTCTAAAGATGACGTAATAACGCTGAAACTCGAGTAACGGAAGTTACAAATAATAGTGTAGCTTAATTTTACATTATGGTAAAATTTAATATCACATATTAAAGGGTAAAACTATAGAATTTTTTAGATAAAATATAATTATTTGTTTAATCCTATTGTCAACTATCAATTGTATTAACTAATGAGATTAACTCAGGAATACATTATATTAATAAATGAATAAATTATTGCATTCAATAGTAATTGATAGCATTGATATTGTACAATTAACTTAATTTTCTTACTTTTTATTCATTAGTATTAGTTTTTATTATATTAGAAGAGAGAAATTAGAAGCTTTTATCATTTTGTTTTCATATTGTTGTATTAATGGGCACATGAATAAAATAAATAAAACAAATTAAATTACCTTACCCATCCCTGTCCAAAAACCAGACTGCGCCCTTGGCTTCAACCGTTGAATTGTTAGAAGAAACATCTAGTAATTGCTGTTACGAGTTCGAAAATTTTACATGTCACGTAAGAAACTATCAATTTTCACTATCATGCAGCAAATTTGAATGGGTGGAACGTTTACGTCGGAAAAATGAGACATCTACATCAGAAATATTACCCTTCGGCCGTAAATTCGCTTATCTCGAACACATCTATCATTTCGTGAACGACTGGAAGATTATTAATGGTCGAAATGAAACTTATTTTATAATAGTTTAAATGAGAGTTTTAGGTCCTAACTTTATATAAGTCAGACGAACGATGATATACGTGATTCGAAAGATGGGAAATCTTACCTGCATTCTTTTTTTCAATCAACATTGAGGACCTAGTCTAAATTAGAGCCACATTCATCATTCTCAACCGCACTACTTTCCCTAACCAACTTCATTATTATTCAAGTTTAAAATTTGTCACGAACTCAATTTAGAATATTCAAATTAGAGATAGTGTTTAATATAGTCTCAAATTTTGCCCTTGAAATGAAAATGAAATAGTTGTGAGAACTTTGTTATTCTAATACTGGAACTTCAATTAACCTGTGACATAGAAGTAAACAAAAACATAAATTTCCTAGACATGATTCAGACGGAAAAATAAAACCATCGTGATTTACAAAAGAAGTTTGGTCTTAACGATACCTTTTTTTTTAATTTTTGGAATCTACAACCGTTAATATCTAATGATATACACCGGAAATGTTGCGCATAAACCTACTAACTGTGTTGGTAAATATTTTTCAAATCTTAAACCATTAATAATACCTAAATGTATAAAGATAAACAAACTCACACGGTATATAAATTATTAAATTATTTCGATTGCATTGGTGTAACTTATACAAGAATCTCTAAGCAATATTTATAAAAAAGAATGTATGGCCATAAGAATATTACTAAAAACAAAAAGCAACTAGCAAAATTAAACCTCCCATGACAAGCATTGTATCGATCATGAAAAAAAAATATTATAATAGATCTATCCTGGAGATGATTCATATAAAACGTGATGCTGAGTCTGTTAATAATAGAACCAATGTACAATCATTGAGTCAAATTGATACAGATTTCAGATCAAGTTTGACGGTTATGAAACAGTGTAATCACGAATTAGTTAAATTTTCAAGAAGCAATCAATCAATTCTTCAAGATAACATCAATTATCAAGTAAACATAGCAATCCAAGCAATAATTTTCAATGGAATAATAACAATTAATAAGCAGATACTGACCTGAAAGCGAATAATGAAAAGATATTCCAATGATTAAACGAAATAAACCGCATCAATGCATCACAAGTGAGTTTATACCAAGCTTACTTTAAAGAATCAAGTTTCATCGACCAAATAAACAACATTTAGCAGTTGTGCATGTTAAGTAACAAAATTATTTTCTTCAGTCAACTTCATAATTTCTAAATTGCAAGTTTGTTTTCAATATATTTTCACATGAATCATCAGTGGTAATAGACATTACCGTTTTTGATTTAGTATCAAAGAACTAAGCAGTACATTGAATCGTGCTGATGTAATAGAATATTACCAGTTAACCATTTACAATTTGAATTTTCAGAGTTTAAAAGATAAAGTCATAGAGAAACTAATCTATTATATGGTTGTTTATCTTATGTTAATTGATAAAGTAATGTTCAATGAAAATAACTTTAAACAGTCAAGATATTACTAAATTAGTACAATTAATCTGTTGTTTTAAAGTTAAGAGAGATCTTTTATTCATTTATTTATTATAACACAATTTAATAGAAAAAGAGAAGCCATCAAAGGTAGGTGAACACAAACATCAGTTGTGAAAAATTTTCAGATGGGTGAAACCAGTCATAACGATAGATTTGGTTTTTAATTAAAATAACAAATTCAAATTCGTTTTGAAAAATCCCTTTTAAATAAATGAATAGAGCTAGCCGAGGTACAATTGGAAAAAAAAATAGATCTACAACGTGGCAAACATAATGCTTCATATAATTCAATAGCAAGAAGTGAATAACATATCTTGACATGTGTATAAAACTATTGAAATGCAAAAAATGGAAGCACCTTTTTCTATTATAATAAATAAACTAATCTATTTATACTTTAAACTTGCTAACAACTGTTAGCTATAAAAATATTTTGTTTTCGATTTCTTTTCGTGTGATGGTGAACATAAAATACACTTTGACGACATGTTTATATGAACGGGACTACCTGCTGGTTTGTAAGAATTATACATGATTATACTTTCACAACTGATGTGAATCAGATGGTGTTCGGCTGTTACTGGATGAAAAGTGCATTCTCCCTCAAGCTAAATATTTACCTGAAATATTTACTTGTTCAATGAATCCCACACTAAAACTATAAGAACCCTAATTTGAAATGCGTTACACGTGAGTTAAACCACTAATTTTATTTTAAATATTAACATCACAAGGCTGCCTTGAACAATAAATTTTATGAAATATAAACTAATAAATGGAAAATTCTGACAGTTCTGAAAATTTCATATATTCGGACAAAAAATAGTTCTTGTCTGAATTTTAAGTAAATTTTAGTTTTATATTGTAGTGCGCGTCACCATTTGGAAAATGCTAAAGGCTTGAAGGGTTAGGCGGTGGCATCAAATGTTAATTACAGACTACATTGAAAGACACAATACTAGAACCAAATTCACAGCGCATGATTCAAACAGTAGATTTATCTTTTGTGTGTGAACATAATTACGATGTTCTCTTATGTGTTCAGATAATGTTATTACAACCAAAAATAAACTTAAAAATAGCATACCAACCTAGAATTGCCTCTTGTAGATGACATCAGTCTCTTATTTGTGCAGTCAATGTTATTACATCGAAAATAAAGTTACAAATAGAATACTACCCTAGAATTTCCTCTTGTAGAAGATATATGTTCTCTTATTTGTTATTACATCAAAAAACAAACTTACAGCTTGGCTTGCCTCATGCGAGGTGTTCAGTCCAGACCACTCTTTGTTCAGTTGGCCCAGAAGGGCGAGACCCCCACGAGAGTAGTGCATTTTGGTTCAGTGACCTAGGCCCTTTAACCTATTCGCCGTTCTCATGGCCTCAGTTTTTATATGTAAGTGTAGAGGTGGTAATCCGGCGAAAGTTTCAAGGGCTCTCGTTGGAGCCGACCTCATACCGCTCAATATACGTACGCATGCAAGCAGTCGGTCCAGGAGGCGCTGGGACATACCAGTCCTCGTCTCCGACTACCACACTACCGCAGCAAAGGTATAGATCCAAAAACCAATCTTTGGCTGTAATCCCCAAGTGCTGCTAAAAGATCTAATGCACTCCAAACGGACGCAGAGGCCTTCTTCACTCGAAATTAGAGGTACTCGCCGCAGGTCAGTTTAGAGTCTAGGATTCCAGAAACTTCTCGAACCCTTTGAGTTGCAGAACCTTGCCAGAGAAGGCAATCTCTGGCAGTGTGCCCAGCTTACGTTTCCTGGTAAACAGTACAATTTCCGTTTTGCCAGGGTTAACCTTTAGTCCCCCCGTGTGGCCGAAGGTGAAGCATCGGCATAAGCTTGAGCATAATACCCAACCTCTTCCAATTTCTCCAAGAGTCAATCGACTACAAGACACCACAGAAGCGGAAATAGGACACCTCCCATGGTTCTTCCCTCTCCCAGTGGAAAATTTGTAGAATCAACTAGGTATAGCCAGAAGTATCCAGCAGTTTGAGTTTATGCCTCATTACCTACCCACAGACAAGCAAACATTTTTCACACTCAGCTCTCAATGACCTTAACACGTAGGCTCCTTCAAATTATGTTTGTACATGCGTTAAAAAGGGGATTATAGAAAAGTTGATTATTGCTTTTGAAAATAACTGGTTCATTAAAGTTTAGCGTCTAATGTTATAATGCAATACAAAGAGAATAAACAGAATTATGAGATGTCATGTCAAGCATAGATGGATGGTGTTCTCTAATGAAATTGCATTAGACACACACACCAGTGTAATATATCTCATTAATAACCAATAACGATCCGGCAATTTCGAAGATGCTCATTTGAAGGATGAAGAATTAATTAATTAGTAGCAAATGTTTTACATATCTAAAGAATTCAGGTAGGGCCGTTCTCCAACTTTAAGAACTCATACCATAATGCCAACATGCGTTGGCCCACATGTTGAGTTGTTTATTCGTATTTTACAGTTATATTAGCTGCAGCTATATTATAATACAAAGGATCATCAATCAAAATTCAAATTTACTATTAACATATAATAATAGACTAGAAGACTAGATTAACATATGAGAAGGTTCTTTGCTAACTCCTCTAGTATCTCACTTAGAAGACTTATTCGGCATAAGCGTATTGGAATAAAGTTTATCAATAACATTTATGCACGACCACTATATTATCAAGGGTTAATACGTCTGTTTTCCCTGGATTAGAAGTCTTCTAATACACTAGTGAATTAAAATGCATAATACCACGCTTCGATTTTATAGCATTTTATTTAGAATTATTATTAATATTGACATTAACATTGTAACATTTATCTCAAGAACGATCTTGTCATTTTGAACGAGATCAAATTCACTCGATAGGGAGTTTCTGAAGGACTGAAATGGCTCACTTCGCCGACATTAGGTAAGATCTGGATTTTTTCAGCAATAGCCATGTTGCTTGCAGTGGCGGCTCCTCGAAGGAGGCTAAGGAGGTTCAGCCTCCTCACAAATTTATCTTGTTGATCATTCTTCATTTTATTTCATGTTTCTCTAATAATTTTTTTAATTTTACAATTAATTCCCCGTTCTCAGTAGTTATTTTTAATCTGGCAACAGTGGCCAGAGGCTAGATTCTCTATATATCTCAAACGCTGAGCATGTGTTGTTCAACACAGTTGCCGTTTTTCCGACCAGTCAATCGCCAAATAGCGTGAAACAGCGAAAACGGCAACATCCTCTGGAGGTTAGCCTGCCGCCCGCCTTTAAGTTCAGTACGAGTACAGTCGATGTGGTACGGAATACGACACATTGGTGTTGCGTCAGTGCTTGTTTTGTTTTATGCGGGTATAATGATTGAGTGACACCACGCGAAATAAGGTTAGATTAGAATTCGTCTGTTCGGTAAATTATTAATTGTAAAAATGGACAACTAGTGGAAAGATTTTTAGGGTTCTACGATGTTAGTTCGGGAAGAACAGCGGTCAATTTATTCAATTTTTTAATGGAAACATTTCAACGATTCGACTTTGCGAATAAATCAGACTTACGACGGCATCTGTAATGGCGGGACATTTAAACGGTCTTCAAACAAACGAACGTAAGTTTTAAATAATAGTAGGAAACAGAATTCCCTGTAATGCTCGAACTCGATGGAATGTTACATCACGTGCAATGTTTAGTTTACCATCCATAAATATAAAGACAAATTAATTGAAACATTTGATTTTATATTAAACAGTGATGACTTTTCAACAGATCAGGTTTCATTAAATGCTGCTGTTGGTTTAAAATCTTATTTAGAGAATGAAGAATTTTTGTTTTTTCTTGATACTTTTAAATTAATATTTGAATAAACTGATTTTATTTTTCAAATTTTACAACATAAATTCACTAATATAATTTATTCAAGAGATCGTTTAAAACATCTCATTGATAAAATTTCAAGTTTCTGTTATACAGAATTTAATTTTAATATTTTATTTGGAATTTATTCAACTGATGAGGCTTCTCCCGTGAAAAGGGGGAAAACATATAATTTGGTAGACAAGAAACTACAATATAAACAACTTTTTTATGAAATTGTAGATAGGTACTATTAAAGGTCAAATATTGAGATTCGATTTTTCGATTTACATGAATTGAAGTTTTTCGATTTGAGGAATAGAAGATTTTTCGAATCTTTTTAAAAAGAGTTTCTCAATACACTTTCAGATAACTTTGTTCTAAAATATAATTTTTTTGATAAAATAGCGCTGCACAATGAATTATGCGTTGTATACTGGGATAAAGATATTTTAGGCCAGTACGACAGTCACGCCGATATGATAAAATATATGATAGATAATGATTTGCAACAAGTCTTACCTCAGTTTTATAAACTACTTTGTTTGACAGTCACCATTCCTGTCACGTCGGCATCGGTGGAGAGATCATTTTCTACTCTCAAACGAATTAAAACATACATGCGAAATACAATGGGCCAAAATCGTTTATACAATGTTAGTTTAATATCTATTGAAAAAGATTTAGTAAAACACTTAAAACATGATGATACATTTTATGATAATATTATTGATCATTTTTCGCAAATTAAAGACCGTAGAATTTCGTTAATATATAAAAAAGTTGATAAAATTAATAAAAAAAACAAAATATGAAAAATTTCAAAAAAAAAGAAAAAAAATTAAAAGTCTAAAAAAAATAAAAAACAAAAAACGAACGAAAAAAAATTTGTGAGCAAGAGAAACTCTATACCTCCACGTTGGTTCTTGCTGGGTAACAATTAATTTTGTCACTGAAGTAGCTGGTACGGTCGCAGCGCGAAGGTTAAATTAATTGACTGAATATAGCATATTTTTAAAAAACGTTTTATGTCCAGCCTCCTCTCTCACGAGCCGCCACTGGTTGCTTGGACAGTGACTACTACCATAGTCGATTTCCAACCACTAGTCGAGGAAAATTAACACAAAAATAGGCCAAAGGTCCGAAAACCTGTGCAGCAAGATGGATCGAGATGCGGTTTTTTGCATCCGATTCCTTGATGCATTTACTCCATTTAGAATAAATAATAGAACTTTTGTTCTACTGTCGGTATTGCAGAATTCTGCTGTAACGTACAGGTGACCAACTGCAACACGTTACGATCAAGCGTTCAGGCTTTATATTGTAGGGTATTGGCTTAAATATTTCATATTGAATGGTGTTTTGACGTTCTACAAGTCTAAACAATTTTATACCAAATATCTCCTCAAGAAAGTAAAGATTACTGTTGACGTTAACCGCTGTACGTTCTATGTGCCACGAGGATAAAAGGATTTCTTCCACGTGTAATTAACTTTTGAACTTTAAATTAAAAACCTCAAAAGAAATAAAATCTGAAACGGAGCACCAAGAAGAACTTCATGAACAAGCCATTAATTTAATTAGTTAAATACGCGCCCACTCCAAAAGAAACTTTGTTAACTGTAAAAACTTTTACCCTTCATTATATCAGCAGTATAATGAATTTATTGAATTATGTTACGCAGCTATAAAGGAGAGAAATTTATTATAGCTTTGCAGTCTCAAATGAAACAGTATGATGAGGTTGAGCATAGTTAGTCTGGTAGAGAACAATTCTTTCAGAACTAAATGAATTAGCTAGTTCCTTTTAACATTAATCAAATTGAAGTCAATATTCAAAACTTAAAATTTCGAAAACCAAATTACATAATTAGAGTTTTTTGTTCTATTATATTCGGATTTGGAAAACCTAGTGGTCAACTAGGAACTAGGAAATCTATGAAGATTGACTTGAAATTGGGTTTCCCATATGAACTAGGCACCCACTGAGAACGGATTCTTAGAAACTCGATCTCAAAAGGGGTAAAAGGTGTATTTTGGGGTTTTTGACATGTGATAAAATCACGTAAAATTTTAATAACAGACAGATCCATGGATCGATGGATGATTATCAGTTCAGACTGTCTATGACAGAACACACATAACCTCATAACAAGACAGGTAACGTTTCCTGACAGACAGCTGATACATTGACGCATAATGTCCATGAGAAACCATTTCATAACATACGAGGGTGGATTGATAAGTTTCCGGCCTGACCAAGAAAAACAACGTTTTTAAGAATTATTTTTTTTTATTTCTCAACATAATCTTCTTCAAGGCTGATACCTTTCTCATAGCGGTGTTCTAGTCTAGTAATGCCATCTCTATAGACTGATTCGTCAAGCTCCTCAAAATACCCATTTACAGCTTCGATTACTTCTTCATTGTCCGCAAATCTCTTACCACCAAGCCATTTTTTGAGGTTAGGAAACAGATAATAGTCACTCGGGGCTAGGTCTGGAGAGTAGGGAGGGTGAGGCATCAATTTAAACTTCAGATAGTTGATTTTAGCCATCGCAACGATGGACGTGTGCGCTGGTGCGTTATCGTGATGAAACAAGATTTTTCTCTTCCCCAGATGAGGTCGTTTAATTTTCACTTCGTGGCTCAAACGTTGCAATAAGTCTGCGTAGTATTGACCAGTGATAGTTTTACCCTTTTTAAGGTAATCAATGTATATAATACCTCTTGCATCCCAAAAAACAGTAGCCATAACCTTGTTCGCCGAAAAAATTGTTTTTGCCTTCTTTGGAGTTGGTTCCCCTGGCCCAATCCACTGTTTAGACTGTTCTTTGGTTTCAGGAGTGTAGTGGTGGACCCAAGTTTCGTCAACGGTTACGAATCGACGCAAAAACTCGCTTGGATTACGCTTATACAACGCCAAATTGGCGGTAGAAATGTTCTTTCGAATCAATTTTTGGTCGACTGTTAGCAAACGCGGCACCCATCTTGCACAGAGCTTTTCCATACACAAATGTTGGTGCAAAATATTTTGTACACGTTCATATGACATCTTACAGGTCTCAGCTATCTCAAGCACTTTTAATCTGCGGTCTTTCAGCACTATTTGATGGATTTTTTCGATCACATCTTGAGTTGTGACCTCAATGGGCGTCCTGAGCGAGGCTCATCAGAGGTGCTCACACGACCCTTTTTAAACTCGGAAACCCACTGCTTAACGGTTGAATATGATGGGGAGGATGTCCCCAGTGTTGAGTCCATCTCTTCTTTAATGTCCTTCGGCGTTAACCCCTTCAAATAAAAGTATTTGATGACAGCACGATTTTCCAGCTTTTCCATTTTTACGAAAAACACAGAGGCGTCTTGTTCAGCGTGCTCTCAAACCTAAACTAACATGGTGATCGGACTGAAACTATAGCTACAAGCTATCTAAGGATGGTACTATAGAACGCCACCACAACGTAGGCCTAGTGGCGCCATCTCTTGGTCAGGCCGGAAACTTATCAATCCACCCTCGTAGATAATAACTTTACCTTACCTACGATAAATAACCTTGTCAATTCAAATAAACGTTCACATGGTAGTGTATAATTGTACGTATTTCCAGGCTTTTAACTGTTTGAACTCATTTGAAATGTGCATTAAGTCTGAATCTCCTTTCGAGTTAAGGGGTGTAATTCCAAAATTAGCTTTTGTTATTTGGAAGGAGAAATATAATGATAAAGGATACCCTCTATATGGATATAAATACCAACGACCAAGTAGTAATTTAGATAAACTTCAAATATTATCGTTCCATTAGTTGATATCGATCAAACATAGAAACGCTAACTTGGTAACGACCTTGTTAAATAATATTGACAAAACTTTGAGAGTTACATGTCAAATATTGTAGTTTCCTTGTACGTTCTAAGTAGTTAGACTTATTCGATAACAGTAAGCATGGATCAAGACCAAGATGATGCCGATAGATCTGATACTCCAACACCCCCAGAAATGAGTATTATGTCGGAGATACCAGAACCACAAGAAGGACCTGCAGAAACCAGAACAGCCAAAGAAGTTGTGGAAGAAGTGATACAAAAAGAACGCAAACGTGAAACGTATTCTGTCAAAACAGATAAACGTTCAGTGCATGTATCCATAGACGATCGATCTAGAGAAAGTGTTCTCAGTCAAAAATTAACCTTCCTCAAAAGACATAAGTTGCCTGTTAAAAAGAGGATCACACCGAAATTGCAAAAAATTCTAGAACCGATCTTACAACCCAAATCCAAAGATAAATACTTCTCACATGCTCCAGGAGTTACGAAAGATAATAGAAGAAATTTAGCGAAAGAACCGTCTCCGTTTCTTTATCCCAGAGACATAGAGATATTCGCTCAGAAAGTGCTGACCAAAGCCTGGAGGGATAATTTGAAGACCACTGAGCTGACGAAGAAATTCTACGAGAGAAATAATTATCGAACTCGTCAACAAGAAGATATGTTGCGACGTCTCTACGTAGACGATCCAGATACATCTAATCTAAAATACATCGCAGATATAGATCCTGATTTTTTTAAAGTAGCTGAGGGTAGACCAATTCCAGACAAACTAAATATCAGAGACTACATAGATACAGTGAGAGATGTACTACGAACCAAAATAATCAACGGTTATCGTGAAGATGACATTCTTCTCATTGAAGAATCCCTGATGTTAGAACAAAAAATGATTGACGAAATAAAAGAGAATTATCAGACTTACGTTAACACCTTCGAAGAATTTCTATACAACGATCACACGTATTCCATGAAATTGTTAAGACAGTCTGAACAGGAAGCGGTGTTAGCTTACGAGAAATACGAAGAATACAAAGAATTAAGCAAAGAATACGGAGCCTTGCGATCGATTCTATATAATTCCGAAGAGAAATGGCGAAACTGCAAAATGTAT
Organism: Endomychus coccineus; assembly: GCA_958510875.1. NCBI lineage: Eukaryota > Metazoa > Arthropoda > Insecta > Coleoptera > Endomychidae > Endomychus > Endomychus coccineus. Next base: position 290,624,168 of record OY294067.1, read on the forward strand.
CAGAAGTTTTTGTACTTGGTCAGCCCGCTTTCGTGGAGGAAAAAACACGACTTCTACCATTTCAAGCCGCAAGCAGACGGAACCGAAGAACCCGTCGAAGTGGCCACCGATGGAACTGCCGCTATTTTTGGAAAGTATCGGCTGGGCGAAAAGGAAGGGGAAGTTTCATTAGAGGATTTGATTGGGCAGTTTATAGAAGATTGCGAGTCGCAAGGTGAACCCGAACTGTATTTCGAAGATCCCGAACAGTTATTGGACGTTTTCAGATTTATGGAATTGCAAAATTTAAATTCGCTCTTACACTCTGAAGAGTTGGCGGCACCTTTGGAGGCAGTTAAAGCGGGAATGGTGAAGGCTGAGAAAATGTTCGATATCGAAATACAAAGTCTACGAGAAGCGATTGATAAACTGGCTGGTGGCATAATGTAAGTTAATTTCAGTTCTTCATTAATTTCAGTATCAGAACACAAGATCAATATTATCCGACCAGTCAAAAATGTGAAAAAATAGGGGTCACACATTGTTGTCAGAAATAAAGAAGCTCGTGATTATTACTATTAATAAACAATGAAAAACTTTTTTCGATTGACATATGGAGTCGGAAAATGGAAAATTCGGCATGTTTGTTGGAAAACCCGGAAAATTTTACCAAATCTTAGCAACAAACAAAATTTCTTCTCGGACTTGAGTGGTATCGAAATAATAAGATGCCTTGATTTGTCTCGGTACAATTTTCACTAGAAGAAGGAAAATTCTGGGAAATCTCGTCGTTTTCCTCCATATCCTGTCTCAGTACTTGTCCAACGTGTCAAATTATAGGTTTTTGTGATCGCTGAGTAATATTTTATAGTCATAAAATAAGAAGCTACTATAGTTTTCTGGAAAACTGCAGAAAATGAAATGCTTTGGTGCTGTTAGAACTAGGCAACATTTATACTTGGCATCTACGAAAACTAGCATTGTCCATTACAATTACGCTATTTTTGGATTCATTTTGAAGAAGAAAGTACTTACACCAATCTTTAACAAGTTTTGCATCAGGGCCTTGATGGTAATCTAGAGGATTTGTTGAGTTTTTGCTGAAAGCAACAGTTCGTAACATAAGTCTCTAGAAATAATAGGCTTGTACTATATCCTTTACCGAAGATAAAGCACTGCTTGTTAAAGCAAACGTTTCGGCTAAAGCATCACTTGAATTAAAATCTCTTTCCAGCAAAGATTGATATATGCATTTCTAATTTATTTGATCAGCATCGGAAGATAAATGCTTTCTTCTGTAAAAGACACTACAAGATGCCCCCACTATCAGCAAAAGTTCAAGGAAAACCAATAAGAACGGTACATTTCTACCTACTTAAGATGGTATGATTAGGGTTTATAGTCTATACAGAACAGTAATCTTTTAAACCCTGATCAGGTAACGGACATTTCTGAAAATAATTTCAGAAGGTCATTGGGTACAAACGATATGAAATGAATCTTCCCTAATTAAAACGTTGATTTCAGGTGGGAAGAAGAGAGGGCAAATTACCTGGAACAACTCGCCATGGAACTTGTGAACGGTGAATTTAGAAAATTGGTAGTCGACGACGACGTACTCAATCTGCATGTGTTTGTCGAGGATGTATATGAAGCGAGAATAGGACCGAACGATGCGAATCTCACAGTCACCGATATGATGCGTAGCATCGAAATCAAGTATCGCAACGAACTCCTACAATTGGATAAAATGCCTTCGGAACAAGTAACCAAATTGGAGGCCAGCTGTTATGCCGAAGAAGCTCGTATCTTAAAAATAGCAGAAAAGGCCGCGAAGAAGATCATAGAATTGGAAAGACTAACTTATAGACTTCTTAAAGCTTTCACTCCGGCTGAAACAAGAACCACTAGAGGTAAGTTAGTAGCGATAATGTGATACATAGCCCACTGGAGAGTTAGGCCATCACCTACAATGTGTTACGTCACCAACTCGGGCCGACTCAGATACCCAGGAGGTACTTCAGGAGGCATAGCCGACTTGTGACTTTTCAATTCCCTTATGACATTTGACATCACCGATTATTCTTATCAAATACTTGGAATTTGGAACAGTTAAAACTCCTGGCTCTCTAATACATTACAAACCCCAGGAAATTGGAAAAAAATTGAAGCTGCCCATAATATAAAATCGTCCTAGTGAAAAAATTTTGTCCGATTCTAATATTATTCAGTATTATGGTTATCCAATTGGTATTGGTATTGGTTGAGATGGTAGCAAATTAATAAAAAAAGAACAGTGCACTTAGCCAAAGACTTTTGTACGCTATCCCCTACTACGTTTTTCAGGGGGTATTGGGATACCCCGCTGCTCAACAGAATTCTAAGATCTGTTTTACGCTTACATAGATCACTCATGTCATCGGCCGTGATGATCCCCAGGCCTAGGCAGGCTCGCAAGAGCACAGGACATTAAAAAAAAGTGGGTTGTTGAACAAACTCTTGCAAGGTACCCTCGTAGATTCTCCTGGAGAGTATGTCGATGTCATACGCATAACCTACCACCTTAACACCGGCACAGTTCAACCTTACTAATAGCTCATTCACGACCAAACTTCATAAAAGGGGGAGAGTACCCCTTCCTGTGGATTCCCCTCTGATACAGGCCTTTTCAGAGTATAATCTGGCCACGTCGTGGAAACTTCAAGGGTGTTCATAATCCAGCCTATTAGCTTTCGTGGGATACCATGTCTCTCCGCCGCTTGTTGAATAGAGCTAGAGGTCTTCTATGTTCAAGAAGGCACCAATGCAGACTCCTTTCCACTTCAGCTTCTGCTCTATGAAGCTTCGTGAAGGGGGTAATGCTTCAGAGATCCTGCCTCAAGATACCAGTCTACTATCCTCACTAATGTCTTCAACAAAAACAACGTAAGGCTTATAGGCTGTAATCCTTGACGTTTACGTAACTCTTTTTACCCGCTTCAGGAACGAAGGGCACATGAGTTGTCTTCCACTCCTTGGACGTGTAGTCTACCGCAGTACAACCCCTCAGCACCAGGATTGAGTCCAGACCAAAGCTTTTGCAGGAGTACTGGAAACAATCTATCAGGACCCGGTGACTTGAACGCCTCAAAGGAGCTTATAGCTCTTCATACTCCCCACAGGCCTCCCGGTGGGGTAAGTGTCGCTCTCACTATCTCAAAGGCTAATATCCAGGAAACTGGCCTTCATCAACACAGCTCAAATGTCTCTTCTGGGGATTTAGTGTAACCCCCATTTTCTTTCTTCAAGAAACGCGGACTACCTCCCCGGTTGCCAGCCAGTATCTTTGCTAGTTTTTCCGTGTCTGGGATGTTCTCAGTTCCAGATCAGAGATTCTCCCAAGAAATTCTTTGGGACTTTCTCAACAGGTTCTTATATTGCCTCTGGCTGATTTTGTGCCGATCCTAGGCCTCCCTGGTTCCGAGTTTCCTAGCTCTATTGAAGAGCCGTCTCGTTTTTCTCTTGCACTTCTCGAAGTCCATACTCCACTTAGGCACTTTCGCTCTAGGGGTGACTTTAAGGGGACAATTTCTATCATAGGCTGCGACTATGGCATTTCTAATGGTGCTCTCTGAAACTTTGGTATTCCAAGGGTTCCTTTTCCATTGGGCTGTCTGCTAACACAACTCTGATGAGTCTACGATCCGAGAGTGGGGCTCCTCAGAAACTCTCCACTCGGAACCATCATTCAGAAATTCTAAGTTCTTTTCTACAAGAAATCCGAGAAGTTCCAGGCGCTTTTATTGTCATTGCTGATACCCCAGACGACATGGTGTGCATTTGCGGCGCAGCCGAACTGTCAGGAGATTCTTCCAAATTTTTACTGGCTAATTTAACTAACTCCATTTTATCCATATTCTTTATTGTGTTGTTCTTTAACAAGTACAGACCCATCACGGTTCGTTATCTTGTATAATAATCTCGGGAAAATGTTTACAACATACGTATGAATTTTCATTGGCGCCGAAATAATCTCTTTTTTAATTCAAACTATCTTCTTATGGTGAAGCAAATATTGAATAATAAGTCTTATCTGGATTACTAGCATATTTGCTGTTACAGTTCGGAAAACAACACACAGCTGACAGTTATCACTTCACTCAACCTCTTCAACTATACTTTGGTTGATTGTCTGCAACTCAAATAAAACATCAAGTGTTTATTCTATTACTGGATTTTCTATAAGGAAATACTTAGCACGAATAGATTCACCGACTGACTAACGAAATCTCCACGATACTAACTGAAACATGTTAAGCGTACGCGGCACGCCGGTTCGATAGGCCCGAGTTGAACAAATGTTATGGCCGTCACCAAGTCAACGTACTGGCTTCTTGCCATAACCTTCTGTGGCTCGTCTGAACTCCTTGTTCATATCTTTTCGTTATTTGATTGTAATATTCTTAACCATATTTTAGGTTGGCGTGATTCTTCAGTGAAAAAAAAAGATTAAATAAGTTGATATATGATTCATGAATATATTAGTTCTGATAATTCAATAGTTCCTGTGTGACATTAATAGAATTCAAGTGATTTGAACTATCCAGTCGCACACCAGATTGACTTCCTCCACTTGAATGAATATAGAGAATATGGTCACTTCAACTTTATTTATCGATCATTTTTCAGAATTGAAATGGAGATCTCCACCAGTGAATCCTCCGAAACCACCTCCCGTCCAACTTCGCTCGTTGACTGAATCCGAAACGGACTATCTCAAGTACTTCACCGAATTTTGCGCTGAAAAAGACGACCCTCTCGATTACGGTATAAACATTCATGAGCCGCCGATATCAAGGAAAGCGGCATCTTATAAATCTGAATCCGAATCGGGTGAAATGTTAGAGGGCGAAGCATCCGAAGAAGAATCTGTGTCAATCCAATCCGGTATTTTATAATATATATCTAAACTATTGTTTTGAAGCTATAGAGCAGATTTTACAAGTTATTAAAAATTTTATAACGAAATTATTATCACTTACTAATTACATTAATTTTATGTACTTCGTCTTCATAAATAAAGTAGGTTTTGAAACAGCAAGCAAACTAACAACGGCGGCCGCTTCGATGCTTCGCAGCTGTCATGGTCATGTCGATGTATAGGTCACCATTCTATGAACACAAGATGGCTAACAGTTGTTTCTAACTGCAAGATAATAAATTAAAGGTCTACTAAGAAGTGTCACCCCTCAGCTTACTTACCACACATTTGTTCATGTGCTTCTTCCTCTTTCTTCAATGCATTAATGCACGAAAATCGTAAACGTTACCTTAGGTCTTGTTATAGGTTTATCTGTGATATGTCACGGAAAGTCTGAGATGTGATGAGTCATCAATCTATGATATGTCTGTCATGTTAACGTTACGTGATTATATGAGCTGCCAACAAAAACTATCGATTACAACCCCTTAACCCCCTTATAGTCCCATTTCTTAGCGGGTGATTCAATTGTTACGAAAAAAATAACATTTTCATTACGTTTCTTTTGCATTTAGATTATATTAAAACCATTTTTGCTTGTTTTTATGGAAATAACAATGCAAAAATCGTGACATAAAAGTTACCATGGAAAATCGCCAATATCAAGACTACTAGAAAATAATCCGTAGTCCAAACGTTTTAAAATCTACAAATCGAAATATATGAATTTTGATTTGTACGAATTGATAAGTATTTTAACTGAACCTTCCAAAACTGATGATAAAATGATGCGGGGATCATGAATATGTAAGTAAATGGACCGTATATCTGGCTAGATACTATTAAAGTACCGGATATCCGGGAATTTCATTAAATCCCTTACCTACATGAAACTGTAAACAATACATTTTCAACGTAGAAACGCTGAATTAAATAGTGAATTACTCTTTTGTTTTATTTATATCGTCTCCTCAGTTCCACTGTATGGCTTCTTGAAATATTGATTTGGGCTCAAAGAATCAATAGGCACGTAGAGAAAGAAGGGTTTTTTTATGTTTACTTATTTCAGTTGAACATGAGAACGCGCAGTTTAGCCTGTCGGAATGAAATACAAGCTTCGTGTTCTCCAAATTCTTGATACGTCAAATAAAAATTACGCTCCTTATATTTATCAACCCAATCGTGTTTTTCTTATACTTATTGTTTGGGTGTGTTAGATTTCTAAAGTAAAAACTTGTATTGAACAGTATGTTCCAAAATATGTCAATCAGGATATCGGCTTACCACAGGCAAAGTCGCAAAGTAGCGAAAGTAAAAATTGAGTGAATCTGCAAACTGAACCCAATGAACGCTATTTCCGGTTTTACGAGAGCGCCATCTACAATTTGATATTTTTGACTCCTATTCGTAATCACCGACCCAAAAATTTTGATTTTGGCCAAAAAAGCACAAAAAGTTTTCGATTTCAATTTGCTTATTAAATTGTTTATTTATTGTTTATTAGGGGGAAGGGGTTGGAGCACACTTTCTCACTGGGTGCCTTATGTTATGTAGGTCAAACTTAAGGCATTGCAAAAGGTTTAAGGGAAAAAGGTATCTCAATTTTTCTTTATTCGATCGTTTTTTGAACATTTTTGACTCGACTATTGTTTATGTAGAACAAATTTAATTTACTAAAGAGTTTTAGCTCCTGATTTTACATGACCATTCAAGCTTTCTTTCCACATTGTTGAAAAATCTCACTTTCGCTAGTTTGTCTGAGGTGGACGAAAAAGTAATAGCACACATGAAGTTATGATGGCTTTTATTCGATAATTAGAATAGATTTAAGGCGAGTTCTCAATTTATAACGAATCAATTCCAGGATTGTTTTATCCTTAAATGATTCTCAATTAAGCAATTAACGAAAAACTGTTGTTTGTAATTTTGTAAATAACTAGTTCATTAATTTAAATTGATAAGCATGTTAGCATCTGTTTTAATCAACGACATAAGTAAGCCGGAGCCTCTTTGCTCCCTGCCGGAGCACATGTGATTCTAAAGTGAAGATCGTCTTTTAGATTTACAACAGGATGCACACACAGCTGTGCGCTGCCCTTTGACACTAATTTCTCCATGTCGCTTTTCCCTCAATTTAAAGCACAACATTCAGAGAATAGACGAATTGATACCATTTGCTCTCATATGTCTTCTCGGAGTGAAATTTCACACATTTTATCTTAAAAGATATATCCAACAAACTTTTCGACTTCATGAAATCATTTTTAATCTTATATACGTACTTCAGAGACTATTCCTCAATGTCGGCTATAGATCATGAATGGTGACACATGCTTCAAAAGAAGGTGACGAAACACTTCAAGGCATATTAATCGTCATGCAGTAAAATCTGGGAAAGATTGGGACAAGCTTCCTGAACTTTGGCGTGAAAACTCATATATCAATACCCCACTGTTTCAATCTGGAAATTATGTGCGAAAAAGCTGTTCCTCCTCCATTTTTTTTATACTTGGACTACACGAGAGGAAAACCTGTAATGTTCAAAAGACATCGTGTGAGCCAGCGGTGAAATTTTGGGAGAGGCATAGGGTAAAAGATCCACAACTTCGCTGTTCGACAGAAAAATGAAGTCTGGTAGGACAAGGCCTGTACGCGGAGTACAAAAGTCAGTGTGAGTCATCACCACCCCCAACAGTACTCCAGGACAGGTTGAATCTGCACTTTGTAGATTATGAGGAGCTTCTTGGATGTAAAGTAGCTTTTGGCACGGAAAAGAAAACCATTTTGTTATTAATGAGAAAGTCAAAACAAATATTGGACGAAGGGTCTAGAAGACATTCCAAAAACAGCTCATCTTCTTCATCATCCTCTATTATTATTATAGCAGCGATTGTTTTCTATTCATTTTAACTGTGGGAAATACCCACATTACATTACTGTCCACAATTTGAAACGCTGAGGGCAGAAGGCAGACGCTTCAAACGAAAAGGTACCTCCAACGGCTACCGCCGGACGCGCAAAAGAAACTAAAACTTAAGAATCCGAATGTTCATTGTTTATTTAGGTGATGCAAAGTTGACAGTATTATAAATCATGAATTACATTACGATTTTTAGCTACAAGCTGTAAAGCTAGATGCCAATAAACTTCCCGAATAAACGAATACAGATCTTATTCAATTTGCCTAATTCCTATTTACAGTATTTTAATGAACCACCAGAGTGAGATAATGCTCCGGATGCGGTTGGTAATGAAAATTGCATGTTTCGTAGACGACCTTAATTTCAGAATTCCCATAATCTCGTCAGTAATTCAATTAAATGAAACTTTAATTAAAACTGCTTGCAAAATCCTATCAAAATATTATCTCAACGTACTTTCCGGTAAATTTCAATTTCAAATAAAAGCATTACAACACCTACAAAATATAAAATGCATATATCCTGCTAGAATAATTAACGATCAACTATCACTGACTAGTATCTAGTACGTACTACTATTATTTTAAAGTAAGTAACAAAGAAATTATAAAATTGGGGTTCACATAGTAATTATGGAATCAAGGGTGTTATCAGGCTTATTAAACACACGTAGTGCCTACAACGTTTAGTCTCCTACTGCTAGTCTGTTATTTAATTCGAAAAAATTGAGTATATCAAGTAAAAACAACATTTTAACATTTACGGTTAATTTGATATCAATGGATTCTATAAAAGTACTTGATAAGAAATTTGAGGGTCTAGTCCCCTGCTTGCCCGTCCAGTGGACTCTAAACTCTCGTACTTACCATAGATATTATATATACATACATGGATAGCGCATGAGGGATTTTCATTGACTCCAACATATGAAACAGCTGATAAGTGGCAAAACATCGTTCTAGCCATAAGAGTACATGTTACTGTAATCTATCATATTATGTTGTTTTCAAAAGAAAATAGCATTATTTTAATAAAGAAAACTTCTTTAGTGCTTTGTTTTTTAGTTGTGATTAGTTGTTTCGCTTTTTACTTTGATTTTATCCAATGATATTGTGTAATAACTCTTGGCGACAATAAGGTTATAATAGTGAAATGTGTGTTTAATTAGTTTTATTGGATACTTTTAATACATCTAAAATATAACAATGGTGAAATCGTGTTCCGGATTTGGATGTACAAATCGGTATCAAAAGGGAGGACCTAGTTTTTACTGATATTTATAAGTTTAGTATATACTGGATAATAGTAGTAGATACTATTCACAATCGAAAATATAAACTAACAGTGTAATAATTACTTCTCATTTCAGTTTTCCTTCAGATGAAAATATGAAACAAAAATGGGTAATAGCTATGAAGAGAAAAAACGATGTGCCCAACAAGAGTTCTCTTCTTTGTAGTGAACACTTTACAGAAAATAATTTCAGGTATTCATTGGTTCATTGGGAAGGCAATCAGTAAAATACCATGTAGTTCCTCCTAGTATTTAAAATTTTCCAGCGAATGTTTTGAAACGTAAGTATATGTTATTATCATGTTTTTACTAGTGATTATGCAAACATTATTTGTTGTGAGGGCACCTCATTGGTATATTATATGCTACGTAGATTTATAACATTTTGATACAATCTTTTCAGTCCTGTACCTTCATCTTCTAACATGTACATCATAATTTTTCAAATTACGAAGCATACTATTGATAAGCAAAGAAAAGTAATGAATTACTTGACTACAAGTAATCGTCGAATGAATGCAAAAGTTAAACATCTCAAAAATGTATTAAAACATGTGAAGGACGGGCAGGATAATTCAGAACAATGTTTACTTTTATTCTCGAAGAATTTGTATTTTTAACAGTAACAGTACCTGATATTATTTCATAATGTTCCTCTGTTGGTAAAATTTAAGTTCAAAATTAAGGTTACCGATAACGTTAATGCTATGTTTATATCACTTTTATTTTCTTTAGAAACCGTAATATTTTGTTAATGTTTATTATTATAACAAAAGGTAAGCTAGCAATATGACATCTGCGACTAGCCACAATACCAGAAGATCACCACTGAATAACAATAACTGTTCATTTATGTAATTTCCAGTTCTTCTTATTTATATTTAGCATCTTGAGACACAATCAGATCAATCTCTGGCTTAGGAAAAATCCAGGTTAGGGTTATATAGTAACGAATTAGATCAATAATTTTAATAAATGACCTACTTTTTTTTCGAAATACTCCAAGAAATAGCAAATATTATTTATGTCTAATTATTTGAGGATTTTGTTATTTATAGACATATTTCTTTTATAGGTTGCTTAATTTTGAATAATGTGTATATGTTACTTGTTTTCCATATTATAATTAAATCTCCACGGCATTATAAAAGATGTTTTATTTATTAGGTCATGTATGGTAATGATTATGTAGTTGCACATATGTATTATTTAATAATTGAAGGTGTTAATAACAAAATTTGTCATTTAATGTGAGTACAGTAATTTCAGTTCACTACATACTAAAATACAAAACAAGTTGCATATAGATGCTTCATGGAAATATGATTAAATTCAAAATGAACGATGATTAATTCTATATCGTTGATATAATTTTGTACATAATACTATTATGTATTGTTGCTGAATCATAAAAACCGATCAAAGAAGATTATAACTTGATAATTTATGAAATTCGTAAAGTGCTCCATTTAAATCAATGTAAATTATTCACGTTCTTGCCACTTGTCACGTGGTCAGAATTATCTTCATCTCTGTCTAATACCTGGCTGGAATAGGTCTTCTGTCTCTCTTACGTGTTGGAGTCATCGACTGAACAGCGGTTCGTATACCATGCGCTATCCATGTATGTATATATAATATCTATGGTACTTACTCTCCCCTAACCTCAAACAGTACGCCACTGCCCGGCAGAGACCAACACCTGAATTGGAGAACAGACGGTCTTTTGAACCATCTGGGCCCCTTTCCACTTGCCTACTCGTGTAGTGTTAGCTTCCGTTTAACAAGTAGCCGTCGGCCTCATATCATCGGCCTACTTACATATTGCCCAGACCGCGTATCCATTACCCAGAAATCTGGGATAGGAAACACAGACACCGGACTTTAGGAGTAAATCGCTCACCGTGGAAAGGACTACTTCAGGCTGATCCATCATCATCATCAAAAAAAAAGTGCTTCAAAAAAAGTGTATACGTAACATTTTCAGTTTAAAGCGGACAGACAGCTGTAGACCTTATTTAAAAAAATACAAAATAATTACCGTAACTTCTATTTATATCTTGGAGAGTGCATTATTCCTTAGAAAACACTATAATTTTTTTGAAAACAAGGAAGCGACAACACTAATATAAAACGCGGAACAGACACTTACTGAAAGTTGACCAAACGCATCTTACTCAGTATCAAAAAAGTACAAATACTACAATAATAAAAATATACAACCATCTTCCGAAGTACATTAAAGATTCTCCTTCTGATGGAAAATTCAAATTAAACTTAAAAACTTGTTTGATTAATTATTGTTTTTATGACATTGATGATTTCTTCAACACAGTCTTTTAAATACTTTATATCTTTCTTTTTAAATTGCTGCTTATTGTATTTATTATGAATAATAGAACTCGTATGTTTAGCTTATATCTTTAACTTATATGTTTCTGTAGCTCATTATTCTTTTATAATGTACCTATATTTTAGATTTTATATTTTACTTGACATGTTCGTTGCCCATTGTGGATTTTTTGAATAAAGCTGCCTTATTATTATTATTATTATTAAAAAGAGGGTGGGAGGCTAAGCCCCCTGATGCACTTAGGCCACTTAGTTGGGCCCATTGTGCGCCCCGTAGTCAGAAGCCTATTCTATTCTAGCAGGTTTTATGGCCCGCCAGAAACCCAGAATATTGCCAGTGCTGGCTTCCATAAGTTCTTCTGGAAGCAGTTTTAATTCTCAGAAGTGTCGGTGCCTGAGGGATGCTAATGCTGGGCATTCTAACAGGATGTGAGAGACAGTTTCTTCCACCTCTCTGCATTTCCTACATATTGGGTCATATGCGATGCCCATAGTGTGGAGATGTTTGTTCAGACGACAGTGACCGGTTAGGATTCCAGTCATCTCTCGGATGTCCCTTCTGTTCAGAGAAAGGAGTTTCTTTAAGAGCCTAGGCACATGCTCTTTGATGAAGAGCTTGGCCTGCCTCATGCGTGGTGATTCTCGCCACAATTTAGACCATTCTTTATTCAGTTGGTCCAAAAGGGCGAGGCCACCTACGCAGTTTGATAAAGCAACCATCGGCTCCGGCCCGATAGGGGCGCTAGACGACTCTCGCCTGGCCAGAGAGTCGGCCATTTCGTTCCCTACAACTCCGCTGTGTCCCGGGACCCAGATGAGTTGAACTTTATTTCTCCTAGCTAGTTCAGCCAGTGTATCCCTGCATTCTTTGACGAGCCTTGATGTGATTCTGGGTGATTTGAGAGCTCACAGAGCCGACCGGCTGTCTGTGCAAATATATATGCGCCTATTTACATAGTTTCTTCGCAAGTTTTCCATGGCACAAGTCAGTATTGGGTAGACCTCCGCCTGAAAAACCGTGCAGTAAGCGCCTAGAGTCACTGAGATAGTGATCCTTGGCCTTGTTAGGTACACTCCCGCCCCAGAAGCCTGACTTACCTTGGACCCATCTGTGAACCATATGAGCCCGGCTGGTGGTAGTAGGGTGAGGGTATCGTTGTTCCAATCTCCTCTATCCGGGATGAGGATTTTGGGAGAAGTGAGGCATATAGCAGGAAGCATGCTATCTTGCTTCATTTCTAGTATGGGGCATTTAGAGATTGCCTCACTTAGAATCGATGAGTGTGGTACGTTTTGGTCCAGTGGCCTAGGCCCTTCAACCTATACGGTTCATGCCCTCAGTTTTAATGCATAAGTGTAGAGGTGGTAATCCAGCGAGAGCTTCAAGGGCTCTCGTCAGAGCCGACCTCATGCCGCTCAGTATGCCTACGCATGCAAGTCGCTGCAGACGGTCAAGGGGGCGCTGGGAAATACCAGTCCTTGTCCCTGACCACCACACTACCGCCGCGTAGGTAACCATAGGCCTAATCACAGCAGTATAGATCCAATAAAGGATCTTTGGCTGTAACCTCCATGTGCCGCTGAAAGCTCTTCTTTATCAGGAAATTTCCTCTTAGCCCCTCCGTGCGGCACCAGCCGTCCACTATGCTGAGCAGCGTATTTTGCAGCTCGCACAGCGTCCCCAAGTGCCGCCCGAAGGTGACGCCAGCCAAATCATCGGCATAGGTTTGGGCATAAAACCCAGCCTCTTCGAGTTCCTCCAATAATCCATCGACTACATGGCACCACAGAAGCGGAGATAGGACACCTCCCTGTGGACAGCCTTTTGTAGCGGTGGTTTGTACAATGCATCCGTTATGTTGCGCCTTTATCGCACGCGTAGATAGCATGGCCCCTATTCACCGGATCAATGTTGGACTGACTCCATGCTTTTCAGCAGCAGATAGACTCGACGGACGTGTTATCAAATGCCCCCTCGATGTCCATAAATACCCCCAGAGCGTGTTCCTCACGGGCCATAACACCATCTATTCTTGTGACTAGATGATGCAAGGTCGTTTCAGTCGAGAGGCCAGCCTGGTAGGCGTGTTGACGACAGTGTAAGAGATGGGCCTTCAGTGGGCCATCTTTCAAGTATCGGTCAATCAGTCTCTCCATTGCTTTTAATAGGAACGAGGTTAGACTAATAGGGCGGAATGCCTTAGCTTGGGTATTATCAGTTTTACCTGCCTTTGGAATAAACACCGGAGTCGTGGTGTACTCACCACTCGGAAGAATCACTGATCCAATTCTGGCTCTGTTGTCTTTTGAGAGAACTTTGCAGAGTCTTGCCGCAGAGGGTAGCTTGTTGATATCCCCGCAGAAATTCCGCCAAGTGTCTCAACGCTTTTTTATAGTCTCTTTGGGCCGCTTTATAGCTTTCCCAATCCACGACTGCTTGAGATCTCTTAGGCTGATCCAATACAGGCACTAATTGCTAGACTATATTATTGCCCCTTCTGGGCTATACCCAACTCTCACCTCCCCGTGTTACCTGTTTTACCAGGAACGTGGACGAATAACCGTTCGGCTTCGTTCAAATAGCCCACCGCATATGTTTACCACGACCGTGAATCCGTTGCGATCAGTCGTCTGGGATAGGAATACATAGCGCCGTTGTTTTTATGGGTAAACGTTATGTGGTGCACCGTTTACCTGACGTTTCGCAGAAGAACCTTTTTCCGCCCCGCTCGTTCTGCAAAGGCTACTTTAAGCGAGAACCTACATACATTTAGGCGCAGTAGGCACCGTGCTTGCTGACTATCCTCGACCGTCTGTCGAAGTATAGTCACACTCACCTACTCGTTTTAGACTAAGCTACATTTACGAGCCATCACCAGCCTCGTTCAAGTTTGGCCTTCCGCATGGGTCTACTACGTCCGTGGATCCGTTCCAACCAGCACTCTGGGATAAGAAGGCATGGTGGTATTGTGGCTTTAGAGGTGAAATGAAGGACGTTGCTTGCTGAAGCTATCGCCGGGGTCTGCCGGCCAGGTAGTTCTCTCTCGAGTCTATAAAAGTACAGAGGATTATTTGATATCATGGAGAATTGTCTATGAAAATGACGGCAGTAACCATGCAACATAGCATTATGCTATTGCCAATAACGCTGGAACATTTCGCTGTTTTGTGTTGAGTTGTGAGAACGTTTGAAGAAAAAAATCTTTCTGAAGAAGTATTGATGAAGGCTGCCAAAGCGGCCCAGGCACTTGTACCTCATAAAACCTATAAGGTACTTCCAAAATTATACCTTTAACATGACGACAGGAACAATTCGCAGGGGTGCAAATACGGTGGATGCGGCAACAATTCGAAAAGTAATTCTACTATTTTCATCATCGAACGTGCACATGTGCATTGTGTTAATGGAAAAGCACTGTTTGGCCAAATGCATTTTTTTATTTCTTCGCTCTATCGGTTCAAAAACGATGCATAATACTTTCTATTTGTCAACATCCTTTTCCAAGTAGTTATTGTGGATGATTCCCCGTGCATCCAAACAAAATGTCACCATCACCTTCTTCTTAACCGGATATCCTCCAGAAACTCAATGTTGCTATTGCTCTTTTACCTCTGGAGTGTAGTGGTAGATCCATGTTTTATCAACGGTTACGCAACAACGCAGAAACTCGTCAGATTTGCGCCGAACGAGCCATTGAATAAGCCAGTTTTATGTGCAAATTTTAATCATTCAGCTGAGGCATTTCGCCATTTGATAATGCCTTAGGCCGCAACAAGTTGGCACACTTTGACTCGTTCATCACTCAAGACCATATAGTGGATTTGCCACCTCATTTTTGTGGATGTACGACTACGTTTAAACTCATTCACCCGAATATAAGGTCTTCAACGCAGCAGTAGATGTGCCATAAACGTCATCCAACTCGGTTTTGGTTTATTTCGGTGTTTTGCCTTTCAAATGAAAGTGTTTAATCACTGTCCGAAACTCGTTATTTATCCATTGTTCAAAGATAACAAAACTTTTTTGCTTCAATCGATTGTAACAATGAAACCACGATATGAATACGGCTGAAATTTTGACGGCAGCAGTAGGGGCAGGCTATTGAAAGAGTGCACTTGTCAGGAACAAACTTGTTTCGAGACTACAAACGCCATCTCCTACATTTCCTCCCATGTTAAAATTCTCTGAATAACTTTTTTAACCCAACTCGATAATAAAGAATAAAGGAAGTATAAGAGAGAGGGCTATCAATCATCCTGTACATAGATGCTTTAAAATGCAGAATATATTTTGCCTCGACACACGTTTATATAATAAGCTCACCGCTCATGTAATTCTATGCTTCTCAAATGCGTATATCTATAAAATTGTCTTGGATTCACGGCAACACTTCATACATTATAACAATTATAAAGTTGCAAACCTGCTAATCACATATTGTAATTAGCTTCTACTTTCTCTGAAACAGATTCATGTAGCTTCAGTTGCTGACATATAAGCAGTTGTGCTCTTAACAATGAATTTAATTTTCAAAGGTTGTACATTGGAGTCGAGCTTCATTTTGGTGACGAGACGTCCTTAAATAGTAATTATGTCAGTTTTGCCGGTTGTACATTGTACATTAACAGATACAATTTTGTTAAAATTTCTTAGCACGCAAATCTCTTTAGCAACTGACGAAGCAACTTCATCAGTGATCACAATGTTTCATCCAAGTTAATCCTTTATCTAGTAGTAATCCAAGAAATGATAAAAATTCATAATTGTTAGAGTCCGATATTTGTCTTAAGGAAAAATAGAAGGTCACCGTTTTTTCATTATTCATATATAATAAAGCTTTTTGACCCAGGTATGAATTATATATAAATTCTCGGAAAATAGGTCACATTAACACTTATGCTTTATTTTTTCTTGTCTTTACGTACGTTTCGGTCTCGCGACCATCATCAGAAGACTTATTATGTCTAAAACTGGATTACTTAAAACTAATTGTATTAAACAAAGAATTAGTTCACTGTCTGTGTTGACATGAACACGCTTTTATTAAAAGTTCTGCTCAACAGTGGATTATTGATATTTTATAATTATAACATTGAGGTGTTACAGTTTCGATTATTCGTGTTTCTGTTCGTTTCGGCGACGTGGGCATTTTAATTGAAATTAGTGCGATAAGGACGCTTTGTTTAATACAATTAGTTTTAAGTAAACCAGTTTTAGACATAAGTCTTCTGATGATGGTCGTGAGACCGAAACGTACGTGAAGAAAAGAAAAAATAAAGCATAAGTGTTAATGTGACCTATTTCCCGAGAATTTATATATAATTATTTATATACAATTTATTATGTGTAAGCCAGCTAAGCAAATCAGTTCGACTCTCCATGAGTGAATTGTGAAAGTCAACTAAGTCTGTATTAACCCTTGATGCGGTTGTATCATCCGCATATAAGATTACTTTGTCTTCAGGAACTTTTAACCGTAAATCTTTAATGTATATTAAAAAGAGTACAGGTCCAAGTATGGAGCGTGAGGTACCCCTAAGGTAACCGGCAACATAGACGAGCTGGTAGAATGCATATAGGCAACTTGCGTTCTACCAGATAAATAAGACCGTATCAAAGACAACGATTTTTCAGAAAATCTATAACTGCTCAGCTTAGACATCAGAATATCAGTAGAAACACAATCGAATACTTTTGTGACGGCACAGAAAATTGAGCCGAAATGCTTACCGTTATCAAATGCTTCACAAATTGCTTCCGTCAGTTTCAAAAAACCAGATGATGTGAATTTGTTTATTCGAAACCCAAATTGTGCTTCCGTGAAAATGTTATTATCCTCAAAGTGATTTATAATTTGGCAGGCTAGAGTTTTTTCGAAAATCTTTCCAATTATTGGTATGATAGATATAGGTTATGTTGGCATATAGCGTTCAGGCCTTGTATATATAAGGTATTGCGCAGAATGTATTATCATTTATCAAAGTTATTGCCTGTATCCTAAGAATACGTTTCATGGCCTTGAAGCGCTTGGCCCTTTAAAGTGGATGTGCAATAATAACAGAATCAAAGCTCAGAATCAACTAAAAAAGTGGGCAGCAATAAACTAACCTACCATAATGGATCTCGCTCAATACGATAGCTTAGCAAGAGCATAGCCATCCGAAAGTAACCGAGTATCGACGATGGATCTTTAAGCTGAATGAGATCCTTTATCTCACTTGAAAATTGGTTTCCTTTTTCATGTGCTGTATGAAGCTTGCAAAGTATTGCAAAAACCTTTTTTAATTTTATTCTAGCTGAAGCATTCTACAATTACATTCATAACTGTAATGGTTTAGATTCTTCGAATGAAAGGCCAATCATGGTGATATCTCGTATTCACTGGACAAGACATTTTTATCGGCCACATATTTTTTGTACGCCTACGTTATTCATCATTGGATCGGAATATAACGAATTAGTATAATATCATCGTATGATTGACCACAAAATATTTTTTTCATTAGCCTTCTCCTTCATTGTTAACATTGTTGATATTTAGAGCTTGTGAGTAAATACGTTTTGTTCAGTGACTTCACTAACTACCTAGCAAATTATTTTTATGGAAGCTGTTCTTTCAAAGTAGCAATACAAATAGTCTAATAATTCTTCACGGTAGAAAAAGAAGCTAAGTACCTAACGGTTCTAACTTCTTTAGCACAGACACAGTCAAACAGTATAAACAGTATTCATGTTTTGCATTTAATTTAATAAACGTAATTTCGATTCAATTACGGAGACAAAATAAATCAAATAAAATTTATGATAAGAGTTGTTCCGGCATTTAAAACTAATAATACGTAGCGAAAACGGAGTAATTTCTTACTTCAGATGTATTTAAATTAACGAAATATATGGAGTGAATATAACTTTGTGAAAGTAATATGGGTTCTGAGAATAGATATTAGCCTAATCGTAGACGATTAATGTTGAAAATAGATTTCTTCTGCAGGATTATTCAAAAATTGAAGTTAATTTTCTTGATATCAGCTCCATTGGCCCTTATAATAATATCTCATTATGTGACCCCTAAGCACATTCGTTTTCAAATTACACCCACAAAAAGTGCGCCTTATCGAGTGGAGTACAACAGCCTTACTTTGCATTTTTTGTAATTTTCGAATTTGGTAAATTACATCATATTGAAAACATTTCGTATCGCAATAATAAAACAAAATCATGAACAACTGGGGGAATAACCATACTTTGTACCTTTGAAGAGTTTCTAGACATATGACGTCATTGCTGACCATGACATCTAGAGCAAGAGCATAAACTCAAAAATGCAGCATGCAAGCACACTATTAAATTTTGAATTAATAGAGGTCAGTGAAAGCAAACAATGAAATTTTCAGCAAGAATAAAATCACTTCTATATGTTTGTCAGGTATACGGAGGTACTTTTGACATATTTTGGCTAGATAAAAAACTTTAATTAGATGACGTCACCTCTTGACCGCCATATTGGCATAAAGGTGGCACGAGGGTGAAACGAAAGGAATACATTTTATGCTGTTTCTATTTCACGCTCTATATTCTGACACATACAGTGAGATACACATTTTCTAACTTCTTGAGATTAGGTTTGTGGAGAAGTAAGTTACCAAAGTACTTCGCCGTTAGTGATGCAAGAGAAGAATTAAATTGAGAACTGCGGACTACGACATTTATGAAAAAGTTCCATTGCCTCTTATTCAATCAATTTCAGCAATGATAAATTTGCATAGAATCATTTACACTTTGGTGCTGCAGTCGCAATATCTAAATCTAGCTAAGTAACAATGACTGTTATGACAGTCATGGCTAATCATTACTCAATGCTAAGCTCTGAAGGTATTGTTATGTGATTATTTGGGAAAAATGTTCATGTATTTATAACTTTTCGATCTGGAACTGTTTTCCCACATATGAAATTCATGTACTTTCTACTTGTAACATTGCAAATAATTCATTCTAGATTCTTTCAATTCGTTGTCATAACAACAACACTGAAGTTGAATTATCTAATAATTTGTCGAATTCAATATCAATATCAATAAGTTGTAAGCAAGAGCTTATCTAACGAAATAGAAATATCAATTCACTTAGGTTTAGGTATTCGATCTATCTGCGAAATAGTATAAGGCGATACTTGAATATTTAATTCTCAAAACATTTTTTCATGAAATTTATGTTTAATTAATATATTTACCTATTTCTTTAATTTATTAAATTTCCTATTTTGACTTTTACATCAACCGTTATTGCCATTTGATTCAACAAATAGGAATACTTACCTTGTTGAATAGTAATCAAATGCTTTGATGTATATAGAAATATTTAACAACGTAATTGGTATTTTTTGTTTACTCTGTGGTGCGAGTCTCGAAGTGGCGCCCTCTGCGGTGGAGAACTCGATCGGCTCTGTGATTCTAAGCACAGAACATACTTAACTGCGTTTATTGACAGAGTTACTTTCAATCAACGGTAATAGTCGAGGAAATAAAGCATTCCACCTTCCAAAACTGGCGTAGCTGGATGGATTGAGATGCGGTTTTCTGCATTCGAGTCAGAAAGTAATTTAAAATTTTTCTGCCAGGTTAGTTTTTTATGGAAAAAAATTATTGCGTTTCTATAGTCAAAAAATGCGTTTTTCTGAGTGCAATTTTTGAGGTGAATAAAAAAAACTAATTACCTGTAGCCTGTAGCTATTATTTTCCAGGTTATGAACAAATTCGCTAAATTACGTACCTTTAGAAGTTGGACCAGTCGTCGGACTGACAGTTAGTTACAAAGAATTAGTGAGTTATTCCATTCAAGAATACATCATCTTTAAGGTAATTTTTGAAGAATGTTACATATTGTGCCAGACATGAGTTCGAAATGGGAATGAACTCAATAGAAAAGGTTAAAAAAAAATAGAATGCGAAAAGGACCGGAAGGGGTGGAAAACACCCCTTTTGTCGCGGGTTTGGTAGCTTGTTGAATTTGGGTAGAAAAAGTTATATACTATGTAGATAATATGTCTGACCAACCAGAGTTGTTCACCATTCTACAGATATTATGAACTTGACTCACATTCTTCCACTAGGCGATCTTTAATGTCTCCAAATATACCATCTAGTATCTAGCTCTGTGATATAGTTCGATAGACAAAGTTTTGATTATCCAGATTGAACAAGATGTAGTTCGATAGACAAAGTTTTGATTATCCAGATTGAACAAGTGACAACACGTCTATCAATTCCAATCAGCTTTTTCGCTCTCTCATAAGCTCTTCAGCGAAAGAAGCCAGACGATGAAGTTCAATCATCTATGGCATAGATACCCCATTAGGGGATGCTTGGAGAACCAATGTGTTCCAACAACATCAACCGGAAAAGTAATATCTATATTATTTGTGATTGTCTTATATATATGATTGTTCTATTAATTTAATTCGTTTAGTTTTTAAGTTGTTTTATTTAAATAACAACTTCATATTTTGTATCTTTTTATATATACAGATGCATGTTCATCTCAATCTGTAATCATTATAAATAAACATCATTTTAGAGATCATTGTAATTTACTAACGGAGATCTTACTCTACTATGAATATACACTGTTGCGAACAGTTTGGAGAACCAAGGTCTTCCAACACCATCTACCGGAAAAGTAGATGTCCCAATGAAAGTTGTTGATAATGCCACACCTGGCGGTTGTATTTCCAACTGTTTCGATGTCGATTCTTGAATAGCGAAACCTGTTTTACCAATTGTGAATAACATTTTAAGTGGAACATCTACATTTCCGGTAGATGGTGAGTAGATGTACTCCGCTACCACGGGCTCAGGATATCCGGTCTCCACTTCCGGTCTAGCTGTCGATGTGCATCCGGTGCATGAGCTCGTCCTTATCAGTTTTGAAAGGATGTAGGTGATAAGGATTTTATTTTATTTGTAAAGAGTATACAGGGTGTGTTCAAAAAGTGTGTCACATGTACAGAGTCACGTGACTAACACATGGCAGCATGGCGGCCCTAAGGTCCAACTGTCATGGCGACCATAAGGTCCAGCTGTCATGGCGAGCATAAGAACCAGCTGTCATGGCGACCATAAGGACCAGCTGTCATGGCGTCCATAAGGACCAGCTGTCATGGCAGCCATAAGAACCAGCTGTCATGGCGACCATAAGGACCAGCTGTCATGGCGTCCATAAGGACCAGCTGTCATGGCGTTCATAAGGACCAGCTGTCATGGCGATCATAAGGACCAGCTGTCATGGCGATCATAAGGACCAGCTGTCATGGCGGCCATAAGGACCAGCTGTCATGGCGATCATAAGGACCAGCTGTCATGGCGACCATAAGAACCAACTGTCATGGCGACCATAAGAACCAGCTGTCATGGCGGCCATAAGGACCAGCTGTCATGGCGACCATAAGGACCAGCTGTCATGGCGACCATAAGGTCCAGCTGTCATGGCGACCATAAGGTACAGCTGTCATGGCGAACCCAAGGTACAGACTGCTTCGTGGAGGGGGCTCCGCCACCTCTAGGAAGCAATCTGTACCTTTGGTCCAAAGGTACAGGCTGCTTCATGGAGATGTCACCACCACGTGACAGCTGTCATCGAAGGTACAGAATGCTTCGTGGAGATGTCGCAACCACGTGACAGCTGTCATGGCGACCCTTGGGTACAGGCTGCTTCATGGAGATGTCGCCACCATATGACAGCTGTCATGGTGAACCAAAGGTACAGGTTGCTTCGTGTAGGTGTCGCCACCACGTGACAGCTGTCATGGCGACCCTTGGGTACAGGCTGCTTCATGGAGATGTCGCCACCATATGACAGCTGTCATGGTGAACCAAAGGTACAGGTTGCTTCGTGTAGGTGTCACCAACACGTGACAGCTGTCATGGTGAGCTAAAGGTACAGAACGCTTCGTGGAGATGTCGCCACCACGTGACAGCTGTCATGGCGACCCTTGGGTACAGGCTGCTTCATGGAGATGTCGCCACCATATGACAGCTGTCATGGTGAACCAAAGGTACAGGTTGCTCCGTGTAGGTGTCACCAACACGTGACAGCTGTCATGGTGAGCTAAAGGTACAGAACGCTTCGTGGAGATGTCGCCACCACGTGACAGCTGTCATGGCGACCCTTGGGTACAGGCTGCTTCATGGAGATGTCACCAACACGTGACAGCTGTCATGGTGAGCTAAAGGTACAGAACGCTTCGTGGAGATGTCGCCACCACGTGACAGCTGTCGTGGCGACCCTTGGGTACAGGCTGCTTCATGGAGATGTCGCCACCATATGACAGCTGTCATGGTGAACCAAAGGTACAGGTTGCTTCGTGTAGGTGTCACCAACACGTGACAGCTGTCATGGTGAGCTAAAGGTACAGAACGCTTCGTGGAGATGTCGCCACCACGTGACAGCTGTCATGGCGACCCTTGGGTACAGGCTGCTTCATGGAGATGTCGCCACCATATGACAGCTGTCATGGTGAACCAAAGGTACAGGTTGCTTCGTGTAGGTGTCACCAACACGTGACAGCTGTCATGGTGAGCTAAAGGTACAGGCTGCTTCGTGTAGGTGTCACGTGACAGATGTCATGGCGGACCGAAGGTACAGGCTGCTTCGTGTAGGTGTCACCACCACGTGACAAAGACTGCTTTGTCATTGTTTCAATCCGGCGACCATAGTTTACGAACGATGATGACGTCACTGCTTCGAACCGATGACAGTAACTGATTCAATCCGGCGACCATAGTTCACGAACGATGATGACGTCACTGCTTCAAGCCAATGACAGTAACTGATTCAACCCGGCGACCATAGTTTACGAACGATGATGACGTCATCATCGTTCACGAACTATGATGGTCAGATGAGGAATGAAATGCGAGTAATAATAATGATACTCTATGTGTAAATGTGAATAGTTGGAGGTTATGATAAAGATATCCAGTAAGTTTGTAAATGTGTCATTATGCATATATCTTTTGAAGAATACACACGTATACTTAGAAAATTTGTGGAGAAAGTTCATGAACTAAGAAGAGACTTGAATTTTTACGAACATAAAATAAAAGTTATAAGACTGTTGAATACATTTACAAGTGCAAAAAGTGAAGATAATGATGGGAGTGGGGATGTTAAAAACAAATTTCGTGATTCTAACCACAATTCTGAATGGTATTCTATACGCAAACGTTCCCCAACACGTGGAGCGCATTTATATTTGTCTGAAGGATGTTGCAACCGATGGTGGTGGGGGGTGTAACCGTACCGAATGGATTCCGATGAATTTTAGAAAAATCAACGATAATCAATTAGAGGTATTCGCATTCAACATTCCTCAAGATAATCGTACCACCATACATTATAAACTTAAACTTTTATTCTTTGATCGGAGTGAGGGAGATATGGCTGAATGGCAATTGCTCCAACAATCATCATGTTTACCACATGTCATACAAAAGACAATATCAACACCATCCACACGTACATCATCCTCACTAGACGAAGAAATTTCTAAAATTTTCACAATTTTGTATGCAATTTTATCTTCTTTATCAGTACTAATGTTGAAAATGTTTGTTAAATATGTAAAGAAGGCTATTTACCATGTAAATAAATGATTGTATGAAGATATAAGTGTTTTAATAAAACAAAAGGAATGATAATTATAATAATATATTGACATTATCATTTGCTAGTTCATAAGCTTTATTTTTGTGATTGATAACACATTCTATCAATGACTCGATGTTGATATCACTAATCAATTGTTCACCCCCCTCTTCTTCTGCGGCATGAATAATATTTCCTCTTGCATACCATTTCAAATCGCGGCGGAAATTCTGTTTCACTTCGTTACCAATATCGATAGCATGAGATATGTTAGACCATTTACGTATTAATCGCATTCCCCGATTTTGTAATTTTCTGTCGGCATCACGCCAACCATCCTCCTGTCGACGCATTAGGTACCATTCTGGTCTCATATCATTCGATGTTCGATATAATCCTAAATAATATATATTATATAAATTTTATTATAAAAAACAAAGTAATTACCTAAATTTCGTCTCTTTCCAAAATTTATAGGAGGTGGAACAATATTTGGTGCAATGTTATTCCGTAAGGTGATAACATTCATTTGAATTTGTTGAGATAAGCGTTGAGATCGTTCATTCGCAAGACATTCACGTTCCTCAGCTCTTTCACGTTCTTGTTGTTCATAGAATTTCTCGTACTCACAATATTTCATCATAATAAATTTCATTAACGAAAACAGTTCACGTAACTCGATGACTTTAGGAGTTCGCATTTGCATCAATAATGATTCGAAATCAATAGCATCTAGAACATAATATTTCTTTCGTGCATCAGTCTTATCACAAATTTCTAAATGGTGTATATGCGGGTTTTTCCTCAACAATCTTGTTATAACACCCTTTTTAGCATGATATTTTTTTCCGCGATAACCTAACCAATCCAATAGATCTTCATTCATCAGAACGCGTTGGTTTAGTTGAATATTCCAAAATAAATAGTTTCTTTTATCGTTTCTTATATCGATCCCAAATTTTAGACACACTTCATTAACTGTTAACTTAATAAAATTGTTGGTGGACCATGTAGCCACATTTGAATCACGAACGCACGCTGCTAAGTTCATTTTTATAACTGAACATTTTCTGAAATGATTCTCTCTTACATACGTGAGAACGTGAACGTGAATAGTGAGGGTGGGGGGTAACTCTCCGTTTCGATATCATTGCAAACGTTGATAACTGACTGATAACGTCACTAGTTGTTTCAATTTGTTTCATTTCCAGCAACCGACTACCATAGTTTACAAACTATGATCGTCGGATGTTTACATCACCACCTACCGTTTGAGAAATAAAATATCAAATATAATAATAATAACATTTATTGGGAAAGATACATTTTGATAGTACATCATTTAGAACATAAATTATAACATTATGATTCATCACCTGGTTCTTCACACCAAATTCCGAACTGATCCTGTAATCGGGAAATACTCCATTATACGATCGTTAATGATGATGCAATAAGCCCTGGTGTTTTTGGGGAAATTCAGGAAACTTTCCATCTCTAGTTTGACGTCAACTGTTGATGACTTTATAGCATCGTTTTGTTTTGAACAGTCAATCACAAAAATTGCTCTATTCTTGAATGCTATATAATCCAACATGGGTTCGCTTATTATTTTATTTGAAAATGATTTCTGGAAATCATAGTACATCTGGTATGCTTCCACGTATTGCTGGTCGGTGAAATTCAATTTCATTGCTTCATATGGATAACACTCTGAATTCAAGTATAATTTAACATTTAGCAAGTTTATATTATCGAAATATGCACTGTGCTTAACAGGATTATTTTTTCGATCAGTTTGGAAAGCTAGAATCACATATCTGGGTCGTTCCAAATTCATTGAAGTTTTAACAGCCCAAATGTCGCGAGTGCTCTCCTTCATCAACGGATTTTCATGCAGATCCCAACTACGGAATGGAATCAAAATAGGCTTCTCAGCACTCAAATTCCCCAACATTTGAAATTTAACTTGATCACTTGGAAACACATGTCGCACTTTTAATGCTATCGTCTTCACATTTATTTTAGCCGTTTTCGTGCCTGTGCTATTAGTATAGCAATCGTTATCGGTTCGAGACCTTATCAAGCGCAGCTTATGTTTTCCACTCAAAACTTTGTTATAGTCAATGAATAGGCCTAGTAGAAAATTCAACGGTATCCATAAATTGATTTTATTATTGTAGACTGAACTCAATACATCCTTAAATGACCATCCAGAAATAGCTAGAGGTATAGATTCATGTTTGGCATATGTTAGATAAGCTCTGATGGTGCTGACAATACCAGGATCGCGTACTTTGTCTATCTCTTTTCCATTCAATTCATAACTGATATATTCGAAGAGAAACGCTCCGAAATTATTCGTTAGTTTACATTCACCATCACCACTTGCTTCTGGCTGGAATTCTGCCTCGATGAATAAAGCAGACGAGGCCAAATCTACCAACACATCTTGTTGATTGATTAATATCTCAATTTCATCGCTGTTGCCAAAAGATGTTGTGTGGGGATAGTAGGTATGAGTTTCTTCTCGGATGATGTCTTCATTGAAGTTTGGCTCGTTGAATATTTGAAGTTTTTCCGACATTGTAACCAAGGGACTTCAAAAAATTGATATTTTCCAATGATAGTGATGCAGAAGCAACCTTCTCCCTCGAGCTCGTTGTAGATAATGACTGATGACCACTATGGAGATGTCTTTTATTGCTGAAATCCAAACCCATGTTCTCAAGTGATGGCTGCTGCAACCTTCTCAGTTGAATTCCTTTCATATAATGAGTGGTGGTGAGTATTGGATTATTATTTATTGTTGTGAGGTATAATCCCTAACGATCTTTTTCAATTCCAATCGTATAATAATTTCTTCTCCACGAAAATTTACCGGTTTCCAATTCTGATCTAAAATATTCAGCGTGATGTTATCGAAGGACGTCTTGCTGATGACCGGTAGATAAATAAGATTCTTCGGCTCTATATCAATGGAAAACCCAGGTGGTACAAGAGGTGAGAACTCATATATCGTATGAGCTATCTTATTGTTATAATATGCTCCTGCGGTTAAGTTACACTCAACACGTATTGTTTGAACTTTGATTATGTTTATAGGTCGATCAGATACGTGTAGTTCGTGAGATGTCAATTTCTTTTTGCTGAATCCCAACAGTTCGCTTATACTATCTTTAGGAATAAAATTCACTTCAAAATCACTCTTCAGCTCTGTGTGTAGAGTGTTGTTGTTAGATTTTATTGATAATTTCCGGTCACGTTCTTCTTGCTTCACTCCTATCCCACAAACTGCACTTTGTATGAAATCCTCGATGTCTGTCAACTCGTAGGACCCCGTAGGTATAGTTACTACTTCTTCCTCACCCTTCACATTTTTATAATAAAATTTATTAAAACCTTCTTCAATGTTCGGAATGCTATTGTACGTATGCAAGCCAACAAGTGCGATAGAATAATATGAATGAGGATCTAGTTCTATAGGTGGGTGGAAATCTACAGATAAGCGGGAGCTCTTACCCGTGATAGTGAACGTCTGAGACATGATTGATGCAAACTTTACCAACAATCTATTTATATACTAATAAATGCAGGGTTAGTCGAGCACAACTGAAGAGTTAGAGAGGAAATCTAAACATAACTGACCACAATTATAAGTGTTATATTGTTGAAAATTATCGTGATTGAATAATATCTTACACTTTTTGAAATAATCCACTAGTTCGCGAGGGGGGCGTAAATTGCCAAAACTATCATAATATAAAACTGTATCACCGACTTTATTAAACCCAACCCAGTGAGTGCCTCCATTGTCCGAGCTATCTAAATTAACTATTCCACGCTCGTTTTTCCATGGTCCGTTGGATGGTAGTTCATCACGCATAAATACTCCTCTAAAATGGGGAATTTTCAGAGCTTTTGCTAGTTTTCGTAGATCGAGATCGGTCAGAGGTCTTCTGGGTAGGTTTACTGACAGTTTTTTGGATGTTTATTTAAATATAGACCAAGACCTTTGCGATACTTTTTCAAATATAGACCAGATCCTTGTTTCCCCAAAGCTATAGCTTCCATTGTTTTATTATGTCTTTCCGTTTCCTCCAAGGTTTTCCGAGCTGCTTTGCTGTCGTTGACGGCCTTAGCGATGCCTGCACCACCCCCCGCCAATGCTCCAGCAGCTGATAAGCCGGCAAACAGAGGTATTAAAAATGGTAGAAATCCTCCAGTCTTTGGAATAGGAATTGCTCTTGGTAACCGAACATTTTTCCGACCACCCGCTTTTTTGAATTGTTTTCGTGCAACTTTCAACGCTGTTTGGGATGTTTTCTTCAGATTGGATGAGTCAAACTTATTCTTCATAACTTTTCTCACCCCATCGACAATTGCACTTCCGAACCCAACCTTCTTTCTCATACCCATTCCCAATTTCCTCTTTGCCTTCATAATTTTATTTACACCGAAAGCGGCAATCCTTTCTCCAAATTTTGTGTCTTTAGATTTGACACGTTGCCAAGCAGCGTTCTCTAATATTTTATCCGCCTCGTGACGTCCTTCCAAACTAGCGTTTCGCAGATATGAAATATCGTGTTGGCGGCAAGCTTTATCGAGTGGATTGATACCTGAATCTCCTCTTCTCAACCGTTCTTCTAATTTTGTACCGGGACCACAGAATTGATAACCAGGAATATGAAGTTCAAACGGGAGCTTGTTTATAAGCGTATTGAGAACACCTTCTCCTACGTACGCTTCCATACAGACTGATGAAAATTCAAGATTGCACCGTTATTTAACGAGGGGAGGGAGAAAGATCAAAGATCTCAAAATAATATTTTTTATTAATTTCAAAATTTTCTCAATACAAAAGACTTAAGTATAATCTTAACAATATATGTTTCAAATATTATAATCTTCACTCTTGATTCACCCTCATATTCACGGAATTTTTGTTCTATTATAATAACCATACCCTCGAGTCAATAATATTCCAGCTATTTGTTTGTTCCTAATAATCTCCAAATGATCAATGATGGATTCATTGAACGAGATCCGAATTATTGATCCAACTGTTGTGATTATTATCTAGACCCAACCATTTCACATAATGTTGACCCCTCCTCTTTCGTAATATTTTTTCGACTAAATACACATCGGGTTGTTTTGTTTTCTGTAATTCTTCCTCGTAGAAACAGCCGCTGATTGGTGCGTTGGTCATATCTTCTAGTAGATATGTGACCGGGTTGGTAATTTTTACTTTGATGATTTTAAATAATTCCGTACTCCAATTGGGCGTAAATCCCTTCTCAAAAATATGTTTAGCCTTACTTATTCGTACCACATCTCCTACGTTGAATTTGTGAGGCAGAGCTAACTTGATGTGTGAGTAGGATCGCTTCAATATCTCGCTCTCAATCTGTTTGGTCACTTTTATTGGAGCCATATTTATAGTACTATGTTTACGTTTATTATATTTTTCTGTGGTTTCTTCAAGTATATCAAGCCATTTGTATTTCCCGCTGAGACTGAAATGTTTGTAGAGCGATTCCTTTAACGTTCGAATGACACGTTCAGCAATGGCTGCTTTTTTCACACTATACGTATTATAATGATTGATATTATGTTTCTTCATTAGATCGTTAAAGTGTTTATTGAAGAATTCTTTTCCCTGATCGCTTTGCAGATTCCTAGGCTTACGATGTCCTTCTAGCAATATAGAACTGACCGCTTTCCGAACTTCTTCGGCTGATTTTGTTTTCAGCGGGCGTGTCCATAGAAATTTCGAGAAACAATCGATCATAATCAAAATGTATTTGAATCCTCTATTTTCACGAGCGTAATTACCCATTTCTGCTAGATCCATTTGCCACAAATCATCCAAACCTTTTATGATCGTTCTGCGTCGTTTGAAATTCTTCCTACTCGGCTTATGAAGCTCATGCACAACTTGTTCTCTACTCATCTTATCAATGTGGAAATCTAGTGTAGAATTAATTTTTTGGGTATATTCACAGGATTTGGAGATATACGTTTCACAGAGCCCTGCTTTGTTGTTGTGGATGATGAGGGTCTCTTCTTAGAAGGTTCCACAGATGTCATCCGTCGTTCTAACGCCTCCACTTTACTAGTAATGTCATTTAGACGCATGTTCACACTGTTAAATGTGTTATTGATCTCTTTCAATTCATTTCTGTTTTCCCTCACACTATCACTGATTGTTTTATACTCTGATTTTATATAGATCCCCATTCCATTATATTTATTCTGAATGTCCATCAGATGTTTATCAATGTTGAGAATAACCTTGTCATTCGTTAAGTTATGTTCATCCAGATCCTTGTTGATATCTTTGATCAAATTATCAACCCTAACATTGAAGGTATCTTTAAGACTGGTTTCCGTTTTCAGATTCAGTTTGTGTGTTAATTTATCAACATATACTTTATTTGCAACATCTCCATCATCATTCGGTGATTTTACGTTGCACAATCTACGATTTTCCATATCATAACTTCCATCGCTCGTTAGGAATAATCCTTGTCCGTGAACTTGTTTGAAATTATTATTAAATACATTTGTATCATATATCCACATGGAAGAGGAGGCTCTGCCAAACTTATCCATTGAAACCATCTTTATAACTGAGATGAATTTGTCTTACACCTGGTTTTTGTTCAATTACCCCTGCCTCTATCAATTCTTCTATTATAGAGATTATCTCATTGTGATGATTATGGTTACCTGCATGCGAGGATGCAACAAGAAGTCTCAGTCTATCCACAATTTCGTTAACGTCATCCCAATAAACATATTCGATAGGTTTCTCGTTATATTCAAGCATATCATTTTTGATATATGCACTTCCAGTGTATGTTTTGGCTCTGGGTCTTTTCATGGAATTAATCAAAGGTTTCAGTACATTTTTGTATTTTACAATGTTTCTTATTCGATCAGCTGGATCGTTATTACGCCTATGGGCACTAGTCATTTCCATCATTTGACTGTAATTTTTCCCATCTTCCACAGTGTAAGTATCAGGTAGAACATCTCTATAAAATATCAAATTATACAGTCCTGTGGTACCCTTGAACGGAGTACCCTTGATAATTATATTACTCTCACTATCAATTTCTATAGGTTGATTACCCATGAACCATTTGTCTAAAGTTGAATTATATTGCAATCCCATTCTATCATCGTATTTCTTGACATCATCATCCAATAGGAATCCTTCCAAGTAATAACGTGCTAATGTGGGGTATTGTTGCAGAAACTCCTCTGTAGCCTCTGCATTATCTTTCTTATGTTTTCTGAATTCTTCACGAATCTGATCGATAGTAGGTTCGAGGGTAAACACATCCTCCTCAGTATTTTGGGGGTTATATACGAACTCTTCCCCTTCAGTTACAATATTTGGGATTGGTATGTTCTCCATTTGTGTTGCTGTAGAAACAATACTTTTAGGTTTAACCAACGAATTTTGTTTGATTATTTCAGCATTTTTCGCAATTTCCTCCAGAGGTTTAGATACATTCCTGAACATATTATCTAGAATCTCATCATTTTCAGCTTTACCCAATTTCACAGCCATATATTTTTTCCTCACAACGTTTGCTAACTCCCAAATTTTTTTCTTCAATTGTTGTTTTTCTTTAAGCGTGTTACTCACACCCACGTCCATGCTGAGCGGGTTGTCTATTTCAAATGAAAGTATATATACATGTTAGATGTATATATAACTATCAAAACCTTTGCGATAACGTCCTTTGTTCATATCACAGTCTTTGTTTATCATAAGGAATCCATATTTATCTTTCCAACATACGCTACATATCTCTTTGAATTTTTCGAGTGACATGTCGGTACTTATATGATCGGTGAATATATGTTTCAAATTGAGCTCATCCTGTTTGAAAATAATCAAGCAATTGGCATTGTCGCGCAATCCATGTTTTGGACATTTAGCAAAAGACTGGCAAAGATAGAAACTATCAATTGAGTTGTGTCTCCCTCTTGAAAAATAAGCACGAATTTTCTCCTGTTTCTCAAACATCACGTCATCGAATATTATGATTGAATTAGGCCTCGCTTCTGTGGGGTCTATGACCTCATCACTTTCGGTACAAGGAAAATATCCAAGCCCCTCAATTTTCTTCAATGTCTCCTTTAGTAACTGGTATTTTGGTTGGTGTAAAGACTTTGAATATATGTACACGTTTTCAAATTTCAGACCGTTTGCATCTAACAATAGAGATAACATCACATTTGTTTTCCCACAATTACTTGGACCACAGATTATTGTTCGTAGAGTATTAGGCAGCAAAGAGCTGTGACGTTGTGGTTGTTCAACATTCTCATTGCTTGACCCTAAGTTCATAATACTCAACGAGTCTTTTTGCTTAACAATCTTCATCATGCCTGAAGGCGAATCGAAATCATACTGGAACATATGTTAATAAGCATTTGTTTATATACTAGATGATGATGTTATATTGTGTATGTCTGATCGCGCGGTTAGGTGCTTCTACGGTTCTGTCAAAATCAGGTATCAAATACATGTTAAATAGGTATGAATGCTGGAACACGTGTCTGAATGTTGAAACACGTGTCTGAATGTTGAAACACGTGTCTGAAACACGTGTCTGAATGCTGAAACACGTGTCTGAATGTTGAAACACGTGTCTGAATGTTGAAACACGTGTCTGAATGTTGAAACACGTGTCTGAATGTTGAAACACGTGCCTGAATGTTGAAACACTTGTCTGAATGTTAAAGCATGTGTTGAATCATGCGAAAAAACATGTGTATGAATGTAATACAATCATTATGATTATTCACATTTTATTCCTCATTAGCCCATCATAGTTCGTGAACGATGATGACGTCATCATCGTTCGTGAACTATGGTCGCCGGATTGAATCAGTTACTGTCATCGGTTCGAAGCAGTGACGTCATCATCGTTCGTAAACTATGGTCGCCGGATTGAAACAATGACAAAGCAGTCTTTGTCACGTGGTGGTGACACCTACACGAAGCAGCCTGTACCTTCGGTCCGCCATGACATCTGTCACGTGACACCTACACGAAGCAGCCTGTACCTTTAGCTCACCATGACAGCTGTCACGTGTTGGTGACACCTACACGAAGCAACCTGTACCTTTGGTTCACCATGACAGCTGTCATATGGTGGCGACATCTCCATGAAGCAGCCTGTACCCAAGGGTCGCCATGACAGCTGTCACGTGGTGGCGACATCTCCACGAAGCGTTCTGTACCTTTAGCTCACCATGACAGCTGTCACGTGTTGGTGACACCTACACGAAGCAACCTGTACCTTTGGTTCACCATGACAGCTGTCATATGGTGGCGACATCTCCATGAAGCAGCCTGTACCCAAGGGTCGCCACGACAGCTGTCACGTGGTGGCGACATCTCCACGAAGCGTTCTGTACCTTTAGCTCACCATGACAGCTGTCACGTGTTGGTGACATCTCCATGAAGCAGCCTGTACCCAAGGGTCGCCATGACAGCTGTCACGTGGTGGCGACATCTCCACGAAGCGTTCTGTACCTTTAGCTCACCATGACAGCTGTCACGTGTTGGTGACACCTACACGGAGCAACCTGTACCTTTGGTTCACCATGACAGCTGTCATATGGTGGCGACATCTCCATGAAGCAGCCTGTACCCAAGGGTCGCCATGACAGCTGTCACGTGGTGGCGACATCTCCACGAAGCGTTCTGTACCTTTAGCTCACCATGACAGCTGTCACGTGTTGGTGACACCTACACGAAGCAACCTGTACCTTTGGTTCACCATGACAGCTGTCATATGGTGGCGACATCTCCATGAAGCAGCCTGTACCCAAGGGTCGCCATGACAGCTGTCACGTGGTGGCGACACCTACACGAAGCAACCTGTACCTTTGGTTCACCATGACAGCTGTCATATGGTGGCGACATCTCCATGAAGCAGCCTGTACCCAAGGGTCGCCATGACAGCTGTCACGTGGTTGCGACATCTCCACGAAGCATTCTGTACCTTCGATGACAGCTGTCACGTGGTGGTGACATCTCCATGAAGCAGCCTGTACCTTTGGACCAAAGGTACAGATTGCTTCCTAGAGGTGGCGGAGCCCCCTCCACGAAGCAGTCTGTACCTTGGGTTCGCCATGACAGCTGTACCTTATGGTCGCCATGACAGCTGGACCTTATGGTCGCCATGACAGCTGGTCCTTATGGTCGCCATGACAGTTGGTCCTTATGGCCGCCATGACAGCTGGTTCTTATGGTCGCCATGACAGTTGGTTCTTATGGTCGCCATGACAGCTGGTCCTTATGATCGCCATGACAGCTGGTCCTTATGGCCGCCATGACAGCTGGTCCTTATGATCGCCATGACAGCTGGTCCTTATGATCGCCATGACAGCTGGTCCTTATGAACGCCATGACAGCTGGTCCTTATGGACGCCATGACAGCTGGTCCTTATGGTCGCCATGACAGCTGGTTCTTATGGCTGCCATGACAGCTGGTCCTTATGGACGCCATGACAGCTGGTCCTTATGGTCGCCATGACAGCTGGTTCTTATGCTCGCCATGACAGCTGGACCTTATGGTCGCCATGACAGTTGGACCTTAGGGCCGCCATGCTGCCATGTGTTAGTCACGTGACTCTGTACATGTGACACACTTTTTGAACACACCCTGTATACTCTTTACAAATAAAATAAAATCCTTATCACCTACATCCTTTCAAAACTGATAAGGACGAGCTCATGCACCGGATGCACATCGACAGCTAGACCGGAAGTGGAGACCGGATATCCTGAGCCCGTGGTAGCGGAGTACATCTACTACGGTGTTGGAACATCTTGGTTCTTCAAACATTTGCGTCGGCATTTTAATAATATTCATGTACCCCAAATTTGGAAGGCACGAAATGCCCCTCAATATCTCTTCTTCGTTCGGATATCAAGCTGTATATTGCAACGCCTAGTGACATTATTGAAATGTAACCAACATGAACTCGGTTTTTATAAGCAGTTTTCTATTATTCTGTGGCGAACTACGCATACACTTAAAATGACTTTTATCTCAAATTGTGTATTCATTGCCCCTATACATTTATGTTTTCATACATTTCAAAACGACCATACGAATGTATACCGGAATGTGTTGATGTAAATTCAGAATTCATACGCCATCATGAACGACGATTACATCACAATGTTTTTATTGCTTATACTCTGCTTACTAAATAATGCAAATACTAACATAACTTTCTTGACATTAAGTTAGATAAGAGGAACTTTTATTTCGCATAGTACAGCACCTACATGTTGGAAACTTTTTTCAAATGTATTGGAAAATACAGGATTTCGCTATTTCGAGGTATTGATATACAAGAAAATTATTTCTACCCTTGACATGGCTTAATTACTAAACAAAACTTAACAATATTGTCATATCATCACAAAAACTGTACATTAGCTAAAAGATTCCGAATAATCCGTTCTTATCGGGTGCCTACGTCGTGTAACAAACATATCTGCTAAGTTTCAAGTCGGTCGGTTTCGTGATGAGTGAAATAGATTATTATAATGTTTTGAAAGACTGGAATCTATTTTGTCATTAACACAATTGTTTCTTTGAATTTGGATACTTTCTAATATCAAACATTTATTATTATTCTTTTCAATATTTAAAATTATTGTATTGTTTTTGTCAAATGAATGGTTTGTGTCTTTTACATGTTCACTAAGTGCAGGGGATGAATTTTTGGTATAGATTTAGTTTATTTTTCTTGATATGTTTTAATGAATAAAGGAATACACTAACGAGAATATGATGCAATTAATGCTTTATTCGATATTAATAAAATTGAACAGATTTGCTGGAATTCAAAAAAAAACTAATTGTCATCATTACCCCAGGTAGTTGGTGTAATGGTAACATGTGGCCACGATTGTCTCGAAAATTTTCCTAATTCCACACGTCCTACAGAATGTGACTGGAATTTTATCTAACGCGGTAGATTATGATTGAACAAAGGAATAATATAAATAATTTGAATTTCGTTAGAAAATAATCTTTATCTTAAAAATAACGGAAGTAAATTTATTTTGAATGAATTCATTAGCGTGTTGTGCACGGTAGAGTGATTCTACAACATTGTGGTCCTGTTTGGTGCAACAATAATTCATATAAAGTGAAGTGAGTATCGTGACAAACTTAGTTGACTTTTCCTCAACGGTCGTGTTATTTTGGCACGTATAAGCTTTCTTCACAATCGACGGCACATGATAGTTGATAGTCGTTTCCCGCATTTCACTGGATCCACTCAGATTTCTACAGACAACAATAGCTATTCCAGCGACCTGGTTTTATTTTAATTCGTGTATAAACCCTATTATTTTGCAGAAGTGCCGAAGTACCTATACGGTACAGTCGACCAAAGAGATCTATTCAAGTCGTACTTATAGTGAGAGTTATACAGACTAGGTCTATTTATTTCCCTCCCACAATTGTTTAGATTCACACCTACCGACGTATTCTTATTAATTATTTAAAGACAGCTGCGTGTTGTTCAGTTTTTAGTTGTAATTCTGATGTATTTACACTTGTGGATGTTGTTTTTGTGGGCTTTGAGTCTGACGGATTTAACTTGTGCCATTTTGGCGGACGACACTACAAACCTTAGCGGGGAATCTTTCGGTAAGTCGAATATTCAATAGAATTATATTTTATATTTAAAATTATTTGGCTTTCTGGATTGGGGAATTTGCACATTTCAATCATAAAATTGTATAGCTTCGCTAAATACGGAAATACGGGAAGATGATGTCAAATAAATTCAAAACAATAAACAATTATAATCACACAAATGAATCCGATGGTTCACAATAAACTCAAAAGGAAAGACAGAAGTACTTTTCAGAGCATCTATCAAAGAGTAAGGATAGAAGGATACGTTAAGATTACTCTGGATTATACATGAAGATCTTATTTCTACTCAATATTCTTGTATAAATTCAACACTCATTGTTAAATCTGAGCAAAACTGATCAAGTCAAATGTTTTTTATGTGGAAATAGTAATCCAAATTGAAGCTGTTCTACTATTTGCAATTTTGTTCCCCAACATTGTTGAGAATCATTAATTTGATAGCACCGTCAAACTAAGTTTTAAAGAAGAAAAATCAAGTTTTTGAAACTTCTTGTACTAGTCCATAAAATTAGGCATTTATAAGCGGTATGTTCCTACCTGTTCAGAGCTTCATTATCCCTTCATCCTCAGAAAACCACCTCGATTGAGTTTTTGCTTCAATTTTCCCCATTTCTTTTCAAACAGCACCTAGTCCAGCTGAATATAGCAAATATAAAATATAAGTACCTCTTAAAATTCTCCACAAAAATGTTTAGTAATTGCTAGTAATTTCAACTAGCTCCTCACGTTCAAAGTTAAGCCTAGACAAAACCAGTTGATTTTTGTAGGAGTATTATGGACAAATCGATTTGTAGAGAGCATTCTCCTTTACAAGATACATGTAGTTAGTTTTGAATCTTTGAGTTCTTAGATTCTTAATTTTCATGTTATTCTTATATTATACTTATCTCTCTAATCTGAGGAATTATAGGAGTGAGGGTACCCGTCAGGTTTGATAACAAGGGATATATATATATGCGCTCAATATCCAATAGTCTATTTTTTGCGTAATTCAATTTTAATATCGTTTTCCTAAAGGTTCCAAATAACCCTATCTCTTCCAATTTTTTGGAAAATATAGGTAATATTAGGCGCAGTTGACAGACCGCTTCACGCAGTCGCAGTCCGCTCGAACTGCTCACCGGCCGCTTCTTTTGTCCGGAACACGCGAACCCATCAATCGCATTCACGCTCACTCTTCACGTTTTTTATACGTTGACTACACGAGAGGGAACCTATAATGTTCGAAGAACATCGTATGAGCTAGCGTGAAATGTTGGGAGAGGAGATAAGCGAATTTTTCTTGAAGGTTTGGAGGTTATAGGCATGGGGAAAGACCTCACTAGGCAAAGAGCTCCACAACATCGCTATTCGATAGAAAAATTAAGTCTGGTATGGAGAAGTTCGGCAGGTCTCGAGTTTGATAGTGAAGTGGTGACTAGTTTGAGCTCGTCTAGTCGACCTATCTGGAACAACAGACGAAATTTTTGATGAACACCAACCATGGAAATATCTGTAGAAAAGGGAGAGACATATGGAATCAGCAGTGAAATGTAGGGCGAGGAGATAGGCATTCGTATTGAAGCTTTGGAGGTTATAGGCATAGTGAAAGACCTCACTAGGTAAAGAGTTCCACAACTTCGCTGTTCAATAAAAAAATTGAGTCTGGTAGCAAGTAGTTCGGCAGGTTTCGTGTTTGACAGTGGAATGGTGACTGGTTCGTCTAGTTCACCTATCTGGAATCTCTTGTAGTGGAACAACAAATTATCTCAATATGAGGAAAAAATTTTATAGATAATAAAGACACCTTATTCTTGAAATTTTTTTTAATGCATCCCTTCCAGATACAGCCCTTTAAGTTGATTTTCCTTCATATTTCTTGTAAAGTAGCTGTTTAAAAAAAAATGTAAAAGAAACATATTCATTTTTTAACAATTTACAACCTCCAATTACTTCAGATTATTTTTAAGGCACTCTTTACTGAAGGTTTCAAGACAATTACAAGAATAAAAAGTCTTTATTATTGGATCAACTTTTAACAATTTTCAAATTTTAATGATGAGTACTCTATTAGCAACTCCAGAAACGGGCGCCAGGTATCTCAGTGATAGAAGCATCGATCTTCTAATCACTATGGCTTCCGATCGCGGGTTCGAATCTCAGCGATGGCGGAATTTTTCCGATGACTCGAAAATGTGGTGAGGCAAGGTACAATGGGCCGTTAGACCTAAGTGTCAACGAGACTGCCCTGGTTACAGAATCGAGCCTATCACACGAGGTGAAGTGTTTAGTGGTATATCTGTAGTGATTAAATTTCTTAATTGTGAATTTCATCAAAATCGGACTAATGTATTTTAATTTCGAAGATTTCAAACTTAAATCCCGATTTATCGTACTACAGACAGCTCGGACAAGTGTCAATAACTCGGAAAATATGATTTTTTTTATTTTCTAACTAAATGTATTTATTTGGCATTAAGGTAGATGCTCCAGGCATTTCCAAAGGTCTATCACTTTCCTCTCTAGATGAACTTGGAAGAGGTGCATTTAAAAAAAAAAGAAAAGGGTGAAAATGTTGAATTATGAACCCAAAAAGTTTTTCAGTTTACTCAGTAACTCCTCAAATATTTGAGTGGGGCATTCTGATATGCAACACCTGAGTACTATCCTGGACCCTTCAGGAACCCATAAAACTCATAAAAATCCATATACTGGGAAAATATTGATTCTTTTTGATTTTTTTTTGGCTTCATTGACTGGACTTAATAGAAAAAGAATCAGTGTTCTTCATGTTGCAACCATTATTATTATTGTTATAAGCATTTGGTGGTAATACCGAGCGTAGCTATTGAGAACTGAGTAATTGTTGTTTGAGTAAATTTCCGGCATATGGTAATCGAGGGTAGCGATCTTAGGATGTTGGCTATTTCTTGTGGTGTTGTAGCTCGTGTATCTTTGGTTAGAGAAGGAAATTAGGTAGAAGTGAAATTTCTTTCACTTGCCTTGACGAAAGTCTAAAACGAACGGGAACCATTTACGCATTCGATAAGCTTTGATTGCATTTTGACTTTATATGCCTCTTTTGATGCATCTATTAAACATTGCTCCTTCATGTTAATTTAAAGTCACATCGTTGGAGAAACGAGTCACAAAATTTTGTTTTATAATATAGTGGCAATTGTAACAGTTGTACCTACCTTGTAATAAAGAACTTTTAAGCCAAATTAAAACTCAATACTCAGTATAATTGCAGAGAAACTGTGTGAAACAAGAGTGTATTCAATGTATCCAGCTTAAATGAACTTATCTTTCGTGCTCTAGAACAAGTCGTGAGCAGCTCACACGAATTAAACAATTTAGGAAAAGTGATTGTTTACTAAACCAGTGTACTCATTCAGAATATTCATTCCCATTAATCGTATTTTTCTTGTGATGTTCTAATGCAGTTACTGATTAATAATTTTTAATAGACATCTGAACATCAAGTTTTGATACGTTTGATTAGTCGGTCATTTATTTAATAACATTAATGCATATCGAGATTTATGACCTGTTCCACATCTCATGTACCGTTCAATGAATTAATCATGCTTTCCCGTTTTCAATGGAAGTACACAATTCTCCATGGAATACAGAAACTTGGACTAAATATTTAACCTAATTAACTGCAACTTAACAATGAACCTATTAAAATACAAGGGCAAGGTGAAAAAGTCCCTGAAAATTGAAACAAGAAATGATTTATTTGGTCAAAACTTATTTTATTTCTCAACATAATCTCTTTGTAGCCCGATACACGTCCAACGTTTTTCTAATTCTCCGATCCCTTTCAAATAATACGATTTCGGCAATATAGGCGTTTGTTTCAGCGATGACCTCATCGTTGGAGCCAAATTTCTTTCCTCCC
The DNA here is from genome assembly GCA_958510875.1 of Endomychus coccineus. NCBI lineage: Eukaryota > Metazoa > Arthropoda > Insecta > Coleoptera > Endomychidae > Endomychus > Endomychus coccineus. The sequence continues at coordinate 290,664,924 of OY294067.1, forward strand.
AGTCATTTCTTGAAGTTCGGAAATAGATAAAAATAAGAGGGGGTCAGATCTGGAGAATATGGTGGATGACGAACCAATTCGTAGCGCAATTCATGCAATTTTGCCATTGCGACTGCAGACTTGTGCGCCGGTGCATTGTCCTGGTGGAAGGCCAATTTTTTCTTTGCCAAATGTCACCGTTTTCGCTTCAAATCGATCCAACAGCTCTGCATAATATACGCCGGTGATAGTTTTGCCTTTTCAAGGTAATCGATATGGACGATACCGTGTGAATCCCAAAAAACTGTCGCCATGACTTTGGTGGCCCATAAGCCCATTTTGGCCTTTTTCAGCTTCGATTCGCCAAGACAAGTCCACTGTTTGTACTGTTGTTTGATCTCTGATGTGTTGTGATCGATCCATGTTTGGAGCACGGTTACGAACGGGCACAAAAAGTCCTTCTTATCGCGCTTGAACATCACCAAACAGTCCTTTGAAGTTGTCACGGTGTCGCGCTTGTTGTCCATGTTATATTCTTATTGTGTGTAGGAAAGGGAACTGGGTTCTCATTGAAAGATTTTAGTCATAATTTGAATTTTATTCAATTTCACTTCTATGAGTTACACGTGATGCTGACACTCTATGCTGAGGTCACTTAGTCATAAACTACTAGATCTAACATCTTCCCTCTTTTATAAACTAAGTTCTATATCTCACAGGTTTTTCAATTTATCTATGAGTCTATGTATATGAGGTCAATATTTGGAGTTGCGCGATATTGCAACAGTGCTTTCTTTAAGTAATTTTTTTTTCTTTTTGCAGAGGTGAAGAGAACCCTTTATGGGGACTTTATGAGCCTTTGAGTCTCAAGGTCTACTGTGAGAGTCACCATTTCAGGCATACTCACTAAAAACTTCACCCTCTTTGTAGGCTTGTCTGACTATTGCCTCCGGTGACACTTAGGCCTGCTGGCCCATTGTATCTCGCCTATGTTTTGTTTCTTTATGGTATCCACTCGAGTATTTTGTAAGTCAGTATTAGCTCAGAACATTTTCTCAACATATTTTTAGAATACCTACGGCCCGTTCTGCCAAACCATTAGATTTAGGATACCTAAGACTCGAGGTTACATACGTGAAGTTCCATTCTTTGGCAAAATCTTCAAATTCTAGGCTATTAAGTGGATTATTTTCGGAGACAAAAATAAATGGTACTCCTTGTAGACTACTACATCTAACAGTCAACAGAGCAAATGCGGCACCCACATCTGGCAGATAACTTTCTCATATTGAAAAATCAAAGAAAATGTTCCGTACCCGGATACAATGGATTTTATCGATGATTTCTGGCGCTGTAACCTCAATTACACGTTGTAACCTCAATTACCTCGGCGAACGTTGTGGTAGTATGACCACAACGAAGATCAGTAAACCACTTGCGAATCGTTCCAATTGATGGTGAGGAATCCTCATAATGTTTGACAAGCGATGCTTTAGTTTGCGTAATGTTTTTCCACGCAAGAAATAATGTTTAATCAAGACGCGAAATACACTTTTCTTTCTCCATGCTTAACCAAAATCTTCAAGGTTGCTTGTTTTCGTTGGGTTCAAAACAGAACTGAATGACATATCAAAATATATTTATTAAAAATTTTAATGCCTTCTAATTAACGATGATACATCACAAATGTCACATGGGATTTTCGATTGTGGCGCCATCTGTTTCATTTTTCAGAGACTTTTCACCCTGCCCTATATGTTCGTTATAACCCTAAAGACATCATAAATTACAGTAGAGTTTGACTGAAGTTTTGGGATTTTTCAGACAATTGTTCCGTTAAATTAGTCTGCTCTGCAGTTTTGCAAACGAAAAAGTTTTCAACTTCTATTTCAAATTCAAATCAATTGAATTGACTAATTTGAATCATCCATCAACGGAAGCTACTTTATGGGAGCTTCATTTTTTAGGATGAACTCTTAGTGTTTAACCACAACATAATTATAATATGAGGAAAATAGTAACATTTATTAATAATTATATCGCAAGTAATTATCAACTTTCTCTCAGTTATAACAATAGCGACTTCTAAAACCTGCATAAACTCCGACGGGTACACTAGAGAGTGAAATCGATATTCAAATAGGCAATCATTATCAGTTTCAGGAAAATTAGTGAACCAAATTCAAGAAAGTATGTACAATCATATTAAATATTTCGAGTCTAATTTTTGTAATTTGCTGAAGACAATGGTGCATTTTGATGGAATAATTAATGCATTTATATATTGTGTATCCAACATGACACACACTTTCGAAGTGTTATTCAACCCGTATTACATGGCAAAACAATGACTTTCTGTAGATCTAATTGATTTCACAAGAGTTGTCGTTCTTGTTGTTTTCTAATGAACATGTCTTCACAAATTCGTGGGTTCATCCACCGATGCAATAAAATCAAATTAAGATATGGATTATGGAAGGTGTCTTGTGTATATGAATTCGCATATTTAGTAATTTAATTTAATTTAGTAATTTAGTAATTTATTCATGCTAATATACAATGGTATTTGCACAAGTCTCACAACAAGGAATAAAATTAGGACATAAGAACAAGAAAATATTGTTAAAACTATGGAACAGATACTTTAAAATAATTGTGTTATAAAAACTACATATTGAACACTAATTACATGTAATTTAAATTGTGAAATTAAAAAACAAAATCACGTACCTATTTATGATTAAAAAAACATTTGTTAAGAGGATTTAAATCACTATTTTTTGTGTATTATTTACTCCTCCACAGAATAAAAAGATTTTTCAATGAAGTATTTTTTTAGTTTATCTCTAAAATATCTATATGGTAGGTAGGGCTTTGATATGTAGAGGCAGCTTATTAAAAAATTTGAAACATAAATAGTTTGGACCGTTTTGGGATTTCGAAAGTCTGATGCATGGAACCCTTATATCTCCAGACTGCCGTGTTTGATATTCGTGAATGTCCCTATTTAAGGTAACATTCCTAAGCTGCTTAAAAGCGTAACATAAGCATTCAAAGATGAACAGACATGGGAAAGAGAGAATACCCAATTCAGAATAACTTTTTTTACAATTTTCTCTATATTCCAATCCATCTATGATTCTAATTGCTCTCCGCTGCAACCTGAAAATGATATCCCCACCTGAACAGTGACCCCAAACTAATATAGCATATCTCATATGTGACTCGCATAGCGCAAAGTAAGCCGTTCGTAAGATTTGTTTGGAAATAGTTTGAGAGAGACTTCGAAGAACAAAAATATTTCTACTTAGTTTGAGAGCAATGTGTTCAACGTGTAGATTCCAAGTAAGATTACTGTCAATGAGAACGCCCAGAAATTTTACAGGACCCGAATATTCATTCAAGATCATTTCATCCCTTCTTAATGTAAATAACATCCTATTAGTTTTACTTTCATTCATACATAGTAAATTAGCATTGTACCATTCCAATGCTTTGAAAAGAACAATTTCACTTTTTTGTTGTACATCATGTAGGTTACTGTCTTCTACCTGAAGTTCATTATCATCTGCAAAAGATATACACTCCGCCAACGAAATGTAGTTTGGAAAATCGTTTACATATATTAGAAAAAGTATTGGTCCTAATATAGATCCCTGCGGAACTTCTATGGTTATTTTCTTCATTTCGGAACAATTTTTATTGTAAAAAACAGATTGATAGCGATCTTCTAGGTAAGATTTTATTAATAATATGCTCTGTTTGTCAAAACCATACTTGGATAACTTTTGCAATAGAGTTTGATGAACAACACAATCAAAAGCCTTAGATAGGTCTTAAAATAAGGCTATGGAGAAATTTCCCTTTTCAAAGCAGTTTAATGTGGTTTTAACGAAGCGTTCAATAGCATCTGAGGTGGATAGATTTTTTCTGAAGCCATATTGAGTGATGTTAAAGAGACTGTTACTTTCAAAGTAATCAACTATTCTTTTGTTTAGAACCTTCTCAAATATTTTCGATAGTACAGGTAATAATGAAATGGGCCGATAATTAGACACAATCTCTTTATCACCTGTTTTAAAGATAGGAATTATTTTGGCTAGTTTCAAGCACTTTGGGAAAACATTATCCTTAATGCATCTATTTATAAGTTTTGTTAAAGGAATAACAATATTATCTATATTTTTTTTCAAAAGAATAGTTGATAAACCAAAGCAATCAGAAGATTTGCTTTGCTTCATTTGATTGATTATATCTCGAATTTCAATAAATGTAACTTCGGAAAAAGAGAAAGTTGAATGTACTTCAGGTACGTTCATTATATCAATTGCATCAAGTCTATTTGTGTTTTGTATTGAACTTGAAAGTTTGTGAGGTATTGAGATGAAATAATCATTGAATTCGTTTGAATTTATGTTCACGTTAGAGTCATGAGAATAGTTATTTGATCCTTTTTGGGTGATAATATTCCACATAGTTTTAGTTTTGTTATTAGCCTGTTTAATAATATTATCATTAGCTGAATAGAGATGCCAAGCTGTATGCTCTCAACTCATTGGGATTGTAGAGTATACATGATTTTATAATTTAATATTATATTGTTTCTTTTAGCGTTCAAGTCGCGCATTTTGTATTAAGCATTGTAACAGTTCAAGTTGAATCACAGTTTGTATCTTGCAGATTTGCATACAAGGCAAAACGATAAGTTTTCCGACGAAACATACCCTTACATTCGTGGAAATGGTAATAACATTTACCCGGAAGACCGAGTACCGGAATATGCACACCGCTGTTCAGAACGTCTAGAAGATGCATTAGAAATCATACGAAGAAGACAGGTCGTTAAACAGAAAACTCTTCACTTGGACGGATATTCTTTACATCAACAATTGCGTTCAGCCCCCTTCGATATGTACGTCAGCGATATGAGAGTAAGGTTGCCCACTTCTGCCAGTTGGGTAAGAGTGGATAAATGTCGATTCGACCCTAGAAACTCTAGTTTGGAGACTAGATTGCTGTTTAATGATCTCACAATAAGTGGCAGAGTTAATTTATTCAATGGAGAAGATATTCAGAGAGAAGTTGCTCGACTTGACAATCCTGATGATACTTGTAACATGATCTTGCGCTTACGAAGAGCAGGAATCGGGTAAGTTATGAATATCGGATATTTCACCTCACCCCATAGCTCCTTGAACATAGCTTCATTCGATTTCACAATGTTTCAAGTACAAAAAAGTAAATTGTACAGGAAACAAAACAGTTTCAAACAAAGTTATTATTGCCTTAAGCTGTAACTAAAAGTCTCATAAGCCAAAAGTATGTTTTTATAGGATTTTAGTGAAGTGATTCACAAATTTTCACTCAATCCTCTCATCCTTATGAAATCTTAAGATTTAGTTTTTATAACTCACTTGATAAAGGCACAGTCGACAATTGTCGAAACAATTGGTGTCTTATTCGATGTAAGAGGGCAAGGTGAAAAGCTCCTGAAAAATGACACAAGAATAGATTTATTTGGTCAAAACTTGTTTTAATCTCCTTGTAGTCCGATACACTTCCTTCAAAATAACCATCTGTTTGAACTCATCGTTGATGCCAAATATTTTTCCGCCGACCCATTTGTTCAAGTTTGGAAATAGATAAAAATTGCAGGGGGCCAAATCTGGAGAATATGGTGGATGACGAACCAGTTCGTAGCGCAATTCATGCAAGTAGTGGAAGAGCATTTCTTTCTTTACCAAATGCGGACGCTTTCGCTTCAAATCGGCATCGAATCGATCCAACAGCTCTGCATAATAGACGCCGGTGATCGTTTTGCCCTTTTCAAGGTAATAGATATCGACGATATCGTGTTCATTCCAGTCGCCATGACTTTATTGATCGATAACCTCACTTTGGCCTCTTTCGGGTTCGATTCGCCAGGACAAGTCCACTGTTTCGACTATTCTAGGCTCCTTTGGACCATCCCTGGGGTATACGAGAGCTTGTCAACTGTTCGAGTCAGGATATAAAGGTCGCTATTGATGATTAGGACATGCAAAAACTTTCCTGCAATACCTGGGGATACCCGGAGACCGGATATCTACGTCATCTTCTGGGAATTCGTTAATTTCTTCATAATATATAACAAATTCTGGCTCTCTGGGGTTTTCCGAGTCGCTGATTATGACACTCAAAAATTCATAGTTGTGATCCTGAGAACGTAAACGGTTTTTTCTTATTGATATTTTTTTATACCTAAAAAAAGTATCACTATTTGAAAATTCTGTTATATACAAATTGCGTTTATATATATACCCTTTTTTTAGAGTAATGTAATCATACTTTGGTCTTAAAGTAATGAAAAGTAAAGAAACAATGAAACACTTCAGTTAATATGCAAGCTTCCACTCTGCTTCTCATGGAATTGGGCACTCGTTCAAGTATTCACTGAGTATTTTTTATTCCATCACATGCTGCAACTATTTTTCTATAAATTCTTCTACAGTGTAAATGGGAGTTGTGTAAGCTAGCGTCTAAGATAAGATAAGATGGCCCCACAAAAAGATATCTAAGCTATTGAGGTCGAAAGTCGTTGGTGGCCATTCATGTAAATAATCGCGAACCATTCCACTGAAATGTGCTGGTGCACCATCGTGTCCATCGTGGCAAAGGCAATTGTTCTTGAAGGAAATTTCAGTCCTCAAGATTGTCCGTCTAGTCGTCCCTGCTTGAAGATTGATCCAATACCAATGATTTCTGCACATACATTAACCGAAAATTGGTGTTGGTAATGGGTTTCGGTTATGGCATGGGGATTGTCATCCGCCCAAAAATGATTGTTGTGGTCATTGACATTTCTTGAAAAATTAGCTACCTCCATGAACAGAATGTGTGATTCAAATTGCAGATTTTGCGCCACATTATGAAGATCGTTTTGGAAAATCTCTAATGCCTGTACTCTTGGTTTTTCACCATCTACTTCTTCTTCGAGCAATTCAACCAATAAAAATCTCTAAAATAAAATCAATACTACAATTTTAAGGAAATACACTTTACACCTACTTTCAATTCAAATGTTTTTCAAGAGATTATTGAAAATAACAACAATATTTCTTCAACTGAGAAAAATACATAGGTAGCTTTCATCTTCAATGCTTACATCATATATAGAAAGTAAGTACCCCTATCGGTAATTTATCGCATTAATAAGTGGAACCATGAAACGGCAATCCTGCCTGAGCAAATCCTGCCGCAAGTGACCTTTAACAAATTATTAACAAATTGAAATATTAGTCCAGGCAGGGTGTCAGAATATGCGGGAGTATTGTTTTGTGATAAAAAATACATGTACCGTACAAAATTATTAGTGAGGAAGTATAATCTGTGTAAGGTACACATAACATTTATCTCTTGTATTCATGGAAACATTATATTGTGAAAATCGCACAATCAAATGACACTAAATAAACACAAATTATGTAAAGAATCGAGGCAAAGATATCAGTCGAGTCCGGAATTCGAAATCCGGTCGGCTGTCGACGGCACATACACTACCGAGACGGTCTCATAATTGACCTATTTATTGCAAAATTCTTGCTAGAGTATTGTAAAAGAATGGTACTGTTGTAGATGACCGATTTCCGATAGAAAATAGGAAGTTGCGTTTTAACAATTGAATGGTGACTATTCTTAAACAATTGATAATCACGTAATAGATTTGTACGCGTGAATATAATCGAGGTGTTTTTGAAACTAAGCCACCAATTAATACACTAACTGTTGTAACAATTCCAATTGCAAAACTTGAAATAAGAATTTATGATGAGGAGCTCATTGTTCTAGTTAAAAGAAGGACGCAGTCAGTTGTGTTTTGTCTAATTTGCAGAACAAATCAATAATTAATTAGTCAATTGTAGATGACTTGGTTTTAACTGAATTGAGAATAACCAGGATAGCATTGCAGGCGATAATCGATGACCCCTGATGATGTGAAAATGTATTCAATGAATGGTATTAGCATAAAATTTCAATCTTTTTGTTATCCAATTGACTCTTTGATAAAACAATGCCTTGAAACCCCTTAGTTTTATATAACTTAATATTGATACACAATCTGTGATTTGCGTATATACAAACAAAATGTTTCTCCATTTTGTAAACAGATATGTGTATTAGTACGGTCATCTATCGAATACTAGGGCAAGGTGAAAAGTCCCTGAAAATAAAACAGATGGCGCCACAATCCAAAGTCCCATGTCACATTTGTTCCATATTTAACATTAAATATGAATTAGTAACTGATAAATCAATCAACAACCTTTGAACAGGAGAATCAATATGTTATTGTTTATTAATAATATTTGATTAATCAGTCATTAAATGATCTATATTTAGTAAAAGACGTATTTTTACACACTCTAAAAGCTTCATAACATTCAAAAGTGCGTTAGAATTACTTTACATTCTCTAAAAACCTTTTTAATTGCGAAATAACATACTCGCCTCCTCTACTCTCAAGACAACGTCAAAAACTCAATAAAAAGGACGATTGTTTTACTAAATTATAACCTACATAGCTGCAATCATAACCTAAAACGTATACACCACAAAATAAAGTTAATTTATGATCATTTATTCAATTTAAAACGAATTTTAATAACTTCACTAATATGTGCCAAGTAAATGTTGCTGCTTAATGGCGATTAGAGACTTGCGTGCTTTCCGTACAAATAGAACTGTTTTTCAATAGTACATATTATATTTTCCAGTTTCCACACCGAGCCCATACGTAGAGAAAGAGGTCATTTCAATGTGAGAACAGATTCGCACTTTCTGGAGCCCGGTTTCATAAGTGTTTACGCTTATGGTTGCGAACCGTCAAAATTTCGAGAACATCACAGAGCGTTTCGAGAGGAAGAAGATGAGGAATTATCCAAAGAAATGGAAGATATATTCCTCAAAGGCATTCGATCGTTGTTAACGTCTTACATGCAGAAAGAATTACAACCAGCAATTAAGGAAACGCTAATGAAAAATATGGGTTACACAGTTTCCTACGGTTAATTCAACATGTGTTCGACAAATGTACGGAAAATATGATCATAAATTAGAGTAAATGCACCAGTAGTGGTTGATTTATACACATGTATTCCGTTATTTAGGTTTCTTTTGGAAATAAGTGCGAAATCTATGTCAGAAATCTTCTGTGTATTTTATATCCTGGGATACCTACTTATTTAATAATATGATAACGTTAGTATGTTTTCATGTTATTATTAAAATAGGTATAAAAAGCAAGTAATTGGTCTTTCATTTAATCAAAATGATAAATTACCATAGAGTAACGGCTTCTACCATCGATGTTTTTAATGAAAGTACATTATTAACTAAAATAAAATAAGTATTAAAATTTGATTTTCGCTTTGTGATTAGTTCCTCGAAACAGATATTACAAAATACAGTATTTTGTAATATCTGTTTGATGAAGCTACCGTGTTTGCGCACTAGTCGCATGTATAAACTACTGAAAATCAAACTTTTAAGTTATTTTAATATTAAATAATAAATATGATGCCTAGAAGCATAGATAACTCTACTCCCGTAGAGTAGATATCTATGCCTAGGAGTCTAATATGTTATATGTACCTTTTCTTTTCTACTATAATAGTATTACATCTTTATGATGTATTGGCGTAACCTATGTGCGTAGAGTATAAAACACCACAGAATGTTTAGAATTAAGCACGGTGGTATACACAGGTCTGGAAACTCGAGGTTGTTTCCTATGTGAGCAGTGAGTCCGCTAAGCGTCGACTGGCCCGTAGTACCAAAAGTCTTCACGTAGGAGTATTTTCTGACAACTGTCAGTTGACTTGTCAGTCAACACAAGGAATACCTGTGTTTTCAGAAACAAATTACGAAATCGTGCATTGTGCCGAAATGCAAAACGGGGTACAAAAGTGTAAAGCAAGAAACTTCTGTTTTTAAAGTGCCGAAAGATGCGGAAATGCGAAAAAAGTGGATGCTTGCGATTCCGGATAGAAATCGTTTTACCACTTCGTGATCCAAGAGCTAGCTGGTGGCTGAGCGAGGGACTATGAGCTAGGCGACCCGTAAGAGACTCAAGTCAACCATAGAGTTTCCAGACCTGTGTATACGACCGTGGAATTAAGTAAATAAAATATAAATATTAAACATTAACCTTAAATATTACTGAGTATGCAGTTGAACATATCTAGATCAGTTTATCCCATAGACCTATTATCCTAAGGAAACAGAATTGTTTATATTTAAACCATCGACATTATGTATATGTCGATGATTTAAACACGATCAGACATTGCCAAAATTTCGGGCCACTCAGACTGCTGTATATTACAAGTATGGCCGAATGGAATATGCTGTTGCCGGATTAGTTGTTCTGTGTGCCAGATTGAGATTTGTAATTATTATAAAAACTTTTATAGCATTATTTATTGGTTATATTAGAAGCAATATTTTTGAAATGTAGTTTTCTCTGAAAAATATCCCATGGTAACCTGGAATATTCAATAGAATTACAGAATACTTAAATTTTTAAATATAGAACTATTCCATTCCATTGAATCATTTATTCAGAAAGTGACAACGCCGCGCACTCTTTATGAATGGGGACTTTGTTCTGTAGTACGCAATTTGACAGCTTCCGTATTTCTCGTAGCTATTTCGAAGCGGTGTTGCCTTAAAAGAGGTACCAAGTTTTCAATCATAGTTACAGCGTTGCCAATAAGGGGTAATTATGACTCGACGACAAAGAGGTCCGTTGGTTTTCTTTGTCATACTTCATGTAATCATTGCGACAAGTCAAATGGAGTTTTATGAATGAGATGTATCGTCTCCTTAGGATAATAGGTCTATGGTTTAACCAAATCTTATTATTTCAGAAAGATTGAAAATGGTTTGTCAGCCTATTATGAATTTGTGAGCGAATGTTTCGTTAGCCTATTATCTATTCGTTTTAATTTGTGGGTGAATTTTCAAAATAGTTCTGGTATGAACCAGATAATACTAAACAATGTTATGTAGGATTAAAACATTTAAGATGAAATTTATAATCAACAAACAATAGGATAACTAAAAAAGGTTCAATGAGATTATGGGCATTTCCACTCAATATTCATTATTCAAAAGGTATGGTTTCTCTTTTCCCAATTTACCTATTGTGTCAACTGATTTATTGTATAAATTTGTAAAGATAGTTGTAAGTTAATTGTATTTGATTGCAGAATGTTGCATTAAAATAAAGATAAAATAAAATTTTTACTTGCTAATTGTATGTATTCAGTAGAAAGAAATTTATATGAAGTAAATTGAATAAAATTAAGGGTTTCTTTCTCACAATTCCATCAACATTCCCTAGTAAGGAGCATATAAAATAAAAACAAATTCGAGAATTTTTAATAATATTTCAACAGATCCAAATATCAGTTCCAAATTGTAATACAACAGAAAATGTATCAACTAATATTACAATTGACAATAAATGCTTGAAAAACATTTAAACATTTTAATACAAACTTAACAAATTCTGACTTTCACCACAAAATCAGAATACAACCACAGATACATCTTTGTAAAACTGACTAGACAAGTTATACTTAAACTAAAACAAATCACTACATACCAAAATCTTTTTGAGATATTCAATTGTTAATTTGATCATTTTCCTCTTCTGACCTCTATTTCTAATAACCACCATTGAATATTCATAAGCTTATTTTTTAAATTAATTTGAATAATTGTTCTACTTTGGCTATTGTAATGTGAAATCGAAATATATGTAGCTTTGACAAAGTAATTAATCTGATGCTATACAAATCAAAGAGTTCTATGTATAGAGTAGACAACTAAGCCTTTCACTGGTATGTTAACAGACATTCTGTCCTTCTCATACACATGTACTGCGCACACACTCGCACGTAAATATTGTGATTTATGTAATCGAATCATACTATGAATGGTGTAGAAGGGGAGACCGTGCGAGTGAGAGCGCAATACATGTGCGAGAAGGACAAAATGTCCGACTAGTTACCAGCGCTTTCCTATGCTTAACACACTACTTGTCTACTCTATATATATAGAACTCTTTGGTACAAATTTAGATACTGCTACAACTTATAATATCGAAATACTGTCAATAATTACAGAAGAATATTCAGCATACAAATCAATTTACAATTTCCATTTTGATGAATATTGATACATGACCAAAAATAAAATGATTATTTGAGAAACCCCTGTTTGTAAAGATATAAATATTTTGTATCTCCAATTCAGGCATCTGTTAGAAAATAAACAATATAAAAAATGTAGAATCAAAATTACACAAAATTATTTCGAGATTAAAATTAAAGTGTTTCAACTTATAAATAAAAAATATCAAAAACATAAGCCACAATCGTAATAAATAGGATTTTTCTTCCCATTATCAAATTACAACAAGATCTTTATGTCTAAGGCACTTTCTTAAAGATTCAACCTGTAGCTTCAAGATATATTGATGTTAAATAACTAGATTTGCATGAATTACATACTAGTTTTTTAGTTTATTTAGATGAACTATCAATACGTAAATCTCTCATCGTGGTCAGTGGAATGACTAATGAATGGCTGATTGTAACAACCACCCTTGACAGCAGATTCTGAATACTCTAAGTGAGAAACCTTAGACCACAAAGTGGTAACAGGTTTAAAAAATTCATTTCAGTTTCCACTAAAATGTCATCCATTATCATGGATTTACAAAACATGAAGATGGGCTGGTTATTTCCATACATCAAATTAATACGCTCAACGACTCATTTCAAATATTCTACATATCATTTCATAACAACTAAAATGTGAAGCTGACGCAAGAACGGCTTTTAACAAACTGGGACTTAATCCCTTGAAAAATCCTAAGAATCCTTCAACTCTATAAATTTTAAACATACAATCTTTTAAACCTTTACACACGAATGTTTTCCCAAAAAACTCCCGCCCATCCTGGAAGCCTTGTATCTGAAGACGTTTTTTCGCAAGATCCAAGGGATAAATGGCAGTTTTGGCACATAAACCAGCTAAGCTTCCTGCCACCAGAGTACTTGATAAAGTTGTATCTTCACTGATCGCAATTTTTTTATAGGCATCATGGAATAACTTATAAGTCATAAACTGAACCCCACCATGTGGGGCTATTTGTATTAAAGTGGGTAGCAAACCTCTGAATAACACAAAATATCCTTCATTTCTACAAATACTTTTGAAAGCATCTATAATTCCACTGTATATTCTGTTCTGTTCTGACTGAGCTACCAGCCTAGTTCGCACAACATCAAATGGAAATGACACAAATGTTGCCACACACCCTGTGAACATAAAACAGGTACCTATTTCATTATGAAAAACCAAATTTCTTAAGATCACCTACATGACCTCTTACTCTTGTTACAAATGGGTACTAACTATTTTAGAATAATTTAATGAATTGGAAGAACTAGAAATACATAGTTTTTCATTTGAAATAAATTAATGTAATTCAAAATCATATCAAATATGTCCATTATAACATTTAATTTTTCTTAGTATGTATAAACTTAAATTTGTTTTATTTCATATTTTACATATCAAGACTTCTTGCTTGATCATAATAGAAGTAAATATTTAAACTCACCAGCTATTGATCCACACACAAAATTAATTGCAGGATCCCAATCATCTTTCAATTGGAAATGACTAGCTTTTTCAGTAAGTACTTCAAATGTGGTGAATTGAGCTGGACCATAAATAATGGAAAGCAATTGCCCAGGTACATGTCCCTTCCATAGAGCTCTTATACCCTCTTCTTTGATAATTAGTTGTAATGACTGCAGGGTAGACCGATACTTAGCTATATTCAACGTGCTCCTCTTTACAGGTTCTACTTGTAGCTGGAATCTTATCTTCAAAACATCAAAAGGTTGGCAAAGTAATCTAGTAATAAATCCTGACCCAGCACCAGCTATAGCATAATCCAAAGTTGAAAGCTTTGATTTTGATGATACATTATAGCCCACCATTGAATATCCACCTAATTCCTGAATGATTTGCCACTTTCTGTTCAGGCCAATTACATAACCCAATCATATCAGCCTCAAATTGCGGAGAATTGGCACGTCTATGTTATAGGAAATCTTCAGTTTTAATACCTAATAATAATACTTAATAACAAAATTTGATGAATCTCTCCGTTATTGCGTCTAGCCATGACTTGAAAAAGTTTGTAGTTACTAAATATTAAAAACTATTACAAGTTGATTGCAAATACAACAAATCATCATGAAAGATGAAACTAGCAGAATGATAGAAATAAAAGTTCTTATCATTCGAGATCTTCACTTCGGCAGATAAAATAAAATAAACCGTCTGTTTCACAAAAATGTTAATAACGCGCCTTATTCCAAATCTAGGTTATTAAAAAAAAAATACATTACATAACCAGAGAATGTTGAAGACCATGAAAATCAAACGAAAATAATGAAAAAAGGAAAGTTAAATGTATTTCGGAGGAACGGAGGAAATACAGCCATAGTACCATAGAATGACTATAATACCATGATCAAAATGCAAGAAGACAATCTTTTATAAATAACTAACAGATGTCCTCAGACTATGCTACACCCTCAGAAACAGGAAACACCTAATACTCGTCGAAGAAAGTGTCGGCCGCGATGTCATTCTCCAAGTTTGAAGAGTGAATGCATAATATTTGAAATGAGCAGAAGCCGCCTGGAAATGTATAAAATTATATTCCATGTCATGTTAAAGATTATTTGAAATATTCTTTGTCACCAGCAAAAGGAACATAAAGTAGTTGACTATCGACATTCGACATCGACCGTAGTCACCGTAGTGCCATGGACAACCCCCTCTTAGTGCCACTTGCCACCAACGAGGTCTAGACCTCGTTGCCTGCCACCCATTTGAGACCTGACCACGGTCGTGGTCAGCTAGCGCTTGGATCGATGTATGCTGTCAGGATGTCAGGATTAGGCGCCATATCGTTCAAACACCTCGACTCATGCGCCACCCTTTCGGTACTACGCAACAGATGACGCTTAGCGGACTCACTTCTCACATAGGAAACAGCCTCGAGTTCCCAGACCTATATTTACGACCGTGGACCATAGAGATGATATATTAAATATAGGAATAAAGCGGGCCGTAATGCCACGCAGGGTTCGAATGAAATTTTCTCTATTAGCGGTCCCCACTCTTCTCGCTTTTATATAAGAGCACGCCGTCATCAATGTAAGCGGCTGGAGGAGAGTGTGAGGGGAGGTACCACTAAGAAATTTGAACATGTTACGCACCGCTTATTACCTTAAACACAGGCTTTACTCCTCAATCTAATATATGATCTCTATGCCGTGGACCTGACTCATGTAAGGTATGGTGATACTCATTTGAGAACAACTATTCTCGAATATCAATTCGTGATCATAATATCAATAATATGACATTTGCGCTTTCCCTAAAAAGGTAGTGAATACTATTCGAAGTGATAATTATAAAGCGTGATAAACCCCGTAGTTTACATCATAGGTAATCACAAGTAAGCTTATTATTCAATGTGTGGCAATGACATTATGTTAGCAAACCGAACAGCGCAGGGGGTACCGTGTTGGAGAGAGTAGACTGCGAAGTCAGTCTGCTTTGTGCGTTATTATGAAATTAATAAATCGTTATCAGGTGATTTGGACTTTTATTGGGATGCAACCCTCATAGTTAACATATACAGTAATGCTAAGAGCCCCTCACCCTGTAAGCTAACTATAGGGACTGCTAAGCTAATACTGAAACGTGCTCTATCGGCGACAATGCGGGGACTTTAATCAGTGTCGTAAAAAGTCTGTCTCTGTAGTCTGTACACTTTCACTGCGGGAGTTTCGTTATAATGAACATGCACAGAAGCGTAAGACAATAATAGAAAATCTTCGGCTAGATTTGGAGGCACAGATAATATAGACAGTGCACATTCCAGTATTACTGTATTTCAGTGTCTTGTTCTGAAAGATTTTGGACCACTTTTTCAATATACCTATGGACTGCGCGTGGCAATGATGAGCGTGGCTAGTTCAGGCGAGAGAGAGGGAAAACGGAGGGGCCGGCTCTATAGCGTTTCTATTGGCCGCTGCGTACTATAGCTAGTATGTTTACGTCCCGAGCCGGCCTTTTCGTTTTCCCTCTCTCTCGCCTGCACTAGCCGCGCTTATCATTGCCACGCGTAGTCCATATGTATATGTCGATGGATTGTAATATAAAATTATTACATTACATAGAGATAAAGATCATATAGCATGATCTCTGATATCTATGAATTATTATGATAATAACCAAAACTTTATATTTTTTGTTTACGAAAACAAGAATGAATAGCCCAAAACCTGTATTTCAAAAAGGTAGCTAACGAATTAATTCTAGAGTTACATTGATCATGGATGTAGGTAACCCTGGTAGTGAGTGATGATGGTTTTCGAACAAGTGTTAAGAATAAAAAACTTACCAAAAGAATTAACTGATTCAGAGAAAGAGGAGTTTGCTCAACATTTTGGTGCAGTGCAAGTAAAAGTTGTGAATATTTCAAATGGTAAGAAAGCAATTGTTTATGCAAAATTTGAAACTAAAGAAATAGCAAAAGCTGTACTTGTACGCTTACATCAGTTTAATGTTTTTAATTCTCGATTATGTGTGGAATATGCTGAACAAGATATTGGGCATGATAAACCTGTAATAAAGAAGATCGAGCAAGTTGATAACAAGGAGAAAAAATATTTTAAAAACTTCATATGTAAACTTAATTCATTCAATAATTCAGTAGGTTTCCATCAGCCACCACCCCCGCATTTGAAATATGTTTATCCTAAAGCAAATAGGCCCACTATCAACAATATAGCTCATGCTATAGCTACAATCCCAAAGTTTTACACCCAAGTTCTACATCTGATGAATAGAATGAACCTTCCACCCCCGTTCGCAATTTTAGAACCACCCCAAATAAGGCCACAAATTCCAACTACGCAACAGAAGAATTCCCTGCAACAAGTAGCAAAAAGTAAAAGTTCTTCTGAATCCGAAATTGAAAGTGATGTTGATGAAAACAAGGAGATCATACCACAAAAAAGACGTTTACCACAAATGAAAGGTCTCAAAAGGCCAAAATTTATTAAACCTAATATAAAACAAAACAGTTCTTCAAAAGCAGAGAAAAGTGAAGATGTGTTTGATAAAGTAGATTTGCAGACCAACCGTAAAATTGAGTTGAAAGTAGCATCAGATAGTCTTGAAAAAATTGAATCTGGCAGCGTTCAACCACCTGGCATCATAGGTATTATATCAACCAATCAGCTGGCAACTGCTGAAGAAAACCTCCAAGAAATAGCTTCAAAGAAGGACAGTATTATATCAGATGAAGACTTGAAAACAAACCAGATACCCTTAAAAGACTTAGAAGTGTTGCCAGTTTTCAAGAATTATCATCCTGGTAAACCCACCTGTCGACTATATGTGAAAAATATAGCCAAGAACGTTGATCTGGAAGATCTAGAATACATCTACAATAGGTACAAATTAGTTCTAGAACATGGTAAACCGAGCGTGTTTGATATTCGATTGATGCAGGAAGGTCGTATGAAAGGGCAAGCCTTCATTACAGTAGATAATGTAGAAATTGCCCAAAAAGCACTGACTGAAACAAATGGATTTATTCTCAAGGACAAACCGTTAGTTGTGGTTTATGCTCGCAGTGTGGTACAAAAAACATGATTTGTATCTTTATTCATAATGCAAATATTAATAAATAATTTTGAAAGTAATTCTTTGTTTTATTTCGGTGTTTCAAATTGCTGGTTAGTAAAAACATTAAGATCTCAATTAAAATATTTAACAGGTGCAATAATTTCTCAAAAGTTTAATAAAATATATAGATTGATGATGATAAAACAAAACAAAACCAAAGAGTTCTATATATAGAGTAGACAAGTAGTGTGTTAAGCATAGGAAAGCGCTGATATTTAGTCGGACATTCTGTCCTTCTCGCACATGTTAGTGCGTTCTCACTCGCAAGGTCTCGCCTTCTACACCATTCATCGTATGATTCGATTACATGAATCACAATATTTACGTGCGAGTGAGTGCGCAGTACATTAAAAGTATAAGAATACATAATAAAGATTCTTGACCCACGTATGAATTAATACAAAATTCTCGGGAAATAGGTCACATTAACACATATATTTTTACCCTCGTCTTTACGTACGTTTCGGTCTCACGACCATCATCAGAAGACTTATTAATACAATAACCTGATTACTTAGAAATACTGTAATAACACAAAGCGTCGTTATCGCACAAATTTCGTTTAAATGCCAACGTCGCCGAAACGAACGGAAACATGAAATCGGAACTATAACACAGCAATGTTGCAGCGTGAAAATTAAAATCCTCTATTAAGTAGAATCATCAATAAATACGAACACATTTCATGTCTGCGAGAGACTAACAGACAAAGAATTCTATCCTCTTTGCTAACAGACGAGACCATCTCAAGTGTTCATTTAAGCGCCAGATGTCATAATTTATTAGGTGATAAAAGAAGGTCTCTGGCCTCTGAGAAATACTTTAGATAGTTCTACCTAAAGTAAACTTTTACATTATAAGGACGTAAGTAGGAATTTGCAAGAATATTAATTAATTAAATTAGTATAAATATGACTTAGTGTTTCCTATCTGGAGATGATTCACATAAAACGTGACTCCAAGTCTGTAAATCATAAGTATAAGTGAGAACGAGAACGCAGTACATGTGCGAGGACAGAATATTCGTTAACATACCAGTGAAAGGCTTAGTTGTCTACTCAATATATCTCTTTCTCTTTGAACAAAACAGACCAGTCTGATTTGATTTAAATAGAGAAATGTCAATTACCTAGGTTGTATGTTTATATTTTATCATCATTGAATGACAATATTTTAACAATAAAATTGAAAGATTGATACGTAAATAATTTTTTGAGACCAGAAGTAGGACATTTTGCATTTTTTTGATCAATTCAATAGATTTAGAGTTTTTAATAGTTCACTTCATACACAATCAAACATCAAAGTCAATATAATCTTAACCTATCAAGGAATTATGACGTTTGTCTTTTTCCACTGCTGACATAGACATAGCTAAAATGTCATGGGATATCTTTACGGGTTCTTTATTTTGCGAATCTTATATTCAAGGAAACACTTCCAGCTTCCACAATATGGTTTTCAACATTACTCGTGAATCCTTTTCATTTATCGTAGAAAATGTAGGGAAACATTATTTCATATTTCAGCGCATTATCCACCACCCTACATCAATTTCAAGAATGTGTTACGATTACGAAGATATAAAGAAGTTCCATGTCACCAGTGTACAACTGAATTAATTTGTAAAACTCAGCTTTCTATTTTATTTTCTTTAGGTTGGTTCTACTGAAAGGTAAATAGTAAATAGATCGGTATTTATTTGTTCTGTGTGCTGTATGTTCTATTCGCCAAGCCACAGGCCAAGAAAACTGGTATATACTTTGCGCATCCGCGAAAAAGTATTGCGCCAATACGTGGCGCATAGTGTAGACATGAACAGATGTATTTTGTTTACGTCATAGCCGCGTCATCAAAAAAGTATAGTGTAGATTCGTTGTTTAATGTTGTTCCGTGGCAGCTAGTGCATCCGAGACAAATTATTCTAACAATGGAAATTGTGACTGAATTGGTTAATAATCAACTAGCCCTTTATATACCTGTTGCCTTAGTTATCTTAACGGCAATATTGGTATTTACTTTCGGATTTAAATCTGCCGAACAACCACCTTTCGACAAACTCACTACTGATGACAGGAAATCACTCAACAAGAAGCGAAAAATCAAAGAAAAGGTATGTTTTATATCTGAAGATAAATTCCTTTTCGTTTAATTATTATTTGCCAAACATATTTTTTCAATACCTACCTGATCTTGCTTTATTCCTCCCCAGAACATATGTTGTGCCAAAAAGTGATTTTTAATTGGCATTACCACAAGAAACAACGTTTCTACTCTAAGAATTATCTTTATATGTATCATTTCAAAGTCAGTATTTGCCCCTAGTGATAGGGAGGTAGATAGCATATTGCTGTATGCTGTAGGTATATAGGCCCAAAAAGAAGTGTTTGAGCCATTACTCATAATTTGTGTAACTGACTATGTAAATGGCAGAAAATAGGCATTTATTGGATCGAGCTTTATTATATTCATGAAAAGATAATACATGTCTTATCAGCGCATAGATTTGAAATTCTAATTCATAATTTGAATATTCAGGCACTTCACACTTGCGTATTTGTTATTTACTCATATGGAACATAAATATTCCAAAGGCATTGTTCAGCATTTGTTTGTAAAAATTATTGAGATAAACCCATATTTCTAATCTAATCAATACACCAGCTATGTAGTTAAATGATTCAGTTTCTAACATTTCTTATGATATAAGTATAAGATATATCTTATATATTCAATATATTTGAAGAGATATCTGCACAAAAAATATGTATTGACACTAGATTAACAATAGTAAGTATTCATGTCAATATAGATAAATATATAGTAAATATAGTGTTTTCTTCATTCATGATGATCTACCTATATATTTGTTGAAGTATGAATCAATCAAAGCAACTTGGTGTTAATTAATTATAATAACTTTATAACCCATCTGAAGATACCACTATGTGGAGAAAAATGTCAATTTATTGATTGTTTTGTTTTATTCACACGACAATTGGTCGGTACATTTCAAAATAGGTACAACTACAGAATATTAAAGGGTTATACACAATTAACCATTATGAAAAATTTGGGTACAATTCTTTGATCTCAAACAATCAAATCTATGTAGCAATCAATATATGAAAACCGATCTAATCTAATCCAAACACTTGCTTCACTTATCAAACTATACAATAATTCTTCTCAATAATTTGCAAATCAAAGTATTTATAAAAACAGTAACATATTTTCGAATTAATTGTTTCTCTTATATTTCATGTAAGTATTTAAAATCATTAACAGAATTATATACTGATTAGTGCAATATTTGTATATCGTAACCTATAATGCTTATGGTGCCATCTATCAAGCACAATCGACATCCAATTATGACATTAATCATGGCCCATGGGAATTTTCAAAGTCAATATATGAAAACTGCATAATTTCTCTAAATAAATTATTAACCAAATAAAACATATGATACTAACACACCGTGGAATCCCCATAATGAGTGATAAAATAACTGAATATAACAAAAAAGTATTTAAAAAAATTGTGTGTTAGAAGTATGTAATTAAGGATGGGACGACAATAGAATTTAAAATATTGCGATTGATAGGATGGCTACCACACCAAAACTATGAGAAACCTCTAAATCTAATACATTCTCTAGTTGACAATAATAAATAATTGCATATTTGACATAACAGTTGAATAATATCAAAATATCTGTAATATTTCTATTAAAAAAAATTAACAAGTTGCCTCCAAACGACTTATGAAGATTTATCAATAATTAAAAATTAAAGAAGGTTAATTTGGAGAATTCATAGTGTTTAAGCTAAGCTGTGATGTTATGTTTGTAGGTCAGACAGAACAAATGTATGTATTCAAGAAAACTTGAAAGTTATATAATTTAGAAGATTCAAGTTTTGTTAAAATTTTTTTACTATAGCAATAGAATCAAATAGATATTCATAATCCAATAATTTTTCCTTCATATTTCTGAAAACTTTTGTCTTTCAAAAGACAAAGTTGCTATGAATCCATAATTAAATACTTATACCATAGTATTTGTTGTATCCAGCTATCAGCTAATGATTGATCTGAATATGCTACTGTGTTGTAGTAAAATAGCTAAAACAATCTATCGATATTTTTAGCTACTTGTTTGTTTTTGAGATTATCATGTTTCCATTGACTTATTTCATTTTTTTAAACATTACTTATCCTCGCCTAATTCATGATTTTGATTCCATAATAGAAAACTACTGCTAATGGACATGTCTCTACTGGTGAGTCTAAATCTGAAAAATCTCCCCAAAAAGAAACCAAGCGATCTCCAGCTAAAGAACCAGATAGTCAAAAAAGCAAAGACAAAAAATCTGAACCTACCAAACTGTCAGATAAGAATAAAAAACCGGAATCGACCAGAGTAAAAATCGACGAAATAAAACTCAAGAAAACCATCACCAAGAAGTCTATTCTTGAAAAGCCCATAGATTTTGACGATGGAGGCTGGGAAACGGTTCCAACCAAAGCAGATAAGAAGAAAAAACAGGACAGTCCAGTCAAGAAAGACAAAAAGTTAAAGAAGACCGATAAAGTTGAGATTGAAAAAGTAGACAAAGATGCCATCAATAATGAATTACGTGAACAAGAGAAAGAAGTTACTGTGGAAAAGTTGGTTGATGAAATTCTAAAGGCTGATATCGAAATCGAAGAACCCGTTGCAATAATCAAAGAAACGGAGAAAAAGATAGAAAATAAAATCAAAGAAAAAGATGAAACACCAGAAGAAGTGGAGAAAGTAAATGAGGAACCTGTCGCAGTTGTTGAAGAAAAGAAGGAGAAAAAGAAAGAAAAGAAAGTGAAAAAAGATGTGTTGAAGGCAAAAGATATTGAAATTGTTCCTCCTCCCCAATCAGATCAGTCACCAATCAAATCAGACACAGAGACCAAAAATGAAATAATTATCAAATCCGAAGCAAAAGTGGAAAACGCTAAAGCTCCTGAAGCACCGAAAGCAACAGGGGTTGCTTTTGATGAACTAGGAGGTAAGAGAATGTACCTTTTATTATTTCTTATACATATGTTCGAACGGCTCAGTACTTAGTTTTATAGAGGAAGCCCTAGACTGGTTATTATAAGATGAGTTAGTCAAGCGATAGTTTTTGTAAGTATTGATAATAATTTAATGGTTATGATAATCAGTGTTTTTACATTTATATTGTGTAAATTACACTAATTTATATTCGGTTTCTTTATATTCGGTTTCGTTGTTTTGCCTCCTATTTTTTGCGCTTTGTTGAATTTTGTGGCTCTGGGTCATCATGTGGGATTGAAAAATTGTCAGAATCAGAATGCTTGGGAAATTTTACATGAAAATCAGTAATTTTTCACGATTTTAGTCGATTTAAAGTTTTAAGAAACAAACTTCAAAAATTACAAAAAAACGTCTCTAGATTTGCAGCTACGAAATAGCTTTTTTTCAAACTGCTTTTCCAAAGCACCAAAATATTTAAAAAAATAATGTAAAATAGCATGTTCTCCATCGAAAATTGTCCAAGGAATCTTTGAACTTTGAGATCGAAAAAGGTCAAAAACGGGAAGAAAATTACGTTAACCTGTTTTTTTTGGCGTAAAATTAATGGTATACTGGAGTGTAAAAACTGTTGGATGACGTTCGGGAACTATTTTTATCGTAAAATTTCCCACTGAATCCGATTCCGAGGTCATATGTCACAAAAAAAGACTTGTCAGCGACCTGACGGCAGATTTTTGTACAGTATTACGGTCTTTTGTCGTATTTTTTAGTTTTTTCAATTTTTCGACCTCTAAAACCCATTTAGTCAGAAGAATTCTTATTTGATCGTAAAGCTGAGGTAAAAACACGTTTATTTCGCTGGAACAAAAAATTTTAAATGGCTGCTCACACCGATATGACGGCGTCAAAAACAAAAGGTATTTTGCCGAAAATCAGATGGAAAATGATGGATTATGGAAAAAAACTGACACCATTTTTAAATTCAGCGGCCAATTTTCGATCGGAAATGACTTCTTGGACGTTTATTTACTATTAAATGTCGATTTCTGGGTTCAAAAACCGTTTTTTGGCATTTTCGTTGAGATTTACCAAAAAATTGAAAAATTTAAAAAAAACTTTTTAAAAGGTATTTTAATCTCTAAATGTACGATGTAGAAACGGAAAAAAATTGCCACGGCAAGTCCCGCAGACCCCTCCCCCCCCCCCCCCGTGTCCTATCCTTTAATTTACAATTGTCCATAGTAGTCTTCGACTTTTCGTGTTTTTGGCAGTTAATTACAATTAATAAAATTTATAAATTAAAAGTTCTAAGCTATTTTTTCATAGAAATAATTAAATTAAATTTGACTCACTCAAACTTGCACAGAATATTATTGTAATAATGTTATTCCATTTAAAAAAAAAGCACTTCTATTTAGCCGTTTTTTTCAATTTGATGATAGGCTTTCATGTTAAAATGTTGTTTTTTTTTACTCGATATGTTTAAAAAACGGTGCAGTGAAACCCTCCAA
Source organism: Endomychus coccineus (assembly GCA_958510875.1). Taxonomy (NCBI): domain Eukaryota; kingdom Metazoa; phylum Arthropoda; class Insecta; order Coleoptera; family Endomychidae; genus Endomychus; species Endomychus coccineus. Next base: position 290,689,287 of record OY294067.1, read on the forward strand.
AAAAAATTAGAAGGATTCTTGTATTGTTATTCTCAACGGTGTAACGATTTAAAAAGTTTCCAATCATAAAAAACTATCTACCGAACCTCCTTAAAATTCCCTTTCAAAAATGGATAAAATTACCCAGAACTCTGAAAAAACTCATGTCCCTAAGTTTTTGTTTGTGAGAAAACATTCTAATGAAAAATATGCTCATGCTCTTGACATTCGCATATTAATCAGCTTCGTTTATGTTTTCCAGATACGTGGACAGAAGCGAAGGCAGCAAAAAAGAGCAAAAAGAAAGCTCGCAAAGATAATTAGTAGTTAGTAAAACGATATAGCTTTCCAGACATTTCGTCGCGTTTGTGATTTCCTTGTGCTACGAGACCAGATCTCAGAAACTTTGAAAGACTTAAGTAGCGCCGATTGTTAGAATTCATTCGTAAATGTGACTTTTATAATACGCAATCGCCGTAACGCTTGTAATCATGGATTAATAGGTTTAGGATATGTAATATCCGATATTACTTAAACGTTACTTCGGTTAGCCCGGTACGAGTTTCAAAACATGACAGCGAGGAAGCCCTAACATTAGTTCTATAAGGTCTATTAGTATCCAGTGATGGGAAAATTAGGAGTTTGGAGTGCATCAAAATTGGTAAGTGTGATATATACATTCGAATTCTACATTATTTAGTTATAAACCGTTGTTGTAACCTCTATTCTTCTCTAGATTCGGGATTTAATAAATACCTGGTCAAGTAATTAGTTAGTTAGTAACTAGTTCCGGACAGCTGTTTCGCTATTTCGAACTCATCGGCGGAACGAGTAAGCTCCATTCACAAAAATGTTAAAGACCCCAGAGCATCTAATGACATCTATCCGAGAGTAGTCGCATTAATAACCCAATGCTATGTACGAGGGTACCACCAACAATTTCGGTCCTAGATATAAAAGGAACGGCACAATAACTCACATATTGCAACTTTATCTCTCTTCGTCATCACTAAAATGACGTCACCGAAGGACCTTCTTGAAATTCACAAATAATAGTCGCTGGAGGGCCATATCTGGTGGACTATACGAATGGTGAACGATTTATTCAATACCACAGTCTCAAATTGCGGCTTGCCGTACATCAAAAGCTCGTCAATGGTAAATTTTCCACGTCTTTTCGCTCCAATTTTCTGTTTTAATTTGTGGGTACTGCATAATACCGGGATATCAAAAATTATCTTGGTCAAGGGTGGTTGTGGAATCTAAAACGTGTGTCTTACTTTACGTTTGAAATAATTATGTCACTGTCACACTGTATCATCAATAACCTACAAATTTCATACCTATTTATTTCAGTTGTAAAACAATAATGAACTACAAATTATGAAATAATTATGTAAACTTTGAACCTTTTCAGAGGACGTGATAGCCACAATCCGGGTCAAAAACTGTTTTCAAATAGTTAATTTTCCGTAAATCGAACGACGTTCACGTGAGAAGCCCGTAGCACGCGAGTTAGAAAAGTGCAAACTGGTTTGTACCTAATACGGCTTTACGACGATTTTCGCGTGAAGTTTTCGCTCCATGTAGTTAGATTTAGTATCGGACCGTGCCCGACGGCCCTTCTTTTTTCGATAAATGTCCATTAAATAGGAAAATTTAATTAAAACAGTTTGAGCTATTCTCAGATCTCAGCTACGCGCGTCTAACGTGCGACGTACCAAAGGAAATTTTCTCGCGACTAAAATATACACGAAGCGGGTAAAAACTAGCGGCCCATAGCCAAAACCATTTTATTACAACTGGCGCCGGTCGCCCGGGGCAAGAAACGGCCCAAATTAACAAGACCGAGATAAAATGTATAAACTCTAACTTACGCGCAGCGAGCTCCTCAAGCCATAAGTCAAAATGATTTCTAATTACATAGGACGTCTGGCGTTCATGCAATTATGTATTTAGATAATTCGAACCTTCTAATTTCGATAGGCCACGTGGAAATCCCGGAGTCCAAAGCGCTAAAGACTTCAGAGTGTTACAATATTCGAATAAAATTGCGAAATTTCGCACTTTTAGAAACTTCAAATTAATTATGACATAATTATTTCAAACGTAAAGTAAGACACACGTTTTAGATTTCACAACCACCCTTGAGCAAGATAATTTTTGATATCCCGGTATAAGCATCTACGTAAAATTCCCCCACCATACGGATTATATATCTTAAACCCGGTCACGTAAATAGTCGCTCTGGCGCACTCTATCTTAACATCTCTCTGGTCTCCACACACTTGCGAAGAGAAAACGTCGGACGTTTTCGTTGAATTTTTCGCAATAAAATATATACAAACGATCACTTAAGCGGCCTTCTCATGCTGCCGCTCGTCGCTCGATTCGAGCGATAAACTGGTGCCATTCGAAGCAGCCATAAACCTTCAATTTAGCGATAAATTTGAACGATCTAGCCGTCACATGCTAAAATAAACTTGTTACAAGTAATACTATTGTTTTTCGATAGTTTGCTTCGTATTAATAAGTCTGCGGCGATTCACAGGTACTAAATGTAGTTTTTAACGATCGGTTGTGGTCATGGAGTATAACCATGTATTATATACTGTGGTTCCGTGGTTGTGGCTGACCCCATGTCAGCGATAAAGCTAAATATAGTTAGCTTTATCACTTGACGATGAAAATCACGTGAAACAATCACGTTTTGTCGCTAAAATCGAGCGACAGCATCAAGCAGTGCAGTGGCACTGACCTCCGCCTTGTTGGAACTAACCAAACAGTTACCTCAGACGTCGGCACACTCTTATATACTTTGAAGCAAATCGTGCCAGATATGCATCTTGAGAGGAATTGAAACATTATTCGAAGAGCTGCTCACGAAATTAGGCCTCCCATTGCTAGTAGTATCACCTGATGGGATATTTACTCATACAGAGAAGATGAGTTCAGTTCTTCTAAAGCAATGGTTCATGGTAACAATTGGGCATTATTGTATCGTTTTTGTTCCAAATAGCGTATCAAACATCCTCGACGGTGACTGTTTAATCACTTTGGCATGTTGACTAATAATATAACACTTTGGAAGTTCTGTGGAGAACCGTTTCGATGTTGAAACTTTAAAGCTCCATAAACATACAAAACAATTGAAACCAAAGCATCGTGAAATACAAACACATTTTTGGTTCACCAGGACAACTGTTTCGTCTTTCTCGTAGGCTCGTCAGTGAAACGAGGCAGACGTGAAGTCACTGATCAACCATGTCCGAAAATGATATAACAAAACACCCTCAAAGTGTTTGGCTAGAAGTTCCAACACCATCTGCCGGAAACCAGTTGTCCCACTGAGAATGCTACGAATTGACAACGAAGTTCTGACGATTCTAAGAATCGACGGGGGAACAGTTCGAAATACGGCCGCCATGTGACGTCCCGCAACAAGTCAGTGAAATACAAACACATTTCGTGTTAGCAGTCGATACACAAAGTTTTGGTTCACCAGCTAGAACAGTGACAACACGTCCTATAGTCTCGAGACAACTGTTTCGCCCTTCTTATGGGTTCGTCAGCTAGAAGAGGCCAAAATAAGCATTCGGATGACCTCGAAAAAGGCATAACATCGAAGTTTTTAATTCATCCCAATTACTAAAGATGACATTATTTGTTACTTATCGTGAACGCCATCATCGATAACGGGCATCGGCTTATAACAATGGATAATTTTGTACGGCTTATTTTTTGTTTGAGTGAAATTGAACCCAACAGAATTAATTAGTTTTACTCAAGTTAACGCTTAAACACTGGATAATGTCGATCTCTTTCTCTCTTTTTCAGACATTTGATTAATTGTGAGGCCTGAACAATGAAGCTTAGCCATATCGGACTTATTTTCCTAGAATGTTTTATAAATAATAATAGCGTAATAATACTAATGAAGGGGTTTTTTTTCATCAGATCAAAACTGAACTTGAGAAATTTCAAACAGTACAAATTTCCTTTAATTTTGCCAAGTTAGATTTGTAACAACAGTTAATACAAAAATGTGTCAAATTGGATTGTAAGTGGATTCTATGTAACAAAAAAAATCGCTTTGAATACAAATCTCACCCGAAAATGTCAGATAAATGTGATATCGGTTATAATTTCGCGCACGTTCAGGACGTTTCAGTTCCATCTCCGTGTTTTGTACAAATTTTGTAGTTAGAATAGGTTCAAAACGATATTTTGTTACACGAGAGCCTTACACAGGTTTGAGAATGATCATTCATCTTCCATTCCGTGATAATTTAATTAGGTTTTCGATTCAGATACTCCTAAACTATTTTGTTAAATAATGAAAATATGCAATAACATTTGAGGTTACAGTCAATATTCTTTATGAAAATGTTCAACTACAGAACTAGTATGAGCCTTAACAAACAAAACTTTCGGATGCCACCTTATATGTTGTAATAAATCTTTTAGATTTTGTTCAGGATTTTTTCTGCTCTAACTTGGTCTAGAGTGCTTCGTCCGCTCGGACTGTGTCTCAATTTCCTTTACACGTGATGCCACAGAGTTTCTATGACATTTAGATTGTCTCAAAACAATTTTTTTGGTATTTTTGGCCGTGTGACATGATGTTCCATCCTGCCATTTTCATAAAGCTCCATCACACTTGTCAGTAAATTTCTTTCCAAGATCCCTTGACATTTTTAAGCTTTACGGTACCATCCACAACCTCAAGTTTTCGAAAAAAAATATCAAAAAGTTGCTTTATTGCTAAAAATTACTTTGGCACAGTTTTCTTTGGTCCAATTCACTTTGGATTTTGGCCAGGTGACGCGTTGCTTCTTTTGTGCGTCAGTGAGCAGTAGTGGATTTTTTTTGGGCTAAAAATATAAATTGTTTCAGATTAGGCTTAGCTGATTGTTAAAATTTTTCTTTTTCTGCCGCAAATCATAGTTACCTTGTATATTTCTTTGTCGCTTGAAAATTCAAACAATAATTCCTCGTTTTCTGTTTTTCAAAATTTTTAGTCGCCCAGAACATTCACCTGGAACATCAAGGCTTCCTCCTTCTCCATAATTATGTTATTACCTCCCACATGGTCGATTTTGACGTATTAAGCTGTTGCTAATGTCATAAAATTCATTTATTCATACATAGCGTGGGTTGACAATTGTTTTTTCAAAGGTGTCAGCGAATTTTACTAAATAAACATAATTATTTTCCAAAGCCCATTAGGTTACTAATTGAATTAAATATTGGATAACTTTTGCCTCGATAATTATGTTTATGTACATTTTTTTAAATTTATGTATATTATTTGAAAATAATTTTAATTATAAATATAATAGTCCGAACATAGTAGTTAAGGCTCGTAAAATAGTTCTGTTCTTGAATAAAATGTTAACTACCATTTATTTACGAATGGTATCAAAATATAATGCAACGGCAATCTCGTAATGCTTTAATACTCTTCATCCAAAACACAATTCGATATATCTTCACATACTTTTGATCGACTCTCTTCGAGTTTAGACCATAGAGTACAATCGTTAAAGACGTTCCAAGTTAATGTTCTAATTTATCATTGTTTTAATGCAAGTCAACATGAAGCATTCTCAGACCTGTTTAAAATTATTTTAATTCATCAAATGATTTAAATCTGTATTTTGTGCCAACGTATATATATGATATAATCAAATTTAACCTATCCAATGAAAATCAATGGCCTTATAGTATTGCGGTATGTTGCAAATATATTTTTAATAATATATTTTTGCGGTAACATGAAAGTAACAATCGTAGTTTGATGTCTTCCATATTGTTTATTTATTGAATAAGCTGTTTATTAATCCTTGTTGTGTGTTTCGGTTTTTTAAATTTTATTATGGGTGTTCGTGTTGCTTTTTCTATTTTTATATATCAATTCGTGGTTTGTTGTTCATTCGTAGAATTAAATTCTGAAATAGTGAAAATGTGAACGTTTATTTCAATTAGACCATACTATACAATACATAACTGCGCACTTCGAAATAGTGTGTTTTAATAATGAACCAATTTGTTATGCGTTATCGTTTCCAATTAAGTGAATCCATCATGTCTTATTTTGATTGAAGTGAAATTGTGTGGTTTTGAGAGATACAATCAGTTTGAAATGCTTCAAATTGTGGTCTTTTACGAGCGTGTTGTAATATGTAATAGTTAGTACCTTTATAATTATTTTTCTTTAAGAAGTGGTTATTATATATTTACATATATCTGCATAAACTATTTATTATGTTTTGAATTTTATGAAACTTCAATTTCTGGTTTTTATTAGAATTCCCAGGTTTTCCGTCATTTGGTATATGTTGTATTTGGTATGAGTAAATTTTTCATCTGGGAATTTAGGAATTATCAAATTCAATGGGACTTGAAACGATTCCTGGTTTTTCTAACAGGTTATTTATTGATCGCTTCAATACTGCGCCTATTCATTGAGTTGATTGCAAATCACTGCTTACCCTCTAAAATGTATATTTTGTTGAAAAAAATTACTTCACCGGTGTCTAGTCTTCATTTTAATCAACATCCCAAAATATGATGAAAGAGAAAAATCAGAGGGTTACAATTTAATCAAACGAGCTCAAATTGTTGTGTTACCTAAATAATAGACTATAATATACAAGCAGACTGTTAATTTCTATAGTAGGCTAAATTGAATTGAACATCAAAATCCTCTCTTATCATAAAATTTATTATTCGGTTGTAAATATACAGAATATAACTTGATAGAGTAAGGAAGTAAAATTTCGAAACAGAGCCTCGAGATATTAAAGTATTTTAAATATTGTACATGTTAATTTTGTTTCGCCAATTTTTCTTCAAGTATACATATATATTTATTAAGGGGAATCACTGCTTGAGGAATTATACCAATTTAAAGGTCCAACGAAGTGGAAACCAAAATATCACAGGATAAGACGAAGTTCTTCGCCTGTATTTCCTTATTCTGTAAAGTTATAGTCTGTATATTGACAATCGACTAATACCTTTTCAAGAGAGGATTTATGTTCACTCAACAATTAACTGAAACGCCGGGGCTATCTTCAATAGGTCGTGCAGCAGCTGCTTCCAAGCAAAAGATATAAGAAATATGAAGATGTGGTGCATTTCATTATTAATTCTAAATTATTTATTTTATTCTGCAGTTTATACTTGCAAATTAATTCAAAATATAAATTCATTTTACTATTCAGCAATCAACAGAACTGAATGATTCGTTAATCGAAGAACGAAGAAGATTTCTCTTTCAAGCGAACGGGATAAACTACTATTTGTAACCATCGATTAATATTCTTCAATTCTGAGCTATCCATCTCGGGGAGATTGCATCTTTTTGGCTCTGGACTAAGACAAGAGGGTACATAAATCAACAATAAATTCAATCCGAAATTCATGAAAATTGTGCATAACTTAGGAAGAAATTAATTTGAATCTTTCTGAAAGTAATTCGTAACATATTTTAATCAAGATTTTGTATTTACAAATAGTTTTCAAATTATTTTATTACATATAAAATGTAAATATATATTAACAACTAAAGTAAAAAGACACGTTATTTCGGTAGTTTTGTACTTAAGGGTAACATATAAATAAGCGCAATATTTTAATGAGTGTAAAATGTAATATACTACCTTTAATATTATAAATGTGTATCATATTAAGATTAAGAATGTTTTAAATCATGATTAAGTAGTGTGTTTTGTCTTGGTTTTTTGACGGGTATGTTAACGTCTTATTGATTATAAATCTTATTTTATTAAGATTATACTAAACTGATAGTGTTTATTTAACTATTGATTTTATCATGTTTATATATATATTGTTATATCATTGATTGTACTAATATGTGCAGATAGTTGTACATATTGATTTTATTTTTTTGTGGCTGAAATTGATATTTTAGACTTAATTGCGTACCTAGTATAATATATATTTTAGTGTAAACGCTCACAGGGTGTTTTATATACGAATGTTTGGAAAAATCTAGTTTGCTTATTGCTTATAAGTGAAATAATGTTTCAACATTATTTAATGTACATAATGTGAGAGAGTTATTTAATTGTAAATTGTAATGATTAAATCTGTGGAATGTTATTTTTGGGGACCATTTGCAAAATATATTTTAAAACATTATAGCTACAATATCTTTTATTTCCTAGTGAAGGACCTTTCTTCAGTCTGCTCGAAATGGAACCATTATTTTAAAATAAATATGGGAAATAGATTTTATTTGTTTTTAAAAAAACCGTATGTTCAAAAAGTTTTAAGCAGGTGTTTAATAGTTTGTGCCTTTGATAAATCAACAAAAAAAAAATATTAGGTTAAATTATTGTCAATTTTTCTATCTTTCAGTTAATGAAATATGAAAATATGACGATTTAACCTTGTTTTATTGTTAAAATTTGTCTCTAATTGCAAAATGACATGTTTTGACCCTCGGAACGAAAAAGTTATATTATATTTTGAAGATAAATAAAAAGTCAACATCAATGTTCTCTACAGGAGTTTATTCAAAATTGTAAATAATTAGAAAACTCGTCAATTTCTCTTCCCGGATTTTTTTGGTGATTTCGATTTTTTAACCGGTCCATTCTTCTTCGCTTTACTTTTCGATCTCGATCTACGCTTAATTCGCCTTCTGCGAGGTTGAATATCTACTGCATTTAGGTCCACCTGTTTCGCAGATGCCTTAGTAGGAACACTTTCTGGGATTCGAGTGAACGCATCGTATGTGTATTTTGTACATAGTTTACCTGGAATAACAAGGTAAGATGTGGGATTAGGATCTAGTTTTATTCACTGTCGTAGTCGTAAGTAGATTTAGAATAACGCATTGATTAGTTAATAAGCCAATAACAATAAGCTCAATAGATCAAAACAAATGGAATCCAATTACTTTTTTTAATATCCCAAGTATTGCAATTTTGAACTTAACACAGTTCATTTTCAAAAAATATTCAGTAAGAAGGATCCATTCGTTGAAAAAGGGACCAATTTTTAATAATAAGAACAAATTTTTATTGATCAGAATAACAAAATACAAATATACTAGAAGCCTAGATGCATGCTAAAGCAGCATGGTGCTTATGTGAATTGAAGTACTTGCGTAGAAGGCTTTGCCGGCACGGGAGCCACCGGCGACCACCAGCAGTCGTTTAATACTATATAGCTGAATTTATAAATGATAGAAGCATTTAATAAAAATAAACACAATCCCGCGGGCTTCGAGATAAAAAGCGATAAAAATATATCGATTAAAAATAAATTCAAAACAGAAACATATTATTTTTGAATATTTAAAGTTCAATATGGAGAACAACAAATTGTAATCATTATAAGGGATGATGGTGAGATGAATTGAAAAGTAGTAAGTATAAATAATATCATTTGTAATTGTCAATTGCAATTGTCAAGATAAAAAAAAAGTTAAAAATCATAAACATGAAATCACAGAAGTTTGAAGATAAATAAGAAACTAAGATAATATAACGAATATAGAGTATTTATAAAACAATTAATGTCTACACGTTTTCAATTATTTTTCATTAATAAGTTTTGTCAAATTTTAATGCATACAATTTTTAGTTGATTTTAAATTTGCTAATCACCGAACAATGCACTATTTACTAAAGTCAATTAGGCTCATATTTAATAAGTTGGTTTAAAATTGAAAATAACTACCATTACAGAAATCCTCTCCGCATTCTGTACAGGATAAAATACGCGTTTCCACTATTCCAGATTTGTTTTTTGTTTTTCTTATCTGTGTATCCACCAAGTATTGCCTTTTCTCTTGCGCCCGAGTTTTAATTTCCAATTTGCCGAGCTCTACAATCCTAGAAGCAAATTAACCAAATTAGATTGCTAATTGGACAGGACTACTGGAGCTAACGCTAAATATCACAATCATACATTTAACCGGCAGAAGTGTTCGTAATTAATATTTCAGATTATAAAATGTCATCGAAGTCGTGAGGTCATATTTTGTATTATCAAAAGAACATTTCCACATTCACATTATATTAACTGTTACGGGCATCAATTTAATTTAATTAATAGTGCAATAAAAAAGTAAAAATTTTCTTTGCAAAATTGCTGTCATTTCAAGCTTTTTACTCGATCGCCAAAACAAAGGTAATAGTCTAACGTAGATTACCACTCGCTGTTCCTACATGCTGGATTTTCAAAAGTCGACGTTTGAACACCAGGATTCTTTCAAAGAATGTTTAGACAAAATTATTGACGAAGATGAGATGGATTCAGTTACTTTTAATGAAGCAAGTGGTTTATTGAAACATTTGAATTGCCCGGAATTTCTCCACTGGTTGGAAATATTTCATTTTATCATGCCAGCCAGTGGCGGCTCGTGAATTTTTGAGAGGAGGCTGGACATAAAACGTTTTTGTAAAAATATACTCTATTCACAGCCTTTTAACCTTTGCACAGCGACCGTACCAGCTACTTCAGTGACAAAATTAATTGTTACCCAGCAAGAACCAACGTGGAGGTATAGAGTTTCACTTGGCAAAAAAATTTTTTTGTCTTTTATTTTTTTTGGATTTTTAATATTTTTTCTTTTTTTTGGAATTTTTCATATTTTGTTTTTTTTTTATTAATTTTATTACCTTTTTTATATATTAACGGAATTCTACGGTCTTTAGTTCGCAAAAAATGATCAATAATATTATCAAAAAATGTATCATTTTGTTTTAAGTGTTTTACTAAATCTTTTTCAATAGATATTAAACTAACATTGTATAAACGATTTTGGCCCATTGTATTTGGCATGTAAGTTTTAATTCGTTCGAGAGTAGAAAATGATCTCTCCACCGATGCCGACGTGACAGGAATGGAGACTGTCAAACAAAAGTAGTTTATAAAACTGAGGTAAAACTTGTTGCAAATCATTGTCTATCATATATTTTATCATATCGGCGTGACTGTCGTACTGGCCTAAAATATCTTTATCCGAGTATATAACGCATAATTCATTGTGCCGTGCTATTTTATCAAAAAATTTATATTTTAGAACTAAGTTATCTTAAAGTGTATTGGGGAACTCTTTTGAAAAAGATTCGAAAAATCTTCTATTCGTCAAGTCAAAAAACTTCAATTCATGTAAATCGGAAAATCGAATCTCAATTTGACCTTTAATAGTATCTAAAATTTCATACAAAAGTTGTTTATAATGTAGTTTCTTGTCTACCAAATTATATGCTTTCCTCCTTTTCGCGGGAGGAGCCTAATCAGTTGAAAAATTTTCAAATAAAATATTAAAATGAAATTCTGTATTACGGAAACTTGAAATTTTTCCAATGAGATGTTTTATATAAAAAATTCTCGGGAATTAGGTCACATTAACACTCTGTTATAAAGACGAACATTTATAACAGAGTGTTAATGTTACCTAATTCCCGAGAATTTTTTATATAATTCATACTGGGTCAAGAATCTTATTATATTAATGAGATGTTTCTAACGATCTCTTGAATAAATTATATCAGTGAATTTATGTTGTAAAATTTGAAAAATAAGATCACTTTGTTCAAATATTAATTTAAAATTATCAAGAAAAAACAAAAATTCTTCATTTTCTAAATAAGATTTTAAACCAACAGCAGCATTTAATGAAACCTGATCTGTTGAAAAGTCATCACTGTTTAATACAAAATCAAATGTTTCAATTAATTTGTCTTTATTTTTATGGATGGTAAATACTGCACGTGATGTAAAATTCCATCGAGTTGGAGCAATACAGAGAAATCAATGATTTTTTTAAAAACTTCGTCTTGTCAATACTACTATTAGTATTAAATGATCGACTCTGATAGTTACTTGACATTACTAATCCTTTCAAATCCGGTAAAGGCCGTTTATTTAAAACAAACACTTTTATCATATGTTAATCTACTAAATAGTATTTCTAAAAGGCAGCAACTAACTCACTAACACTCATTTTAAATTTACAACAGACAACAATCTAACCTTACTTCGCGTGGCGTTACAACACATAAACAAGCACTGACTGACCTACTCAGCAGTCGGCAGAACGCACGTGTCGTATTTCATAGATTGCGAGCGGCTGCCGCAGGCTAGCCTCCAGAGGGTGTTGCCATTTTCGCTGATTTACCCAGTTGGCGATCGGACTGGTCGGAAAAACGGCAACTGCGTTGAACAACACATGCTCAGCGTTTGAGATATATAGAGAGTCTAGCCTCAGGGCACTGTTGCCAGATTAAAAATAACTACTGAGAACGGGGAATTAATTGTAAAATTTTAAAAATTATCAGAGAAACAGGAAATAAAATGGAGAATGATCATTAAGATAAGGAGCCGCCACTGCATGCCACATGTTGAAATATTATTTAATCAGACTCAAATTCATGCGATTGACATTGATCAATTGCAAAAGGCAATTGAACAATTCCAACAGCAGATTATTCGAATTAGAAATTTTACTGACAATGACAATCAAGAACGCAATAATGAATAACCTGCTAGGAAAAGACAAAAAACGACAGCTGGAGATAACAGTGTTGTTATTGCAAAGGAAGTATGTGACACCATTTTAAGCCAAATTAGCGATTTTTTCTTGTGCCCACCCTCTTTCATAACTCACGAGCTGCCAATGCTCGTCAGAGAATACCCTAAAATTAATTATTCTGTGGTATCATGAAAGTAAGGTTGTCATAGTTAATTTAGACAGTTCACCTGACAGCAAAATATTATAATACAAAAAGTTCTGAAACAAATATGTGGTCAATTCAAATAAACTTGCAATGTTATGACATAGAGTACAATCAGTGTGTCTATTCGTCCAATAACCGAACGAATAATTATTTTAGCCTTTTCGTGCAGTTGTCGGACGCCCCTAGCGGCGAGCCCAAACAGTTGATACACCGAATTCAATGTTGATTCTGCATCAGCGATGCTAGTCCAGCCGGCAAAACCCCAAACCCCTGTGCAATAAACTTTTGCATCGAATAGCGTGGGTTCGAAACTTATAGACTACCAAACAATTATTTTTTATTACTTTCTTTTTAGGTTACAATTTTGTATATGATATTAATCGGCAATTCTAGGTCAGTAGGTCATTTGAAAGTTTGTTTTTAAAATTGATTGATTTTCCTTGCCCTTGTACACTTGCAGATTGATCTTAGTTGCGTCAGGTGGCGTTTCATTTTATTAAAAAAAGCTAATCGGCTGAGATGATATTCCTGGTTAATGCGACGAATGGGATCCATTACCGGACGAATATTGTTTAGCTTATTCATCCAGTTACCTGACCAAAGCTGAGAGTAAAGGGATCTTTTCTAACAAAAAAAAGTTTATGATAACCCTCACCTTCCAAAGTAATTTTCCTCGACCTTGCTTTTCGGTCTCAGCGAAGTAAGCATTTTCCAATCAATAGTAACATTGGCCAATTCGTTGATCTTCAATTTGTTCATTTCTACGGGCAAAGGATCCATAAACGCATAAGGTTCCTTCATGGCTTTCACATCGGATGTCGTTGACTTGAATTTGAACTTCTTTTCGCGTATTTTCATTGACTCGATCGGTACTCGTTCCGGTTTTATTTTGAAATCCGGCACTTTTTCCATAAGTCTGCGAAAATCCTCCTTGTTACGAACTGTTGTTTTCGACAGATCCAAAACTGGTGCCGTATCCTTCTTCTTGGCGAATAAATCGTCCATTTTCGACATTCCGATCTGCATTTAAATGGTTATTTTATTAATCGAGAATTACATAAACAATAAAAGCTTGGTTCCGAATCTACACTTTGAATTGCTCAAATCTAAATTGTATGGAAAAGTACAAATGTAAAAAGTTAATTTTCTAAGTTTCTACTTGTTGATAGATTTGGGGTTGTAGGTGAATGATCTCACTGTTCTTGTTTTAACAGTAGGCCATTATGTAAACAGGCTAGGGTATCCAGAATTTCACTGTTATTACCTAAATTCACGTTGTTATTTATGTTTTCGGGTAGTCTGTCAGATTTTTGCATAACCTCACTTTTATATTGAACACTCACTCTAGGTGAGTTTTGTTCAATTTGGAGGATATCTACATTATCGGCATAATCATTCTTTGTACACTTACACATACAACAACACTTATGTTCATAGTAGATGTGATCCTTGTCCGATTCTAAAGGCACAAATTCGGTTTGGTACAAACGAATGTTTCTCGCGAAAATTTGATCGTTTTTCCTCCATAATGGACGTGTATGTCTTGTTTCTACGTATCCCTTCTTTCTCCACCTTGGTGTACCTAATTGGCTATCGTCGCTGGAATTCTTGTCGTCATATTTGTTGTCTCTAATTTTCTGCCTCTGTTTTTTCCGTTGGTACAACGGATCTTTTTCACTTTGTTTCAAGTACCTAGTTGGAGGTCTGTTCGCTCCCCATTTGGGTCTTTCTTCGACAATACTCTCGCTTCGGCTTCTTCTCTCTTTTCTGCTTCTAATTTCGTAGTTCAAATCGAGATTTGTTAATTTTTCTCTGATGTATTTTTCCCTGTTAGTTTCTGTTTCAACTCGATAATCGTTAAACTCTGTTTGCGTACTACTGTCACAAACTTTTCTATTTTTTAATCTATATTGACTTGGAGTTAGAATCCTATTTTCGGTGCGCGCGCTGGGCGTTTCTGTTTCATTCGATAAAACTAATGGAATTGCAACTGGTATTGAATTTGCAATAGAAGAAGGGATTAAAACTGCATATTGAGCGAATTGTAGTGTTTCCGTTGGTTGAATAAATACTGCTCGTGTTTCAGATTGTGGTGTAACTAAAGGAACTAAAGGTGTTTCAACTTTGCAGTCAGATACCATTTCTTTAAAAGTCTCTGTATTTGCAGAAGAAAATGTACTTTGTAAATCAAAATCATTTTCTTCATTATTATTCAAAATTTCATCTCTCGGTGGCATAATTTCAGGCAGGGCAATCTTCTCGTTGCAATTATCAGAGCATATATCCTTTTTATTTTCATCGCTCAACAAATTAGTGGGAACAGTTGCAATTACATTATTATTGATTTCATTGGAAAATTTCACTTTATCATACGATTTCGCTTCATTTATTACGATCTCATCATTATCCATGTTGTAGTTAATATTTTGCCTCATCATTCTCATTTTCTTTTTTTCGATCTTGGCTTGTTTTTCGGCGATTTCGATCGCCTCTTGAATGGCTTCCTTCCGTTTCCTTTCGCGTTCTAACTTTTCTTGTAGCAACTTTTGTTCGTGCAACTGTCTTTGTTTTTCTATTTGATTTTCTCGTTCTATTCTAAGTTCCTCTTCGCGTTCCTCCAATATTCGCCTTTTGCGTTCTTCCGTCCTTTTTCGTTCTCTTTCTTCCAGCTGTTGCCTGATTGCTTCCTGATGGATTAGAGCGATCTGTCGTTTTCGTTCTCTATCAGCCATTTCTGCAGAATCTAGACGTACGTTTTGGCCTCTTATGAAAGTCCTGAAATAAAATTGGACATAATTTCAGCTAAAACCGTTCTTGATATTAAGAGTTGAATATAGAAGAACATACAGATTTCAGGCAGGCAACATTGAAACGTGACGTCACAGAATTAGATCTGTTCAATACCCTCTATAGTACAAGGCCTGTACGCTGAGTACAAAAGTCAGTGTGAGTCATCAACAAGAGGCTTAGTGTTGAGACGAAGCTTTTTTTATACGAGAGGTGAACCGATAGTGTTCAAAGAAAACTTGAGAACCGTACTCCAGGACAGGTCGAATCTTTGCTTTGTAGATTATGAGGAGCTGCTGGGATTTGAAGTAGCTCTTGCACGGAATATAAAAACCAAAGTTTTTATTAGTTATTTTCGCAATGGACCTCACATTATTGTCCCATGAGAGGATGCTGTTGGTGCGGATCCCGAGCATGGATATGGAAAACTTCATAGGAATAGTTGTACATGACATCATGATATTAGGAATTGTGAATTAATGGTGCATATCCGGTAGTGAGTGGTAAATATTAGAATTAAACATAATTTTACCTCTTTCTTGTAGAAAATTATAAGTTCCACCTATTCCTAAGGTGCCCTCGTGATTGGAACGTATTCTTACTTGTAAATAAGCGTGTATACGAGTGTTATGACTGAATAAAGTGCGTTGCAACAGTTAGTTTATTATCTCGAATGATCTTTGATGAATAATATAAAGAAGAGCGGCCCCTTGGGATTGAATCCAGTAGTCTGACATATGCAGACGAATTTAAGGTCTTCAAGTCGGTGTCGACTCTGTCGGAATGCATAACTGGTCGATAGATAACAAATTGCCTCTCAACTTGGATAAATGTAACGTAATGACATATACCAGAAGTAAGAATAACATCTTTTTTATGTATCATACTGGCGGTAAGTCGAATTTGAAGAGAGTTACATCAATGAAGGATTTGGATGTGGTTTATGACACACAGCTGAGATTTGGTGATCACATTCAGTACATCACATCGAAAGCTTATATAGATCACTCGGTTTCATTAAGCGTGTAGGGAGGGAGTTTAGAACATATGTGACTTTCAGGCATCTCTATTTTTCGTTGGTGCGACACATTTTGAAGTATGCCTCTATTGTTTGGAATCCTTCCACATCCATTGCTTCACAGGCGATTAAGACGATTCAGAATTTGGCTATTAAATACAAGTACTTCAAAAAGTATCGAAGATACCCTCCATTTGGTTCCTATTCATCAATTCGTCAGGAGTTCGACCTTATCAAGCTATGCTATAGACGAGAAACTGCTAGTATATATTTTCTGTACAAGCTGTGTGGTTTCTTAATAGATTCACCACAGCTACTTTTAGCGCTGAAATTTTATACTTTCAACAGCAGGATACTTCACAGACAGTTACTTTTCTTGACTTCTACGCGTAGCGATTCACTAGAATGTGTAAGATTTATAATAAGCACTGTGCATATCTGGAGTGTGGATTGTTCAATGTGAGCGTGCGACAGTTTCGACAAGGTTTGTTTGAGTTGAGTAATGCAGTTCAACCGGAGGCGGTTCGGGTTGGTAGGAGTGATTTTTGATGGATGTGGTGTATGTGTTGGTGAGTGCTCTAGACAGTGACAGACAGATCTGGGTGGATGGCCGAGGAAGTGGTGGGATAGTTGTGGGCCAGCAGTAGGATTGTAGATTAGTTTCAGTTTTGTTGTATTAACTGAGAATTTGATTTTTCTTACTTTTTTTTTGTTCCTTCTTTAAACTATATATAGTTTGTTTTCATTAATAAATGGACGGCTTTTATATAACTCTAGAACATGTAATTAGGTTATAAGTGATTGTAACCTGTTTGTTCTTGTGAAATAAATAAATAAATAAATAAATAAAATCCCAAAATGGGATTACGAAAACGATGGATATCGGCTGTACCTCTGAAGGATTTCATGGTAACAACAATAACAGAACAAGATTCTAGTAGTGGTACCCGTAGTAAGTGTAAATTTTGTCAATTATTTTGAAACGCAACGATCAAGTTTTCAAGAAATTTATTAAAGGACAGGTTAATGAAAGCAAATGGGGTGCAACTAAGGGCTCAGTTTACGTGTGGCAACTCCGTTCAAACAGGAAGTTCTTATATATGTCCTGAAGAATAAATAAAATGTTCGTTTTACTATCGGTATTGCACCTGCATCGTACGGGTGACTAGCTGCAACATAGGACCTTGCTAATTACGTCATGATCGAGCGTTCAGGCCTTGTATATAGAGGATATTGGTCCTCCGTATTGTGTGGAGCTAACTCTGTGAAATCACAAAGTATGGATGTTCAAACCCCACCTATGATGTTATGTTTTTTTAAGTTGAACTACTTGCTATGTACTTACTTAATATTAGTAGCTGTGGAACTACTTAGTACTTACTTATTATTAGAAATTGTGGAACTAGTTAAGGGTCTCTCTTGTTCGGTATAATCTTGTTCTGGAGACTCAGCCGGCGACGTGTTAGTAATAACAATTTCTCCATCTTGCTGAAGTCCCCGCTTGACCCAATTCGGAGGCGATTTGGAATTTTCGTTTTCGTAACAAATTTCCTTATCCTCCCAAAATATCTCGGATGAATCTTTTTTATGACGCCATTTAGGTCTATCGTCCCTGCTAGAAGACGATTCGTAACCGTTTTGATTCCAAGAAGGTGGCTGAGGATATTCCGGACTAGTATTGGCATTGTCACTTCCGTAACCGGAAGTTTCGCCTCCCATCTCCCTTTCATACCTATCAGAAGAATTGTGTTGGTTCTTACGTAATGGAGGTAGACTTGATCTTCTATAGGCGCTTGTACAATCTTTTCGTAGATAGGCATTATTGTTCGTCAACAACATGTTCTCAACATTGCTACTGCTAAAACAAAAAGTTAATCAAACAAGAGTATCATTCTTCTTGATACACCTAGGTGTAATAGTGGAATAACGATATCAGGGTGTACCTAAAAGGTACCTCTTTAATCATACAATATTTTTCATGAAATACTGAAACCTAACTCAAGCTCAAATGATTTTCTGGAAACGCAGATTACAAATTCAATAAGACCTTGTGGTCAGAGTACTTGATCCTCATTAGGACCATTGTACCTTCTCCATAACGCAGTCCTCAGGGTTCCACCAATCCAACCATCCTATGATTCGCCTAATGATCGCCATGCTCGGCCAGAGTCTCCCAATATCGACTCTCAAGTATTGGCTAGAGCTAGGCAGGTCCTCAGCTGGTTATCCAGTAAGCCCGTAGTGTGCATTTGTTTTCTTAGTTGTCATTGACCCGAAATGATTATTGTAAGTTGTTTCGGGGGTTTCCGTGTCTTTCCGAGACAGTTTCAGTAATATTCGGCTGTTTTGGACAAGGTTCATGCCTTTCTTAGCATCTATATCCTGAGGTTGATAACGGCAATAAGGCTTTTGTGTGATGGTGTGATTATTGATCCTTCCCAGGGATTACCCTCGGGCTGTCTTATGATTGCCACCTGTTACGTCATGACCCTTTATCCAATGCAGCTTAATAATGTTATCGTTTGCTGCCAGGCTAAGGGTATTGTACCTTTCTAATACTAGTTTGGAAATGATCTTCTTCCTGTCTATGGCTAGTTTTGCAGCTTTGCTATGCGTAAGCATTTTACTCTTCAAAATCTCGTTCATCCCACACACGGTTGGATTACTGTTGTACATTTTCCGAGGGGTATTGTTAGGGATAGTGTTAGAATTACAATTATAAATAGTTTTTATCTATGTTTCTGTAGTCATTCTGCTCTACTGATTTGTTCCATGGGTATCTATGTCCTTGTCTAATGACATAAGTTATAATATTATTATACTCTTACCAAAATATATGATTAATCAATATTAGTGTTTTAATTACAAATCCATCAGATAGGTTTAGATCTTTAAGAGTAAATACCCGAACTACTGTCGAATAAATAAAAGCCTACGAAAATTGGGATAACCTAGATCATGACACCTGGTAGTAATTTTCCATTATTTGGAAACGCCTCCTTAGTAGCTCTGTACTCCTGGTCACTAAACATGAATCATTCAATTATCCGAGTATAAATTTAAGCTGGAGCAAATATCGCTTCAGTTTCAGCGGCCCCTGAAGATTCCAGATATACTCACAAAACATATTTCGCATTCGAGCATTTTATTTATTATGGACTAGTATTTTCGAGTACTAATTCGAAATAATTTGCAGTTTAAAACATTTCATCGAGGGATAAATAAAACCTGATTTGTGGAATAGTGTTCTCATCATCGTACAAATTTAAAAATTACCTTCCAATATCGTTCTCATGATTACGCAAGAATTCTTTCTTCCCCCAAGGTACATAAAGTTGATCAAGTTCTTCTGAAATATATTGAATATTAGATTAGATTCAAATGAATGATATTTGCGCTTATACCTTTCTCTCGTGCCCATTGTTGTTTCTTCCTCTCTAGTAAAGATAAGGGCTTGTTATCAAACGTTGACATCTCATTTTCGGTGCTTCGAACGGCTTAATAATTTATTATTTCTAATAATTAAAAACTAGAAAATATTTTCTTTTAAAATAAGAATGTCTGAATGTATATTTCGTATTGGAATAATTTATAGAGATAACTTCATTCATGTGAGTGAAGTCAGCGTTTCTCTGACGCGAAACATTGTATTGATAGTTGCTACTTCTAAAATATTCAAAGGTGAAAGCAATAAGTTTATAATCAATAGCGATGTCCACAAAAGAAATACTCATTGTGTTTTCAAGCTTCACGTGTAATTTGACTTGTTTAGTAAGCTTGAAGATGTCTTTGATAAGACATTATATCCAGACTTCCGGCGTTGCCTGTCACATCGGAAATAAGTTGTATTCTTATTGAATTTTGTGAATTTGTCATTGAATTTCACATTAACTCAATGACAATAAATATATTAAAATGAGTAGCAATTTGGAAATATATTGAACAGAATATTAACTTAGTTTTGGATGTTAATCATCCAAAGTAGATATTTTTAATTCACGAATAATAACTGTGTCAACATATTTTGTGAAAAGTCATTGCAACCTTTATCATCCCCGCTCCTAATTATATACCCATACCAGAAGATTTAGAGCATTTTGAAGATAACCCTAGAGGAAGCATATAGAACGGCTTAACGGCATTTGGGTGTTCGAAATTCTAGTCACAAGGATTTTAAATAGGAATGGACTGTAACCTTATCATTTTAAGAGAAACCAAGAACTGTAATCTCAAGATTTTCCTCTCTAAGTTTCTAGCAAAAATTTTTTTCACCCATGAGGTCTTGTTCACACGAAATGGAATATTCCATTTCTACAATATGCATATTTGGCCAGATGCAACCTCCATACTGTTAAGATGGGACGGTTTCGGCATAGTTTTTCTTTGAGTGTATGGGCAAGTTTTGTTGAGGATCATTTAATTGGGCCCCTACATATTACCGACAAATGTGGGCAAACAAGAGTATCTTGATTTTCTAGAAAACGTGCTTCATCAACTTCTACAGTGAAGGCAAAATCTATGGTACATGCACGATGGAGCCCATTTTACTTTAGCTGTCCGACAGTGACTTAATCATAATTTCAGAGGCCGTTGGATTGGCAGAGGTCGTATTAGTTAGTTGGCATATGAAAAAAAATGTCTACGCTACAAAAATCTCTCATTAGAAGATCTACAAGAAAGAATTTAAAATGTTTCAAATCAAATAAAAAATTCGGTACAAATGCTTTAATGTGGATTTAATTCATCGGGGTATTTTGCCTTAAAAAATCTAACCCTCACGGTAATTAATCAATACCGTAAGATATCATTACTAACGTGATGAATATTAAATTCTACTTCGTTCTATTTTGGCATGATTTATAGAGACCTTGGGACAGTACAAACGCTAATAACGTACGATTATGAATTACTAAATTATTATGGTTTGTAGGCTAATTACATTCTATTATGCAACAAACCTATTGTTTCTCTCATGAAAATCAATAGTAGGTACATATAGTTAGGGTGCATTAATTAAGTTAGAGTTAATTTATTAATATGTTATACGGGCTGGTATACTAATTGATTTTAGGACTATTTTTGTTTTCGCAAAATATCTCCCAAACTAAGCGTGTGACAAAAAGTTATACATATCCCATTTTGAAGAAGATCAATTTGGCTACAATTATGGCTCATACAGCTCTTCAATCCAAAAAGATGAAATTTGCGAACTTCCAGGTATGTTCTACCCAGTACCTTCCAAATGACCTATATAATAATTTCCATACTAGAGTATATTTGCTACAAGTTGACCACCAAATTTTTCGCTACGTCAAATAGGTCACGAGATAGAAATATAGCTGTTTCACAAAAATGTAATAATCGAATATTTTGTTCATTCCAAACCGGAATAATATATGAAAAAATTAACTCTACCCAAATTAATACACCATTCGGCAATTTAACAACGTATATAACAGAATAAAAACGTTTCTGGAATATGTCAAGTACATTACTGTGGGATAGCTTATTTCTTTCAATTTCGAAAGCTATTATCAATTATTTTCTTTATTAGGGGAATGTTTGAAATCAAATTTAATATGATATTAACCTTAAACTGTGATCAGGAAGGCCTTATATATTATTTGATGATTCTTTTTAGACCTACCTATGAAATAAATTACGAAGCGGTATTTGAAATGGGGATTGTGCTAGAGACGATGATATATTTTAATATAGATCATTCCGACAGGGCAGTGAAGAACGATATTGACAAGGTCGTAGGTATCGTACAGACACAGGACCAGCACACAGTTTGAATTTCTTGGACATTCGCTATTCACAAAACCGTATTCAGAATGATTTCGTGTGTTAGATGAGAACCCATTAATATTTATAAATTACTTAGGATCACAAATTATTTCGGGTATGCGGGGTGGCGTCGATTAACGAGTCGGGTAGGGGGTGGTTGTTGAATGATATTAAAACTAGGGTATCCTCAAACAAAATGGAATTGTGAACACTTTTTGACTCTTCATATTTTTCTCTAAAATCAACTGAAAGGTTAGAAAATGTAATTTTTTTTGTAGCCCCATTTTGAATTTTGAAATTTTCTCAAATGGTTCGTAATCAGCGACCCCTAAAACTCCTCGTACATAAATTTTAAGCCATTCGGTTGAGAACTCGGCGAGATACCAAATAGGAGTGCTGTCAACCCCTGTAGCAATTACAGACAGATCAGAAATTGTTGTTCAGCTCACCTTTTCAGAACCCATGGGTGGATATACCAGTAGCAAGCGGAAGTCCATGCACGTTCGAGATGTGTACGATACAACTAAATCTAAACAGAGGGACTTAGCAATCAGATGTGATAGTCAAGCAGCCTCAAAACAGCTGAGATAGCATTAACTTCCTTAACTCCTTAATTGCAAAAACAAATCTAATATGCATATGAATAGAAAGCAGAATCACCCCTACTGGGTCCCAGGATATAGAGGAATTGAGGGAAACGAATAAACGACCGCCCTTGTACGAAAAGATTTCCTCCAGTCATTATAAGACATTTCGAAAGATTATAATACATCCATAGAGGAAATAATGGCACTGGAGCCCGGTAAAATCACAGCTATCCTAAAACACTTAAAACTCAACGTCGTAAATCAGTGTACTGAAAGGGCTGAGTAAATATGACATCCCTTAATCTAAAATCAAAAAATCTAGCTCATCTCTCAAAGAGTTAAGTATTATTAGCTGTTATATCTGAAAGGTATTTGTTATTTGGAAGAGTTGAATATAATAAATATGGTCACTATGAATTCCATAGTAAATTAGACAAATATAAATCTGGGGCATTTCGTTTTAATTCAGAATATTTTATAATTTCACCCAAATATTAAAATATTTCCCACTCAAATCAGTAGCTTCTATCGCCAAAACTAAGATGATTCAACCAATTTAAAATACTATGCATAAGAATGGTTTTTGATCAGTTAATATTTCGACTAGTTTGGAACCCAATATTTATAATGCATACAATAAGAATGAGCACAAATATCAAAAGTGTAGATTTCGGATGACCTACATGTAAAACAAAGGAATTCCAACGAAAACCAAGAGAGAAATAAGAAATCAAAGATGAAGTCAAATAGTCACATTGATCATAAGGCAATATACCACGAATATTAATGAACAAACAAAAACAGAATTAAGGAACTAAAAACTCACCAGTATGTGCGTACCACTTATATGTAACAATTATTTACTAATCAGTAGAATATTTATGCTGCAAGTTCCATTAAAAATGAAAGTGTAAAACCACATGCGGGAAAATTTATCTTGTATTTGATCAATTTCATTGCTATGGCAACCACAATTCAAACATCTTAAGGTGAATAACCCACTACGAAAATCCTAAAGACTTCCTGTTAAATAAAAATCAGATTAATAGGATTGGTCATACAACATTACGTCCGTCACGTTTCAAACTATGATACAGGCTGGTTATTTAATAAGGTATCTGAAAACGTGCTGTTAGGATTAGGAATAGAATCTATTCCTCCAATGTTGTATACAATAGGTTATTGGTGCAAGATAAAATATACAATTTTAGTGTTTAATTTAAAACCTTTACTCTGGTTATGAAAATTTTAACTTCATCTAAGTTTGGAAAAGTGTGCCCTGTTTGTAAATATGGTTAGAGAAAGATGTTCTTTGAAAAAAAAGTCAGCGCACTCCGGGAGTGCAGGCAGAAGTGAAAACTTGAACTTATGGCGCGTTGGGCACTTTTTTGGGTGAGCATTTTTAGGTGCTCTCGCGACATGAGAAATTGTTCATGAAAAATCAAGTTTATCAAAGCAATGTGGGCACTTTTTGAATAGACATGAAGTATAATAATATAGAAACTATATTCGAAGGAAGTGGTTTTATTTAAATGAGTAAATATTAGTAAATAGTAAATACAAAATTTATCAATCCTCATCCATAATTTCAACAACTCTTACATCATCATTATCAGCATTTTCATCATTATTATCAGGATTTTCATCAAATTCTAAAACTGAAACAATAGGTCTATGGTAACTAAAGTATGAAATGAACAATTTTGATTTAAATCTATTTATATATCTTGTGAATACTGCATCAATAGTAGTTTTGTATTTTGTTGTGCTAAGATTGCGATCATTGGACATCGTTAAATCAAATTCTTCATATAAAAATTCAATTAATGATTGATTTTTGACATCTGCAAAGTTTTTGTTGAAATCTCCACTCAAAATCATAGGATAATGATCAAATCTTCTATTAATTTTCATCATAAATAGTGCGGAAGCAGCTTTAGAATAAATGAATAAATTTGAATACAAGAACTCTCGTATTGCTTGTAAAGACTGTTTTGGTCAAATATAAACGGCAGCCATTATTATTGTTTGTACATTAGAATGTCATTGGGAAATACATATATCACCAATATTCGAAACATTAGTGCTAAACATACTGGTATATCTCGCATGCACTTCCATATGATCTGTAGAAAATGTGGCCATAGTATCATCGGACCGATGATAAATTGCCACCCCACCTGCTGGACGATTGTCTCTTTTGAAACTTGCTATAAAGTTGAAATTTGGAATGTCAATGGTTTCTTCGTTACTCACATGAGTTTCTGATAATATTAACACACTCATTTTCTCAACAAGAGCATCAACTGATAGGTCATGTACATGTCGTCGTAAGCTTTGACAATTGAATGAAAAAATAGATAACCCTTTTTTTGTAGAAATGAAATCAATAAATGTTTTAGTAACAGTTTGTAAATTATTGTCATGTAATCGTTTCAGTTCGATGGATAAATCATCTCGATGAGTTGTAGATCTCTTTTGGTTTTTACTTGTGTTTGAATCATCAGTCGGTGCGTTTCCTACTCTGCCATGATGAAATTTCCAGCTCGCTCCTGTATCTTCTTTAGTTAGTAAGAACAAACCTTCTATATTAGTTACTCTTGATAAGGCTACGTAAACCAATTCTCTTGAGTGAGAACGACTGTATTCATAAACAATAGGATCAAAAGTACCTCCCTGAGACTTGTGAATCGTCATAGCCAAAGCCGAAACTAGTGGAAAATGTTTTCTTTTCGCTACTATAGTTTTGTTGTTGTTCAATGGTATTGATGATGTTTGAGCAGAAATTGGCACAACATCTCTGTCGATTCCCAAGCGTTCAATGTCATTTCTTGCCTTAGTTTTGCGCTTTTGGCCAGCAGATTTTGGAAACTTTAACCAAATTCTTGTAATTTCATCATTTTCATTTGATTCAATATGAATTAATGTACCTACAGTGCCATTAGATAAACCATCAGCTACATCAATATTTGTAGTTATCTTATAAGGCCTGTTAGGAACTAGAATTAATTTCAAGGAAAGAAAACATTTGCTATAACTCTCAATCTCGTCTGTCGCGAGGGCACGAACGAATGCCCATGCAAAGACTGCGTATAGCATGCAGCGCTCTCACATACCTATACACTCTGAGTATACATAGGTATGTAATCTCGTCTGTCGCGAGAGCACGAACGAATGCCCATGCAAAGAGCGCGTATAGTATACATATATTATAAGAATACACGCGGAGTATATCTGTGTAAAATCTCATCTGTCTCGAGAACGGCTGAAAATGCTCTCCCACAAAAGTGCCCAACGCGCCATAAGAAGTTTTCACTTCAAAAACACATTGGTTCTCTGTAAAATCTATTAAACATGGCATAAAAATCAACAATTTAGTGCTTACGAAGGCGGATAAATCTAATGCAACTGTCATCCTAAATAAAATAGATTATGACGATAAAATGAATACATTCCTTTCATTATATTTTACTCAAATCAAGAAAGAACCTACAGATCAAATACAGTTAAAACTGAACAATTTGTAGAGAATAGCCAAATTTTATTTAATAGTAAATTATAAAAGAGTAGGTTATAATTGTAATCCATTTTCTTCTCATAAAAAATCACAAACAAACAAAATGCGCTCCTATTCGCCCCGTAGTATCCTATGTTAATAGCCCTGCACATAATCTAGCGGTAAAATTGTAAGTATACAGTAAAAAACTCATTGGAATTTTCAAAGTTAATAAATAGATGAACTTTACCTAAAAATGGAATTTTGGCATCTTTTGATATTTCAAGTATGTTTTCAAATATTCCCCCCAATGAATGTAAAATTTTGATATCAAAAATTCTGGAAAAATCACATACGATTCCCGTATTAAAATCCGAGAACCTGAGAAAACCGGAATGAAGAATTAAATATAATCAAGGTTATAGCCAGTAACAATGGTTTTCAACCTCAAATTGAATCTAAATTAATTGACAGAAAAAAGCAGAAATTAACTTACTGAAGTATCTATTCTTTTACAAAATATGTTGATCCTTCATCAAAATACGTTTCCCTCACATATTTTGGTACCACAAGTGAAAGAATTGCAAACATTTTATCGAAACAAACAGTTAGCTTCAAACTTCAAAATAAATTGTCCTATTTTTTGCTCAATGCCAAAGATAAAACAAATAAGTTTATTAAACCTGCAGTATATAAATTAACCTGTTCAGGGTGTGATACAGTGGCGTAAGTAACGCCCCCGTAACCCTTGCGGTGCGGGGGCGCACGAGAAAATCAAATATTAATTAATTACGTGTAAATAACAAATTATTTTTAATAATCAAAATAAATCATTCAAATAAATATCATACATTATGTTGATTATTTTTCCGTCCCAAATATCGACCAATAGAATTGCACCATTCGACGTCACGTGGTACAACCTACATGGTATTATACTGATAATTTTTTGAAAATTTTCTCTGGTAGTTGCTATATATAAAAAACAGAACATGATTCAGTCAAATTAACCACACTTCAAACTGACAGGTTGAATTCTGTCCACCATCGATAAAAAAGTCAAAGGAAATGTTCATTTGGGACGGAAAAATAATCCCCCGAATACCACACGAGCTTCAAAATTATCTGGCATTTCCGATAATTTTGAAGCTCTTGTGGTATTATATATGATTATTTTTACTTAAAATTCAATTTATATTAGTATATTATATTTGTTATTTTCCTTCTCCTTTTTTTAGAAAAAGGAAGGGGCGCAAAGAGTTTGTTTATATGGGGGGGAGGGGGCTGGAGAGCGGAATGTCACAATAATAACTCTACCTCATTATCCAATTGGAATTATACTATTCTTACAATAAAGATTCTTGACCCACGTATGAATTAATACACAATTCTCGGGAAATAGGTCACATTAACACATATATTTTTATTTTTACCCTCGTCTTTACGTACGTTTCGGTCTCACGACCATCATCAGAAGACTTATTAATACAATAACCTGATTACTTAGAAATACTTATTTCTAAGTAATCAGGTTATTGTATTAATAAGTCTTCTGATGATGGTCGTGAGACCGAAACGTACGTAAAGACGAGGGTAAAAATAAAAATATATGTGTTAATGTGACCTATTTCCCGAGAATTGTGTATTAATACTATTCTTACAATGTATTTCCCCAATCGGAACCCCACTTGTGTGTCTTATATTGTACCATAAATAGCCAAATTATTCATATGTCCATACTTTAGTATTGCTTGAAGATGACACGCTAGTGTCGAAACTATAGTTACGATTTGTTTCTATAATATATGTGATAGAAATAAAGTAAAAGAGTTTTATTTTATTATATCAAATAAATATTTTTTATATTTTCATCCCCCACCAGCCATATAACAATACGCCTAACGTTGGTTCAATTGTAGATATTCGATTGGATTGAAAGATATCAACAAGTTTCATCAAAAGTGTAACCTTCAATATATTGATTTACAAAGTACGTATCGTACATTACATACATCTCATTTAAATTTCAAATGTGTCACATTTCACAAGTCAGATTAGAGCTACGATATCTTTGTCTGTATTGTGTAATATTAATTTTCACTCTTGTCAAAATTTGCATACAGCGAGACTTATAATCGCTGTTCATATAGGTCAGATTGTTTCTGATAGATCCTTGAACTAGTTCCATGTTCAAACACAATTAGGGTTATTAAATAATCGAAAGGTTAGAGAGCAAAAAGTATTTTTATTGTAAGTGGGTAAAGCGGATAATGAAATCTATTTGATGGCAAGAATTCTAATCATTTTTCCCCTAGCAACAAACATTCATTATTGCAAAGCAAAATCATCCAATTAAATATGTCTAAAATAGTTTACACAATTCGTCACCTCTCATCTGAAAGTAAAGAAAGAAAGTAGTAGGAGGGTAGGTAGAAATCTTCAAAGGCCGCTGTGAAGCACGCGCCATGGGCTGGCCTCTTCTCTCGTTGTCTCTGAGTAGGTCCTCCAACCTCCAATGTTGGGTATAATTCTGACCAGTGCGTTGGCATTGTAGCTACTCCTGCTCACCATAGGTAGATCTTTGTCGAACCGCAACCTAGCATCTATCTGTACTCGCAGGTATCTCAATGATGGCTGCAAAGGTATGTCACAGTTTCTGTCCTCTTCCTGCTGGTCACCAGTATTGCCTCGGTTTTATGATCAGCCAATTGCATGCCATTCGCCTAGAGCTACTGGCGGATTGTGGCGACAGTCTCGTTCGCTTAATGCATGGCTTCTTCCAAGTACTTGGCAATGATAACCACAGCAATATCGTCTGTGGAGTCAACAGCCTTTGTCTCTGTGGGCATGGGCAACCTCAGCACCGCATCGTACAAGATGTTCTACAATAAGAGTCTAAGTATCGAGCTTTCTGAGACGCATCCTGTGATGTTGTACGCTTTGGGCCCTACGTCCGAATTGTACAACAACGTCCTTTTGCTAAAGTAGCTCGCGATCATCCTTGTAATGTACTCTGGAACCTACATCAATGTCAGCCCATCCAGAATTCGATTCCAATTCACTGAGTTAAACGCGTTCTGGGTGGCTACGACGCAGTACTTTTCAGCACCACCCTTCCAACGCTTCCGTTCGATGGCCTCACAAGCAGTGGCTACGACGACGTCAATGTCGTCCACCGTTGACCTCTTCTTCCAGAATCCGTGGTGGTGTTCCGACAGGCCCCGAGCACCTTCACTGAATTCCTCTATCCGGTTGCTAATGATCCTCTCGAGTACCGTTCCTGCTTTGTCCAATAGGCAAATTGGTCGGCAGGATGATGGATCGTCCGGAGGTCGTCGGAAGAAGGACAACAAGCTGCTGCTTCCAACGACGTGGAAAAACTCCTTCTCTAAGGAAGGCGTTATAGGTCTCCAGGAAAACATCTGGTCGTGCTTTGATGGCTGCTTTAACGGGGACGTTCGGTATACAGTCTGAATCCGAAGCTATGGCATCACCACCTATCTTGTTGCAGGCTTTCATCAACTCTTCTTGGCGCGGTAGTTCTGGGAACATGGTGACTACTATCCTTCTAAGCAGAACTGGACAGGATGGCGGAACCACAGTGCAGCTTTTAGCCTGGCCATTACCGTTTCATATGATCTTTCACAGGGGTCCTCGTTGACCGTATCACAGAGCTCACTCCAGCTGCGGCACTTGTTATTCTTAATAGCTCTCATCAGACTCCCCCTTGTCTCGTGGTGTCGTAGCTTCAAGAATTCGTGGTTCTCACGACCTCAGAGGCGCCTTCTTCCTAGCTGCGTCGCAGGAATTAGAGACCAGTGACATGAGCAGCGAAAACATGTGCTCAGAAGAGCCTGTTGGTGCTATATTCTCTTGTGAAAGTTTCGCGGTGGAAGGACAGCGTTCCATTTGGCTGGTGCTTGCAACTCCCTTGTTCTCCGTTCACTCTGTGCACCAATTTCGAAGATGATGGCCTGGTGATCACTGTAGTGGTGCAGGAGTCTCGAAAGCTAAATTGCTAACAAAAGTGAAGGAAGTCACACGATCAATTGATCACAGTTCATTATTTTTAAGATGTCGCCGGTAAGTTATAATTAATTCGACATCATATCTTAATTTAACTGATTTATTTTCAACTTGTTCAATCTTTTGAAAGCATATTGCTCATCACCATAGTAACAGCGCATAATAATTTGGTCGAACCGAATTTCCAAAGGTGAAATGTTTGACAAGGCAATATGTGGACGTCACCCCGTGGTAAGAAGAAAAGAAAAGGTGGAAAACATAGCAAAACGGCCGTTGGAGTTCCAGAGCCAACACGAATCTCGTTATTGGATGTTGTAAATTCAAATTTTGAGTTTGCGAAGAAGGTAGGTTAAATTTAGTTAAAATTAGAACGGATGCATTGAATACTGTTTTTATAAGAGTTACTTGTTATTGGAAGCAATACATTCATCAAAAGATGTATAGTAAGATTTATCTTAAGCTAAAACATAACCCAATTAATAGTCGAAACTCGTTATTGAAAACTTAAAACAGAAACATTTCAGTAAACGAATTTTCATTTGTGGAAAATTATTTGTGTTTTTGTACACAATAATACGGTGCATAAATAGACGAAAATAGTAAACATAATGTGTTAGTATGACCTATTTCTCGATAATTTATATATAATAGATGCTATATTGAAGCCACCTTCATAAGGTGGAAGCATTACTTTGTGATAATAATTTATCATATTGATATAATGAAATAAAATACTTTTACTTTGTTTTTATCACATACATCATGAAAATAAATCGTGACTATAGTTTTAATAGCCCTACACATAATCCAGCGGTAAATCTAAATTCAATTTTCAAAACTGTAAGTTCAAGCCTAAGTATACAGTAAAACAAACTCAGTGGAACTTTCAAAGTCAATAAATAGATTAACTTTCCCTAAAAATCGAATTTTGGTATCTTTCGATGCTTCAAATATGTTTTCAAATATTCCCTCCAATGAATGTAAAATTTTAATATGAAAAATTCTGGAAAAATCACATACAAATCCCGTATTGAAATCCGAGATAGAACACAAAGATCAAAAGCTTAAGCTTCTTCTTCTCTAACAATATTTTAGAAACAGGGCACACTTTTCCAAATATAGATGAAGTTAAAATTTTACATAAGGAGAGTAGATGCTTTAAATTAAATGCACTAAAATCAATAGAAATTTTCAAAGGTATTAAAAAAAATGACAATAATTATCACAATATTAACTCTACCTCATTATCCAATTTCAATTTTACTACTAAGTAAAATTGTTTTTTTTTAATATTCTCTCATCTTCCAGACGATTTATGTGAATAGAATTATATACATAGGTGAACATACTTTTAATGGCGAAATTGAGGGAATCGGAATATCTGGCGCTTTTGAGAAAATCATTTCAGAAGTTAACAATGGTTATTTCGACGAAAAATTGACGGGTCTCTTTCTATCTTACAAAAAATTTTTCGTACATATGGTTGAAGTAAGTATCTACAAATAAAAAAACTGCACATTATCGATGATCTTTTTGAATTTTTCCAGGGTTCTGAAGATAGTATTGTAAAACATTTATATCTACTCTATGAAGAAGAGATAAACAGTTTCTTAGGTCAAATGAAAATGGTGATCGTAATAAATCATATCAATCAAGTAAGATTCTATAACTAGTGTCCCCTGCTATTTTCAAATTGCTCTATAAAACTAGAATGTGCTGCCGCGTGTGTGTGGCAAAGTTATTCTTCGCAAATCATTTGTTTCAGTTACTAATTTTTAAATATTTGTTTCATATTCTATAAGATACTCTTCGCATTGAAATATAATAATGAAATAAATTTTTTATTTCTTTATCTGGTCTGAACTGTGGCGAGAACCACCACGCATAAGGCAGGCCACACTCTTCATCAAAGAGCGTGTGCCTAGGTTCTCAAAAAAATTCCTTTCTCTTAACAGAAGGGACCTCAGAGAGATGACTGGAATACTAATCGGTTAATGTCGTCTTAACAAACTCCTTTGTACTATGGACATCGTGGATGATCTTATACATACACTGTATGTAGGAAATATAGAGAGCCGGAAGAAACTGCCTCTCACATCCTGTTGGAATGCCCAGCATTAGCATCCCTCAGGCACCGACACTTCGGAGAATCAAAACTTCTCCCAAAAGAACTTATGGAAGCCAGCCAGCCAGCCACAAGAACTTATGGAAGCCAGCGATGGCAATATTCTGGGTTTCTGGTGGGCCACAAACCTGCTAGAATAGAATAGGCTTCTGACCACGAGGAGCTCAACGGGCTCAAGTAAGTGGCTTAAGTGCATTCGCGGGCTAAACTCCCTCCCCTCAGATGATCTTATTCTTTCCAGATTCCAATTTGAAACAACCGATATATTGGGCCAGCACTTTTGTAATTTATTGTGAATACATTCCCTGCTCAATTTATATTTGTATCATAACATCAATTCATTAAATGTTAAATTTTTGTTGGGATGACGGAGGGCATCCGCTTTGGGCTTTGGGTACTAAAACCACATCAAAGAACAATAATAAATAAATGGACGCGTATGTTCATCTTTCTTCGACAAAGTGTCATGCTCTTTTTGAATTGACCCTAGTGATGAAATATTTCTAACTTGATTTGTTTTGAAGCGATTCTTTAATGATTGGATAACACTTACTGGGAAACCTACACACTTATTGGAAAAGATAGATCCTGACAGCAATAAGGAAAAATCATCCAAATTTATTTTTCATTGCATACAAAAGGTTTACCAACTGTGCTCTGCTATACGAGAATTGAAAGACAAAGCCACAGAAGAAGAGGAGGAGGAAGAATCTGTAGGGGTATGTGCCTTCATTGACAGATATTACACGTTTGCGAATTCTCGTATAACTCGTAAGACATAAGTCTCCTTATCGATGAAGCAACTTTTCGACAGTTTTTCAGAGGATATGGCATCTAGTAAGGCTAGTAATAAATCTAACTGTCGTGATATTTATAACTTAAATTCGAAAATTATTAAGTGTATTTCTCATTATTTAGTGTATCCTCTGACAAAACTCTTTAACGCTTGCATTAACCCTGGCACATTTCCAAAATCTTTGCTATTATCTAAAGTATTACCGTTACATAAAAAAAATAAAAAATGAGTTAAATAACTTTAGACCTATATCTATCATACCAATAATTGGAAAGATATTTGAAAAAACTCTAGCCTGTCAAATTATAAATCACTTCGAGGATAATAATATTTTCACGGAAGCACAATTTGGGTTTCGAAAAAACTAATCCACAACATCTGCTCTTTTGAAACTGACGGAAGCAATTTGTGAAGCATTTGATAATGGTGAGCATTTCGGCTCAATTTTCTGTGACCTGACAAAAGCATTTGATTGTGTTTCTACTGATATTCGGATGTCTAAACTGAACAACTATAAATTTTCTGAAACATCATTATCATTGATACGGTCTTATTTATCTAGTACAAAGCAAGTTGTCTGTATGTATTCTACTAATTCGTCGTACTAAGTTGCCGGTTACGTTTGGGGTACCTCAAGGCTCCATACTTGGACCTGTACTCTTATTAATATACATTAATGATATACCGTTACAAGTTCCTGAAAGTAATCTTATATGCAGATGATACAACTGCTTCAAGAGTTAATACAGACTTAGTTGACTCACAAAATTAACTAATGGACGGTCGAAATGGT
Organism: Endomychus coccineus; assembly: GCA_958510875.1. Lineage (NCBI taxonomy): Eukaryota > Metazoa > Arthropoda > Insecta > Coleoptera > Endomychidae > Endomychus > Endomychus coccineus. The sequence goes on from OY294067.1 coordinate 290,723,409, forward strand.
TTGCTTAACTGGTTTGCACATAATAAATTGAATATTTATAATGAAAAAACTGTGACCTTCTATTTTTCCTTAAGATAAATATCGGACAATTGTGAATTTATATCATTTCTTGGATTATTATTACATAGAGGATTAAACTAATATGTGTTACTTATTGGTGCGATAAGGACGCTTTGTGCTGGTACAATTAGTTTTAAGAAATCCCGTTTTAGACATAATACGTCTTCTGATGATGGTCGTGAGACCGAAACGTACGTAAAGACGAAAATAATAAGCATTTGTGTTAATGTGACCTATTTCCCTAGAATTTATATATAATTCATACCTGGATCAAGAATCATCATTAAAGTAGATTTTATTTAGATGGACCACAATAACGTCCAAATGTCACCACGGCTACGTTTTCAGGACCCAATTTTTCACACTTTCTTACACAAATCCGCTTGTGCAGTATTTATTTGTATAAATTGTTTTATGTAGATACTTATAGCCTTATGTCGGCCAAACTAACTAAGTGAATTGATTGTAAACGATTTTTTTAGGGCTCTGGTCTGGACTTCGTCGTTAGCGTTACCCAACAACCACCAGACAATCAGAGCTTAACTATTTACGACCAGTCTACAGTCTTTGATGATGGCGGCCTAGAAACTTTATTGAAGCCTTTTTACCCCGAAATTAATTTGCTAAATTTTTTGATCAATTGCAAATATCTGAAGGATCCGCAATTGTATCTTGATACGTACGGAAGTACCGTTGTTCCTGATACTTACCAAGGTGAACAATATACCAATATTGTAATAATAATAGTAATGAATCATTTTAACAATCCTAGTTGCGATTATTTCAATCATAAGAATGATAAGTAAATTGAGATAACTGATTAAACTGATTAAAAGCAATATTTTATCACCTGAAATGAACTGGTCTAAGAAAATGGACAATCAGGCTATGGGCGGTCATTACCTTTTGAAATCGCAGTCATTTTCGCTGCTTATTTATGGAGGAGTAAGAAACAACGGAATATTGTGGAATTATGAAGTGATAATCCTCCTGAGGATGCGACGTTTCTGCAAGATGAACATTTTCCACAAAGAAATGATTATACAGTAAGGAAGTGAGGGACTTCTTGAAGATCCTAGAACTTAAATAGTACCTACCCACAACAAGGCCTATTAGCAAATGACTAAGAAGAAAAAATATTACCTCTGCCTTCCCGGACTGCTTTTGGTGAGCGGCATATCTATAGATGTTACTCATTACACGTATATATTCACATATTACTAATAACTGGGAGGTTGGTCAGTACGCTATTACAGTAAGCTCCAAATCCATGAAAATTAATCAGTCGGCATCAAAAAAAGAAAGCGGCTTTGGCACACAAAGCTCACAAAGTCCAGACATCTGGCAAACCTAGTTCTCTCAACGGCCGCCCATAAATTGTAAAGTCGCTCCGGTACGCCGAGTTTATAAGCACTACTTCTCCCTGCAATCGGCCAGAGAGTTGGCGCACTGCACAGTAGATGTAGAGCACCGTATCTATATTCTGTGAAAATTTAGGGTAAATCGGAGTCACCGCTAGACCGCTATGGTGAAACCAATAACGTGCCGTATGAACTGAAATTAGGAAAGAGTTCGTTCGCTGCCGCTCACTCCGTCTTAATTATTTCAGTTCTACGGGACCTTGCCTACTGGATAATCCGCAGTGTAGGACATGCGAAGAAAAGGCCGAGATGGCAGAGCACTGCCTAACCCACGGGAATATTACAGAGCCCATGTTGTGAGAAAACCCTGCTTTGCTCTTGTCCGAACAACACCTAGGGTGGTTTAGCAGCTATAAACACGGAGGACTGTCCCCTTTTGAGGGGGTACAATGGTCCTATTGAGGACTAAGGTCACCCTTCTAACTCCATCCAGAAATTCATTAGTTCCATTGCTACCCCAGGAAAATATGGATATCTTCAACCATTGATCAATGATGCAACTAATTCTATATTTTGTTCAATAGTTCTCTTGGTGATTTTCGTACTTTTCCGCTACACAATTCCAGCCACGGTGGTAATCATGTTAACATATCACAACACATTCACCTCAGTTTCTTTGTTCTACATATTTTGCTATTACATTTGATGGTGATGATTGTGACATTTTTAACGCAGAAGGGATGGTATGGTCAATGAACTTGACGTTGTTATGTGACTAACTGCAGCACCATTTCTTGAATTTTTCAAAACTAATTACAGAGACATGTGGGAAGAAACATCACTAAATGAGAGCCATTAATATTCTGGATGAATGAACTATATTTGGATTCTTCTAAAATGTAATGAAATATGATTCGATTGAATGACGATAGCCCTCTTTCCAATATAGCAAAATTGAGTACGATATCTAGCATTTATATTAATTGATATGTCTTTCCATTTTCTAGATCAAGTTTGGCCAATTCCAAACACTCTGATTCCATATAGCATTTTCGACAAAGTGTTCGACCTAGTGGTTGATTTGCCTTCTCAGAAAGTAGAAGAAAAGGAGGAAGACGCTCTAATGATCGAAGAAGAACTAGCAGAAGCCACTACCTAAAAGATAATATAGGCGAAGAAATAGCGTGGCACATATCTTTTGTAGAGAATAATCTAAATAAAATCTTTACAGAATTCTTGCAATCCATTATAACATTCCCTCCCTCATTTGGCTATTCACCAATGATGATCAAACATCGCATAGATACTAGCGTTCGAATAAATTTAACGTTTTACTACTAATTTCCTTGGATTGAACACTGTCCTATGTGCTTTTCTTATATATTGATGACCTATTGAGGTCCCATTGTTGTAACTTCAGATTTTACAGAGCTATCAAAACCGCTAATTATAGTTTTATACTCCAACAAGAATTGGTGTAAAAATAATAAAGTAAACCTAAATATTGAAAAATGGAAGATAATGAATAATGCACCCAAAGTTGTTTCACTATTGTATAATTACGCAATAAACAACAACTTTTTTTCAATGAATGAATGAATCCATATTGAATATTTTGAGACGTGGAGGCGTCCTTTAACATATGAATTAATTAGGTTGCTCTAGAACTCTAGATCAAAGAGTAACACTCCCGCTATTAGATCAGGAAAACTGTTTTGCTCTCTCGATCTCATTAGCGGAACGAGTAATTAAATAGCCCATTGGGAAAAATGCTATAGAGACCAGTGCATCTAGCGCCATCTACCTGAGAGTAGATGTCCCACTAATAACGAAATGTAAAACATGACTACATGGATATCTCGTACTCACTGAAGTCACCTAGTGCCAAGATGGTCTCCAAGCAATGTAATAAATAACAGTTGAAAAAATTATTTGTTAATAATAAGTTTTCTCCCTGACATTATCTAATAAATACTTTGTAAATTTGTTAATTGCAATTGCAAACATATCATTAATTATATATAAATTCTAGGGAAATAGCTCACACTAACATATGCTTATTATTTACGTCTTTACGTTCGTTTTTCGGTCTCATAACCATCATCAGAACCCCCGCCCTTGCTGAACACTGCTTTGATTATTATAAGCATCAATTCGATTACAAAAATTTTAATATTTTAACTAAGGAAATCAATTATTATGAAAGATCTATTCTGGAGATGATTTACATAAAACGTGAGTTCAAGTCTTAAATCATAGAACAGATATTTAATCATTAAGTCAGATTTTACTAATTTAATTAACTATAAAACCTTTGCAAAATCCTACAAGCGTCTTTATAATGTTAAAAGTATGTTTTAGGTAGAATGCTCAAATAGCAATATTTCTGATAAGGTCCGACAACGATTTTCTATTACCTCATAAATACTTTAAACATTGATGTGTTGCAGTTTCGATTATTCGTGTTTCTGTTCGTTTCGGCGACGTGGGCATTTTTAATTGAAATTGGTGCGATAAGGACGCTTTGTGCTGATACAATTAGTTTTAAGAAATCATATTTTAGAAATACGTCTTCTGATGATGGTTGACAGACCGCAACGTACGTCAAGACGAAAATAATAAGCATATGTGTTAATGTGACCTATTTCCCGAGAATTTATATACACGGTGTTCCATCTCAGACGAGCCACCCCCTATATTTCTTATCCCATAGTGAGTGGAAAAATCTCCCGGAACACGTCGAATGATTTTGTTTGGGGGACATCTTTAGACGTATATTTGAGGTTTGAACGAGCAACCCCCTAATTGGGGGCGCTTCAACCCCTCAAAATTGAATTGGGGAGAGGGGTTGAGTGATACGTCATTTGCAAGGTCTTGGAAGCCTCTTTACAACGGTGTATGAAAAACGTGAATTTGATGAACCGTTTTCGCCAAAAATTAATTTTGTTGCTCGAATGCGCCACCTTGAATATTTTGGTTATTTGTACAATGTACAAGCTCATTTTTATTAAGCCTTTTTTACAAACTTGAACAATCTTCAAAAAATCACATTCGTAAAAAAATTGAATTGTGTTGTCATGCTTACAATGAAAAAAATCAAATCTGCGTGTTTAAATCAAATGTTCAAATTGTCCTCCATTGACTTCTATACAATAATAAGTACAGTCTCTCAAATTAATAAATAAAAAAACAGCAAAACATTTCCTTATGTTGCCTTCATTTTTTGTTCTAAGAAGGTGTTTATCTGGTTTTAACGTTTCTTCGGTCATTTCATGATTTTAATCAATCTGTTGAGTTACTGCTCTGCTAATTTGTCAAAAATGCCAATATGTTATACACATTGTAAGAACGTGTTGAGCTGGTTAGCCTTTATTACCAAAATCAAAATTATGAACGAGCGGCTGCAAGGATATTTAACGAAAAGCATCCTGAACGTAGCGTTCGCCATAAGTACGTAATGGAATTGATTTCAAAATTTGTGGAGACGGGTTCAGTAATGGATAAAAAAAGGGCACCCATTGGAATTGTTAATGATGAAGGAGCAGCTGTGACGGTATTGGGACATGTCCAACTTATGCCAAACACGCAATCTGTACGACAACTTTCTGTAACTTCCGGTATTAGCCAATCTGCCGTTTTCAGAATTCTACATAAACACAAGTTACATCCGTACAAAATTAGATTAATTCAGGAATTAAATGATGATGATTGGAATCGAAGGCAAGAGTTTTGCGAAATTATGGTCGAGCGTATCAACAATAACCCAAATTTATTTACGTTTGGGTAGGAATTTTGGGAGACCACCTAATTGGACCTCTGTTTATCCCTGGTAATTTAAATCGCGAAATTTGTCTTGAAATGTTGGAAAATGCGATTGATCCGTTAATAACTGAACAATTAGAAAACGATGCTCTACTACTTGAACAACAATTGCATTTCCAACAAGACGGAGCTCCTCCTCACTACGCCGCACCAGTTCGCCAATACCTCAATTTGCAATACCCCGGTCGTTGGATTGGAAGAAGAGGTTCTATGGAGTGGCCTGCCCTATCTCCTGACCTGAACCCTCTGGACTTTTTCATGTGGGGACATCTTAAGTTCAAGATTTTTGTGACTCAGCCTGGAAATTTGGACGAACTACGCCAACGAATTATAAATGAGCGTCGTCAAATAACTCCAATTATGCTGAACCATGTTAGAGACGGTTTTCAGTCAAGATTGTATTATTGTATGGAAGTCAATGGAGGACAATTTGAATATTTGATTTAAACACGCAGATTTAATTTTTTTCATTGTAAGCATGACAACACAATTCAATTTTTTTACGAATGTGATTTTTTGAAGATTGTTTAAGTTTGAAAAAAAGGCTTTATAAAAATGAGCTTGTACATTGTACAAATAACCAAAATATTCAAGGTGGCGCATTCGAGCAACAAAATTAATTTTTGCCGGAAACGGTTCATCAAATTTACGTTTTTCATACACCGTTGTAAAGAGGCTTCCAAGACCTTTCAAATGACGTATCACTCAACCCCGCTACCCTATTCAATTTTGAGGGGTTGAAGCGCCCCCTATTAGGGGGTTGCTCGTTCAAGCCTCAAATATACGTTAAGAGATGTCCCCCAAACAAAATGATTCGAAGTGTTTCGGGAGATTTTTCCACTCACTATGGGATAAGAAATATACGGGGTGGCTCGTCTAAGATGGAACACCTTGTATAATTCATACCTGGGTCAAGAATCATTATCATATCATTAATGATAAAATTTGTTGAGCATATTTAGAAGAATCAATTCTTTTTATGATTCACAATAACTTTTAATTGTACATAATTTGTGGCGATGCAAAACGCCTTTCAATTTATAATCATACAAAAAAGTGTTTTCATGGGTATATCAAAGTAATGATAAATAAAATGTTTTCTAGGTTGTGTTTTGTGAATAAGTAAGTTACTAATTTTTATACTTCGGTTTTTTTCTTATTCTGACATATTTTTCAGTACCTTACAATCTATATCCCCGATGAAAGTTTTACAATCGCTTTCAAAATCATTAAAACTGGAAATCTCCTCAATTTCTTCTAACAGTTGACAAAACAGAAGCCGAACATTTTGATAGCTGAATTTTTCATAAAACGATTTAAATGTATTGCTATATGAGAAAAGAAATCGGCTATAATGAGCTATTTTGTGTGTCTTAATAATGAACCATCATCTATACCTTAAAACCATATCAAGGCAGATTTTTTTTACACTTATTTCATAATAAAAAATCCATTTTTATATTTTTAGTTTATTATCACTCCATCAAACACCGAGAAGTTGACATATTAAGTAATATTTTCGTCTCTTATCCAAACAACCGTACAGGTCGTTTAATTTCAAGCAATCGCCTTTAGAAAGCGCTTTCCTCTGTCCTAATTTTTTGATACCTGGCATAATTGGTGTTATAGTGGGCTTCCCTTTTCCTTTGCTGAAATAATTTTTTCCATAGTGCATGATGGAGTCATAGTCATACTCAAAACTGTAAGTGGTGTTTTCTAAGCTCTGTTTATCGAAGTTTGGTGTAAATTCTGAGGAAAACAAGATGTATATTAGGTTACAAATCATGAAATGTACTTGCTTGAAATACTCAGACGTAATTGAAAATTCTAATACAAATAAAAAGTCATTTGAAGTATAGACGCATTTACTGAAAGCATTTAATTTAAATTGTTAAGACCAAAGTTTGCTTACGTGGTATAATGTTGTCGAAATGGATTTTTACAAATCTGTCTCTATCCCATCTGGATTGTTCATGAAATATTCCAAGGGCATGCATCAGTTCATGTATAGCTCGACCTTCTGAGCCCAAGCAATTAGGGCCAAGATTATCAGGTGGTTGTAAGCTGACGATTTGAGGGCCTCCAATTTTTCCAACGAAAGACCAACACCCTTTGGGATACTTGATGGGCCAAATGAGTAAGTAATCTTTACTTTTACCGTTCCATGGAACAAATCGAATGCATGTCATGAAATTTATGCTACGAATTGCTTGATAAATCGTTGCTTTTTCATCTGGTTCTGAAAAAGTAATAAATAAAATTAAATATATTCCATGGGAAGAAACAACTGATATCTGAATAATCTCTTGTGATGAGAGAAGATATATATATGCTTCCTAATTATTGTGTCTCATGTTTTTATTATCTTCAAGTTGTACCAACCATATAATGGGCTTATCAAGTATGGCACTGTTCCGTTGGTCCATTTTTTGTCAGCAAACGTATCCCAATTCAATCCAACTCTCCAATATTGATAGAACTCATTCGTCATTGCCATATCGCCTTGGAACAAGCCAGGTGTAATTTCTGGGTCAGGATTTTCCATGATGTATTCCATATCGGGGTGTATTTTAACTGGAAAATTAAAGTAATTATTATAAATAGATTCTTCATAATCTTGAGTTATTGTCTGCTATGCTGAATTTAATCATCATGTAGATTCAGGGATACAATATAATTTTACGAAAATGTTATAATATTAGTATTGTCTAATTGCCATTACTCGATACTTTTATGAAATGGTTTATGAGAGGGGTCGAGGGAGCGTCGCGTGGCACTCTCGTAAAATTAAATCAAAACTATTAAAATCTTTACAACTGCGATGTCGATGGTCAGCAGCATCCAAATCTTAATCACCTTTGCAGTTTCCATTGCTAGCTGTAAAAGATCATTCAGCAAATTAAAATTAATTCTAAATTATCTTCGAGTCTCCATCGGTCAAGATCGATAAGCGACCTTGCTTTCCTTAGCGTCGCAAGGGAAGAAGTTGAGAAGGCAGATTTCAACCGTCTAATTGATGCTTTTGCATCAACGAAGGCGAAAAAGATGCATATATAACGAGCATGTTACTCGAGTTCAATAAATAAATAAACATGTATATAGATAGATGTTTTGTTGTTGTTGTGTTTTTTGTTTCCACATTTATTTACATTAAAAAGTAATAATAACCAATCACTTTAAATGATTCATTATGTAGTACAAATTAACTAATATCTCGCTTATATAAAGCGAGAAACAAATAAATTTGAACAATGAATTATCAAAGGGGGCGCGATTACAACACCTGCCACGGGTGCCACTGCACCTGCTAGTTAAGCCACTGGGCTTATAATATTGTTACACCTAAGTGTTCGAATTCGCCTGAACATCTTGTCAGTGTTAACTTAATTTTGCCCCAAACTTTAAGCGTTTTAGATGAATTCAAACATTACTTCCGGTAAAAAATAATAACATATGAGCATGTGATGACGTGACTTATACAGCAGTTTTGTTTATTTCATAAACTTGTCTCAACTTTTGGAACGTAAAACGTGATAAATTGTATTTATATAATTCAATAAAAATCAAAAAAATTATGGAATTTCTAGATTGCTATCATTATTAATTAAGGGGAGGGGGGGGGGGGGGGGCATTGCAGCATTATTTAATATCTGGACTTCTACGATTAGGTTTACATTTCTGTTTACAATTTTCCATCAATAGCAGAAAATTATTAATGGCTCAAAATTTTTCTTGGCAGGGTTTTGTAGCTCATAAAATTACCAACAACTTTTACATAGGTCATTTTCATCTGAGAAGTAAACTAATCAAACTACACTTCAAAAACAGCGAAAATTGACAAAAAATGCAAACAATTGCATGTATGGCAAACAGCCCCACAAAAAAAGGGGGCATATTGTGCAAAATGTTTCTACATTCCACAGCCTACTATGGTTTCTATTTAAAAAAATACAAGTTTGTGGCATAATTTGAAAATGGTAAGCGCTTAAAAAACTCTACTTAAATGGCGATAGCTCCAACATTAATAAATATGTTAAGAGGCTTTGTTGAAATCCTGAAAATCGAATATTTGGCAACAGCGCCTAAGCAAATGACACGAGTAAAAATTCATAGTCACTCCCAAATTTGTCCCAAAAAAAGAGCTCGAGAATGCGCGGTAGGTTTTGTTCTAGCGCGAATATTAATAGAGATATCCTATAAGGACATCCAATTTGGTTCATCATCAGATTGTATTTTTACCTTTCGAAGAAAACAGCCACCCCAGAACAGTTCCTTGTGGTTTTTTACACAAAATATACAATATGAAAAATTCGCGGATGTAGGCAGTCACATAATATGGCACACAATTATGTCTTGTAAATAATAAAAATATAAAAATAACTTACCGTCATCAGGAATCGGTGGATGGACGACATCGGGTACATAGGGTAAAATATACCGAGGGTTTGTTGAGCGGAGCAATAACCAGACACATATAAACGACAACCACAAGTTGGTCATCCTCTGGTAACTACGTATTCTTGTAGAACTGTGTTTGACACACTAAAATCGACTTCATTCCTCGGGCGAATCGTTGTCACACTTACATATTAAAATGTTGTAGGCAATTGAAAAATAACGATTAGCATAAACGTAAGTACCTACAGTTATTTAGAAGAACTTTTCTCATGATGCGATAAATTTAATTCCTTAAACGGGATCTCTCAGACGGATACAATTATATTGGGACTACGTGCAGATTCACTAATGAGACGGTTAACTCAATGAACTTAATTAAAAATGAACCAAAATTTTTGTTTTACCTCTATATATAGTATAGGCAAGAAGTAGTTATACATGACCATAACTTGAAAACAAGTGCTTGTATAAAAATGAACTTGGACACGTCGACCTCTATTTCCATCTACGCATCATTTGATGAAACCTACAAATTTTTAAAAGCATACCTCCCCTCCCTAACTCTCCTACTTTATTTTCTCAAAGAGCTGGATACCCTTCGTGGTATCTCCAAATAAAGGTATTTAAATTGACTATTCAGTGATATAAAAAAAAACGTTTAAGTATTATATTGAACGGTTCTCGAAATAAATAATTTATTCCTCTATTCAGTGATGAATTCAGAACTAGTTCATCATTCAGTTTTATTAATTTACGTTCATAGTATATTGTGCATTCAATTTATCCATATGAACAAATATAATATGGATTTAATCATATAGTACATTAAATCTGTAGATTTTTGTGGTAAAAATTTTCCGAAGCTTCGGTCTTTTTTTCCACAAAAGCCATATTTTCCTGACAGATCTACTGTCCTGTACTGTACTGTTTTAAACTATGAAGCTATAGAGTTAATAACACATTCTGATGATGCCACTGTATGGTAAAACAAAGGTTGGTTACCAAAGTGTAAATGTATTTTATTCTATTTTTACTATTTATGGTAAACGCCGGCAAATAACTATTTGATTGAATTATTATTTCACCTTTCTTTAAAGGACTTTATAGACACTGGATAATATTTCCCTTCCCTCGTATATTGTTTTAATTTCAATTGAATAGGACTATTCTAAATATTTATTTTAATAGAATGGCCATTTATATAACAAACAGTATACCGTCCTTGGCGCGAGAACACATACCTGAACCAAAATATGTTGGAGTCTGGAATGTCTCGAAAGAGTCACGTTATCGCCAAAATAAGCTCATTAAAGCTTATCGAATGCCGAAATGGTTCCCGTACGTTTTGGACTTTTTCCAATGCCCATGGAAGCTCATTCTCAACCCTAGCTAAAGATGATGGTACACTGGCAACTACACCACAAGAAAAAGCCAATTTTTTTGTTGGAATGTTTGGATCCACCAGGGAAGGACCCTCTTAATATTGATGGATATTATCGATAACCTTATGCCTGAAATTGTTTTTCGTTAGCGCATAATTAGGCGCATTCTGCTTGATCTCAATACCAAAAAGTCTATGCGGCCAAACGGAATTCCACCTGTCGTTCTCAAAGAATGTGCGCCTGAATTAACACCAGTTTTCTACAGGTTGTTTACCCTTTCCTACAAACTTGGTGTTTCCTTCCAGCTGAAAGACAGCTAGAGACCAACCAATTCCAAAAAAAAAAAGGAAAGAAGACCCTTCCTAATAATTATTTTCTGTTATCTCATAAGTGATGGAGAAAGAAATCAATATCGAGCTCATCCAATACCTAGAGAACTCCAAAATCGTGAATGACTGGCAATATAATGGCTTTCACCAGCAGAAAGAAACAGGAGTTATACCTTTTATGGCAAAAATCCTATCTTACTGTAGCATGAAGTATCTCCAAAACATATTTGACCAAGTAAACTTCTTCGCAAACTTCCAAAACGTGGATTGCCTCAAAATTGTAGTTTTACTATCAGAAAGATCACTCCATGTGGTGTTTGAGCACTATTAACGTTGGTGTACCACAGGAATCTGTCTTAGTACCAACTTTGTTTCTGCTTCATATTAACCATCTATTCGATGCAATGAATGACAATTTGGCAAGAATTATGAAACGGTGATCTGATGATCTATTAGAGGAAGTCGGAGGTTACAATTCCTAAATATTCCCTAAATATGATGTCAGTTAAAACTATTATTATGAAAGTCTTCCATATCCATTCTTGGAATCCCCACCAACAGCACTACAGAGCACCTCATAATCTACAAAAGACAGATTCGACCTGTCGGGGGGTACTATTCACATGTTTGGAGTTGAGCTCCCAAAATACACGCTGAAGCTTTTATTTTCTGTTCGTCTGATTGATGACGTCACACTTACCATCTGGTCAATTATTCCACCACGGGAGATTCCAGGTAGGGGGACTAGTCGAGCTCAAGCTGGTCATCCATTCATCGTCAGGCTGGAGGTCTGCCGAACTTTTTTATTCCAGACTAGACTAGACGTTTTAACATAGAATATGTTTCTACACAGGACCTAATTGATGGAAAGTGTTACGCGAGAACCGTTACGTGAATTCATAACAGGTCTGATTGGTCGTGACCAACAACCGACTGTAGATGAGTGACTGTGACCATAGTCAAAGTATAAAGGTCTGCTGGAGCCTCTCTTCTACTCTTTTTAAAATTCGAGTGCAAGCTGATTGGTCGTTTATTTCATGTTATTGACGACGAAATAATATGATGTAGTTACGTGCCGGCTGTGATTGGAGGAGCTAGGTGACGTCACCTAGCGCGAGAAGCGAAGGTAGGGAGGCTCCGGCAGACCTTTATACTTTGACTATGACTGTGACCACATATAAGACAGTCTACTGAGGATGCGGACCTTGCTCAGAATCATAGATAACTCTACTGCTAGTAGACTTATCTATGTTCAGAATTATTAATTTATTCTTTTTCATTTGTTGGGGAGAAAGAACTTCAAACATGTTCTATGTTATTTGTTTTTATCTAATAAAAACTGTACATTTTTTTTCTATCGAACGGCGAAGTTTTAGAACTTTTTGCTTAGGGAAGTCTTTACTGGTGTCTATAACCAAGCTTTCGAGAAAAATTCCTCTCCCAACACGATGTTCTACGCTGAACTTACCTCATTTGATTGTTTAATTATTTCAGTTTCACGATGCTCACACTTGTTTGACGTTTGTTTCTTGGAATAAAACCAAATTTTGCATTAATATAAATAATAGTTTGAAAACTAAAAACGCGCCTCTATCAAAAAATAATTCCTTCGTCTTAAAATTAATCCAATAATTTTAATATTCAGTCTTCTTTTAAAGAGCAATTACGGAGCACATATTCATATTCCATGTTGTATTATTTGCAAATGGCTATGAAAATAATTATTCATTATTCCTACCACAGGAATATTTCTGCCTTTTAATTACTAAGATCGGCATAAACTACTTTAATGATTTGAACAACAATGAGGTATAAACCACATAAGTTTTATACCGCTTTTATTTATAAAAATTAAAAAATTAGTTTTAATCAGTTTAAAGATTGTTTTAATCCATATTCCGATATGCAGATAATTCGAAAAGTTGGAAACATAGAAGGGATAAAGGAACTGGAGCAAAACAAAATTAATCTCACATGAATCTTACATTGTTTATTAAAAAAGTATAAATAACATGTCAATAATTGAAATTTACGATAAAATATTAGTAAACTTATTACTTATTGTTTACTTTAAAGTATTTCATAAGATCATTGTTCAGATTAATTCAAATTTCATAAAATTCTAAAACTAAAAATTGAGGATTATAATTATTTAAAATTAGAGTAACATAAAATCTTCAGCCTCATTACTCAGAGGAAATATATTTCGCCGCTGGGGAAAAATATTCAAAAACTAATGAATTTATTAAATTTTAAATAATATTCAAAATAATTACTTACAAAAAAAATTTTCACCTGAGCCAAAAACGTCGGCCCTACTAATTGATTCAATTTTAGAAACCGACCAAAAATAATTAATTATCAATTCAAATTGGAGAAAAATTGTAATGACTTAAAAAAAAATTTTCACATTGAAACTGACAAAATAAAATCCTCAGAATCATCAATAGAAGGAAATGTTTCGCCGCTATGGAAAAATAGTTAAAACACCCATTGGGTGAAAATTTCTAAACTATCAGTAATTGATTCAATTTTAGAAATTTTTTAAAATAAATTAGAAAGAAACTTCATGAGCTTAGCACCAAAATCTGATTTGAAAAATGTTTTACACATTGTAGATGATAAAATAAAACCTTCAGCCATATTATTTTATGAAAGTTGTCCTCATAGCTATTTAAAAACAGTTTTAAAGTGATTCAAGAATCGAAAAACGATATTTTTAAATATATCTAAAATTAGTTACAACACAAAAATTCCATAGAACTGGGCACACGAAAAAATTAAGAAATTGTATGTTTAGGTGACAATTTAAAATATATCTAACACTAACTAAGAAGACATAATTCAACGCCCAGCTTCATAGCCAGGGAATAATATTTTTAAAGCACAGGATAAATTATGGTTAATGTCCAAAATATAACCTTTCCCTAAGTCATATCTACATATCGGACAATTGTAGATTTCTGCTTTGAATGACCTTTTCAAACAAACCTGCAACAATAAGTTGGATATAAATATAGCAACATTTCATTAAAACAAGATTCAATGAAACATTTGGAATTTTTGACAAATTTAATACATTCTCAGAGATCTACAAGCTTTCTCTTTCGGTGGTGTAAGGAGCTGAAAATTTAACTTCAATGGGACAAGTGCCTACAAACATATTTACGGTTTTTGAAAATGACAAATTTATTTATATTTACAATCAAGAATTAAATTTTAAACTAATTTGTACGAAATTATTATTAATTTTTATCTAATCAATTAAATAAATAAAAAATCAATTAACTATTTATTTCAGTTTATATTTACTATTATAATTTAAATTGTAAAATAAATAAAATATGTTTATTCATTTGTTATTAGTAAATAGTTTTATTTAAGTAAGAAATATTCATCTTCATTTATTCACATTTATGAATTTTTTCTTTCATATTTACTGGTATAGTTTAAATTTTAAAATAAATAAAATATGTCTTATTCATTTATTAGTAATATAAAGGTTTATTCAAGTAAACATTTTTCATATTTATCGTATTTTAGTGAAACTTTAAAGGTATATTTTTAAAATTTTTAATAAGTAATTTTATTAATAAATTTATTAGATATTTATGGTTTTCGAAAATGACAAATTTATTTATATTTACAATCAAGAATTAAATTTTAAACTAATTTGTACGAAATTATTATTAATTTTTATCTAATCAATTAAATAAATAAAAAATCAATTAACTATTTATTTCAGTTTATATTTACTAGTATAATTTAAATTGTAAAATAAATAAAATATGTTTATTCATTTGTTATTATTAAATAGTTTTATTTAAGAAAGAAATATTCATCTTCATTTATTCAAATTTATGAATTTTTTCTTTCATATTTACTGGTATAGTTTAAATTTTAAAATAAATAAAATATGTCTTATTCATTTATTAGTAATATAAAGGTTTATTCAAGTAAACATTTTTCATATTTATCGTATTTTAGTGAAACTTTAAAGGTATATTTTTAAAATTTTTAATAAGTAATTTTATTAATAAATTTATTAGATATTTATGGTTTTCGAAAATGACAAATTTATTTATATTTACAATCAAGAATTAAATTTTAAACTAATTTGTACGAAATTATTATTAATTTTTATCTAATCAATTAAATAAATAAAAAATCAATTAACTATTTATTTCAGTTTATATTTACTAGTATAATTTAAATTGTAAAATAAATAAAATATGTTTATTCATTTGTTATTATTAAATAGTTTTATTTAAGAAAGAAATATTCATCTTCATTTATTCAAATTTATGAATTTTTTCTTTCATATTTACTGGTATAGTTTAAATTTTAAAATAAATAAAATATGTCTTATTCATTTATTAGTAATATAAAGGTTTATTCAAGTAAACATTTTTCATATTTATCGTATTTTAGTGAAACTTTAAAGGTATATTTTTAAAATTTTTAATAAGTAATTTTATTAATAAATTTATTAGATATTTATGGTTTTCGAAAATGACAAATTTATTTATATTTACAATCAAGAATTAAATTTTAAACTAATTTGTACGAAATTATTATTAATTTTTATCTAATCAATTAAATAAATAAAAAATCAATTAACTATTTATTTCAGTTTATATTTACTAGTATAATTTAAATTGTAAAATAAATAAAATATGTTTATTCATTTGTTATTATTAAATAGTTTTATTTAAGAAAGAAATATTCATCTTCATTTATTCAAATTTATGAATTTTTTCTTTCATATTTACTGGTATAGTTTAAATTTTAAAATAAATAAAATATGTCTTATTCATTTATTAGTAATATAAAGGTTTATTCAAGTAAACATTTTTCATATTTATCGTATTTTAGTGAAACTTTAAAGGTATATTTTTAAAATTTTTAATAAGTAATTTTATTAATAAATTTATTAGATATTTATGGTTTTCGAAAATGACAAATTTATTTATATTTACAATCAATAATTAAATTTTAAACTAATTTGTACGAAATTATTATTAATTTTTATCTAATCAATTAAATAAATAAAAAATCAATTAACTATTTATTTCAGTTTATATTTACTAGTATAATTTAAATTGTAAAATAAATAAAATATGTTTATTCATTTGTTATTAGTAAACAGTTTTATTTAAGTAAGAAATATTCATCTTCATTTATTCAAATTTATGGATTTTTTCTTTCATATTTACTGGTATAGTTTAAATTTATTTTAAAATAAATAAAATATGTCTTATTCATTTATTAGTAATATAAAGGTTTATTCAAGTAAACATTTTTCATATTTATCGTATTTTAGTGAAACTTTAAAGGTATATTTTTAAAATTTTTATTAAGTAATTTTATTAATAAATTTATTAGATATTTATGGTTTTCGAAAATGACAAATTTATTTATATTTACAATCAAGAATTAAATTTTAAACTAATTTGTACGAAATTATTATTAATTTTTATCTAATCAATTAAATAAATAAAAAATCAATTAACTATTTATTTCAGTTTATATTTACTAGTATAATTTAAATTGTAAAATAAATAAAATATGTTTATTCATTTGTTATTAGTAAATAGTTTTATTTAAGTAAGAAATATTCATCTTCATTTATTCAAATTTATGAATTTTTTCTTTCATATTTACTGGTATAGTTTAAATTTTAAAATAAATAAAATATGTCTTATTCATTTATTAGTAATATAAAGGTTTATTCAAGTAAACATTTTTCATATTTATCGTATTTTAGTGAAACTTTAAAGGTATATTTTTAAAATTTTTAATAAGTAATTTTATTAATAAATTTATTAGATATTTATGGTTTTCGAAAATGACAAATTTATTTATATTTACAATCAAGAATTACATTTTAAACTAATTTGTAAGGAATTATTATTAATTATCTTATTAATTAAATAAGAATTATTCATTATTAAAATAAGAAAAATTATTTTTAAAATTTCTTGATTTAAATTTAAAAGGAATACCTATATTTAATTTTGTTATTTTGAAGAAAAAAACAGATTAATTATATTTTATTAGTATTTAAAAAGAAATTTGAAAAGTAAATATTATTCTAATAAATAAAGTTTTCAAAGTTAGAAATTGGCGTTTTCAGCATTTATTTTGGTGAAATTTTAAAAGTGCTTTTCTTGTAATTCGTCGCAATTTGAGAATTTGCTGAGAAAAAAATAATTATAAATATGCCAAAATGGAATATTCAAAAGATTTGACTGATAAAAGCACATATAGATTGGTATTTGTTGAAGCTTAGATAAAACAAAAAAGCATGACAAAAATTTGTAATAATTATTAAAATATAAGTTAGCTTGAATGAACTTTTATGCAACAAACGTCGAAACTATCTACCTCAATCAAGAAAATGAACTACTCACTCTGCAAATATTATGTTTGCAATCAGTCGTCACAGGAAGGTGTACCACTTCTTGACAGCAAATACACATAAACGTCTCCGTCAGCGTTTCTATGAATTTTTTCTTGCCTTCTTTTAGATAAGACGTACATTCGTCCCACAACTTCTTATTCGCGGTGTCATTCCTTATGTGTTTTTCACATTCGGGACTGAGAATGTGCGGATTGTATCTGGGCTTTTTATGTGACGTCATATAATCAGAAATGTCCTTCTGTTTGCGTTTTTGTATCTCTTCTCGCTTATCGGATTCGATATCTTCCGCACGGGCTTCCAAAAATCCTGGAGGATACTAAAAGACGAACATTTTAAAGGTAACCATTGCTGTCATAACAACAGTTTGAACTTACAATCATATCGAATACGGGAGCACCCGTTTCCCATGGTGCCAGAGAAGCATCGTCCCGTCGCAATAAATATCTCCAGACGATGAAGCCAGCTTTCCCCGTTTCCGGATAATATTTCAACACTTTATAAATTCCGTCGTAACGATTACCTTCTTTAGGCGCATACTTGGAATGTTTAGCCAATTTATAGTTTCTCACCACCCTTACCGGTTTTCCCGCCTTCCAGTCTGTCGCTTCTGCTCCTTTCTTATCATTGAATTTCGCATTGCAATTCATCGCCAGAGCCCTGAAAGTTCATGAATGAGTAAAGCGAAAGGAATGAAACGCTTAATAGCAATACTTATTCATCCTTTTCAATTTCTGATCGCTGCTCTGCAAACTAACACGCTTGTTACCGGATAAATCCCTGCCGCCTGATCCGGTATAATAAAATTCATCACCGTTGTCCACATCGTCTTCATACCCACCACTTAATACTAAACTGTATGCACCATCTGATTCTCTTCCATGAATACCAGCTACATGGGGTCTGTGTATACCAGCTTCTGAAACCTTGGAAAATAAAGGCAGTTTGTTAGTATTGCAAATTTTGTCCATAAGTCATACAATAGTATCGAGGAATACAATGTATTTGAGACCGAATAAGAATCCTTGAGGTACTCCTCTAGAAGTAGATGGGTTTTGATATTGTTGCAACAACTAACCTAACCTAATTGTTCAGTACATAATGGAAGGCAAAATTAGTACAAAATGATAATCACCTGAAGTCTAAACTTCCAACAAGTTCCAACTTCCACACCTGGAATTGGTCCATAATGGTCTTTTGGGACAAGCGTGCACTCCTTGGTACGGCCAACGCAAGCCATGCCCCTTCCCCAGTCTCGACTGGTACCAGCCTCAACTTTCTCCTTTTTACTGGCCATTTTTGCCTTTTTAGCGCTAACTTTTAATTTTTCACCTGCTCGAACGATTTCACTGTCATCGGTCTTGCAAGATGGGCAGTACCTATTGAAAGATACAACACCTTCAATATCTTTCAGAGAATCAAATTCTGGGAAGTTAACTATGACAAATAAATTTCTATCGCACTTGATGCTTTTTGAAATTAAATGCGAGTTCATAAAAACAACCTGAACTTTTATCTAGGTTGCGTAGAAATGCGTTTTCACCAAATAATTTTTTTTTTCATTAAACTCCATTTGCTCTCTTACCAAGGTAGAATGGAAATCAGTCTCATATGACAACAAAGAAGTAAAACCATTGAAATTTTAAAACTTTCGAAACATTACAATTTATCTATGGGCAATTCTAAATTGAAGGAGTCGGCCCGGGGGGGGGGGCGTGTCTGCGGAACTTGCCGGGGTAATTTTTTTTCCATTTCTATATCGTATTTGAACTCGTTTATCGGCATTTAGAGATTAAAATACTCTTTAAAAATTTTTTTATGAATTTTTTGGGTTGTTTTTCAACGAAAATGCCAAAAAACGGTTTTTGACCCCAGAAATCGACATTTTATAGTAAAATAAATGCCCATAAGTCATTTCCGATCGAAAATTGGCAGCTGAATCCGAAAATGGTGTCAGTTTCCTTCCATAAACCTTACATAACGCATCACTTTCTATCCATTGGCTGATATTCGACAAAATTCCTTTTTTTTACGGCGTTTTATCGGTGTGAGCAGCAACTTAAAATATTTTTTTTTGTATGAAATCTGCGTTTTTACCTCAGCTTTACGATAAAATAAGAATGCGTCTGACTAAATGAATTTTAGGGGTCGAAAAATCGAAAAACTAAAAAAAAACGACAAAAAACCGATATTACAGTACAAAAATCTGCCGTCTGGTCGCTGACAAGTCTTTTTTTGGGACATATAACCTCGGAATCGGATTCAGCGGGAAATTTTACGATAAGAAAACAGTCCCAGAACGTCATCCAATAGTTTTCACACTCGAGTATACCATTAATTTTAAGCCAAAAAACCAGGTAAATGTAATTTTCTTCCGGTTTTTGACCTTTTTTGATCTCAAAGTTGCAGAATTTAGAATCGTAAGTAGGATATTTGGATTCCTTGGACAATTTTCGGTCGAAAACTTGCTATTACATTATTTTTTTAAATATTTTGGTGCTTTGGAAAAGCAGTTTGAAAAACTTCCGTTTTTTTGAAGTTTGTTTCTTAAAACTTTAAATCGACTAAAATCGTGATCAAAATGACTGATTTTAATGTAAAATTTCCCAAACAATCTGATTCTGACAATTTTTCAATCCCACATGATGACCCAGAGTCACAAAATTCAACAAAGCGCAAAAAATAGGAGGCAAAACAACGAAACCGAATATAAATTAGTATAATTTAGTAATTTTGTGGCTCTGGGTCATGTGGGATTGGAAAATTGTCAAAATCAGAATGCTTGAGAAATTTTACATCAAAATCAGTCATTTTGATCACGATTTAAATCGATTTAAAGTTTTAAGAAACAAACTTCAAACATTACAAAGTCTCTAGATTTGCAGCTACCAAAAAGGTTTTTTTCAAACTGCTTTTCCAAAGCACCAAAATATTTAAAAAAAATAATGTAATAGCATGTTTTCGATCGAAAATTCTCCAAGTAATCCAAATATCCTACTTACAATTCTAAATTCTGCAACTTTGAGGTCAAAAACTGGAAGAAAATTACGTTTACCTGGTTTTTGGCGTAAAATTAATGGTATAATGGAGTGTAAAAACTGTTGGATGACGTTCAGGAACTGTTTTTTTTTAGTAAAATTTCTCGCTGAATCCGATTCCGGGGTCATATGGCTCAAAAAAAGACTTGTCGCCGACCTGACGACAGATTTTTGTACAGTAATATCGGTTTTTTGTCGTTTTTTCGATTTATCGATCTCTATCTAAAATCCTTTTAGTCAGAAGAATTTTCATTTTATCGTAAAGCTGAGGTAAAAACACGCAATTCCGCTAGAATTTTTTTTTTAAGTGGCTGCTCACACCGATATGAAGCTGTCAAAAAAAAAGGTATTTTGCCGAAAATCAGTCAATGAATAGAAAATTATGCGGTATGTAAGAAAACTGACACCATTCTCGGATTCAGCGTTCAATTTCCGATCAGAAATAACCTCTTGGACGTTTATTAATTATAAAATGTCAAAATTTCAAAAAATTGAAAAATTCCATGAAACACTTTTTAAATTGTATTTTAATCTCTAAATGCCGGTAAACGAGTTCAAATACGTAGAAACGGAAAAAAATTGCCCCGCAAGTTCCGCAGAACCCCCCCCCCCCCCCCCCCCTTGGCCATCTTCTTTAATTTAGAATTGCCCCTATTACAATCAAACTATTATCTAAAGTCTTTGATTGTATGAGATATTTACTTTTGTATGAAAATTGTCTTAAAATGTAGCACATAAAAATGCCGAGTTGATTCAAAAAAATAAAGTTGATATTCATCTTACACATACATACCATTCAGGTTCTGCAGGCACTTCAGTCAAAGGAGGATCTAAGCAATATATGTGGTAACCATAATCACATTCATCACACAATAAAATTTTATGTGGTTGATCTTTTTTTGAACAAGTTCGACATCCACATTCGTTACAATCTCGTAATTGGGAATCTTTACATTTTTCACAATGGAATGGATACTTTCCTGTAATTCAATGAATAATGTAATGTGTTACGTTTATATACAGAAAATACGTGTTCAGCTTACTCAATGGTGGTCTTGGTAGTGTGCCATCACCTGTCCGCTCAGTAACCAAAAACGGTTTCTCAATTCTCATAATTTCACTTAAGAATTTTACTTTCACTTCTACAGGTATCACAGGTGAGTGAATATGAGCCATCCCTTTTACTTGTCCATTATGAACTTCCCCAATATGAAAGTCGAACCTTAAAAATACTCATTCAGAGTGGCTTTTATAACAATTAATTTCATGTTACCAGAATCCACGGTTAGTTGGGTCCACAATATTAGCATTAATCATAACTGTCATGCCTTCTGTTAATTCTTTTATCTTGTATTTATAAAATGATCTTGGCCGAATTTCATTAGATTTGAATCTAACTGGTCCCGAACTTTCATATCTGTATAAAATTAAATGAACCTTTGAAATCAACTACAACCAATCACCATTACGAATGAACAAATACAAAATCAACATACCTGTGTACTTTACAAACAAATATTAAATCTTCTTCACTGGTTTCATCAATACTAGCGTTCACATTTTGTAAAATATCTAAAATATCACTTTCAAACCAACCACCAGTATCTCGCATTCGAGCATCCACTGGATCTCCTAACTTGTAGTATTTACTCTCTCCAGAAGTGAAACCTTCTGTTTCAGCATTTTGTGTATCTAAGCGTTGTTCTATCGCGCAAGTTGGTTCGGCGAAAGAGAAACTATCGTCACCATCCCCATCATCAGATTCTTCAATACCTTGTCGAACTACAACCTGCACAATATCGTTCAGTTGGATGTCATAATCAATAATTCGTTGATCGTTCACAAGCTGAAAAGTAATAATACATAGCGACATGAGGATTATTCGATAACATCAGCATATTCGTCACTCACCTGTTTTCCTTTGTAAAGGAGTATTTGATTTTCTGGTTTTATCTTCATTAATATTTCGACGATTTTTCGTAATTCGGCAATATCTCCCATTTTCGACATATTAACTATTTTATCTTCATCGGGCTTTGCATTGATCTTACGGATTTTGAAATACATTTCGGAACCTTATCAAACTAACTGTAAAAATTAAATGGAAGAGTCAAATCAACAGCAGGCAGCAGTTAGAGAACTTTGACAAAAGTTTTAGGCTAGGCCTGCTGAGAGCCGACGTAAAATAAATAACCCGTTGTAAATTGGCGGGAAAGTTTTTCATATGGAATCCATAGACAATTAGAAACCATACCAGAGAAAAGAAACGAAACATATAAATTGCTGCCTTAAACTTGCCTCCGATATTACATCAGAGATGTCGCATATTGAATAAACATGAGGACTATTATTATGTTATGATCCTCATACGAGAGACTAAAAAGTCGTACTCATACCCCCTTCTAGGGCAACAAATCAATCGTATTTCAAATAATCTAGTATTACCAAAAATATATAAAAATTTAAAAACTGATCTTGCCGCATGGAGTTTAGAAATCGGGAAACAAAATTACTAGAATCTCGACCACCTCGGTCACAACCGTCGATGTAGGTTGAGCATTGAATTCAGTATGTCGCTCGCTGCTAGGAGCATATATTAATTATATGAGTGGAAGGTATAACTTTTGCTTTTCAAAAATTAAAAATCTGTCTCAAATCATTTTTCTTACCACTCTTAACCACACCAATCTATGAAACGCCCATTTTAAGATTCTTTATATGTGTGTAATAACTTAAAACAAGAATTCTACTCCAAAAAGACAATTTATGAATTCTGTTAGAAATATTTTATTATATTTTAACATTCGCTCAGATTATTTACAAATAATAAACTAATCAATTATGTTTTCTTATTGGGTAAGTTTCTTACTTATGGGACTTATTTACCCATAACTTGAGATACCTAGGGATTTAGATATATCTAAATAGAAGAACATTAGGTATTTTCTATCTTCTCAACAGGCTCTTTAGTTTTCTGACTTGCATCTTCCTGGTCCAAAAATTTGTCCCACTTCTCTATCCTTTGGGTTATTTGAGAATCAGTTTCAGCTATTTTAAATTTAGTCTTGCCATCCCAAATTTCTGCCGTGAGCTGCCTTTGCATGAAGAACCTACCATTCAATAGTTTGACAACTTCATCAGCTTCTTCTGGATTGCTCATATTAATTTGAGCCACCCCTTCTGGATGTCTGTCATAAATGATCACTTTTCTAATATCTCCTAACTTCCCACATTCCTCTCTTAAATCTTGCTGAAATTCTAGTATCAAACCTACATCTTTATCAAACACTGAAGGATCAAATAAGTTTTTAACAATGACAATTTTTTCATGTTTTTGTCTTTCTCCAATCATTTTCTCTGGTCGCCAATCAAATAACTTTTCTTGCATCTTCTTCAGTTTCATTTTATCCTTCCTTTTCCTCATTTTTGGTTTTAATTTGGGATCAAATTGTCCCTTCATCTGGAATTTTGCTTTTTCTACTCTAATTTTTCGACCATTATAAACATAACCATCTAGTAGTTTAAGAGCTAAATCAACAGATTCATTTCTGATATATGTACATAGAGCATCACCTTTGAGTTCATTCGAACCATGTTCTTTGTACAATTTTATTTTATACTGCCCTGATTCTGGATCTCTAAGCACCAATCCAAATTTTTGCATTAAATCTATAAATTCTTGGTCTGTTATATTGGTTGGTAAATTAGATACATAAACATTTGTATTTTGACTCTCATCCACTTCAAACCATGTGGGGTCGGATGGTTTTCGCTTCTCTCCTTTTTCTTTTGTAACAACTTCTTTTTTCTGTACATCTGATAAGTTGTCTTTTTCTGCCGAATCAGAATCGGGTGTAGATAAATTAGTTTCATCAACAAAACCATAGTTCATTTGATATTTTGCCATGAAATCATCATCTACTTTGGGAAACCAACCATTTTTCTCCTTGTCCCAGAAATATTTCATGCCATCTGTTGTATCAGTATAGACATGAGTGTCATCTTCAAATTCATAATTAATAGTCTTTGGTACCCATTCATTTTTTTCACTTGACCATTGATATTGATAATTAGATTCAGGATCTGTATAAACCGCTACCTCTCCTTCATAATGTACATTCTTTGCATGAGCATCATCATCAATACTGGGTTTAGGAACAATTTCTAAAACATTCCAAAGAAATTAGATTGAATCAAGGGTTACATTCGTATTTATTTACCTTCAGTATCAATAGGAGATTCGTCATTAGAAGATTTACTTTCATCAACTTCTAAGTTATTCCAATCTTCCATAATTCATGGAGAAAATAGCTAAAATGTACTAAATTCTTCTACAAAACATCTAATTTAACCTAATTTCAAAAATGTCCAGACAACAGACACAACACAGTATAGATAACTCTACTACGGTAGTAGAGTTATCTATGGTAGACAGTGTCTGTATAAATCACAGAACCAGTAGGAATCATAAGCACAAATCTCTGTGATCGTAAGTCGATTTAATCGGCAACATATTTTATGATCACCAGAAACAATGCGAGATTACGGCAGTAAGCTTTGACACGAAAGTACCTTTATGCTGTGAATTTGAGCACTGTCATCATAGAGCAACTACATACTTTACTTCGAATAGAGTAGGTCACGGTCGTATATACAGGTCTGGGAACTGTATGTTTGACACGAGTCTCTTACATGTCACCAATCTAGTAGTCCCCCGCTCACCCATCAGCCAGCGCTTGGATCAAAGTATAGCAACAATCACATTACTATTCTGATTTGAGAGAGGAATAGAACTGTTACTCTTGTCAAAATGTATTACTCAATTGTATACAAAACTTCAACATAAGATACATAGTTTATAATTCGCAATACTCGACGCTATTCACAACTAGACAGACTGCGACTCATACTCTTCAACGGCTTATACGAAAGACGGAGTGAGCCTCGCGAACGACGTGTTTCTTCTTTCGGCTTACTCACCACTCTGTCTTAGCTCCTTGTGCATATGTGCAGCGTACTGACCGACCTCCTCGTTTACCTTAAGGTTAACATCTAATTGACACCTTTATTTACTTTAGTGAGTATAATTATTTAGAGGATAAGGGTGATTAATTTTTTACTTATTTGTATTACAGTGTATCCACAGGTGTGATCTCTTTTAGTGTATTATCAAGTTTGACAAAAGTGTTTACTTTCTTGTAATTATTTATTAGAAATGGCTTAATCCTAATTTTGTCAACATTAACAATAATTAAACAAGCAAGGTAACAGGTAACATCACAAATCAACTCGGAGTTAATTTGTGGGAAACATCAAATAAGCGGCAACGGCGAGCTGCAACCATTGCACAAACCATGTATTAATCAGAGAGAAAGAGAAATAGAACTATCTATGAATTAATTTCTTTGTGTTTGTACAATCCGCAATAGCATTAAATGCTCTATCTTCTATCTCTCTCCTGTTCTTCTTATATAGTATATAGGCTATATACTATTATCATTATCGTATGTTCTATTGCACTGTTCTTGTTTTATATGTTGTTTTTTTTACTGGAAAGGGAATTGAAATTGAATAGTGAGATGGACTGCACTGTGGAAGTGGAGAGAAATAATTGAATATTATAGTCTAATCCTAATCAGTTATACACTTGCGCTGCGCTCGCTCAACTCATTCGATACAGACTCTTGATTCCGTCTATCGTTCCGTTTCCCACCCTGAGCATAAGAGTGAGAAAGCAGTAATTTATTTGATAAGGCAATATTTTATTTTCATTCTCCATTCATCAATCTGTGTGGTAGTTACTTCAAAACATGGAAACAAGTACTTGCTTGAATGGAATAAACGTTTCGTGTGCAAGAAATGTTGTATTAAACGGAGCGGCTGGCGTTTATACTTGGAATTGAATTTAGAATAAGCAAAGTTCTTGTTTCTGTACTTCATTTATGTTTGTATTGTGAAAATAAAGCCAACTATTAATGTGTTGTAATGCACTAATCATCTTGAATTATGTGAGAAGGTGAGATGGATTCAGGTCTGGGTAGTGATGAAGACAGAAAGGGGAGAACTAAGGAACAAAAACAACTCCGTAATCAGCAATTGTTAAGCGGCTGCTTTATAGATGCCTCAAGCCTTTCCGATGAAGTTGAGGTGGATCAAAGACGAAACGATGAAAGGAGACAAGGTGCTCTTATATTTCGATCCTCCATACCTCAATTTTCAATGTTGCAAATGTCTGAGACAGAATTAAATAATGAATTTCCAAGCCATAGCAATGCTGTTGATAATTTTGCAGAAACTGGTACGCCATACAATTCTATAGTGAACCTAGAAGACACAGATGGATCTAGAAAAACACCCCTAGGATTTTATGTAGACCTTAATTCAGTTCCAGATGTTCCTGTTACTCCTCCAATATCTTTGACAAAAAAAAATATATTCTCACTGGTTATTGATTTTGAAGCACCTAAAAAAGATAAGCCGATTTCGCTCAGTTCATCATATGTTTCCTACAAGAAAATTAAAAATGGTAAACAGTTGAATGGCATTCATAATGGTAGCTTATCAGGCAGTGGAAGTTCTATTAATTCTTCTATTGCTGGACCTAGCAAAGAAATTGATAATTCTGGAATAAAACATACCAATAGTAAAGTGCAAAATAATATATCGAGTTCATCTAGTAGTAATGAGAATATTGTTGTATTAGACATAAATAGTGACACATTTCTTGACAAGAATTGTTTGAATTTAGAAAGTGCTAACTTGTGTGCAAATGGAGCAGAAACATTTGAAGTTGAGCTCAAAACGACTGACAATTCGCAACCTCATGATGGTGGAGATAAAGAGGTTGATGTTTCTGAAGTAAAAGATAATGATGCTAAGGTAAGAATTTATTTATAATCCAGGACACAATTCATTTTTATTTGAATGACATAGATTTCATAGTCTATGATAGATTTACTGCATCATTGGTTATATTTTTCATGATTATGTTTGTTGTTGTTTATATCATAACAAATATAGTTTTGTAAAGGAAGTACAAAACACAACAAATATAGGCTTTCAACTCTGCACCAAACTTTCCATACAGTGTTTAGTTAATCAGAAAACAGATAATCCAATTCCTCTATCTATTCAAAATAATGTACCTTCAATATAAAGAAATTTTTGTTGTTTATTCCTCAATTAGTACTTGTTGTTTAGCAAATGGTGGATTGGTGATTGAAATACAATCCACTAACCCCTTTGATCAGAAGATTCTAGTCTGTTGAATAACTTTAAAATAGATGAAATCAAGTAGGTTCATATTGTCAATTATGTTCATTGCTAGTATTTGTTTATCAATCAAACATCATTAATTATTATACTGGAATAGAAGTTCCAACAGGATTTGATTTATTTCTATTTTGTTACTTCAGCATACTAAAGGAATCAAAAAATATTTATACTTCTTTTGAAATATTAGATCTATCAATCCTTTAGATGAATCCTATTTTGAGTAATAATAACTTTCTTCTGTGTTATTAATATACTGCTTTTGAATGGTATATGATATAACCGAAGAATTAATAGTCCAGGCAACAAACCGGAAAAAAATATATATAGTAAGCTAGAATTTCAAAAAATTTTTTGCATTTTGTTCCTAATACCCCATAGATCATTCATGACTATCAAGACCGCGGGGGTCGATCTTTCTACCCCCCCAAAACGGGGTTTCAACCCCTCAGAGGAGCATTCTTATAAAAACAATCCAAAAGATTAGAAAATTAATGAATTAAGAGCCAAAAATGACCTCTAGTATGTTTTTTGGGTCGCTGATCACGATTCCGCAGTTAGTTTTCTCGGAAAACTCCCTCCAGATGGAAAATTTGAAAAATGTATGTATAATTTATAATTTTGTTATAAAAATGACCTCTAGTAGGTTTTTTGGGTCGCTGATCACGATTCTGCAGTTATTTTTCCCAAAAAACTCCTCAGATGAAAAATTCGGGAAATTTGAGATTTTCCTGAGACGGTTATGAATAATAAAGTAAAATTTTGTTGCCAAAATGACCTCTAGTAGGTTTTTTGGGTCGCTGATCACGATTCTGCAGTTATTTTTCCCAAAAAACTCCTCAGATGAAAAATTCGGGAAATTTGAGATTTTCCTGAGACGGTTATGAATAATAAAGTATAATTATGTTGCCAAAATGACCTCTAGTAGGTTTTTTGGGCCGTTGATCACGATTCCGCTGTTATTTCTCCCAAAAAAACTCCAGATGAAAAATTCGGGAAATTTGAGATTTTAATGAGACGGTTATGAATAATAAAGTATAATTTTGTTACAAAAATGACCCCTAGTAGGTTTTTTGGGTCGCTGATCACGATTCCTTTGTTATTTTTCCCAAAAAACTCTCCAGACGGAGAATCCCAAATTTCCCATCTGGAGGGAGTTTTACGAGAAAAGTAACAGCGGAATCGTGATCAGCGAACCAAAAAACATACTAGGGGTCATTTTCGGCTCTTAATTCATTAATTTTCGAAGCTTTTGGATTGTTTTTATAAGAATGCTCCTCTGAGGGGTTGAAACCCCGTTTTGGGGGGGTAGAAAGGTCGACCCCCGCGGTCTCGATAGTCATGAATGATCTATGGGGTATTAGGAACAAAATACAAAAAAAAAATTGAAATTCTAGCTTGTTACATATTTTTTTATTATGACCTTTTTCCCGAATTATTGCCTTATTGCCTGGACTATAAGTTCTATTTTCATTATTGATATAAAGCTGCAGAAATGCAGACATATTAAAGGAAGGAAGTCATTGAAAAGTGAGTGTTGTCAAAAAGAGAGACAATTAAAAAGAATAAATCGAACTAATTTCAATGTTCTATGTTCCGGTAACTCGATCTGTAACGGGTGTAAGTATCAAATTTTCATGGCATATCATGTTTTCTGACAAATTCTTAGTTGAAATGTCCAACCCTCAATCATTAACTCGGGAAATTGGTAAACACACATTGCGCGAATAAAGTAAACAAGCACCTGGCAGGCTTCTGACAGTAATAAAATAATTAGAATCGATAAAGATGAAATGTACTTTCCATATGTGAATATCAATTACTTATATTGAAAGATGCACAGGAGACGAAAATTGAGGCCAATCGCTACTTTCCAACTGTTTACTATTAAGATAATTTCTATCTCTATGAGAACATTGAATATAATGCGTACCATTCGCTTTCTTAGAGTAATTGCGTTAGACGGGCTTTCATTAAAGACGGCGTTTTAGATGTTACAAACACGTAGATGTTTGATTAGACACATTCAATAATTTTCCTATTTTTATTGAAGTCTGAAATTGAAAATGTACTTTCGTATCGCGTTCTCTACTTATTCTTTGGTTGGTATTAATTGCGTCTCTAATTCAACCTCTTCTCAAGACTATCGTAAATCCACGCACCATTCTACAATTTCTAGTACGCTATGGAAACACAAATTTCGAGAAGAATTACATTAAGTATAGTCTGAGTATTTAAAAAAGAAAATCGACGATTCTTGTACAAATTTCGGCAAGCTCTAATTTTGGTCTATTCTTATGTATTTTGACGCGCTGAACACGATGCTGTAGTTTAAATTTGGATTAACCCTGTGCTTGAAAAACTATGGCCATTTTTTGGGCCCAAAATATGTCTATTTTTTGATTTTTTACGTTTTGAGGGAAAACTATCAGTTGTATGGAAAAATGTTTAGCACAAAAGTCGTTGGAAAAATTAATACGCGATTTTTGGCTCCGACCCCAAGTCGATTCGAGGTCGTGGGCCTAAGATAGGTAGATAGGGCTTATTAAGTGTGTTACATTGAAAAATTGAGTATATGTCAGAGTTCTTGTTTTTTTCATATTCAGTTTCGGTGAAGAGATTTTATTTTTATTTCTCGTTTGGTTTTTGTTTTTGGTATTTTGACCTACCTCATTTTTTGATGCCAAATCGGCCATTTTGAAAAATCCGTATTTTGCGCATTTCAGACGAAATAGTTATGTTATCGATCTAAAACCGAATTCGTACGAAAGTTTCATTATTCTGCATCTAATATCCAAAATTCAAGCATTTTGGTCCAAAGACATAACTTTGGCGCCATTTAGAAAATTGTTAACCATCCAAAAATCCAAATTTTTTAAGGTTAGACATTTTTTACGGAATCCAAATTCTAGGTTCCATTAGAGGTTCTCATAACTAGTATTTTAAGCCCAAGCAGATCGATTTGGGTTGAGTAGAAGTGGAGCTATACTAATAAATAAGTTTGGGCCTCTAGAGGGCCCAATTTTAGCCCTATCGACAAAAACCTTGGAACAAATCACATAGACGTACATCGGCTATTCAAGTTTTGAGACAGCGTACGGCAATTCGTTCACAATTCCAAACTATAACGAATTTCATCACAAAAAATTAGCGCGGAATTTCATTTAGCGGCAATAAGCGAGCGTCGGTACAATAGATCCCGCGCGCCAAATCATAGTTTTTTAAATATTTTAAAATGCACCTGAATGCTTATAATCGTTTTGTGTGAATGTGTGTGAGTATATGTAGACCTGTGAACGTGTATATGTGACCGTGACATGATGTTTTTATAGATCAATATATATTTTTTTCACATTTATCTTTTATTTTGACTCACCCTTTGATTAAAAATGAAAATGGGCATTTTTTGGGTCCATAAATGGCTATAGTTTTTCGAGCACAGGGTTAATCCAAATGTAAACTACACCATCGAATTCAGCGCGTTTAAATACATAAGAACTTGCCGAAATTCGTACAATAAAATTCCTCAAATGCCTGGACTATTACATTTTTGATCACTTATGAGCGTTTACACGAGTTTGACATACTGCTATTCTTTTTTGTTTATTATATTTCAATCAATCAAAGCGAGGGTGGACAAGGAAGTGCACTTAGACCTATTGAGTGGGTCCATTGTGCGCTCCTTGAATCAAGACGTTGCCAATGTGTTGCAGTCTAAGTGCTGAACGTTATACCAGGATGTGAGATGCTGTTTCGTACGCCACTGCTACATCCGGGATCATCAGATATCTATTCAGAAGAAAGGGGCCCGTCAGAAGTTCTATCACCAGCTTTATACTTCTTTTCATGTAGGAAAGGATTTTGAGAATTAGAAAATGTGAAGCTTTACCTGCCTCATACCAGGAACCCCTTGCCACTTCGTAATTTCTCGGCCACTTCATTCGAACGACCCCAGGCAGGCAAGTCGTCAAGCCCTGTTCAAGACCATACGGGACGAACTCGGTTCTATAGCTGGTTAGGTCATGATTGGGCGGATCAAGGCCGTGCAGATCTACAATATAGGACACGCTTGCGATACTCTTCTACATGCCCAAATCGATGCAACGGTCTTCTTCACCCGGGTTTCCAAGTGCATTTTCTAGATTCGGTTTTGTATCCGTACCAATGTCTTATCGAACCGTCCCCAGTCATAACACACATTTCATAAGCAACTGGATAGAAAAATAACCTGCCTAGATTGATGTATAAACCATCATTTCCCTGAAGACACTATTCGAAATCATTTCCTTGAATTATGAGGAAACTTCGATAAATTTGAATTAATTAATGAAGAGATGAGCGACCTGTGTGAGAATTTTTACTGATTCATTTTTCAGGAGATTAATTAAATTTGCATTATATCGCAACCTGTTTCTTTATCAATTTGCATCACAATTGGTTTGAATTAATGCATGTGTTAGTTTCGTGAGCTAAATTAAACTAAAGGTAAGATCCGGTCCAACGATAAGGAGGATTCTTTGAATTCCACGCAGAATTTGTCGTTAATTTTTATACATGGTTGCTACGGGTCATCCGTTATTCATGCGTGGTTAAAAAAAATTAAGTGCTGCCTTCACATGGTGACGTTGAACTTGAAATTGGTAGATTTGCAGTGAGGAAGTGATTAGTCTTAATTTTGATCGTTTTAATGGTTTGTTTTTCGTAATTTTTCCACCAGACTAGTGTTTATCCTTGCTTCATATTTTAATGATAAAATTGAAGGTCTCTCCCACGCAGTTATGAATTCTGAATAAAAAATGGGGACAGTGCGCTCGCAGGTACTTAAATAATTCAAGTATCATTACTAAGCTCTAACCAATTCCTAAAAAAAGGAGAGAAGCCCCTTCCTAATATCAGTGATAAAAATCTGCATCGAGCTCATCCAATACCTAGAGAACTGCTTTCGTCAGCAGAGATCAACTGCTTGTCTACCATATATCCATTGAAACACATGAGGAATGCCTAGCTGTAGCATTGGATATCTCCAAAGCATTTAACCGAGTCTGGCACCAAAGCCTTCTTGGGAAACATCCTTATTACGGTTTGCCATCTCAACTTTGTCGCTTACTTTTGAGCTTTCGCTCGGATAGATCACTCCATATGGTGTTTGACGGCTATCCACGATGGTGTTACACAGGGATCTGTCTTGGAACCAACTGTTTTACTGCTCCATATAAACGATCTGCTGGATGTGACCACCTGTCTCGTCCACAGCTTTGCAGATGATGGTACACTTCATAGCGCTTTCTCAAGCCAGTAGAACGAGACAGAGACAGGTTGACTCAATTAATGGGGATTTGACAAAGATTTTGAAATGGGGATCTGATAATTTAGTAGTTTAATGCAACCAAAACTCAAGCTTACGTCTTCTCCAGGAAGGCGGATCCCACAATCCCTAATATGAGGATGTCTGGTACAACTATTCCTATGAAGTCTTCCATAACAATGTTCGGTATCACTACCCACACCTTCTCATGGGATGATCATGTGAGGTCCGTAGCAAAAACCGGTTCACAAAAACTTGGATTTCTATTAGGTACCAACAGCTACTTCACATCCCAGCAGCTCCTTATATTCTACAAAGCACATATTCGACTGGATGGATGAATGGATTTTGATGTGAAGGGTGTATAATTATACTGGCACTTAGGCCTCTGAACTGGGCCCATTGTGCCACCCCTTCAAGGCGAAGGCCCCTGTCCCTCCTCAGCCATCGAGCCAACCAGTCGCGTTGATCAGCCCGAGGACCGCACCGGGTGGAGCGTCGCCAATGTTGACCAGATTTGGCCAGGGGTCCCCCAAAATGGCATCTCTTATCGATGAGAGCGCCGGGCAGTGACAAATCACATGTTCCGCTGTCTCATCCTCTTCGTAGCATCCTCGACATATGGGGTCGACAACGACTCCCATCGTGTGAAGATGTTTATTTAGTCGGCAGTGTCCTGTCCATATCCCTACGAGTCTTCTAAGATTATATCTTGTCACTCGTAGGCAGAACTTTGCAATTTTTGGGCACGGTGCTTTTATAGCAGTATGTGCCTGTCTACAGCTATCATTCGATATCCATCGTTCGGCATGCCGTTTTAGGGTATCTTCTTTTATCAAAGCAGTCAGAGTGCTTGAGGTTAGCGGCAAGAAGGGCTCCGGTCCGAATAGTGTTTGTCCGGAGCCTTTTCGCGCCAGCCTGTCCGCCTCTTCATTTCCTTGATTTCCATTATGTCCTTTCACCCAGGTGAGTTGAACATCATTATACTGTGACAGATTTTCGAGGGTTCTGTGGCACTCCCAAACTAAACCTGAGTTAACCTTTTGGCTACTAAGGGCTTGTAGTGCTGCTCTGCTGTCTGTCATGATCCGTATTCGTTTGCCGGCGGTATTTTTGTCCGCCGCTATTCTAGTTCCTTGGGTCACTGCTACTAGCTCCGTTTGGAACACTGTAGCATGAGATCCTAGAGGTATGTATTCGGGTAGGTCAAGTTCTTCGGAGAATATTCCAGAACCTGATCCCCGGCTATTTTTGGAGCCGTCCGTCAACATGTTTATGTCGGGCTTTGTTTCGTCGTTTTTGTCTAAATCGTGATAGTGTTTGGTGAAGGTAAACTTCGCCGGTATGCGGTCCGCTTGCGCTCCAAGTAAAGGTATCCTCACGGACGCCTCCTCGAGAATGAAACCATGACCACCTCCTCTTTTCACATTCCACAAATTTCCATTCCGCAGTCTTAGAGCCGCTCCCAGCGCCATCTCCTGTACAAAGAGGTCCAGGGGAGGCAAATTGAGAAACATATTCTCTCCCATCTCTATAGATATTTCCATGGTCGGTGTTTATCAGAAATCTGTTGTTCCATCACGAG
The DNA here is from genome assembly GCA_958510875.1 of Endomychus coccineus. NCBI lineage: Eukaryota > Metazoa > Arthropoda > Insecta > Coleoptera > Endomychidae > Endomychus > Endomychus coccineus. Next base: position 290,758,382 of record OY294067.1, read on the forward strand.
ATATTCCAAATAAGCGAACTAGACGAGCTCAAATTAGTTACCCCTCCAATGTCAAGCTCGAGACATGTTGATCTTTTTCCTACGAGACTTCATTTTTCTATCGAACATCGAAGTTTTGGAGCTATGCCTATAACTACCAAACCTTCAAGAAAACTTCTAATGCCTATCTCCTCCTCTCCTCTATGAACCATCGCTGGCTCACAGGATGTTCCCAACATTATAGGTTTCCTTCTAGTCAAAGTATATAAAAAAAATACTCATCTTCAGTCAAATAAGGTGTTCTTGAAGTATTGCTGGGATAATAACAAATAGTCTTTGAAATATTAATTATAGCGATAGTATTTTATAACACTATTCTCTTTTCAACCTTCGACTGTCAGAAGTTTAATAATAAATCTTTGTTGAGTGATTTGATTATATTATTTGTAATTAATGAAATAACGATAAAGTTTCCATACATCTTAGTTCCTTCTAGGTTTAAGTTTCCAAGTGCGTACAAGAGAACTAACTTAAAAATTACCACAATTTATTCTCAAAATTGCTATTGTTAATAAATAGGGAAACCAGAAACATTACCTACTTCCATTTGAAAATCCACGAGTAGTTGATATCGTTTAATGAATGTTGAGAAGATATTTTCTCTTCCAAGTTGTATTGTATCTACGAGGACAAGGTGAACAGTTGCTGAAAAATTAAACAAATGGCACCACAATCGAAAATCCCATGTGACATTTGTGATGTATCATTTTTAACTAGAACGCATCAAAATTTCTAGACTGATATGTCATTCCGTTCTGTTTTGACACCCATCGAAAGGAAGCAACCTTGAAGATTTTTGTAAACGTGGAAAATAGTGAATGTCGCGTCTTGATTGAACATTATTTCTTGCGTGGAAAAAACATAACGCAAACCAAAGCATCGCTTGTTAAACATTATGGGGACTCTACCATCGATTTGAACGATTCACAAGGGGCTTACTGATTTTCGTTGTGCTAGTATGACCACCAAGGACGCCGAATGTTCTGGTCATCCATCAATTTGAGGTTACAACGCCAGAAATCGTTGATAAAATCCTTGGTATGACGATCGGCAAGTTGAAGTGCAAGAGATTGCTGAGTCTATGGGCATCTCAACCGAACGGGTAAACATTTTGCATAAATTTTGAATATGAGAAAGCTACCTGTCAGATGGATGCCTCATTTGCTCTCTGTTGACAACTAGCGCGACCGTGTGACAACTTCAAAGGAGTGTTTGGCCATGTTCAAGCGCCATAAGAAGGACTTCTGCGCCGGTTCGTAACCGTGGACGAAACATGGATTTATCATAACACACCAGAGACCAACGAACAGTAGAAACAGTGGGCTTATCGGCCAACAAAGTCGTGGCGACAGTTTTTTGGGATGTACACGGTATCGTCCATATCGATATATTATGCAGATTTGTGGATCGATTCGGCGCCGATTTAAACCGAAAGCGGGCGCATTTGGCAAAGAAAAAAGTGCTCTTCCACCAGGACAACGCACAGGTCCGCAGTCGCAATGGCAAAATTGCATGAATTACGCTACGAATTGATTCGTCATCCACCACATTCTCCAGATTTAACCCCCTGCGATTTTTATCTATTTCCAAACTTGAAGAAACAAAACAAACGCCTATTTTTGAAGGATTGCCGAAATCGTATTAGTTGAAAGGGATCGAAAAATTAGAACTACCTTGCCCTCGTATGTATTGGTCTTGAAAGCAACTTGTTTATTATAATTTTCAGAAATATGGATATATTTTAAGATGGGCCAAGCTTTTGGTATCAAAACTATAAATAGTGGTCTGATTGTCTTGACCTTTACCATTATAAAATTGCTGCAGTTACGAAAATCAATAACAGAAACTTGTTGTGGTGCCAGCTATCTGGCAGAAGGTCCTCATGATCTTTTAGAGTAATTTAAGAGCTCGCCTCTAAATCATACACTTCTCCAATTTTACGTCATTCAAAAATATTCCCACATTTCACTTAACAATGAGTTAATCAAAATTAGGAAATGAACATATGGTAACATGTGCACAGTGTATTAGTTTAGTTCCGCTTCGCTATGCTTCAACGGTTATATTATAATACGTATTACAGAGTTTCATATTACGTGTTTTTACATAATCACATTATGTGATTGTGTTATATCACCTCTCAGCACATTATGCCTCGAAAAGAGATATGTTAATTATGCTATAACTTCATAAACTCATATCGACTACTCATCAGATATTTTGCCTGCATTTTTCTCAGGATAGAACATGAAATACTTATCAATTTATTTGGATATTGTGCATTTTTGTTTATTACGAGGGCAAAGTGAAAACTCCCTGAAAAATAAGACAGATGGCTGCACAATCGAAAATCCCATGTAAAATTTGTGATGTACCATCTTTATCTAGATCGCCTTAAAATGTACAGACTGATATGCAAGATATAATATAATGGTAATGCGTCTCGTATACTCTTATACATGACGAAAGCGTAGCCCAAATCTGTGAACTTACAATTCTTGCCGCAGGTCGCTACAGTCGGATGTAAGAGGAGCTAAACGGCGGAGAACGATGATAAGCTAATAATTTTTTTAATTTTTTACCGACATGTAATGTAAACAGAATCATTATCAACCTGAGCTCTGACCAGGATTGAACTTCGAAAATTATGAAAGTTATCTAAGTTATCGTCTATTTCTATATTTCTACAATGAATTATAGAAGGTGTATTAGTTGCGATGTCAGATTTGACTCTGCACAGTGTTGACTATTCTCCACTTAAGTCCTCTTACATCCGACGGTAGTGACCCTGCGGCAAGAGTTGTAAGTTCACAGACTTGGGCTACGCTTTTAATATAAGAGACGCATTTGCGGTACTTCAATGAAGATTATTGACCAAGAAAGTCTTGTCATCATTATAAGCTTCTTCATCAATTTTCTTATAACTTCCTGTAAACCAAACAGTGTGAACGCGAATTGTATGGATACCTCTAGATTTCTAAAAGCATTGCGGGAATTGATTATAAATAGATAGTAGGTAACATTCGAGTAAATTGTCTATATTGAGCTTACAATGAAAATAATTAATTTCAAGAATAATCTCTGACTCATCCCGAAAAGATGTAACGATACAAAACATTCACCAGTCGGTATTCCGTACACGTAATTTTGACAAACACATAGTGTCGAAATGAATATTAACCGGCTTCAATTTAATGCATCGCTAGATTTGCATTAATTTGAATGAATTAACAAGTAAATGTAAACAATGCCATTAACAGGATTTCATTGTACAATACATGAAAACACGATTTGAACAGAAGTAAAATAGCCAAAACAAAATTTGTCATGACTTAATTTTATTTCAAACTGATTTTTATTTACTGCCAGAAATAAACTAGGTTCCTAATATCACACATCACATTTCTGTTTACCGGGTGACGAAAGATATCACTAGCACACCAATTTTACCCTTTTTTTAGATAACAAGATGAAACTCGACACAGTTGATACATACGTCAAATGCTACATATTAAATTTTTTTTCGGAATTCTTGTGAAGTCCCGGAAGGGAAATCAACTCCTGATTTTTAAACATGCTATATGTTATTACATTTTCTGAATAGTGTAAAACTATTGTAGTTGTTACGCCAAGGTTTGTTTTGAATCTAGCGTGCTGTGATTAACTTAGAATCATCATAAATGACATACAAATTAATGGGAAAAGAAAAATTTGACTATTCAATAAATTCAATGACAATAATAACAACATTCAAGATAGAAACAGGAAAATTATACAAAAATTATTATACATTATTAGTATCCATTTTTCTTTATAATATACGAGAAATATCCCTGAAAAATAAAACAGGTGGTGCCACAATCGAAAATCTTATGTGACATTTGTGATGTACCATCTTTAACTAGAACGCATTAAGATTTTCAGACTGATATGTCATTCAGTTAAGTTTTGACACCCATCGAAAGCAAGCAACCTTGAAGATTTCTGTAAAAATTTATTGTTACATTTTATTAAAATAAGTTTTATATTTTCGTTGCCTACTTCAAGTTTACAAAGTGGCTTTGGATTTCTTCATTCTTGACTATTTGAAGAGTAGAATTCAGCAAAAATTTTGCCTTTTTCTTGTTGTGTTCCTAATTATTTTTACACAGGTTCATTGTTTTTCGAATAGAATGTTTGATTGCGAATATTAAACGTGGTAAGCTTTTTTATAGGTACCTTCTTTTAAGCAGTCTTAGAACTCCATTACAGTGAATGTAAAAATGTTATATATTCCCATAAATGTCTGATCTAGGCACCACATATTAAACTATATCGCAATTTTGCGATATAGTTTAATTAATAATAAGTATAATAGATCTTATTTACTCATCCCTGAGTAAAGTATATCATTAAATAATCTGGTTATCTATGAGGGGAGTAGGGGATGACGTATGAGAGAATTAATTAAAATTACTACGGTCAAGTCAATATTATGAGTTTCCTGTTGATTCATTATACTTTAAAAATTCCAACCCTTCAAAGTGTTTTCTATGAAATCCAATTATTGAACTTATAATATCCTCTTATATAAGGCATTTATTAGAAATAAAACGCTTCAAATGGTATTGAATAATTCCAGAATCCTGTGACAATTCCATTTAGCTCGATGTTCCCAATTTTCTTGAGGAAATCGTATTTATTCTGCCTAAACAAATTGCTCTGCTCTGCTCTGATGAAATAGTTCTCGGTTTTGCAATCATTTGTTCTCCAGTGCACAGCATTTTCAAGAATATTGTTCAACTAACTGATAATTTACTTTAGGTTTTTACACGTAGCTTAATATTAAATTATTAATGACTCATTTAATATTGTCCATATATTATTATAATATATCATGTAAGTGAACAGTTCATGGTCAAGGTTAGTTTAAAATTAAAAGTTGAATAACTCTATTCAATTGAGTAATCTAAATACATAAACTGAAAATTTTAATTTTATCTTATCTGCTTCATTTAAATTCAGTAAAATATAGGAAACACGTTCAGGGTGATACTTGGCAAATTCATACCACTAACATTTTTTCGATTCAAAAATAAGTTATAGGGATTCGAAATTAGATTTGGCTATTTCCAATTTCACACACTTATCACAGCTCTTTTGTATTCTTGGTTCAAATTAAATTTCAAATGAATATTCAAAGAATGATCCATAACTTTTTTGCTCCATTTTTTTCTAAATCAAAACATCTAAAAAAGATCCTCGTTCTATCACGATAGAATATCCCAGAAAACCCCCTTTTAATAATAACATGAAAAGATTATTCATATAATCTTTATTTCCGGATGGATTCCGCTTCGTTGTGCACTATTCCACACCAGCGTTTTGCCGACTATTACAGGCGACATCCGCAGGGCAATTCCAGCCTCATCCAGTTGACAAATTTGTCGTAACAACTCAATGTAGCCTTTAAATGAATTGGTATCACGTAATTCCTCTTGTAAAGTCTGCAGCGTTATGGGTTTATTTATGAAATGAATGAAACATTAACCAAAAATTGTTTAGATTGCGATGCGACTTATACAGGAATATCTAAACAGTAATAATAAAAAAGAATCTATGGCCACAAGTACAGTACTAAAAATCAAAACTTCCACCGCGCTTGCTAAACATTATTTTGATTATAGCCATCAGTTCGATTATAAAAATGTTTATGTTTTAGTTAAAGTAACCAATTATTATAAAAGATCTATTCTGGAGATGGTTCACATGAAACCTGACACCAATTCTGTGAATCATAGAACTGATATACAATCATTACACTACGTATTTATTAGCAATATTTACAATTGTGTTTATGTAGAAAGCTGATGCAAAACAGTAATGTTTAACCTTTCCGTTCGTAGTCATAAATTAAACACATTAATGACATCGCGCCGGCACAGCCGACGCTTTCTTCTACGGGTATTAGCTGTTTCTGCGGGCGTAGACAATAGCTTCATTAACTCCAATTAAAACGTATATTTCCGCGAAAATCAGATTTTTTCTATAAAAAATGTAAAAATCATTATCTGTATAAATTATTTAATAGAAAATTCTTAGATTAAAATATTAGTTTACTAGGTAACGATGACAAAGGGCCTATTAATTATCATATTGATATGATAATATTGGACATAATTAGTAGAAGATGGGATGATTAATTATCAACATTAAGCAACACAGCGACGGTGTGTAATTTAAATTTCTTCACTAGTCTAGCTTCACAATGAAGGATGTTTTCCTTATTCCTAATCACCTAACAATTATGGCTGAATTTTGGATTGTTTATAATGAATCATTTGTATTATTAGAATGACAAATATTTCATGACGATATGATTGTATAATTTGATCAACAATTCAGATAAAAACACATTAGTTATCTAATATTTGCCTAGTCTTATATTTGTATTCTTGTGATAAAATGAAAAAATATTATTGAATTGCAATAATGAAATATGAATTATCATTATCAAAATACTTTTCTTCTACATTCTGCTGTCCAAAACGTTCCGTGTAGAATGCAAAGTCAAGGATAAACAAAATGAAATGCCTAACTTGTTAAATACCATGTCACTGATTGCAGATAATGTTCAATTTTGACTTTAGAACTTGAAGTATCGAATATATAATACTGATAAACCATAAAAGATTTCCAACTGGGCATATACTATATAACACTAATAAGTGAGAAATAATCACAATCAACTAAAATTAGGTGCATTTTGATTACTGCGCATCAATATTATTTTCTCTGACCCTAAATAGATTAAACCAACTTCAAAAGTTGAAAAACAGTGGGATGAGAATTATTTGGAAAGCAAATAGACATCCTGTATATTATGAAGTTCAACGACACCAAACTTGTCTTTGTTGTTGTACAAATTAATGATAAAGAACCATTTTTAGTGAAGTTAGTAAAAATTCTATAGTTCAGAGGTTGTCATTAATTATTATTGGTAAGTCAAGTTTAGTCATGATTCGGGGTTTCCCATTGTAAGTAAAAAGTGAAGGCATATTAACTAATGATGCAATATTTTCACATAATTGACAGTATAGTACAATATTTTAACAACATTTTTAGTAATAAAGAATGATAGTTCTTGGCTGAACTTGACATAACCATTAATTAATGACAACCTGTGAAAATACTGTTTCCAAGCCTCCTAGAATTTGTACCAATTTGACATAATATGGTTGTTCAATTGTTCATCGTTTGATGTCGTTGAATTTGATTTTTAGAGGTGTATCAAAAACTTAATAATATACAAGTTGTCCCACTCAAAATACTTTAAGTAGCACTTTTGACACATGGCATAATTGCCAAATTTGATATTTGAAAAGAAAATGGACTGTCAAGTCTATCATATGCTGATATTTTTACTTGATCATGCGACATGTGGGGTTAAAAAACTAAAATAAATTACATATTTACCCAAGTAGCTTAATAATTTTGACTATTGATGTTTAATGAAAATTACTAGTATTTAATTTTGACCCCCCTCCGTTAAAACAGCGACCAATACGATCAAACCGATCACACCGCCGCCGTATGTATCATTAAGACAGTTAAAAGTTTGAAAGAGCAATAAGCTCTCGACAGATAAACCATTAATTTTTTTTACAATCCACTAGCATTCTTAAGTTTTGAAAAAGTTTAATTGAGATTCAGGTTCATCCGTTTCATTCGGTCAGCAAACTTTTCACCGCACCGTGGATACAGCTATGTGCTCCAAATTTTTTTGTTCGGTAATTAAACCAGTATCAATCGACTCACCATACAGTCGCTTGCAGTACCGGTTTAAGGTAGTGTGTCGCCCGGAGCTGAAATAGTCGCATACCCGCTCTCAAAATATTGCTTAGCGTTAATTTAGGTTTGGGTTCTTTTTTAAATAAATAAAACATTTTCTTTCAATCAAATTTATTATATAAAATTACAAGCATGATTTTAAAAGACATCAAAATAAACAAACCGAAATTGAGAAAAAATGTATTTGAGTTGATAAAACCAAAAGAACGACCTAAACATGAAAATAATTTTTTTTCTTTATACTTACACGAGAAGGAAACCTATAATGTTCGAAGAACATCGTGTCAGCCAGCAGTGGAATGTAGGGAGAGGAGATACGAATTCGTATTTTTCTTGAAGGTTTGAAGGTTATAGGCATAAGAGAGACATCATCAGGTTAAGAGTTCCACAACTTCGTTGTTCAATGAATAAATTAAATCTGGTAGGAAGAAGTTCGGTAGGTCTAGTTTGACAGTGAAGAGGTGACTAGTTTAAGCTCGTCTATGTATGTATGGTTTAGGGGCTCTAGATGAGAAAGCGGTATGAGGTGTACCTTCATCTGCTAAGCTGTGGACGGGACAGGTGGTCACTTCCAGCGGATCGTTGATATGGAACAGAAACAAAGTTGGTGCCAAGATAGGTCCCTGTGGACACCAGCGTTGATAACCATAGTATCGGAGAATACTCCGTCAAACACCACATGGAGTAGTCGATACTAAGCGACAAAGTTGAGGCGGCAAACCATATGACGAAATTTCCCAAAAAGGCTTTTGTACCAGACTTGGTCAAATGCTTTGGAGATATCCAATGATACAGTTAGAGATTCCCCATGTTTTTCAATAGATTTCTGCTATACATGGGTTACGTAGGCAAGCAGGTCTCTTGTTCATTTCTGCTGACGAAAGCCATATTGCTGGTCTACACGATTTTGGAGCTCTCTAGATATTGGATGAGCTCGACGTTGATTGCTTTCTCCATCACTTTAGACATCACATATGATAGTGTAATGGGTCTATAATTATCAGGAAGAGTCTGCTGACTGACCGACTGCAGCGACTTGCATGCGTAGGCATACTGAGTGGTAGGAGGTCGGCTCCAACGAGAGCCTTTGAAGCTCTCGCTGGACTACCACCTCTACAGTTTTACATAAAAACTGGGCCACGAGAACGGGGTATATGTTAAAGGGCTTAGGCCACTGGACCAAAACGCACTACTCTCGTGGACACTCATCGATTTTAAGTGAGACAATCTCTAAAATACTAGAAATGAAGCGAGATAGCATGATCCCAGTTATATGTCTCACTTCTCCCACAATCCTCATCAGAAGGGCTCGTATGGTCCAACGATGGGTCCAAGGTAGATCAGGCTTCTGGGGCGGGAGTGTACCTAACAAGGCCAAGGATCACTATCTCAGTGACTCTAGGCGCTCACTGCACGGTTTTTCAGGCGGAGGTCTACGCAATATTGACTTGTGCCATGGAAAATCTGCGAAGAAATTATGTAAATAGGCGCATATATATTTGCACAGATAGCCGGTCGGCTCTGGGAGCTCTCAAATCACCTACTAACATCAAGGCTTCTCAAAGAATGCAGGGATACACTGACTGAACTAGCTAGGTTAAATAAAGTTGAACTCATTTCGGTCCTTGGACTCAGCGGAGTTGTAGGAAACGAAATGGTCGACTCTCTGGCTAGTCGAGGGTCGCTTAGCGCACCTGGCGGCCCGGAGCAAATGGTCGCCTTATCAAACTGCGTGGGGTTTCTCGCCCTTCTGGACCAACTGAATAAAGAGTGGCCTAAACTGTGGCGAGAATCACCAAGCATGAGGCATGCCAAACTCTTCATCAAATGGCCTGTGCCTAGGCTCTCAAAGAAACTCCTTTCTCTGAACAGAAGGGACATCAGAGAGATGACTGGAATCCTAACCGGTCACTATCGTCTTAGCAAACATCTGCACACTATGGGCATCACAGATGACCCAATATGTAGGAAATGCAGAGAGGCAGAAGAAACTGCCTCTCACATCCTGTTGGAATGCCCAGCATTAGCATCCCTCAGGCACCGACACTTCGGAGAATCAAAACTGCTCCCAGAAGAATTTATGGAAGCCAGGACTAGCAATATTCTGGGTTTCTGGCGGGTCACAAACCTGCTAGATTAGAATAGACTCCGACCACACACCACTCCATTTTGGGGCTTAGCCCCCTCCCCTCAAATGATGTTGATGATGAATCACATCCCACCAATCACTGTCATAAGAATTTCAGTAAATTTGAAAGGTCTCATATTGACCTGCATCGCACTATTGATTAAGGGTTAGAACACTATGCCGGGAAGATATATTTTTCTTATGCAATTCAATTTCTTAGGTAGGTAGCTTCCCTCTTTAGAGTACAAAAAGATGGTTTACATTCTAATATTTTGATGAAACCCCGTAAAATTACATGTCAACATCATTACGCAGTAGTGTGGGGTACGCTTTGACATAATTTTACCACTTTGTGCTACAGCCTCGAAAAGACCACTGGTTAAACCGGCACTGCTCGATTGGTGTATTCGTATATATGTTTAGAACAGTTGATTGCGTTTTATTGTCTATCTCGTAAAGCAATATAATCTGTCTCACTCGGGCCAAACGACAAGGTACCTATCGCTATCGTAAAAGTGAAGCTGTTATGTAGATATTCGTTGCAATATCTATTCAAATACGTCCAACATTATCATTCATTATTCATATGAAGCCTACCTTGAAGCGCACGTTAATTATACCTACACTGCCCTACACAAAATCACCCAATATACCTGTTATAACAGTTTCGTTTTTGTTTCATTCGTGTAATTGTATCCATTTTGATTTATTTGGTTGTCCGCATCATACAATATCGAATGACAAGGTCAAAGTTATGTAAAACCGTCATGATCCTATGTACAGGAAGATTGCATGTCCACAAACAACAAATCCTTATTTGTTGTATTTTAGTAAGCGATGCCCATCCTAGGCGCACCTACGTTCAAATATAGACTACGAACTTTATGATGAAAAAATTCGCATAATTGTAACTAAGAGGCATGCAAAGTTGATGTGAATAAATTAAAACTGAACTTTGTTGATACAATTTATGTTAATGGGAATCATATTTTAACTAGTTTTTTCTCCGAGTATGTATAGTATACTAGAAAATTAACTAGATTATGCTAATACATCAATATATCATATTTTTATAATGATGCGATGAAAAAAAAATCCCATGATTGATTATCTTGCCGAAATGAATGACAATTTAAGTCACATTATACAGAATTGTTATCCAATCGTATGTCAATTTTATAAATTAGTTTTACATATACTCATAAAAACAATTGAATCAAATTATTATGAAAAATCTTGGCTTCCGAATGAATTTCGCGTCACAATAGCACGACTTGATGTTTCGCCAACCATTACAGGTGGCATCTTCAGGGCAGGCTTGAGGCTTGAACTGAAACTGATTCTACTGGTTTCTTTAACCGTATTTATTGTAGGAAAAAATCCTTCACGCTAAACAGTTCCTTGCCTTTATTCCGGTGATTAAATCCGCTATGGCACTTGACCCTGTCGTTGTGTGATCATGTGCGAAGTGGAATTTTCGAGGATGGGTTCCCAAATGTTGGGAAGGTAATATCCTGAGTCACGGTTTAGGTTATTGTGATGTTTTAGGATTTCTAACGCTTCAAGAATTTTTCGCTGATAGAAGTTTGGGGTTCGGGCTAGGATTTTAGTATTTTCGAAAAAGATTTGATGTGTCTATAGTGTCTAACTTGTGTTCCGCAAGTGCCGATCTAATGGTGTCACGAAGCCTTGTACAGCGCTCATTCTCCTTTCACACGAGTAGCTACTGTACGACCTGTTTCACCAATGTATTCTTTACAATGCTATAAACACCAAAGTGAAGAGTAGGAGGGGATCTTTGATAGGTTTGTAAAACTGAGATAGATTTGGAAGTGTGGAAAACCGAGTAGAAATATTAAGTCTTTTTTGAGGATTTTGCAAATTCGATCTGTTATATTTTCAATTTATGGAAGAGATTATGCTCAAAAGTTTCCATGAAGATATTAACTATGACCGGAGAAAGTGGGAGCTCACGAGGACTGCTCGTAAAACTTGCCATCGTAAAGAAAATATGTGGAAGATAGACAAAAATCAATCAACGGTAGTAAGTCCATTGACATGTTTTTGGCATGTAACAGTTGAGGAATTATGGAAAGGGTGCCTGGAATGGGAACATTGGCAAAGAGTGATTTCAACGTCGAAGCTGACGAGCAAATCGCCTGGGGGCCTGAGTTAACTTTTAGCGTTTAGAGTTTTTCAACGAAATGAAAGAAATTTAGGATAAAACTGTTGGAATTACCTACAAGAGGTTTGAGAGTAGATGACAGATATCGAGAGAGTTTATGGGGATCCGATAGTGCTGACAATTGGTATCAGGGGAACTGAGGGTTTATGAATTTCAGGCAAACCATATAAACGGGGGCTTCTTGAACAATGGGGGATAAGAAATTTCTTATCTGGATCCGGAAGGGAAGAATGACGGATAATTTGTGAAATTGAACGTTCTATAGAGGGGATCTTTTGGTAGGAGTTTATAGGAATTAGTTTGGAGATGTTGCAGGATTTTCTTATCATACTCTGGTACGATTCAACAGCGGAGTATCCTTTATCAGCTTTCAAAATAGCTAAATCAGGATTTGATTTAAATAAATTAAGAGTTTGGATTGAAGGTTTAGGGCAATTTGATTTGGAAATGTTGGAATGACGAATAATTTTAGCAGTTTCGAAACGAATTTCATCTGCTGCGAGATCTACTTTAGGTGGGGATGCTTCTACAGCAGAAATAATGGATGTCGTAGGAATATTTTTGGGGGAGAAAACGAAATTAGGACCTTTAGATAATTGTTCGGCTTCAGAAAGGGTATGTGAACATAAATTAACCACAGTATTTACAAAAGGAGTTGATCTGGAAGGTTGGTGCTGAGGGCGTTTTTTTTAACTAACTAACTTCTTTAGTAAACCACGTTTTTATTTTTCAATCTGCATCTGCCTAATGTTCATATCTAGGAAATTTAAAAAATAATAACCATATGTGACCTATTTCCCTAAAATTTATATCTAATAAATTACCATATTTTGGGTTCCCCTACATGCCCCTGCTCTGTGTCGGTTCTTATACGAAACATCCTGTATAATCATTTATATCACGTAAGGTCATGTCCTACAAGTTCTTCAAAATATTCTTCTGACCTTGTTTGTTAGATGAGAGTAATTAACTGGTTTTTTTCAAATACAATGAATGTCAATTCCTCTAAGGTAAATTTAATTTTTCGTCTTAATTTCAGAGTTTGCCACCCCAGTTCGTGAAACTATCAGATCTAGAATGTCAAAAAACACGTTTAGACATGAATTTCGTGCCGAGAATGAGCCGTTCGATACCGGAAAGCTCGTGGGTGGAAAGCCCATTGCTGATGTCAAGATCGGCCGGTTACAGAAGCGCACCGCATCCTCTAGAACCAGAAAACGACGAGATGTACGACTCTTTCACTCTGACCGAATCCAGTTCGTCGCAACCTCGTAAATCTGCTCAGAGACTCGGAACTGATTTGCTGCGCATGTTTCTGGAAGAAGTCGGTCCCGATGTCACTATCGAAGTGGAAAGCCATAAGATTAAAGCTCATAAGTGTATATTAGCATCGAGATGTCAGTATTTTGCAGCGTTGTTAAGCGGAAATTGGCTCGAAGATTCCGGAAATGTTATTTCGCTCCAGGTAAGCCTATAAACAGGAATATTTTACATAAAACATCAAATTAGACTTTAAAATGACAAACTTAGTATCATTTTGAATTATTAAGTGGCAAGGTTTCTCTAAATCGACCATTGATATCACTATTCAATAGTTCAGGACAGCTGTTTCGTCTTCTCGGGCTCATGAGCAGAACGAGTAGTAGGGTTGTGATGCCATTGCTCGACTGTTCGATCGGGGCATAATAAAAAATGTTGACAGCATTGTTAGAATAGTCTAGATGTTCTAACTTTATCAGCGCACAATTAGGCACTTGATGTCAATGTGCCAGTCTATGAGGCTAGACGGAATTCCACATGTCGTTCTCAAGGAATCTGCGCCTGAATTAACACCAGTTTACTGCAGGTTGTTTACCCTTTCATACAAACTTGGTGTGTTTCCTTCCAGCTGTAAGACAGCTATAGTCCAACCAATTTAAAAAAAAGGAATGAAGACCCTTCCTAATAATTTTAGACACATTGCACTATTATCTGTGATCTCTAAAGTGATGGAGAAAGCAAATCAAATACCTAGCGAGCTCGAAAATCGTGAATGACCGGCATATGGCTACGTAACACACGTATGGTAGAAATCTATCGAAAAACAGGGGAATCTCTAGCTGTAGCATTGGATATGTCCAAAGCATCTGGCCGAGTCTGGCATCAAAGCCTTCTTGGGAAACTTCCGGCATATGGTTTGCCGTTTCATCTTTGTCGCTTTCTATCAAGTTTTCTCTCAGATAGATTACTCCATGTGGTGGTTGACGGAGTATCCTCTGATACAATGGCTATCAACGCTGGTGCTCCACAGGGATCTGTCTTGGCACAAACTTTGTTTCTGATTCATATAAACGGATCTGCTGGAATACACTTCATACCGTTTTCTCATCTAGAGCTCCTATACCATCCAATGCGGTTCCTCTTAATCCACAAAGTACAGATTCGACCTGTTCTGGAGTACTGTTGATAACTTTGGATGGACCTTAGTCCCTCGGCCTGACCGTCCATTTGACTCTAGACCCGTCGTACTTGCCATCGCCCCCTATTAGCAGCACGCCAACTGCCCGGCAGAGACCAACGCCTTAATTGGAGAGGAGACGGTCTTTTGAACCATCTGGGCCCCTCTCCCCCTGCCTACTCGTGTTCCTGTCATTTTACAACTACTTCGTTTGACGAGTAGCCGCCGGCCTCTTATCATCGGCCTACTTACATATTGCCCTGGCCGCGAATCAATTGCCCAGAAACCTGGAATAAGAAGCACAGACACCGGACTTTAGGAGTAAAGCCATGTGGTGCAGCATTTATTTAGTAGTATTTCCTAGTTACCATACTTTTGAAGCAATTTTTCCGCATATTGAAAGACCTAAAATGCCATTCGATAAATTTTAATATTTAAAATCAAATTGGTTCTTTTAATATGAATCTATTTATCATTATAAATCACCCACATGCTCATTGGTGTAACTAGTTCTTTTTTTTTCAGGGATTTTCGTACGAATCTGTTTATTTTTCCTTATGCCATATATACAGTGGGGCAGCTCACGTACCAGATTCTATCAGCGTACTAGAACTGGCATCGCTGGCAGATATGCTAGGTTTGGAAGGTCTCAAAGAAGTGGTAGAACATGCGTTGCGACAAAAATATTGCCATAATTTCCACAAACCGTGCGCCGGTTGTTGCACCGGAGTACCGGAGGTTCTCATCTTATCAGCCGCTTACGGCTTGGACGATCTCTACCAGAAATGCCTACAATGGATCACGCAATATTTCGTGAAAATGTGGGCCAGCAAAGGTTTTTCTAGTTTGCCGCGTGAACTTCGCGAAAAGTGCTACCAACAACACGTCGTCCACATGACCCCCGATAGAGTTCTGGAAACTATGACGGCTTGCGAAAAAATTCTGGCAACTTTACCTGCGGCTCGCTGGTCCGAGTCCATACAACAGTTGGTTTTACAACTGATCGACGCTTGTCACCTTTATCACAGGCAGCACTACGTCGGTGTTTTGACGTCTTCCTCGTTCCTCGCTCTGGATTCGGGACCTGTCTGGTGTGTCGGACAAGTGGAAGAGCAAATGTTGAGAGCAGCTAGTAATTTGGGTGTAGAGCAAGCTTGTAGGAGCTATTCGAGATGTTGCAAGATGGTCGAACAGCGTTGGTCGAATTCGTTTGGTGAACTTATCGCCAAGATCAAAACTCAACTGGAACAGTGTCTGGTAGCTCAGTCGGATAGGCTTATCAGGAGTAACGCTTGGTTGAGGCTTGATTCCGTTTTAAGGTAAGTTTATTTTATTTTATACATGCTATTTCCGTTTTTTCGTTCATAACTTTGGGAAACGATATCTAGAAAAGATACTGATCTATGATATAACATTTTTTTTTTGTGAAACATTTCGTTTCCGAGATACAGGTGGTGTTGAAGTTTTTAAAAATTAGATCGCGCGGTTAAATTACCCCACCCAGAGAACCGTCCCAAAAATGTAAAAATTGTTCGTAATTCACTGGAAATAAATGGCTATCCAAAAACATTTTTCAATTTCATCATTAAAAACAGAATACACAAAACATTAAAAACAGAATAAACGTCATATATAAATAGCATAAACGTTAATACAGATAATTTTCTAACATTATCATACATTCCGGAGACCTCAGAGAAAATTAAGAAATGTTTAAAAAAAGTATGAAATAAATGTTGCGCATAAACCTACTAACTGTGTTAGGAAATAGTTTTCAAATCTGAAACCGTAATACCTGAAGATAAACAAACCAACACAATATACAAATTAAATTGTTTAGATTGCAATGGAACTTATATAAGAATCTCTAAACAATATTTACGAAAAATAATGTATGCCATAAAAAACAAAAACTTAAAAAATATCGTCGCACACTGTTTTGATTATAACCATCAATTTAATTAGAAAATGTTAATATTTTAATTAAAGAAACCAATTATTATAAAATATCTATTCTGGAGATGATTCACATAAAACGTGACTCCAAGTCTGTTAATCATAGAACAGACATTCAGTCATTAAGTCAGATTTATAATAATTTAATTAATTAAAACCCTTGCAAATTCCTTCATGAGTCTTATAATGTTAAAAGTATATTTTAGGTAGAATCCTCAAATAGCAAATAAGGTCTGACAACTTTTTTCTATTACCTCATAAATCTTTAACATCTAGTTCGAAAATGGGTGCTTGAGCGTTATATTTTTTGGTTTCAGTCGTATACAAACTTTGTTTGACATGAGTTCGTATATTATAAGAAAATTGCTAAGCAGCACATTAACACATTAATGTGTTACAGTGTCGATTATTCGTGTTTCTGTTCGTTTCGGCGACGTGGGCATTTTTAATTGAAATTGGTGCGATAAGGACACTTTGTGCTGATCGAATTAGCTTTAAGAAATCTTGTTTTAGACATAATACGCCTTCTGATGATGGTCGGGAAACCGAAACGTACGTAAAGACTAAAAATAGTGTGGCTTATTTCTCGAGAATTTATGTATAATTATATTTTCTTCATTATCTTCTGAACAAATGGAAATTTTCAATTCAAATTTGGTATACTTTAGTTTTCTGAAAGACTCATTTTTTCGCTTACAAAAAGTTGTTGAGGCAAATACAGTGGCGGGGGATGAAGCGAATGTTATAAAATCTAATCCCAGAAGCCGAAAAGTTTGTTTCATTTTAAAAATGCAATCAAGGTTTTCAAAATTAAGAAGAAAGTTTATAGATTGTTATTTATGTTGTAAGGATCATAATGGTACTAGCCGTGAATATTATCAGACGAAAGAAACTGCTTATGGATTGTTTATATTTACGTCAATATAATATTTTCCTACTGCCCCCTTAGAAAATGACGCTTACGACCCCTGAATAAAATAGCAATTTTCCTCCATGGGGAGGTAAAATTAACTTTATGTCTCTTAGGATGATATTTTGTTATATTTGTAATCGTTTTATGAACCCCAAAGGTAATTCGTGTGACGATAACGATATGCCCTCGCCCCCCTTCACACCCAGAACGTCAAAATTGGCTCATTTCTACCCCTCCAATATTAGACGTTATATGATTTATTCAAAAAATGAAAATTAAGCTTCGAAAATGGTATCTCCAATTCCCGATCAGCGACCCATAAAACTCCCTATATGCCATTTTTTAAGTTGAAAATAAACAGTTTGAAAAATAAGCGGAACATAGCCAATTTTTCCCGATTTCCTGGTCTCCGGTTGAGTTTTCCGGGTTATGTATGGAACTGACATCATCAATAACCTACAAATTTCATACCTATTTATTTCAGTTGTAAAACAATAATGAACTACAAATTATGAAATAATTATGTGAACTTTGAACCTTTTCAGAGGTCGGGATAGCCACAATCCGGGTCAAAAACTGTTTTGAAATAGTTAATTTTCCGTAAATCGAATGACGTTCACGTGAGAAGCCCATAGCACGCGAGTTAGAAAAGTGCAAAACTGGTTGTACGTAATACGGCTTTACGACGACTTTTCGCGTGCCGTTTTCGCTCCATGTAGCTAGATTTCGTATCGGACCGTGCCCGACGGCCCTTCTTTTTTCGATAAATTTCCATTAAATAGGAATATTTAATTAAAACAGTTTGAGCTATTCTCAGATCTCAGCTACGCGCGTCTAACGTGCGACGTACCAAAGGGAATTTTCTCGCGACTAAAATATACACGAAGAGGGTAAAAGCTAGCGGCCCATAGCCAAAAACACTTTATTACAACTGGCGCCGGTCGCACGGGCCCCAAATTAACAAGACCGAGGTAAAATGTATAAACTCTAACTTACGCGCAGCGAGCTCTTCGAGGCATATGTCAAAATGATTTCGTTCGTAGCTAATTACATAGGACGTCTGGCGTTCATGCAATTATGTTTTTAGATAATTCGAACCTTCTAATTTCGATAGGCCACGTGAAAATCCCAGAGTCCAAAGGGCTGAAGACTTCTGAGTGTTACAATATTCGTATAAAATTGCGAAATTTCGCACTTTTAGAAACTTCAAATTAATTATGACATAATTATTTCAAACGTAAAGTAAGATACACGTTTTAGATTCCACAACCACCCTTGACCAAGATAATTTTTGATATCCCGGTATAACGGGTACTCAGTCCCAAAAAGTATGTGTCATTTTGACACTGAAAATGGTGTCTATAACGATGTCATTATGAGACGTCAGAAGATAAATACAATTTTGACATTCGAGTCTAATATATTTCTTTGAACGAACGGAGAATTAATATGAATTGTTATTGCGACAATCAGTAGTGTATCTGTGTTTCATTTTCATTCGTTTTCAGGGCCCGAATTAAAGAACTCACTCCAATGGTGGAATCCACAAGTCGTTTGCCAAGAAAGGTTAATAAATCGAATCAATTAGCTAACAATAAATCAAATTCCCTCCCAAATCCTCAGGCTAGTTCCTCGGACTCGTCTCGCAATTCCAGCCCCGGTATGAATCAGCAGATCAGATTACAGAATTCTGCTGGTAGTCCTTCATTAAGGAGAAGTTTGCTATTAGCTGCAAAAGCACCCCAAGTCCCTCCAAGTCCAACAATAAATCGTCGTAGTACCTTGACTCAACCTACAGCTGCCAGTGCTGCAAAATCTGCTATTACAAGGAATAATAAATCTCCTTTAATTTTTTCTAAACCATTTACCATACCCAAAAGTACTCCTGCCAGGATTCTGTCCAATAGTAGAGATAAACCAGCTAGTGCCAAGAAATCTGCAGTTATTAGCAGAGAGAGTACTAAAAGGTTGGACAACGGGCCACTGTCTCCTTTAATGCCCAAGGGGAGAGTATGTTTTCCCAGAAAAGTCGATAGCAGACTGAGCTCACCCATTAAATCTGAAGTTAGAAGTCCGTCTCCCTTGAAAAGGGAGATCAGATCTAGTTCGCCTATGAAAAACTATTCGAACGAAAAATTCGTGCAAGAAAAGAAGCTCGTGAAAAACATCAAAATCGAAGTTAGGGAAACGAAATCGAGCATAAACCGTGCGAAAATATCGAAAACCGGCAGCAGTTGTTCGGAAAAACCAAAATCTCTGCCGCATCTAACACAAACTTCCAAACAAGGTACGACGAGGTTGTCGCCAAGATCTTGCAACAGACCTAAATCTGTAAAAATTGAAGAGTCGAACAGACGAAGATCGTTCGACGTGGCGAAAGCTCATAATTCGCGAGAAACGGAAATTTTGAGATACAGTCCGGCAGGTTCGATATCGCCCGACGACGTGACGATCAAGAGTTCGAGTTCGCAGAGAAGCAACGGGAGGCGGCGCGATTCGAATAGTCGATCGAATTCGGAGAACGAAACGGTGATTCCGAAACCAGTTTCCATGATGCAACGGTCAGATACTTTTCTCAAAGATGAACCGACGGTTATTGGTAAATTGTTGTAAATATATTCTACTAGTCCATTCCTAGTCAGGCATTATGTTTTTTAAACCGATCTCGTTATTTTTTTATTAATTTTAAATGTGATATCTGAATTGTACTGATGTTATCGTTAAGGTTCACAAAGCGTCATTAGAGAAATACAATTCGAAATGAAAATGCTGGGTTATAATCTATGCTTCAATCCTGGAAGAGTTGAATAAAAAAACCGTATTGAACAAGTAAGTTACAAATGTAAATGGAATTTACAGTTTTTTATTTAGTTCATGTGATCGAAACATTTTTTTTAAATTTGCGAAATTTAAATTCTTTAGTTCCTGCTTTATCTTTTCATTCATTGTCTTCCATTTTTTGGTGAACAGTTTTATTTTGATTTCCTTTGAATTTCATTAGAAGGTAGGAGCAACAATTTAATTCTGGAAATAAAGTTGAAACCGTTGAACATATTCAAAAAATAATTTTTTCATCTGAATTACTAATATTAATTAATTATTTTTTATAAGTCTTATTTATTTCAAATTCAATATATTTGTTCACGTGTTCGAAACATTTTTAATTATTTTTAAATTTGGGAAATATAAATTCTTTAGTTCCTGCTTTATTATTTTATCTTTTCATTCATTGTCTTCCAGTTTTTTGTTGAACAGTTTTATTTTGATTTCCTTTGAATTTCATTAGAAGGTAGGAACAACAATTTAATTCTGGAAATAAAGTTGAAACCGTTGAACATATTCAGAAAATAATTTTTTCATCTGAATTACTAATATTAATTAATTATTTTTTATAAGTCTTATTTATTTCAAATTCAATATATTTGTTCACGTGTTCGAAACATTTTTAATTATTTTTAAATTTGGGAAATATAAATTCTTTAGTTCCTGCTTTATTATTTTATCTTTTCATTCATTGTCTTCCAGTTTTTTGTTGAACAGTTTTATTTTGATTTCCTTTGAATTTCATTAGAAGGTAGGAACAACAATTTAATTCTGGAAATAAAGTTGAAACCGTTGAACATATTCAGAAAATAATTTTTTCATCTGAATTACTAATATTAATTAATTATTTTTTATAAGTCTTATTTATTTCAAATTCAATATATTTGTTCACGTGTTCGAAACATTTTTAATTATTTTTAAATTTGGGAAATATAAATTCTTTAGTTCCTGCTTTATTATTTTATCTTTTCATTCATTGTCTTCCAGTTTTTTCTTGAAATATAACATTTTTGTTGAACAGTTTTATTTTGATTTCTTTGTATTTCATCTGAAGGTAGGAGCAACAATTTAATTCTGGAAATAAAGTTGAAACTTGAAACAGTTGAACATATTCAAAAAATTATTTTTCCATCTTAATTACTAATATTAATTAATTATCTTTTTAATTCTCTTATTTATTTCAAATTCAATATATCTGTTCATGTGTTCGAAACATTTTTAATTATTTTTAAATTTGGGAAATATAAATTCTTTAGTTCCTGCTTTATTATTTTATCTTTTCATTCATTGTCTTCCAGTTTTTTGTTGAACAGTTTTATTTTGATTTCCTTTGAATTTCATTAGAAGGTAGGAGCAACAATTTAATTCTGGAAATAAAGTTGAAACCGTTGAACATATTCAAAAAATAATTTTTTCATCTGAATTACTAATATTAATTAATTATTTTTTATAAGTCTTATTTATTTCAAATTCAATATATTTGTTCACGTGTTCGAAACATTTTTAATTATTTTTAAATTTGGGAAATATAAATTCTTTAGTTCCTGCTTTATTATTTTATCTTTTCATTCATTGTCTTCCAGTTTTTTCTTGAAATATAACATTTTTGTTGAACAGTTTTATTTTGATTTCTTTGTATTTCATCTGAAGGTAGGAGCAACAATTTAATTCTGGAAATAAAGTTGAAACTTGAAACAGTTGAACATATTCAAAAAATTATTTTTCCATCTTAATTACTAATATTAATTAATTATCTTTTTAATTCTCTTATTTATTTCAAATTCAATATATCTGTTCATGTGTTCGAAACATTTTTAATTATTTTTAAATTTGGGAAATATAAATTTTTTAGTTCCTGCTTTATTATTTTAACTTTTCATTCATTGTCTTCCAGTTTTTTCTTGAAATATAACATTTTTGTTGAACAGTTTTATTTTGATTTCTTTGTATTTCATCTGAAGGTAGGAGCAACAATTTAATTCTGGAAATAAAGTTGAAACTTGAAACAGTTGAACATATTCAAAAAATTATTTTTCCATCTTAATTACTAATATTAATTAATTATCTTTTTAATTCTCTTATTTATTTCAAATTCAATATATCTGTTCATGTGTTCGAAACATTTTTAATTATTTTTAAATTTGGGAAATATAAATTTTTTAGTTCCTGCTTTATTATTTTAACTTTTCATTCATTGTCTTCCAGTTTTTTGGTGAACAGTTTTATTTTGATTTCCTTTGAATTTCATTAGAAGGTAGGAGCAACAATTTAATTCTGGAAATAAAGTTGAAACCGTTGAACATATTCAAAAAATAATTTTTTCATCTGAATTACTAATATTAATTAATTATTTTTTATAAGTCTTATTTATTTCAAATTCAATATATTTGTTCACGTGTTCGAAACATTTTTAATTATTTTTAAATTTGGGAAATATAAATTCTTTAGTTCCTGCTTTATTATTTTATCTTTTCATTCATTGTCTTCCAGTTTTTTCTTGAAATATAACATTTTTGTTGAACAGTTTTATTTTGATTTCTTTGTATTTCATCTGAAGGTAGGAGCAACAATTTAATTCTGGAAATAAAGTTGAAACTTGAAACAGTTGAACATATTCAAAAAATTATTTTTCCATCTTAATTACTAATATTAATTAATTATCTTTTTAATTCTCTTATTTATTTCAAATTCAATATATCTGTTCATGTGTTCGAAACATTTTTAATTATTTTTAAATTTGGGAAATATAAATTTTTTAGTTCCTGCTTTATTATTTTAACTTTTCATTCATTGTCTTCCAGTTTTTTCTTGAAATATAACATTTTTGTTGAACAGTTTTATTTTGATTTCTTTGTATTTCATCTGAAGGTAGGAGCAACAATTTAATTCTGGAAATAAAGTTGAAACTTGAAACAGTTGAACATATTCAAAAAATTATTTTTCCATCTTAATTACTAATATTAATTAATTATCTTTTTAATTCTCTTATTTATTTCAAATTCAATATATCTGTTCATGTGTTCGAAACATTTTTAATTATTTTTAAATTTGGGAAATATAAATTTTTTAGTTCCTGCTTTATTATTTTAACTTTTCATTCATTGTCTTCCAGTTTTTTGGTGAACAGTTTTATTTTGATTTCCTTTGAATTTCATTAGAAGGTAGGAGCAACAATTTAATTCTGGAAATAAAGTTGAAACCGTTGAACATATTCAAAAAATAATTTTTTCATCTGAATTACTAATATTAATTAATTATTTTTTATAAGTCTTATTTATTTCAAATTCAATATATTTGTTCACGTGTTCGAAACATTTTTAATTATTTTTAAATTTGGGAAATATAAATTCTTTAGTTCCTGCTTTATTATTTTATCTTTTCATTCATTGTCTTCCAGTTTTTTCTTGAAATATAACATTTTTGTTGAACAGTTTTATTTTGATTTCTTTGTATTTCATCTGAAGGTAGGAGCAACAATTTAATTCTGGAAATAAAGTTGAAACTTGAAACAGTTGAACATATTCAAAAAATTATTTTTCCATCTTAATTACTAATATTAATTAATTATCTTTTTAATTCTCTTATTTATTTCAAATTCAATATATCTGTTCATGTGTTCGAAACATTTTTAATTATTTTTAAATTTGGGAAATATAAATTTTTTAGTTCCTGCTTTATTATTTTAACTTTTCATTCATTGTCTTCCAGTTTTTTCTTGAAATATAACATTTTTGTTGAACAGTTTTATTTTGATTTCTTTGTATTTCATCTGAAGGTAGGAGCAACAATTTAATCCTGGAAATAAAGTTGAAACTTGAAACAGTTGAACATATTCAAAAAATTATTTTTCCATCTTAATTACTAATATTAATTAATTATCTTTTTAATTCTCTTATTTATTTCAAATTCAATATATCTGTTCATGTGTTCGAAACATTTTTAATTATTTTTAAATTTGGGAAATATAAATTTTTTAGTTCCTGCTTTATTATTTTAACTTTTCATTCATTGTCTTCCAATTTTTTGGTGAACAGTTTTATTTTGATTTCCTTTGAATTTCATTAGAAGGTAGGAGCAACAATTTAATTCTGGAAATAAAGTTGAAACCGTTGAACATATTCAAAAAATAATTTTTTCATCTGAATTACTAATATTAATTAATTATTTTTTATAAGTCTTATTTATTTCAAATTCAATATATTTGTTCACGTGTTCGAAACATTTTTAATTATTTTTAAATTTGGGAAATATAAATTCTTTAGTTCCTGCTTTATTATTTTATCTTTTCATTCATTGTCTTCCAGTTTTTTCTTGAAATATAACATTTTTGTTGAACAGTTTTATTTTGATTTCTTTGTATTTCATCTGAAGGTAGGAGCAACAATTTAATTCTGGAAATAAAGTTGAAACTTGAAACAGTTGAACATATTCAAAAAATTATTTTTCCATCTTAATTACTAATATTAATTAATTATCTTTTTAATTCTCTTATTTATTTCAAATTCAATATATCTGTTCATGTGTTCGAAACATTTTTAATTATTTTTAAATTTGGGAAATATAAATTTTTTAGTTCCTGCTTTATTATTTTAACTTTTCATTCATTGTCTTCCAATTTTTTGGTGAACAGTTTTATTTTGATTTCCTTTGAATTTCATTAGAAGGTAGGAGCAACAATTTAATTCTGGAAATAAAGTTGAAACCGTTGAACATATTCAAAAAATAATTTTTTCATCTGAATTACTAATATTAATTAATTATTTTTTATAAGTCTTATTTATTTCAAATTCAATATATTTGTTCACGTGTTCGAAACATTTTTAATTATTTTTAAATTTGGGAAATATAAATTCTTTAGTTCCTGCTTTATTATTTTATCTTTTCATTCATTGTCTTCCAGTTTTTTCTTGAAATATAACATTTTTGTTGAACAGTTTTATTTTGATTTCTTTGTATTTCATCTGAAGGTAGGAGCAACAATTTAATTCTGGAAATAAAGTTGAAACTTGAAACAGTTGAACATATTCAAAAAATTATTTTTCCATCTTAATTACTAATATTAATTAATTATCTTTTTAATTCTCTTATTTATTTCAAATTCAATATATCTGTTCATGTGTTCGAAACATTTTTAATTATTTTTAAATTTGGGAAATATAAATTTTTTAGTTCCTGCTTTATTATTTTAACTTTTCATTCATTGTCTTCCAGTTTTTTCTTGAAATATAACATTTTTGTTGAACAGTTTTATTTTGATTTCTTTGTATTTCATCTGAAGGTAGGAGCAACAATTTAATTCTGGAAATAAAGTTGAAACTTGAAACAGTTGAACATATTCAAAAAATTATTTTTCCATCTTAATTACTAATATTAATTAATTATCTTTTTAATTCTCTTATTTATTTCAAATTCAATATATCTGTTCATGTGTTCGAAACATTTTTAATTATTTTTAAATTTGGGAAATATAAATTTTTTAGTTCCTGCTTTATTATTTTAACTTTTCATTCATTGTCTTCCAGTTTTTTGGTGAACAGTTTTATTTTGATTTCCTTTGAATTTCATTAGAAGGTAGGAGCAACAATTTAATTCTGGAAATAAAGTTGAAACCGTTGAACATATTCAAAAAATAATTTTTTCATCTGAATTACTAATATTAATTAATTATTTTTTATAAGTCTTATTTATTTCAAATTCAATATATTTGTTCACGTGTTCGAAACATTTTTAATTATTTTTAAATTTGGGAAATATAAATTCTTTAGTTCCTGCTTTATTATTTTATCTTTTCATTCATTGTCTTCCAGTTTTTTCTTGAAATATAACATTTTTGTTGAACAGTTTTATTTTGATTTCTTTGTATTTCATCTGAAGGTAGGAGCAACAATTTAATTCTGGAAATAAAGTTGAAACTTGAAACAGTTGAACATATTCAAAAAATTATTTTTCCATCTTAATTACTAATATTAATTAATTATCTTTTTAATTCTCTTATTTATTTCAAATTCAATATATCTGTTCATGTGTTCGAAACATTTTTAATTATTTTTAAATTTGGGAAATATAAATTTTTTAGTTCCTGCTTTATTATTTTAACTTTTCATTCATTGTCTTCCAGTTTTTTCTTGAAATATAACATTTTTGTTGAACAGTTTTATTTTGATTTCTTTGTATTTCATCTGAAGGTAGGAGCAACAATTTAATTCTGGAAATAAAGTTGAAACTTGAAACAGTTGAACATATTCAAAAAATTATTTTTCCATCTTAATTACTAATATTAATTAATTATCTTTTTAATTCTCTTATTTATTTCAAATTCAATATATCTGTTCATGTGTTCGAAACATTTTTAATTATTTTTAAATTTGGGAAATATAAATTTTTTAGTTCCTGCTTTATTATTTTAACTTTTCATTCATTGTCTTCCAGTTTTTTGGTGAACAGTTTTATTTTGATTTCCTTTGAATTTCATTAGAAGGTAGGAGCAACAATTTAATTCTGGAAATAAAGTTGAAACCGTTGAACATATTCAAAAAATAATTTTTTCATCTGAATTACTAATATTAATTAATTATTTTTTATAAGTCTTATTTATTTCAAATTCAATATATTTGTTCACGTGTTCGAAACATTTTTAATTATTTTTAAATTTGGGAAATATAAATTCTTTAGTTCCTGCTTTATTATTTTATCTTTTCATTCATTGTCTTCCAGTTTTTTCTTGAAATATAACATTTTTGTTGAACAGTTTTATTTTGATTTCTTTGTATTTCATCTGAAGGTAGGAGCAACAATTTAATTCTGGAAATAAAGTTGAAACTTGAAACAGTTGAACATATTCAAAAAATTATTTTTCCATCTTAATTACTAATATTAATTAATTATCTTTTTAATTCTCTTATTTATTTCAAATTCAATATATCTGTTCATGTGTTCGAAACATTTTTAATTATTTTTAAATTTGGGAAATATAAATTTTTTAGTTCCTGCTTTATTATTTTAACTTTTCATTCATTGTCTTCCAGTTTTTTCTTGAAATATAACATTTTTGTTGAACAGTTTTATTTTGATTTCTTTGTATTTCATCTGAAGGTAGGAGCAACAATTTAATCCTGGAAATAAAGTTGAAACTTGAAACAGTTGAACATATTCAAAAAATTATTTTTCCATCTTAATTACTAATATTAATTAATTATCTTTTTAATTCTCTTATTTATTTCAAATTCAATATATCTGTTCATGTGTTCGAAACATTTTTAATTATTTTTAAATTTGGGAAATATAAATTTTTTAGTTCCTGCTTTATTATTTTAACTTTTCATTCATTGTCTTCCAATTTTTTGGTGAACAGTTTTATTTTGATTTCCTTTGAATTTCATTAGAAGGTAGGAGCAACAATTTAATTCTGGAAATAAAGTTGAAACCGTTGAACATATTCAAAAAATAATTTTTTCATCTGAATTACTAATATTAATTAATTATTTTTTATAAGTCTTATTTATTTCAAATTCAATATATTTGTTCACGTGTTCGAAACATTTTTAATTATTTTTAAATTTGGGAAATATAAATTCTTTAGTTCCTGCTTTATTATTTTATCTTTTCATTCATTGTCTTCCAGTTTTTTCTTGAAATATAACATTTTTGTTGAACAGTTTTATTTTGATTTCTTTGTATTTCATCTGAAGGTAGGAGCAACAATTTAATTCTGGAAATAAAGTTGAAACTTGAAACAGTTGAACATATTCAAAAAATTATTTTTCCATCTTAATTACTAATATTAATTAATTATCTTTTTAATTCTCTTATTTATTTCAAATTCAATATATCTGTTCATGTGTTCGAAACATTTTTAATTATTTTTAAATTTGGGAAATATAAATTTTTTAGTTCCTGCTTTATTATTTTAACTTTTCATTCATTGTCTTCCAGTTTTTTCTTGAAATGTAACATTTTTGTTGAACAGTTTTATTTTAATATCTTTTAATTTCATCTGAAGGTAGGAGAACAATTTAATTCTGGAAACAGTTGAACATATTCGAAAAATTATATTTTTAAATGAATTATTAATGTTAATTAAGTATTTTCATGTAATTCTCTCATTTATTTCAAATTCAATATATTTTGTTTCCATTTTTTCTCAACTACACTACGCACAATGGGACATATTTTCCATTTTTTATCGTTTAGTTTTCATTTCTTTTTCAACTTAACCATAAATAAAATTAATAAGATTTTTGCTATCAGAATAAAACATTTTTTCCAGGTTCTTAAATTTTTCATCATTCCGTTGTAATTTTGAATAAAAACCGTTTTACATATTGAGAAAAGCTATGAAGATTATAAAACTAAAAATAATTTAGAAAATTGACAATTATTTCCATTTCATTCTTGGATGCAGCATTTTCATACGAATTTCTCTATTGCCAGTTTAATGTAGTTTTTATTAATTTTATTATATACAGTTTTGTTGAGCACTGATCTGTCCTAGATATTTTCACTTTCAAGTTTGGGTACTGTGGATTTGTAAGTATTATATTTTATTACTTAATTTTAAGGTTTAATAGTCACCTGATCAAATGTTTTGTTTAACAAATATTATCTTATTTTTAAAGTATTAATTTTGCATTTATTCTTAGTATTTTTTGAGTTTTAAGCAAAACCACTATTTTTCAGTCATACGCTGTAAAATCATCAATTTCAAACCAACTGGCAGTAAAAACGAAAAACATCCATTTTGTTTTAGTAACCTTGATCTCTACATGCAAGCAAATTTTGTCCAATATATATTTGTCTCATGCATCCTGATGTTTTTATGAGCAGCCAATACTAGAGTTGTTTGTAAATTTTTCAATTTTGCAAATATTTTATGTCAAAATACATTCTTGTAGCCTGCAATTTTATTTATCACAGAATTTTAATAAATTGCTGATTTTAAATGGAACCATTTTCAGGTACTTTAATCATTTGAAAGTTTTAGCTCCATGGGAGAGATATAACGAAATGTGTATAACTAATTGTGATTGAATAAATGCATTCCAGACGATATTAATTAATTAAACATCTAATAAAGATAGTGAAGAGATGTTGTGGCTTTTCTAGAGAAAATAAATTTTCTGTATGAAAAGATATTAATTGTCAATGGTGATATTTTTGTTCATTAATGTTTTTTATTATTATTCAAAATTAGTGATGAACCCACTGCAGCTAATTTGATATTGCCTCGATGAGGTTCTGACAACTGAATTATCAGATATTTTGAAATTTACTGAATATCAAGTTTATTTTGTTATGTACGTAAAGCAACTATTTTATGATCATAAATATGTTATATAAATGAGTTGTAAATATATCAATTGAAATTATAAATATTTAATATTGACTTGATTGATTTTCAACGACCCTCCCCCCCCCCCCCTCCCACGAACATTTCCAACTAAAAAAGAGTAATGCTGGTTTTACATCAACAATTTCTCAATGAATAAATTGATTGACTAATAAAACCATGTACTGAAAATACACTTTAATAGTAAATCTATATTTAAATAGGATTAATATAACTAGTTGATTTTAGGGGCTACGCCCCCCGCTGTTTGCAGTTTATTTTATGTGCAACGCCTTTGTAAGGGTTTAGTCGTGGATAGTGCGTGGTAACCTTTAAGTGAGGCGTATGGGCACCTTTAGGTTGTCACTCTGACAGACGTCACTTTAACAGTTGTAGGTTATATAAAGATGGGTACGCGTATATTGAAAATTTTACTTTTAGCACGTGTCACAAGTTATTCTATGGTATAGATCGTCTGTCACAAATTGGTACTTACTAATAATTCTTGGTTGTAATTAATCATTGGCATTTTAAACTTAATATTACGTGATACCTTAATAACCGGTGCATTATTATGATATTGAGCTGGTGTAAGATAGATTTCATTGTGCTACTACTTAAGTTGTCAAGTGCTCTTGTATCAAGTTTATCGATTAAACCTAATAAACTGTTTGAGTGTAGCATTGATTAACGTATTATTAGGTTTATACAATGGTTGCAGCATCTCCAGTAAAAATTTAATACATAGGTAAATGCCAGAGCAAACTATCATTTTTGGAAACTGACAATCTTCTAATTAAAATTGGTAGGTCTTAGAAACATCGTAAACCGTCCGTTTGTGACAGGACACAATTATTCGACGGGCAATTAGTATTATTGATATTCGTTTTTCTAACGTCAAACAATAATTGGACAGATAGGCCATTTGAAACTGTCAAAGAACAATCAAGAAAAGAAAGTAATGAAATATTGTAACCTATTCAATGTTAAGACCAAAAAT
Source organism: Endomychus coccineus (assembly GCA_958510875.1). NCBI lineage: Eukaryota > Metazoa > Arthropoda > Insecta > Coleoptera > Endomychidae > Endomychus > Endomychus coccineus. Next base: position 290,789,018 of record OY294067.1, read on the forward strand.
TGACTAGTTATTCTTTGTTAAAACAGGTTATTAATGAGTGGAAAATTATACATTCATTATTGAACTTGTATTTAATGAATGATAATGATGAGGGTACAACTATCTTATAATTTAATGAACGTGTCAGTCATTTTGTGACATCGATTATGTTCGTTCTTTATTATACTAGAGAAAGAGATGGGTAATAATCGTATGATTCGTATCATTTATACGAATCCTTCCAGTGATTCGAATGGTACCACGGTCGTATATACAGGTCTGGAAACTCGAGGCGGTTTTCTATGTGAGAAGTGAGTCCGCTAAGAGTCATCTATTGCGTAGTACCAAAAGGGTGGCGCATGAGTCGAGGGATGTTCTCCGGCACGTATTTGAACGATATGGCGGCTAATCCTAACATACTTCGATCTATGCGCCAGCTGGTGGCTGAGCGAGGGACTAAGAGTTTGACGACATGTAAGAGACTCTTGTCAAACATAGAGTTTTCAGACCTGTATATACGACCGTGGTCTCTATTAGGTGTTGCCAGTCATCGACTGAACACAGATTAGTATACCATGCATGTATATAAATCTATGTCTAATGATACTTCTATGATTACAAAATACAGGTTAGGACCATAGACTAAGTAAATTTTCGAAAAATCAATAAAGTAAATACTAGATGGCGCTTCTGCAGGAATTGAATTTGTAGTTTTGTGTTGATATTAAAGTAGAATTCGCTTAGTTTAATTGTATTTTAGTGCTAAAATTCCATTCGAGAACGTTTCGTGTGCAACTTACGCACGAAATATTTCATGACAACTCAACTTGTACAAAAAGTATAAATATAAAAGTCTTAGTATAAAAAAAATCATTTATTTCAGATGGAACAAGTACACCTCATTAAATTTGGTACAAGAAATAAGAGAGTATCCAAGGACCCAAGTTCAAGAACTTAAAATATAGCTAAATTCTAATCACAGATATTACACATATTAGTTTAATATGTACAGAAATAAAAATGTTAACTTATCTAAATATTTCTGTCAGGCAAACATTCATAAATAAATATTTGTGGAAATCACAATTAAATACATTAATTTATTAAAATGTAACCAAGGGGGCGACGCACATGGAATGCATCTGAAGAGAATACTGCACACCTCAATGGTATTCATTTGGTTGGCGATGTCAATCTGTAATTAAAAATTATTATTTTTTGAATCTCTTAAATAACTTTTAAAGTATTACTTAATTATAAACCATTTCCAGTGTAAAAACTGTAGTTTTTTTTTTAGAATGTTCAATAAAAGAAAAACTTTAAACCTTGGTACTTTAAATAAACTATAAAAATGTGAAGTTTGTGAAAAAATTGGTTTACTTACAATCGTTGTTGTAGCCATTCCTATTCCCTCCACCACCTGTGCCTTGGCTGTATCTTGCATATTGTCTAGGACCACTGTTTTCTCTGCCTTTGAATCCGCCACCACCTCCTCCTCCGTAGCCACCCCAACGTCCCTTATTTCCATAACCACCTCCACCTCCTCCTCTACTGGCCATTTCATTCAACTTTGGGTTAACAACCTACAAAAATAATCCAAGTTATTTAAATGTAGTGATTAATGTAAACATAGTCGATGTACTAGCAGACTGAAAGAATCCCGGGTAGTTCCTATATATATAAGGTCAAAGGAAAAAAAAATCGGACAAATAATTATAGACCAATCGCGTTACATAGCCATTTCGAAAAAAAAATTTGAATAAGTTTTCCATCAACGCCTGACCAAATATTGAGAAAAGTATGAACTCTTTTCAAGATAAATATATAATAAATAAATTTAATGCCAAACAACTTTTGTTTGAAACTTTTTTCCTAAAATGCAGTTCTAAAGCTATTAACGTTTTTTTGGTAAAATGACTGTACTATATATAATACTTTAGCATTATCTAACATTATGAAGCCGAAAATCTCTTTTTTAAACTGAAATTGTGCTCTATTTTGTTAAGTGATTATTATTATCAAAAACTGATCTCAATATTATTAATACTGTAATCGTTAGTCATAATTATTATATTAATATGTCGGTTTTTATATTTATATTTGTATACTATCTTAATACGTAAACTCTGACGCGTGTGAACATTCTATGTATACAAAAATAAACCTATCTATCTATACAGCATGAAAGTGATATAATACATTTAGAAATTACATATAAAAATTCTCGGGAAATAGGACACATTAACACTTTGTTATAAATGTTCGTCTTTACGTGTCTCTTTCTGGAAAAGTACGATACAAATGTTACGCATAAGCCTACTAACTGTGTTTGGGAATATTTCTCAAATCTAAAACCTGTAATACCTTAAAGCTAAACAAACCCACACAGTATATAAATTGAATATTTACAAAAAAGAATGTATGGCCATAAGTATAGCACAAGAAATAAAAACTCCACCACCCTTGCTAAGCACTACTTTGATTATAACCATCAATTTGATTACAAAAGTGTTAATATTTTAACTAAGGAAACCCCAATTATTATAAGAGATCTATCCTGGAGATGATCCACATAAAACGTGACTCCAAATCTGTAAATCATAGGAATGATGTTCAGGGATTAAGTCAGATTTATACGAATTTAATCAATTAAAACTCTTGCAAATTCCTACATGTGTCTTTATAATGTTAAAAGTATATTTTAGGAAGAATGCTTAAAAGTAATATTCCAATACAGGTCTGAAACCTTTTTCAAGTATCTCATAAATCTTACATCTGGTTCGAAATTAGATACTCAACATAATAACTTCGAACTTCAGTTATTATGAGACTATACCAACATGCACTTGTATATTATAAGAATATTACTGAATAGTGGATTCTTGTTACAAAAATTTTTACTTTAATATTGACGATATAATTTTGATTATTCGTGGTTCTGTTCGTTTCGACGGTGTGGGCCTTTTTTTGATTGAAATTTGTGCGATATGGACGCTTGTGCTATAATTAGTTTTAATAAACCCTTTTTGACATAAGTCTTCTGATGATGGTCGTGAGACCGAAACGTACGTAAAGACGAAAATTTATAACAGTGTTAATGAGACCTATTTCCTGAGAATTTTTATATATAATTCATACTGGGTCAAGAATCTTTATTATACATTTAGAAACTTAATGTGGGGAAATTTGAGGATGGGATCCAGACGTAATATGTGTGGACACCGAAGGCATATTTCCCAACCGTTAATATCCCTCCTATAAGCACTCACGCTTCACCACGGTATAAAGTGAAGACATGCCAAAATAGGAGGGGGTTGTAAACATACAGCATACAAGACAAGATAAAATACATTTACGAAATTAATGTGGGGAAATTTGAGGATGGGATCCAGACGTGATTTGTGTGGACACCGAAGGCATATTTCCCAACCTTTAATATCCCTCCTATAAGCACTCACGCTTCACCATGGTAATAAAGTGAAGACATGCCAAAATAGGAGGGGACACTTAAAATAATTACAAAATCGAACACTCACCTGATTGGCTTCTCGTAAAACTGCAACAAGGTCTTTAGCTTGCCTAAAGTTCGACGGTGTAAAGAACGCATACGAGGTACCGGTAGAGTCGCATCGCCCGGTTCGCCCTATTCTATGGATGTAGTCCTCTGATGAATTTGGATAGTCGTAATTTATCACATATTTAATTCCATCCACATCTAAACGAGGTGAAAATAGTATCAAGAGATGTACACATCTCATTACGATCCAGTATACCTTCAAGCTCAATCCTTAACCAAGAAAATTTGCAAGCAAACACCTATCAAGGAATGCAGCCTATTTTATACACAAGAAAATTATTCCCTGCACATTAGACACATTTCACCATGCTATTATTAATAAATGACATGTATGAAGTTGCCTCTTGGTTAAACTTGATCAGATACAAGCTTGTCGAGAGCACAATATAATGAATGTGTGAAATAACAGTTCCCATTTGAGATTAAGAGCTTGAAGGTTCCAACCACAGTAAATTAAACAATATTTCCATTATTAATAAATAGTTTTTCTTAAAAAAAAATCGTGATGCTAAAGCTCCATAAAATAGAGCTAATAATTTTTGTTTCACTGGAAACTCCCAATATACCAGGATATCAAAAATTATCTTGGTCAAGGGTGGTTGTGGAATCTAAAACGTGTCTTACTTTACGTTTGAAATAATCAACTGTCACACTAACTTCATCAATAACCTACAAATTTCAGTTGTAAAACAATAATGAACTACAAAATATGAAATAATAATTATGTGAACTTTGAACCTTTTCAGAGGTCGTGATAGCCACAATCCGGGTCAAAAACTGTTTTGAAATAGTTAATTTTCCGTAAATCGAATGACGTTCACGTAAGAAGCCCGTAGCACGGGAGTTAGAAAAGTGCAAACTGGTTGTACCTAATACGGCTTTACGACGACTTTTCGCGTGCCGTTTTCGCTCCATGTAGTTAGATTTAGTATCGGACCGTGCCCGACGGCCCTTCTTTTTTCGATAAATGTCCATTAAATAGGAAAATTTAATTAAAACAGTTTGAGCTATTCTCAGATCTCAGCTACGCGCGTCTAACGTGCGACGTACCAAAGGGAATCTTCTCACAACCAAAATATACACGAAGCGGGTAAAAGCTAGCGACCCATAGCCAAAAACACTTTATTACAACTGGCGCTGGTCGCACGGGGCAAGAAACGGCCCCAAATTAGCAAGACCGAGGTAAAATGTATAAACTCTAACTTAAGCGCAGCGAACTCCTCGAGGCATATGTCAAAACGATTCCGTTCATAGCTAATTACATAGGACGTCTGGAGTTCATGCAATTATGTTTTTAGATACTTCGAACCTTCTAATTTCGATAGGCCACGTGAAAATCCCGGAGTCCAAAGCGCTAAAGACTTCTGAATGTTACAATATTCATATAAAATTGCGAAATTTCGCACTTTTAGAAACTTCAAATTAATTATGACATAATTATTTCAAACGTAAAGTAAGACACACGTTTTAGATTCCACAACCACCCTTGACCAAGATAATTTTTGATATCCCGGTATAACAAAGAATTGAATAAATCCATAGTAAATGTTAAACTAAACAATATAAAATGAATGTACAATTACTTAGTTTTTATACCACCACAGTAATTGTTAATCATAATGATAACTTATCATTAGCATGATGAATTGTTTAAAATACTGTGGTACAATGATTGGAAGTTTATTAGTATCTTACAAAACGAAAAATAACACAATTCAGTAAGATATTAATTGCAATTTCAAAAGCCAGCCGAAATTACTGAATCGTGTACTGAAAAAGTAAATAAAAGATGAGAATACTAACCATGAATCGAGTTTAGTCATATCTTGAGAGAGAGTCTTGATGTTAATTAACAAATCATTAGCAACAGTAGTAAGTAGCAAACAAAGACATACTGCTGCAGTGGAAATCTACTCTTAACACACACTAATACTATTGCGTGTGTGTTACGTGGATAGCCATGGTACACTACAGGACCGACAGGAAGACAAATTTTCAAATTTGAATGACATCTGTTTGATCTCGGCATTTCAACTCTGGATCATCCCTCGATGAACATTTTTCAGAGTCGATGCACACATGAAGTCGGGGAGGATTTATTATTGTTATAGGTAATGTAGGGGTAGGGGAAATACATGTGTCAAGGAAAAGATCAGTGTTACTGTGTGAATAACCAAACATGTGCCATATTTGATGCGTACACATCAAATCTTCCATCGGTCTCTTCTACCACCTCATCTGAGCTACTGTTCCTTAAGGCACGAGTAGCCGGCCAGAGGCACCGCAAGAACAGAATTGCATCCTTAACAAGAACGCAACTAAGGCGTATTTTTAGCTCACTCACTTAGCTTTATACGCTCATCCTGCATGTGCCTCTGAAACAAAAAAAGGACACCCAGACTGATTAATAACACGTCACAAATGTTGCGAAACTTAAAATCTAAGGGATTAAAACTTATTTCAGAAATGTATACTTTGCCAAAGTTAGCCATACATTAAACTGAATAAGGGTCAACATAATTCAAGCATAAATTTCTCAAATAAGTTGACAGATCACTGGAGTTATCATATGACATTTTTATTTGTCGTTATTAACTTGCAAGAGTTCCTAATGATCTGGTAAACCAGAAACATTCAGTTTATTTAAATAATATTAACAAGACGAGCAATGAATAAAATTGAATTCAACGAGGAAACTATTAGAGTTAATTTACAATTGAATTGCTTTGCTCACTATCAAGTGAAAATAAAGTTATTATTATTTCTTCATAAACCAAGTTTTTTATGAATTTTTTCCAATATTCTGGGTTGTTATTCAACGAAAATGTAAAAAAACAGTTTTTGACCCCAGAAATCGACATTTTATAATAAAGAGACGTCCAAGAAGTCATTCCCTATCGGAAATTGGCCGCTGAATCAGAAAATGATGTCAGTTTCCTTACAGAACGCATCATTTTCTATTCATCAACTGATTTTCGGCAAAAAAATTTTTTTTTACGGCGTCATATCGGTGTGAGCAGCCACTTAAACTTTTTTTTTTTAAATCTGCAGCTGCACACGACAAAAAACCAATTTTACTCTACAAAAATCAGTCGTCAGGTCTTTTTTTGGAACATATGACCCCAGAATTGGATTCAGCGGGAAATTTTACGATAAGGCAACAGTTCCCAAATGTCATCCAACAGTTTTTACACTCCAGTATACCATGAATTTAACGACAAAAACCAGGTAAACGTAATTTTCTTCCAGTTTTTGACCTCAAAGTTGCAAAATTTGGAATTGTAAGTAGTATATTTGGATTACTTGGACAATTTTCGATCGAAAACCTCCTATAACATAATATTTTAAAATATGTTGGTGTTTGTCTCCTATTTTTTGGGCTTTGTTGAATTTTGTGGCTCTGGGTCATCATGTGGGATTGAAAAATTGTCAGAATCAGATTGCTTGGGTAATTTTACATCAAAATCAGTCATTTTGATCAGGACTTTAGTTGATTTAGAGTTTTAAGAAACTAACTTAAGAATTACAAAAAACGAAATCTCTAGATTTGCAGCTACGAAAAAGCTTTTCCAAATCACCAAAATATTTTAAAATATAATGAAATAGCATGTTTTCAATCAAAAATTGTCTAAGGAATCCAAATATCCGACTTTACGATTCTAAATTCTGCAACTTTCGAGATCGAAAAAGGTCAAAAACTGGAAGAAAATTACATTTACCAGGTTTCTTGGCGTAAAATTAATGGTATACAGGAGTATAAAAACTGTTGGATGACGTTCGGGAATTATTTTCTTATCGTAAAATTCGTTGCTGAATCCCAAAAAAAGACTTGTCAGCAACCTGGCGGCAGATTTTTGTACAGTAATATCGGTTTTACCTTTTTTTTTTTCAGTTTTTTCGACTTCTAAATCCATTTAGTCAGGATAATTCTTATTATATCGTAAAGCTGAGGTAAAAAGAACTTTTTATTTATGTGGCTGCTTACACCGATATGACCCCGTAAAAAAAAACACTTTTACCGAAAATCAGCCAATGGAAAATGATGCGTTATATAAGGATTATGGAAGGAATTCAGATTCAGCAGGCAATTTTCGATGGGAAACGATTTCTTGGACGTTTAATAACTATAAAATGTTGATTTCTGGGGTCAAAAACAGTTTTTTGCCATTTTCGTTAGAAAAAAAGATCAAAACATTGAAAAAATTCATAAAAAAACTTTTCAACAGGTATTTTAATCTCTAAATGCCGGTAAAAGAGTTTAAATACGATGTAGAAACACAAAAATTGCCCCCAGCAAGTTCCGCAGACCCCCCCTGGCAGTCTCCTTTAATTTAGAATTGCCCACATACAAACTAGGAATTGGAATAGAACCTTGTGAGCTTCTCTTGAATATAATTTCCTACTATCATTAATGGTTTATGATATGAGACTTTAAGAAAAACCATTTTAACCAATTTATTTAATTGTTCAAGATGAACATTTTACAAGACTATTTAATAAATTTCTATCAAATTCTTACAAGGTTCACAAGATTAAGAAATGACAGATAATAACTCCAAGTTATAATTATTATTAACATCATTATTTCACTGGAAAATAATGCAAAAAAACACTAAATTAAATACATCTAATGTGGCACGACAACATTGATTCAAACGTAACTTAAAAATGATGTAAAACCAGTCTGGTAGATCCTAAGTGCTACTATGCCCTTTCAACTTTAATTCATTGAAACATTTTTTTTCGCGAATAAAAACTGAACATGGTTGGTTCCCAAAATTGATTGATAATCTTCACTATACTTAATATGACAAGAATTAAAACACTCACCTAATCCTCTGGCAGCCACATCTGTTGCAACTAGTATACAAGATTTTCCATTTCGGAATTCCCTTAATACATAGTCCCTTTCTTGTTGACTTTTATCTCCGTGCATGCAGACAGCTGGCCATCCGTAACGACGAATAATTCTAGTGATGCCTTCAACTTTCTTCTTTGTTTCAACAAATATTATAATCTTCGATCCTGGCTCGCCATTATTACCAATTTCTTGAAGGAGTGCATTTAATCTGAAATAAAAGTAACATGAAATTGGTGTCCCATTTGCATTAAGCAACTTGAAAAATGTGTTTTGTTCAGATCTTCTTAGAGTAATATGGATGGTATAACATCAGTGATTCAGTATCGAAATTCATCATTTAAATACATGGAAAATTCTACAAGGAATTTGAAAAATCATTCTTACAACTCAGTTCTGCCTAAACACATTCATCTTAAGTTCATCACTCCCTTTATACACCCCATTTAAATATTCCTAGCATACTTAACACTATTTGCAAAAAGCTCCATTGATTGATTTGAACAAATTGAAATACTAAACAAATGAAAACATAACTCACTTTGATTCTTTCTCATGTTCCTGGCAAACATCTACTATTTGTAAAATATTGTGATTTGCAGAAAGTTGTAGTGATCCTATATTGATTTGAACATATTCTTTCAAGAAATCTGAAGCAAGCTTCCTAACTTCTTTAGGCCAAGTTGCAGACCACATGAGAGTTTGTCGATCTGGTCTAATCTGCTCAATAATTTTACGTATTTGAGGTTCAAATCCCATGTCCAACATTCTGTCTGCCTCGTCCAGAACCAAATATGTACACCTTTCCAAATTCGTTGTTCCTTTTTCTAAGAAATCAATTAATCTGCCTGGTGTTGCTATTATAATTTCTACACCTCGTTCTAAGTCACGAGCTTGTGGTCCTTTCGGTGCTCCACCGAAAATACATGTGTTGCGTACATACGTAGTACTGCCAAAATCTGTAGCAACTGTTTGAATTTGTTGTGCTAATTCTCTTGTAGGTGCTAAGACTAAAGCTATAGGTCCATCTCCTCTCACAATCTGTTGTTGATTATTAATATGTACGATAGCAGGTAAAATATAAGCTAACGTTTTGCCAGAACCTGTTTGAGCTATACCAACTAGATCCCTCCCGCTCATAGCTATAGGCCATCCTTGAGCTTGAATAGCGGTAGGAGCCTCATAACCTTGTTTTGCAATCATGTGCACAACATAATCGGGAAAACTTGCTTCGTGAAAGTTTTGAATAGGGTTTGGTGGCGTTTCACCGTCGACTGTTATTTCTTTGGCTCTACGATACTGATCTACTTCAAAGGGTGAACGATGAGCAACAGCTTCATGGGGAACATAGAAGTCCTTCTTGAAAGGTCTCAAACTTCTAGAATCCCAATTAACCTTCCGCAGACGATTTCCTGCTATCCCATTATTACGCCCCATAGTGTTGTTTCGTTGCTGGCCACCAAATCTGTTGCCTCCACCGCCGTTCATGGAGCTACCTCCAAACCTATCGCCACCTACTCCACCTCCGCTTCCGAAGCCATTCCTTTGTCCATATCCGCCACCTCCTCCACCGTCACTTCGCCCTCTGAACGGAGCACCGCCATTTTGTTTACTACCATATGACCTGAGAAATTCCTTGTATGAAATAGTGGTACAAGCCATATTTGCAATTCTTATTTAAGCAAAGAGTAGGATGGAAGATTGGAATTGTTTATAAAATTTGATCTTCAATATTTTTCACAATAGTTCATGACTTGCTAAGTTAAATAATCAATCCGAAAATCCAACAAGATATATCACAGAAACAGATTTGAATACTTTGCAAATTTTAACGAGTTGTTAAAAAACATATTGTCTAATTAAGACGTCTAATTTAGATGATTCCATTACATTCAATAAATTCGTAATTCAATGTAGTATAGTACAGAAAATGGCCGACTATGACGGAATCGTAATTTCAATCGGTATCAACTATATTCCAAAAGTTACCAAATGTATAAAATATTCACAGAATAATTGAAATAGTTTAGAGGAAAATATACTTACATGATTAGTTGAGATTGATCGTCAGCTTTATGAAAGATACTTTTAGATGAATTACAAAATGGATTCTAGTTGGATATCTGCAAACAAAAATATAGTTTTATATAATCTTCAATAGTCCATTGATGGTGATTATTTTCAAAGAAGTTATACTTCATGAATGAATAAATACCGATAATAACTAAAACATAAAACTTCAATATAAACTAACACTGCGATGTATGATTTATTTAACAATTCGACGGAGCGTACTCACCTCTAGAAGGTTCTCGAACAAAGAGACGGCAACTTTGTCCGTACACTAGCTATTCGTTCTCCCCTAGCGATTTCACAAAACCGGAAATAATGTTCGACGCATGCGTACAACAATTGTGGCAAATTTCAATAGAAGTTGTTTTAGCAATGTTGTGAAAGTGATGCAAAAAGTGGTAGATTATACGATTGTTGATTAATTCAATGATAATTAATAATTGTGGTATCTGTATCAATCAGATAGCAAGTATAAATCTGTCCTATGCACATTTATCATACCGACACCGCAAACCGCAACAACTTCAAACTATTGTACTTTGCCCGTTATACAAATTGCATGGGAAAGCCTAAGAGGGAATTACCTATATATCTAGTATCTAATAAGTTTTATTAGACATATAGGATTACCAGTAGGATGACAAATAATAGGTAGTGCCTGACCTCCCGTTACCGGTATCCGAATAAATCCCGGTAGACGCAATAGTCTAACCTACAGTATATAGTGCGATAGTCTGACCCATAAAACAACTTTGTCTGACCACTATTTCATATACTGAATTCAATGTTGATTCTGCATCAACGGTTCAAGCCGAAGCGGTAAATCGGTTTTATTTACACTTGCTTCCGAAAATAGACGTCCAAGCGGAACATTGTCGCAGATTAGTTTGTTAAATTTTTTGCAAGTTTATTAGATTTTTATATATTTTTGAGAATACTAGCTTAGTAGATTATTTGAACGTTTGTTTTTGCGATTTATTTATTAATTTTCCTTGTATTTGTACACATATATTACGTCATAACAGTTTCTACCGGTATTTGCACCTTTATAATAGTTCTGTGATTTGTACGGGTACCTACTGCTACTGGTACCGGGGGTACTGCGCAAATTATACGTTTACGTAATTTCCGTTCTAGAAACATGTGCGTGATGCATATCACAAATTATCCTATTGTGGTAATTTGTGGTCAGAACCTCTACGTCTACGTTCTACGTCACAATCTGAATCTGCTAATGCAAGATAAAATTCTTTGTGCAAATCTAAAAATAGTATCATATACACTCATAGCGGATAGTTAATTATGGTATTGATATATTTATTTTTTCAAGACATAAGCCAAGGTTTTCACTACACATGTCGCATTAAAATGATGGTTGGTTATGAATAATAGATTCAGATTAGATTGTAGGTACCTACCTGAACCATCAAAGATTTATGTAGTAAAATGACACTTTCACTGCAGTTGCAAATAAGTATGTGTTTGTTGTATGCTCTATTTGTGAACACAAATTACGAGATAAAAACAAGAAAGTTTACTTTGTTAAAAAATATCATTTTATGATATAAGTGATATTTAACAAAGTAAAATTTCTTGTTTTTATGTGTAAAAATGGAATGTCACAAAGTTGCGGATAGCTTCATACAAATTACTAGGATTATCTTGGGTTCTCATTGTTTGTATGAATTTATATTTTAGACTACTAAGAAGATTTTCATTGGAAATAATCGATTTTTGTTTTTAAATACTCAAAAGATTAAACCATATTTCATGTAGTAGGGAGTGTCTACCGCCACGTCCTCTGGGGATATTAAAATTACATCACGTCCGACGGCGATATTAATATTTTTACCTCTATGTCTGACCTACCAAATAATAGCTGCGCCCACTTCAGTAATATATAAAGAAGGAACATCAATAAACTACAAAAACAAACATTCAAATAACCTACTAACTTAGTATAAAACATTTAAAACACCAACTTGCGATGCCCAAAATTCGTGAGTGTTGTCTTTACCGTCGTTGCAGGTTGAACATTGAGTTCGGAGCTAGCCTGCCGTCGGACGTAGATATTAATTTTAATATCCCTGTCGGACGTGGCGGTAGACAATCCCTATGTACTAATATAATCTGCTTTTTCAATATCTGAATCAGATTTTTTTTTATACTTTGACAACACGAGAGGGAAACCTATAATGTTCCAAGAAAATCGTGAGAGGCAGCGGTGGAATGTTGTTTGAGGAGATAGGCATTCGAATTTTTCTTGAAGGTTTAAGGCTAGGGATAGACCTCCACAACTTCGATAGAAAAATGAAGTCTGGTAGAAAGAAGTTCGGCAGGTCTCGAGCTTGACGATTACTTTGAGCTCGTCTAGTCCGCCTATACCGAATCTCGTGGTAGAACAAAACAGATAAGATTTCAACCTTTCTACAATGTTCTAGAGGTCAATGTACTCGTAAGTGTGACATCATCAATCCAACGAATAACTTCTGGCTCTGGCGCACATTCCATGAAAACAGGTGTAATTCCGTCTGGTCCCAACTTTTTGATATTGAGATCAAGCAGAATGCGCCTAATCATGCGCTGACCAGATAATTTCAGACATATAGCAGCAATATTAGGAGGGTCCTTCCCTTGTGGATCCAAAGTGGAATTTGCTGCAGATTCCAGCAAAAAGGTTGGCTTTTTCTTGTGGTGTAATAGCTAGTGTGTCACCATCTTTGGTTAGGGGAGGGAATGAGCTAGAAGTGAAATTCCTAATAATTGCTTTGGCGAAAGTCAAAAATTGGTTTAACCTCTTTTGAGTTAAGAGAATCGGATTGTGGCTTCTTTGAAACCGTTCACTTCAACTACAGCAAATATGAGCTCAGAAAACTCCAACAATATTAATAGTTTTGCTAATTGTACAATACAATAATTTCTTAAATTCTGATGATGAATTTGCTTTGGATGAAATAACAAAATTTAAAGAGATCTAAGCAGCTGAGATCAAGATTTGATTTAATGAAACTGTAGGCGTTTGTCAGACTAAAGCAGTGAAATTACAAGACATTGCAATTTTTTTAGACCCCCGTTACAAAATCATGAAAGCAATTTTGAAATAATTGTATAAACTAAGAGCAAAATCAAACAGCTCTTGTCACAAAGTACGATTACTACTGGTCCCTAGGATGAATCAATGACTTCTCCATCACTTTCACAAACTGCGTTAGTTTTCCCTTTTCCGAGAAAACAAGACAAAACTATCAAGTTACAAGATCCTGAAGAAAGAAAGATGGAAATATATTCCAAGGAGAATCGAATCGACAAAAACTCATCGCCAGTAGATTGGTGGAAAACAAATGAGCCTAAATTTCCTCTCGAGTCAATTAGCTCGTAAATATCTTGCCGTGCCAGCCACTTCAACTCTATCAGAGCGAGTATTCTCTGATGCAGGAAACATAGTTCCAGCTAAAAGAAGCTGTTTCAAACGAAACACAGTAAGCATGTTGGTTGTCCTCAACAATAATCTTAAGCTTAAAAAAAGTCGGTTGTCTGTAAAGTCGGTTTACTGACGATAGTTGAACGTGACAACGTCCTAAGAAAATACTGATGGAATGGTTTCATTTTTCAAAAGAAAATTTTAATTTTATTTGTTTGATAGATATTTTGTATGGATATAGAGAAGGGGGTAAATGGAAATCACAATTGACTTGATCAAGTTACATTTATTTGTACGCATAAATACAATTATGTCAATTTAGCTTTTAAAAAACCCGCCTCAATAATGTGTTTCATATAGGAGAAAATTGTTCCCTTTGACGGCTGGCTGGTCCAACCTGTCATTTCAGACACGTTGTTATGATATGTGAAAGATTTAACATTTGTTTTAATTTTTTGAAATCATAGCTACGCTCGATAATTATTTCGATCGAATAGTAAAGCAATTGATTTTTTACTCATCGTGAAATAGTTCTGTTAACTTATTGTTATAGTTTTGTCAATTATAGCATAACCTACAATCGATTTTTTGAAATCTTAGCTACGCTTCGACAATTATTTCGATCGAATAGTAAAACAATTGATTTTTTACTCATCGTGAAATAGTTCTGTTAACTTATTGTTAGTTTTGTCAATTATAGCATAACCTACAATCGCTGCACTAGCGGACCGATGCTATTTATTTTAATGATGAAAGCACGAATATTCGACAATATATCACTGAACATATATTTAATATCGATAGAACCTTTATCGGCGCAATTATCGTTGCTATAAACAATTGACACCACATTCACTTTTCACTGCACTTCATACTTGACGAAAACATGTAAATGTATTATTGTATAGCAGCGCGCTCTCGCTTGCACTTCAAGCCTTAAATGGAACGCCTCAGAGCGAGGTAACGCACAGCCGGTCAGAGCGAGGTAACGTCGCATGAGTCATGTTTTCTCGAGCGGCAGCCGGTTCCATCGAATTATAAGACGTTATCACGTCAAAAAAATGGAAGCCATTCGGGCATCCAAAAAGCTTTCTTATTGTGGAATTACATGCCTCTTTCGAAGTATTTATTGTTTTATGGCACATATTTTGTTCTGGTCTCTAGACACGAGTTACCCGACAACGACGATTTGTTATTTGTTATGAAGCGACGACCCTGGAACAGATTTTATTGAACCATCTCCCACCAGATGACGGTGATCCAAGTAGACGCATACATTTTGGTCAGCAACACCATAGAACAACTATAAAAACAAATGAATGCGATGAACCGGCCAGATTTTCGTAAATTGTGTTTAAATGAATGTTGGTGGAAACGAAAACTCATTTCTCTCATACCATGTAGGATGATGTAGCTAAAGTAAATTGATATTTTCCAGTTTGCTAATTTTTTAGGAATGGGTGAGGTGAAAAAAAAAGGAACATCGAAGACAATATATTAATTCTTTATTTGAAATATCTGAATGGATTTTCAATATACATCCATTGAAAAAGAAACAATAACATAAAAGAATAATATATAAGTGAAAATGAAAAATATGAATAATTACAACTACGTATTATTATAATACTGTATTACATACAAGAAATGCACTTGCTGGAAACTTACAGAAGAGTATAAATGATTATTTTATTAAAGATTAGAGAATTTTAACAAGGGCCATGTGTAAACTAACCAGTCGAACAGAACAACGTAAACATGACCGAAGTTTACAGATTTTTAAGATCACGTTATTATTTATATATTACATTAGTTCTGATCGATTCTCGACTTATGTGATTACAAGGTACTTTGATATTAATGTAATACCTCTAAAATAAAAGGAATATTCAGGAAACAATATTAAATATTATTCAAAATCGTTAATCGTTAAGATGCGATGGCGCGAATGATAACGTCGTAGAATAATGAAATAACTTTTTTGTGCAAATTTGCACTCAGTCCGATCAGCGAGACACGCTCCACTTTCCAAATAAAATAATAGCAAATACGGTTATATTTGAGGTTTAGACTTACCTTAACCTTTAAAATCCAATATAAAAAAAATATATCTAGATATTTCAGTCTTTAATTAGAAAATATCACATTCTGATCAATGTAATATTGTACATTGCTTGGCGTTCTCCCAGACACGGAAAGTTAATATTATTATTCTGTTGCTACCGTTACTCGCTAATATCACAGATGTACGTGAGCTAAGCAGCACCACGCGAAACGACGAACGAGTTAATACTTAATACTACAATATGTACACGACGCCCGAGTCCACGCATCCACTCAAGCTATGTACTGTTCATGCTAGTGACGAAACAAACAAACGCTCTTAAATAAACTACAACTTTCACTTACACGACATAATCAAATCAGATTTGGATCTTTTAAATATTCCAAACTAAACACATCTCTCTTTCTATGCTTGCTCTTCATCAATTATTATCCGAGATCAGGGCTCACTTTTACATACAAAAATAACGACTACGAAGCCACAACGTACTGTGGGATGTACAAACTCTCGTACCATCCTAAACGATTCTACACATTAGTTTGGTTACTCAGATCACATAAAAATAAATACTTTTAAATATATATATATATATTTAAAAATAAGTAGTTTCCGATAATTTACTAACGTGGTAAAATAGCTTCCGTTTCATAATTTATTGCAACCATAATTTTATTTCAAATAATTATTTTACGTATTTCATAAAAACAAACTTAACCAATCATAAATAAAAAAATATCAATTTTTAATAATTGAGATTTTAGTTAGATTATCTATTTATATAGTGACTAGTTAAAGAATCAATAAAAGCTACAGTTTCAAGAGCCCTGCCTAATAAAGTATTATATCATAGAATGTGTATGTATCATATAAAATACTAATAACAAAATGACAGCCCGAACTCCCCTTCTATATGTTTCGTGCATTTCAACAGCATACAGATAGTTACTGATTACTAGGTACTAAATCTCTGGGAACGAGAACACACAGATACAAAAACAATTTTTAACTATCGTCGCACATGCCACGACGATCACAATAAGAATCAGGAGAGTTCTTACAATGTGGGTCAGAAATGAAGTTAATTAAAAAAAAAACAAACCAGGCTAAACGTTGAAAATCGGTTGTTACATTCCCTAAAGCTCATGTCACGTATTGTTAGATTTATTTTATAAATGACAACATCGGATAAAATCAACTCAATTCTTGTAAACATTCGATTTTTTCAGCCACGCGAAACCGAAATTTTAATATAAACATTAAATAAACTATTTGTGATAAATTTTCAATAAATTTGCTCCCTTAAAGTACAAGAAAACTACTTAATCGAAAATAATAAATTAAAAATGGTTTCCCCTATTTTTTATAAATAAATATTATACTCTAAATATTTGATTTTCAATAAATAAATTAAAATAATTGAAAATTTCACATTAATCAAATTTAATTTTCACAGAACGTAATTAAAAATTAATTCGAAAGAAGTATATGAAAACATGGTATTGTTAATAAATTCATATAATCGATAACATACGAACCAATTTGCATTAAA
The DNA here is from genome assembly GCA_958510875.1 of Endomychus coccineus. Taxonomy (NCBI): domain Eukaryota; kingdom Metazoa; phylum Arthropoda; class Insecta; order Coleoptera; family Endomychidae; genus Endomychus; species Endomychus coccineus. The sequence continues at coordinate 290,806,540 of OY294067.1, forward strand.
TGAAATACGATTCCCTTCGACCAAGTTACAATAAAACGATTTTGACAAGTTCAATGGGAAAATACAATTTCAAGAGGAACATGTGAATGAAGAGTTCAAAAGAAGAAAATACTTTTTTCCATAAGTAAATGATAATTTTCGTCCAAAAATTGAGTGGCAAATCCATGTAGCTTGATAACAAAAAAAAAACATAAAATATTTAGTTTTTCTCGGAATTCTCCAGATTAAGAACAAAAGATCATTTTAAATGGGCTTTATTTTGAGGGATGGACAAGTAACAAGTTTTAAATTTGAAAACTTGGAGAGTGCAGAAGGTAGGTTTCTCCATAAGAAAACGATATTTTTCGTCAAAAAATTGAGTGGCAAATCCATGTAACTTCATGACAAAAAGACATAAAATATTTCGATTTTTCCGAAATACTCCAGAAAAAGAACGAAAGATCATTTTAAATGGGTTTCATTTTATGGAACAGTCGAGTAACAATTTAATTTGAAAACTTGCAGAGTTCAGAAAAAGATAGGTATCAGAAAATACTTTTTTCCATAAGAAAACGATAATTTTCTTCAAAAAATTGAGTGGCAAACCATGCAACTTGACAAGAAAAAAGTATAAAATATTTCGATTTTTCCAGAAAAAGAACGAAAGATCATTTCAAATTGGTTTTATTTTATGGAACAGTTGAGCAGCAAGTTTTTAATTTGAAAACTTGGACAAGCGGACAATTTGCAATGTCAACAATTTCAGAAACGCTTCCTTCAAAACATTATCCAATGTATTGTTATCTTTTGATGGCATTCGAATTAAAGGGGGGGTTCTACTACCAGAAAATTTGATTTCTTTGTTTGTAACGTTGACAATAAAAAAATTACAACAGTACTTTTTAAATTCGTAAGTGTAGATGATATGAACATAACCTAAAACGATTTTTGACAAGTTCGAGAGGAAAATACAATCTCAGGAAAAATATGTGCATGAAGAGTTCAGAAGAAGAAAATTCTTTTTTCTATGAGAAAGCGATAATTTTCGTCAAAAAATTGAGTGGCAAACATGATAACAAAAAGACATAAAATATTTTGATTTTTCCGGAATATTCTAGAAAAACAACAAAAGATCATTTTAAATGAATTTTCTTTTATGGAACAGTCGAGTAACAAGTTTTTAATTTTAAAACTTGGACAAGTGTACGATTTGCAATGTCAAAAATTTGGGAAACGCTTTCTTCAAAACATTATCCAATGTATTATCTTTTGATGGCATTCAAATGAAAGAGTTCTACTATCAGAAAATTTGATTTCATTGTTTGTAACATTGACAATAAAAAATTATTCCCAATAGTACTTTTTAAATTCATAAGTGTAGAATGATATGAACGTAACCTATTTAAATGTTTACCTCGACAAACATGGTGACTTGATTATAATATTCAATTCATTCAAATTATTGGGACAAACGGATATTTCTGCTATGACGGCTGAAAAAAAATTAATTATTATCCGAGAGCAATCCATCCAGAACAAAAAACCTGGTTTAATTTAGTAATCTGATTAAATTACAAAGAGGCGATCTGTTTCAAATAAAAATAGTAAAGCATCAGTCTGAAAATGATATTTCATTGAAAAATTATAGTTTAATTCGTATTTTTCCCACTATGCCATTCAACTAAATATAAATAGCGTAATTTCTAAGTATATTCGAGCGCGCGACACATGAGTCATAGAGGAAGTTCCGAAATAATCTCAAACACGAAGTTGCCTAATAAAGGGGACATCATTTCTGACACAAACTGTAAACGTAAATGTTAAACAAGTAAAGCAATGTGCATGTATCCATCACCAAGTAGTAGGACGTCCGTCCCGTTCCCAAAACCCCAATCTCTGCTATAGCTCTGCTTAAGTAAAACATCACATCCATTAACAATTTTAACATTTATAAAAATTATCAGATTATATATAGATATATTTGACCGTTTTGTTAACCACGATTATCATTATTTACAATTACAATAATACATCAGATAAGAATGAGAGAACTAGATGCTATTTTGTCAATGATCGAACGCGTATGCTCGCGTTCGACTGATGTGTGTATAAGTGTATGTGTGTGTGTATGTGTAAAAACAGATCTAACGAGAGACACATTTACCAGAAGATTATAATTAATAAATTAACAAACCACATGGAGGCGAAGCAGAGTAGGGGCACTCAAACACCGCCACCTACTGTTGCACTGCAGCAGTAGGAGGCTGAGTATATTGGTAGGTGTATTGAACGGCACCGGGGAACTGGTTATACGGCGCCGTTTGACTCTGCCCGATGGACTGATAGGCGCATGGATTGGTGGTGCTAGGAATTCGGTTACTTTGGAAAAATTTGTGGTTGATCAACGACTGAATGGAATCGGGTCCGGCCGGTGGTTGCATCATGTTCATATACGGTTGCTGCGGCACCATGGTATGATACATGTTGGGACTGCTGGCTTGCGGAGGACCGGAGTAAGGTTGTCGCTGTTGGTTGTACCTTTGATTGTTGAAACTTCTACCAGTATTACCTGAAACACAAACGTACGATTAAAATTGTGTAATCCGGCGAACATAGCAGCATCGGTCGACACTCTACACTATTTCATTGAAAGTATAAAGGAAACCATAGAAAGTTTTAATTCCCCGAGAGTTTGGTCTAACACAAATTATAATATGTATCCCTTAAAGGCTAGATTCCGATTACTAACGTTGACTGAATTGAGAAAAATAGTTGAAACTTTGGATTCTAAGATATCGGTTCATGAAATTCTTAATGCCAAAATGCTAAAAAATATTTTTGAAACAGTTGGTCATATTATTCGGAACTTAGTCAATTCTTCACTTGAAACTGGTATCATACCTGATGCACTCAAAACTAGTACCATCATTCCCATTCAGAAAATAGTTAATACCGTTAATGCCTCTAAATTTAGACCGGTTAATACAATGCCTCCATTGGAAAAAATCCTAGAATTAGCTGTATATCAACAATTAATGCATCACATCGTAACTAATGAAATTTTGATAAATAACCAATCGGGCTTTAGAAAAAACTATTCCTGTGAATCATCTCTATAACTAACGCTTTGTAAATTAAAAAAAGATATAGACAATGACAAATATGTTCTGAGTGTTTTCCTTGATTTAAAAAGAGCTTTTGAGACCATTGATCGTAAAATATTATTAAAAAAATTATCAACCTATGGAATCGAGGGTAAGGTATATCACTGGCTGAATAACTATCTCAGTAGTCGTTGTCAAAGAGTTCGTTTCAAGGGGTATGTATCACCTGAAGTGTCTATTAATGTGGGAGTTCCTCAAGGAATTATCATAGGCCCCTTACTTTTCATTTTATATTTAAATGATATCGAACTATTCATTGACTGTGAATTTATCAATCTTTTTGTCGATGACACGTTATTAGCATGTAGTGATAAAAATTTAGATGAAGCAATTAAAAAAATGAATTCAATATTGGTAGAAGTTCAAGATTATTTATCGTTAAATAAACTCAAACTTAATGTTTCGAAAACCAAAGGAATGATTTCAACATCTAAACACAAATATAAAGCTCTAAATATCAATAATATAAATTTGATCATAATGAAAGAATTGAAATAGTGTCAACATTCAAATATTTGGGTTTCCATTTAGATAACGTTCTGTCGTTTGACAATCATTTTGAGTATATTTTCAAAAAAATACGGAAGAAATTATTCTTCTTTTCTAGAATTTCACAAACGCTATCAATGGAAACTAAAATAACGGTGTACAACACAATAATCCAACCACATTTTGCTTACTGTGCATCAGTATTATTTTCGTGGGACCTAAAAAAAATCAAGGAAGTTAACAATATTTGTCTTATCAATTTATAATCAACTATTCACTGTTATCTATTTATACATATTATGTTGATTACTATTATCTTTTTAGTTTTATTTATATTGATAGTTTTTTTTTTTTGGAACTATGTACTATGTTCATACTTATTTACTTATGTATAGTTATGCAGTATTATGTTATTATATTATTATGAGTATATTTATATGTATATTAGGATACCTAATTAAATAAAGATCTATCTATCTATCTATTATAACAATAAGATAAATAATTTTATACAAAATCGAAATGTGAGGTAACGTTAATTGGGCAATTTTAAATTAAAGGAGACGGCCAGAGGGGGGGGGGGGCCGGGCGGAACTTGTCGGGGCAATTTTTTTCCGTTTCTACTTCGTATTTCAACTCCTTTACCGGCATTTAGAGATTAAAATACCCTCTGAAAAGTTTTTTTATGAATTTTTCAAATTGTTTGGGTTGTTTGGCTGCTCATATCGAAATGACGCCGTCAAAAAAAAAGGTATTTTGCCGAAAATCAGCCAATGAATAGAAAATGATGCGTTCTGTAAGGAAACTGACATCTTTTTCGGAATCAGCGGCCAATTTCCAATCGGAAATGACTTCTTGGACGTTTATTTATTATAAAATGTCGATTTCTGGGATCAAAAACAGTTTTTTGACATTTTCGTTGAAAAACAACCCAAAATATTGAAAAGATTCATAAAAAACTCTTTAGTTCAAATACGATGTAGAAACGGAAAAAAATTGCCCCGGCAAATACTGCAGACCCCCCCCCCCCTTGACCGTGTCCTTCAATTTAGAATTGCATAATTAACAAAGATCCAAAAGAACAATAATTCCAATCAAAACTCAACATCTACCTATCCATAGCGCCCCTTTTCCGATTTAGATGAACACAGATTAAAGTATTCCTTCTCGCCCTATCTATATCGATATATTCTCTGGGTCCAACAGTGACATCACGTCTATCAGTTCAGGACAGCTGTTTCGCTCTCTCACGAGCTCACCCGTTTAATTCAAAAATACTAAACCATCGTGAAATTTACGAAAGCATTTGGTGGATTCAGTTATTTCCGTTACCAAGACGATTATGCCATTCCTCAAACAGTGTCAGATAATTTAAATTACTCAACTTTTAGATTCGAACTTCTTTTATCTAAAATTAGTGTTTCTTGGAAAAACTTGAATCACATTGATTGTTAATCATGGTTTTAACTTCAATTATTTTTATTCTGCATGATTCACCAAGGAATAACACATGTTTCACTACGAGGGTCGATATTAAATGTCTTGTTGAGCTAGTTGGGGGTCATTATTACAAAAAAGGGTTACTTCCAACACTTCCCCGGTATCGAAAAAAGCCTAATAGTAGAACCTGAGAAAATACATACCGATGATAGTTTTGGTGGTGCTGGTGTTGATGATAATAACGAACGTAATGCGAATATTGAAACTACACTTTGAAGAACCTAGTAAAAGTTTCTTGTAGAAATAATTCACCAACAATTAGCGAAAAAAGGAACGAGGAAAATGAAGACGTTGAAGCAACGGACGAAGCAGAAAATGAGGAACAAAAAGATGTAAGTTAGAGATAGACATTGATGGTGCATCCAAAGAACCTGCGAGATTAAGAAGAACAGCTGCTCGAGACATAGTCATTTTTTTCCTGGAAGCGCAAATAATGTAAGAGCCTTACTCGATCCCACTCAGTGCTGAGTTTTTTTTACTAATGAAATAATTAAGGAAATCGCCCAAATCAACATATTCAAGAAATCGCGGCAAAATATGCGAAACAAACATCCACCATTAGTAAGACTTGGGGAGAATAAATTCTAGTACTTCTTGGACTGTTGGTTTTTCAGCAGTTATGAAAAATAATCATCTCTGGTAAGAAGGAAGTACTGCCGGATTAAACCCTTGAAATTATATCATAATTATTGAATTCTGGTATAGATATACTTACTGATATTCTATAAACTATTAAAGCAAACAAACCAATGGCAAAATTGAATTCAAAAAAACAATGGATAGCACTTTTTGCGTGCTATTCATTGGCGTAGACGTTTTTTTTAGCGCTTTCCATTTACATGTTATGACACGAACTTGTATTGTTTTAAATATAAACCATAGTAGGCTGTGGTTTCGTTGAAAATGAGATTTTTTGTTGCTGAGTCCGACATTTTTTCCCGATTATTTCAGATTTTTGGCAAATTAGTAATTTTTCCATATTATAGTCCAGTAGGCTTTCTTCAAAGAGAAACAATAAATTATTATTATTCTTGTCATTGTGATGTCTTTGAAATTGTTTTATAAATAACTTATCGTATACGAAAACGCAGAAAGATCTAAATGACAGTGTTATACAATTTGTAACAAAAATACTGGAACAGCGGGAGTATTGTATTGGCAGGAATATTGACGAATTAACGCATGATTTTGAAAAAGCAATTCAAGGAATTTCAAATGAGCATATATTAAATGCTGAGAGGTTTTCAAAAACGTTGTCAACATCGCTACAACAAAACGAAAATCAGTTTGAACATTACCGTTAGTTTTTGCGTATGGCCATGTTGTTTGGACAGATTTTGTGGATATTGATAGTTTTAAAATGTTTATCCAATTTAATAATTCTTAATTTGCGAAATAATTAATAAATAGTTATTCTTTTCTATTTTTTTTAGGTTTTACTAGACAATGATAAGGAAAAATTAATAATTTGCCAAAAATCGAAAATAAACGAAAAAAAAAATAATGTCAGACCCATCATATTATGTTTTCAACGAAACCACAGCCTACTATGGTTTCTATTTAAAAAATACAAGTTTGTGGCATAATTTCAAAATGGAAAGTGGTGAAAAAAAATCCTACACCTACGCCAATGGATTGCACGCAAACAAGTGCCCGTATAATGTCCGACATTAAACATGTTACGAGGCTTTGTTGAAATCCTGAAAAATCGAGTATTTGGCAACAAAGCCTAAACAAATGGCACGAGTCAAAATTCATAGGCACCCCCAAATTTGTTTAAAAAAAGAGTTCGAGGATCCGCCTAGCGCGAATATTAATAGAGATATCTTGTACGGACATTCATATTGGTTCAGCCTGTACAATAGACTTAAGCGGCCGAACAAGAATTGACCCACACAAGAAACCAGCGACCGTTTAGACATACACTGCATTAAGCATGTTGCAACTTGTCTTAAGCAGTAAAAATTTAAAGCCAGCTAATATTTTTGTGACGATCATATATTTCAAGAGAAAATATATTTTTTTGACAATCAGATAGTCGAGAAAAATGAATGACGAGAATTTTCATTTTGACCGTGACATGAAACTGCTTAATTTGCTTACCAGCCGCCTCATCTGTAATATACCTAATCTGCTGGTTTGGATAAAAACACGGAATGAAATGTACACGTTTGGGAGAATGTTATCAAACTTACCATAATTTCGTTGTCCGCCGTTTTGTTGAGGCTGAAACATATTAGGAGGGCTGTAAGAAGTCTGGTACGTCTGGCCGCCGTTGAACTGAGGATTCTGATATCCGTAAGCGGAATTATTATAGTTGTTCCTCTGGTTACGCGGCATGATGTCGTTCCTCGGGTTCATACCGTTCGATATCCTCGGTCCGTTCTGTCTGTATTCTCCGGCGCTGTTGCTGAACGTCTTGTTGTTCCACGTTTTGCTTCGACTCGAATTGCTCGAATTCGGCGACGAATTATCCTTGTTACGGTTGTGCCAACGGTTACGGCCGTTCTGCGACGATCTGGCGCTCTGGGCCATTTCCTGTAGTTGTGGCGTGACCTCTTGGCCGGCCTCTTCTAATACTGCCATCAGGTCTTTGGCTTGACGTTGGTTGTTCATCGTGAAGAACGCGTAAGCCGTGCCGGATTGTTGGCACCTGCCCGTTCGGCCTATGCGATGTACGTAATCTTCGCTAGAATTCGGATAGTCGAAATTGATGACGTATTTGACATCTTCCACATCGAGACCTCGGGCCGCAACGTCGGTCGCTACCAGGATTGCCGACTTGCCGTTCCTGAATTCGGAGAGTACGTAATCGCGTTCCGGCTGCGACTTGTCACCGTGAATGGAAATCGCGGAGTAACCGTCTTGCCGGATGCATTTCGTAATGTCGTCAACCTTCTTTTTGGTTTCGACAAAAACAATGATCTTATTCAATCTGTCCGAACCAATCTCTTTGAGTAGTTTGCAAAGTTTCACTTCTTTTTCGGATTCATCGCAAACCTCTACGATTTGTTTGATGTTGTGATTGGCCGCCAAAGACAGTCCACCAATGTTGACCTAAATAAGAGAGAATTGCTTTTCAATGTCGAACAACAAAGTTTACATTTTTTCGTATCGGTATTTGTTACTTGATACAAATTATATGTTAAAAATAGGAACAATACATGAAACAATATAATTATTTTGCATACTTACACGAACAGAGCGTGTGTTCAAGGAAGCATTATTAAGGTAGATCCCCAAAATTTTGTGGGACAGCTACAGTTCCTGATTTCACGTAATATTGATATCGCATCAGCATACAGCTGAGTACTCAAAATACCATGATAAAAGTTGATGCAGTAACCCCCATTTACCACCGCCCCTTTTAATTACTCCTATAAAGATGATAATTTGGGGGAGAAATCATTTTGGAAGATTTCGATCTGATGTGACCAATTAATTACCTTCATACTAGGGAAGAAAGCTGTGGACAACATTCCCCGGTTGTTTCGCTTTAAGCGTTCAAGAAGTTTGTGTAGTTTGGTATGACTTTGATTTAATCTAGTACTAATAAGTTGCACCACAGCGATTGATTATGTACTAAAAAACAAATGCGTTTCTTTCAAAATATGTGTCGTTACTCTTGCCGTGTGAGAGCGGGCGTTATAATGTTGGAAAATTGGCTCAATCAACCCAGTTCCAAAACATCGGCTATGTACCTGGCTGCGTTCAGATTGCCCCGAAGGGAACCTAAAGGTGACCTACTACCAAAACATCATTTCATAAGTAAGGGTAGTGTAGAGTGCAACAGATGGTTGTAAATCCTTTCGTTCCCCACGGAAATGTCTCGCACTTCTTCGTCCGTCATGGGCCCACCCAACAGAATCTTGTGCCCAAGGTATTAGTTCATTAAACCATTGAAGCTTGCGGACACGATCAATTGAGGAAAGGTGTAGGCGTAGAAGCGATGGGTTTATTTTCCACCACTTACAAACCTATTAATAAACAGGCTGTTTCAAAAGTAAGTTAAAATATTTAGAGGAGCGATTCCCTCCATGATATTAAGAGAAAAATCCCTATACTTTCTAACGCACATGGTGTTTCATCCAACATTTCAGTATTGTGTTATTTGAATTACAAAAATTACTTATTAGGACAGAGTGTGCATAGCAAACGAAGTAGTTTCTTGAGTCAATAGGGTTATTTGACAAATTTACTTATGTTCTCGTCTACCGGCCAAATGGTAAATGTAATTCACTTGAAATTTGAACACAAACTCGAAATTTACCGACATAAAAATTTAATGTCATACCTTAAGCAGTTTTCGAGTTATTGAGCAGAGCGGTCCGTAGAATTACTCGACTCTACCCGCTTTTTTTCACACGTTGTTCGGTGCGCTAACTATCTGGCCGATTGTAGAGAAAATAATCGAGCCCTGGCAACTAGACAGACTGCGGCTTGCAGCCTTTAACGGCTCGGCTCGTACGATACGTTGTTGGTTTCTACATGGCGATCGAACGGTGACTTCGATTTACTGTACCTTAAGTGGCTCACGCTCTTGATCGGCTTATGCGAAAACATAAGAAGATCCTTTCGACACACTGACCCACTCCGTCTTATCCGTTTGAGCATACGCGCGGCATACTGACCGAACTCCCACTTATGTTTTTGGTGAGCTGAGAGCACTTCATTTTTAACAAGTTGATTGAGAGACGAGCGCGATCAAACGGTTATTAATTTCATTCTTGGAAATTAAGCTTTACAGCGAAAAATACAAGTCACTTATTTTGCATTTTGAATGGCAGAATTAAGAAACATCATTAAATTAGAAAAACCATAGGCTAATCACACTTTTTTCTAATATCGGAATCATTTCCACGGATCCCGCTGATGAAAACTAGTGATCGGCTGATATCTATGCATCGGTATCGTAATATTGGCAAATGTTGCCGATAATCGGTATCGGCAATATTTAGTCGATAAACATCGGCATATTCCAAGATTAACTATTTTATTTTTTTGTAAGTAAAAATTCATCAAAATGTTTTTTTTTTAAATAGTTTTTTCACACATGTTACGAATAACAGCACTTTTTCCAGATTTAGCAATCACCTTCTTTTCCTGCCATAGAGAATTTTATTTCCCTTTCGTTTTATTGGAATCTCCAGCGGCTTTGTAACTTCATCTAGTAATTGTGAACATTTTTTTGTTCTTTTGGTTTAAAAAATACAGGCCTTTTTTTCTAGTATGGCTATTTTCTCCCATCGCATTTTTACCTGTATCGCAAAAAAATTTAAAATATTGCACGACAAGAACTTTATCTAAAGTAGAAAATAATCCTTATTGACATCACTAATGAAAACCAAACGTGTCTCTTAGAATACTCAAGTAAATTGGTTCAAACATTTTGAAAATATAAAAAAATAATTTTGCATTCAACTTGAATACCCTGCATCTTAGGAAGTGCCCTATTTAAGACACATGTCTATAGGAATTTTTTTCTTAAAATCATACACCGCTCTTTTTTTCAAATATTCACCTTAGTGTTGAAACACCTGTAAACATTTTACCAATCAAGTATTTAATCTAAAGAGCTCTTGTATGGCATACAGCCAAATTGGAAGACGACACCGGTGTAAACTGAACACGCATGGAAAATAAATGATAAATACACCATCATATTAAAAACACTCACCTGAATATAATCGACCAAAAATTCTTCCGCCAAAGCTTGAACCTGTTTAGGCCACGTGGCCGACCACATGAGCACTTGCCTATCGGGTCTGATCTGTTGGATGATCTTCCTTATTTGGGGTTCAAATCCCATGTCCAACATCCGGTCCGCTTCGTCCAAAACTAAATATGTGCATCTCTGCAAATTGGTCGTGCCCTTTTCCAAAAAATCAATTAGTCTGCCGGGAGTGGCGATGACGATTTCCACACCCCGTTCTAGGTCACGAGCTTGGGGACCCTTCGGAGATCCGCCAAACACGCATGTATTACGAATCATCGTCGTAGACCCAAACTCGTGAGCGACCTTCTGAATTTGTTGCGCCAACTCTCTGGTTGGGGCAAGAATAAGGGCGATCGGTCCTTCGCCTCTTTGTGGTCGTTGTTGATGATTGATATGCACGGTGGCAGGAAGCATGTATGCCAAAGTTTTTCCGGATCCTGTTTGAGCAATGCCAACTAGATCGCGACCGGAAAGAACGACCGGCCAGCCTTGGGCTTGTATTCCCGTCGGTTCAGCGAAACCTTGCTTCATGATTACTTGCATGAGATAATCTGGAAAGCTGGCCTCTTCGAAACAAAAATTCGGTTGCGGCACGGCAGTGCCTCTTACAATGATGTCGTTCGTTTGTCTGTAATTGTCAATGTCTTCTTCGGTTCTGTTCTTTGCATTGTTGTGGAGAACGTAGAAGTTCTTTCTGAATGGTTTAAGTTCGTTCGAAGTCCAATTCGGGATTTCCAAGAGTTGTTCTTCTTGTGGTTTACTTTTGTACATCGGCTTGTTAGAACTGGGGCCTCCGAAATCTTGTACCGGTGCGATATTGTGCTGTGGAGGACCGCACCAGAAGTTGGATTGCTTACCATACTGCTGTTGTTGTTGTTGCTGCTGTTGTTGCTGCTGCTGTTGTTGTTGTTGTTGATCGTTACGTTCGGGCCTTGATCTGCTGAACCTGCAGAAGAAATAAATATGCCACGTTGAATTATGGAGACAATCTGGAGTACACAAATAGTCAACTCGAAGATATACATTGGGTCTTGCTATATCTTTAATGAACTGTCTCCCTCGCTTTTATTAAATAATGCCTTTCCGGGTCTAATAGTCTAGGAGCTAGACCGATATTGATGGTCTGAACATTAACCCGATGGCACTATGGTTTATCGTTAGAGGACGGCTCAATGACCAATTCATCTCACAGACCGAATTTTCCTCGGCTGCTAGATCTCGAGATACGGCATCCGCATTTTTTTTTGACTGGAGGTTAACTCTTTCCAAGTTGCGGTTACTTGAAAAGCATGCCATTCTTATACACGTCCACCATGTGCCATCATTTTTTATCGTGTCCGTTAATCAGTCCGACCAGTTAAAATTGGACCGAAAATGGACTGCAAGTTAACCCTTCCAAACCTGGTGGAGAATGTTCATTGGTGTTGGCAATTGTTAACAAAAGTTATTGGTCCATTTTCGAGTAATTGGCCATTATTTGGACCGAAAATGTTTCTTTTTTTCATTTTGTGGATAAAACTTGCGGGTTTCAAGGCAACATGATGGCACCATGTTAGATAACTTCATTGGAGGTCAAATAAAGATTTAAAATGATTGAGATCACTCCTTGCCTATTTCAACCCCCCAAAACCCCCTAAAACCACCCCCGAAAAAATATGAATCATATGATAATATGACCAATTTTATGATAAATTAGTCAATTTTTGAGACTCTGGCTGGGATTAAAATCGAAACGGCTCTTTTTTCTTTTATTTTTTTATTCTGCTGGATGATTTTAGGGAGTTTTGGGGGGTTGAAATAAGCAAGGAGTGATGGCAATAATTTTAAATCTCTATTTGACCTCCAATAAAGTTATTTAACATGGTGCCATCATGTTACCTTGTAACCCGCAAGTTTTATCCACAAAATGAAAAAAAGAAACATTTTTGGTCTAAATAATGGCCAATTACTCCGAAATGGGCCGAAAACTTTTGATGGCATAGGGTATAATTTTAAATCTCTATTTGACCTCCAATAAAGTTATTTAACATGGTGCCATCATGTTACCTTGTAACCCGCAAGTTTTATCCACAAAATGAAAAAAAGAAACATTTTTGGTCTAAATAATGGCCAATTACTCCGAAATGGGCCGAAAACTTTTGATGGCATAGGGTATGTTAATAATTGCCAACACCAATGAACTTTTTCCACCAGGTTTGGGGGGTTAACTTGCAGTCCATTTTTGGTTAAATTTTAACTGGTAGGCCTGATAAATGGACACGATAAAAAATGATGGCACATGGTGGAAGTGTATAAGAATGGCATGCTTTTCAAGTAACCGCAACTTGGAAGGGGTTAACCTCCAGTCAAAAAAAAAATGCGGAAGCCGTATCTCGAGATCTAGCAGCCGGGGAAAATTCGGTCTGTGAGATGAATTAGTCATTGAAACGTCCTCTAACGATAAACCATAGTGCCATCGGGTTAATGTTCAGACTATCAATATCGATCTAGCTCCTAGACTATAATGCCGGGATTGTTACATTGAAACTTTATGCAAAAAGTCTACATTATGTATTTTACAACTCATGTTTCATACTGACACACGCTTTCACATGAACTATGAAAATTTGCCAGAGTAAACACGCAAAATATCGGACACTTCTGCTGGTTAAATATATGCGTGGGAAATATATCTATAACTAGATGAACACTGTTGTCAATAAAATACTGAAATTCCAGTTGCAAAACTGAAGATGGATGTCAAAAATATCACTTGAAACATGGCTACCGAGCCCAAAAACAATGTTCAAACATTTCAATGTTCTTACTTCCGTTAATTGATTTTGTCTATCTTAAACATGTTTTCTGTACGATTGCTAGTTTCCCGAACAGTTCTTCGGTTATAGCTAATATTTTCATAGAAACTTTTGAGCAAGATGCTATTGACTAATCTGTTATCAAAGCGAAATGTTATTTGGCAACATGGTTGCGATAATCTTGTTCCCTTCCTCAATCATTTAAATTCATTACATCCCAATATCCGTTTCACCATGGAAGTTGAATCAAAAGGTTCACTCCCGTTCCTAGATGTATTAGTTTGTCGACAGACTGACGGTACTTTGGGACATTCTGTGTATCGAAAACCCATTCACACCGATAGATAAGTCAATGGGCTTTCCCCACCACCCTTTCCAAAAGCACTCCTTGGTCCTCAGAGCCGTTAACTTATCCCAACCCCAATCCTCAAATTCAGAATTAAAGCCTTCCATCTGTCTTATTATCGTCTCCCATTAAAACAATCACAAAACCATAAAGAAATACACTTCGTCTAAAATTTCAAATCAACCTGAGCCACAAACCCCTTTATCCACTCATCTTTCATGTATTGAAAATATAACAAATCGAATTTCCAAAATCCTTAAGAAGCATAATATTTCTACCCGTTTTTCCACACTTAGAAAACTATTTCAGTTTTACAAACCTATCAAAGATCCCCTTCCTCCTCTTCATTTAGAAGGTGTTTATTGCATTCTCGTTCTTGCGGTAAAGTCTAAACTGGTGAAACAGGTCGTACAATAACTACCCGTGTGAAAGAACATGAGCAGTGTACAAGGCTTCGTGATACAAGTAATCTGCACTTGCGGAAGTTTGACACTAATCATGAAATCATTTTCGAAAATAATAAAATCCTAGCCCGAGCCCCAAACTACTATCAGCGAAAAATTCTTGAGGCGATAGAAATCCTAAAACATCCAAATAATCTACACCGTGACTCAGGATATTAATTTACCAGCATTTGGAAACTCATCCCCGAAAATTCCATTCGCACTTGATCACACAACGGCAGGGTCAGGTGCCAGAACGGAGTTAACCACCGAAATAAAGGCAGTGAAATATTTAGTGTGAAGGTTTTTTCTCACAATAAATGCCGCTACAGGAACCAGAAGAATCCGTTTCAGTTCAAGTCACAAGCCTGCCCTGAAGATTTCGGGACGCGGAATCCACGCAGGAGCCAAGAATGTTCAAGATTTGCTATCCGCAGAAGTTCAAGAAAACTGTTGTTTCAGCACTTTAGAGCCATTTGCAAAATTTCTAATCAGTACGACCAATAGAACGGCGCAACCGTCTCCAGAGTTTTTACTCCACGAATATTTGGATTACCATACTTCCCTTACACTATTACTATATGTATACTAAGGGAATTAAAAATGATTCCAATTCAATTATGTTGCTACGCGCTTCTTCTGCATTCATTTGTCATGACATTTCATTTCCTCAATTTATTAATTGATCCCTTTCAAACGAGTGAAAATTGAGATAGAATGAATAAAGAAAGTTTAATTTTAATTAGGTAATAAATAGTAATTTCTTAGAAAATAATAGGAAAAGTTCTTTCTATAAAAGTAATTAAAATAAAACAACATGCCAGTTCATCGAAGGAGTCTACAATTTAATTAGTATCCTGCATGTAATTGAACTTTTACATGAAAATCTTAGTGAGGTAATATTCCTTGACATGAGGAAATGCGCAATTGTATTATATTGCCCTAATTTTTTCAAATCTGATAGTATGACCACCGAGTATCCTACCTGTCTTATCTAAAATAGCTGAAAAGGTTGTCAAGCTTTTTGGAAAGCAACTCAATTTTGCCTTACAATGGGGATATCGTGACGAAGTCAATGTGATCATGGATGCTGTAATGACGACTTTTCTTATATGGCTAGATCAAAACCGGTTTTATGATGTCACTAACTTCGAATTGATGTTTGCTAAGTTAAAATATATAGGGTTTGGCTTAAAAGTTATATCACTGGAAGAAAACAGTAGTAAAATTCAAAAATAGAGTAATATACCAGGAATTACGTTCTTCAGAGCCGCCCCTTTCTTGGGTCAATCACGTTTATAATTTTCACCTTCTACCCCAAGTGTTATTAATTGCCGACACCATAAGATGATATAGTATTCGGTAATTCCTGTTACTTGGATTAGTTCAAAAATCAGCGATGATAATAATTCGCCACGTTTTAATCCTGATTTTCGATTTAGGAAGACTCTCTTGTAAACTAGGATCTATTTACTCGATTCAACACATAAATTAGGAAATGCAATAAACACTTGTTTCACAAATCTCCAATTTTCTTTTTTTATACAAATTCCCTTTCATTCAATGATTGCAGTTGAAAAATAAGTTAAGTGCTCATTTGGTTTTCCCTGAAAAATGTTTCTGCAGCATTAAGTATGCACAATATCATCACGCATTCATTTCCATCGATTAAGTCAATATAATTTTCCATCAGAAAACAATTCATTGTATGCATAATTCGAAACGGTAAGTTATTTTGCTTACACTAGATAAAGATAAAGGTTCAATTATATTATGAAGTTAATATCTGCAGATAGCAGCTACTCGATAAACCGTTACAATAATAGTTTAATTATAATTATGGCACTACCACACATTAATGCGACCCAGCGCCAAAATAAAAGAACTGTTTCTATTTTATCAAATATCAACAAACGGTGAAGTACAGTGTGTTCTTCTTTAAGGATACCAGACCAGGTAAAGTGAACATATTTCAAGAGGTGGGTTTAAATAATAGGGGGCTCCAATCCAATCAAGAATAGAATACTACTAGAGATAGTCCAATTGGATTATACAATACACTACCTAATTACGGTTACAAGGACTTTTCGCGATTATTTTTTAAATCTTCCAACACCGTACATTCAAAAATCGTTATTTCTAAGTATTATATAATGTTTGGATATTATGTGGTGTTGTTTGTTTACTTGTGTAAGATTAGGCTATTAGGAAGAACTATTGAAACTTCTACAGATGTATATGGTCGATATCCCGCTGTTGAACAGTTTGAGTCTTATTAGCCTTGGAAAAAACAAAATTGATTTTACGTCAATTTGTTTTCATACAACTGTAGGAAATTGAGGTCAAGCTGTTTAAAATGTTGTAAAATATACATTCAAAAATCGTTATTTTTCGACTAATTTGATAGCAGGTAGATCCACGTGGGGTAATTCCAATATCTAATTTTAATATGCACCGAAGTATGTTATTATACTTAATAACAATATTTTAAGCTATTGCATATAGCTTTTATCGCGGGCTTTGAGCGCGGCGACCGAATCAAGAAAAAAAAAACCAAAGATTTAGATTTCCGTAACAGAAATCTAAAAAAGATTTAATTTCCGTAACGGAAATCTAAAAAAACAAAAAACAAATACTGTAACGAAATATCCTGACACCCACCATTCCGCCTACCATGTAGCTCGGCCGAGCTTAAAATTGTTGAAATGTTTCGAAATGTTAACTTTGAACCTTTTAAAAGGTTGTGATAGCCCCAAACTGGGTCGAAAACTGTTTTGAGTTGGATAATTTTCGATAAATCGAATGACGTTCACGTGAGAAGCGCGTAGCTCGCGAGTTAGAAAAAGTGCAAATTTACGGTACATAGAACGTCTTAACGAAGACTTTTCGCTCCATGTCGTTAGTTTATGAACGGGGCCAACTAAATAGCATAGTCTCGGAGCCCAAAATGTCGATTAAATAGGAAAATTTAATTAAAACAGTTTTAGGTATTCTCAGCTGTCACCTACTAGCAACTGATGTGCCACGTACGAAAGGGAATTTTCTAGCTACTTAAATATACCGAAAGCGGGTAAAAGCTAGCGGCCCATAGCCCAAAATACTTTATTACAACTGGCGCCGGCCGCACGGGGTTCCAAACGGCCCCAAATTAACAAAATAGAGGTAAAATGTATAAACTCTAACTTACGTGTAGCGAGCTCCTGGAGGCATATCTCAAAATGTTTGCGTTCGTAGCTAGTTACATAAGACGTCTGGCGTTCATGCAATTGTGTTTTTATACAATTCGAACTTTCTAATTTCGATAAAATTTCGTTTTTTGCAAATATCCCCGGAACTGTTTATCGAACAGAAAACATCTTTTGCGAACATTTTCTACTCATAGCTATGCTCTATGCGATCAAAAATTTTTTTTACTCATAATTCGTGAAGATTTTGAAGGGGTAGTGGATGTTTTTCTGCCCAACTTTTTCCAGTGGCGTAGTGCTATGCAATAGCTTTATCGCGGCAGTCCCCGAGTGCCACACGTTTCATTTTTTTTTATATTGGATTTTATGTGGTGTTATTTGTTTACTTGTGTAAGATTTGGCTATTAGGAAGAACTATTGAAACTTCTACAGATGTATATGGTTTATATCCCGCTGTTGAACACTTTGAGTCTTATTAGCCTTGGAAAAAACAAAAATTGATTTTACGTCAATTTGTTTTCATACAACTGTGAAAATTGAGGTCAAGCTGTTATAAAATGTTATAAAATATACATTCAAAAATCGATATTTTTCTAAGTATTTGTTGGTTGTTTACTTGTGTAAGATTAGGCTATTAGGAAGAACTATTGAAACTTTTACAGCTTTTTAACAAAAATTGATTTTACGTCAATTTGTTTTCATACAACTGTATAAAATTGAGGTCAAGCTGTTGTAAAATGTCTTATTCGAGAAGCATCATAGATCGACTAGATAGGGTGGTACCGGATAACTTTTTAGGTGGTAGTTAGGTCAAAACAATTTTAAATTGGCAGGAATCTCGTATTAGGCGATGGACGCTAAGGTGAAAGAAATAGCACAAATGTCGGGGCCCGAATCACCCACGAACATTTTGGGCTTGAATAAAGTTAGTGCAACTTCTCAAACAACACCCAGCTAGTTATGTGAATAATCGAAATAACAGTGTAGTCCAACGAATAGGTCAACGGTAGATCTTGGAACTTAATAACAACCGATGGTAAATGACATCCATTGTGTGATGGAAGAAACAATATTCATTCAGAGCAAATGTATTGTGAAAGGTACCGAAACAAAAGACAACTAATTGTTAAATATCCTTTCACATGCGGCTAAGACTTCATGTTAGAAAAATGATAAACTATTAGAGAGGCAAACACAAGTTTCCACATGAAGTATATAACCGAACCAGATAATGAAAATAACTGAACTTTCACATTATAAACATTTACATAATTCGCTTATCTCGGTTCCATCTTATTTCTTTTGTGCCTTCACAATAATGCTTTACGTAGTAGATTGAAGAATGTTTTGTCTAGCGCAATTTTTTTTCAGCGCCTTTTTACATGAGTCGCTTTCGCTGTAAATCATATCCATAGCCTACTAGAATATACATATTACGAGGGCAAAGTGAAAAGTCTGAAAAATGAAACAAGAAATGATTAATTTGGTCAAAACTCATTTCATTTTCCAACATAATCCTCCTTGTAGCCGATACACTTCGTCCCACGTTTTTCTAATTTTTCGATCCTTCCAAATAATACGATTTCGGCAATGCTTCAAAATAGGCGTGTTTCAGCGATGAACTCATCGTTGGAGCCAAATCTCTTTCCGCCGAGCCATTTCTTCAAGTTTGGAGGTAGATAAAAATCGCAAGGGGTCAAATCTGGAGAATATGGTGGATGACGGACCAATTCGTAGCGCAATTCATGCAATTTTGCCATTGCGACTGCGGACCTGTGCGTTGTCATGGTGGAACAGCACTTTTTTCTTTGCCAAATGCGGCCGCTTTCGCTTCAAATCGATCGAATGGGCCTGCATAATATACGCCGGTGATCGTTTTGCCCTTTTCAAGGTAGTCGATAAGGACGATACCGTGTGGGATTCACACGGTAAAAAACCGTCGCCATGACTTTGTTGGCTGATAAACACACTTTCAAATGTTCTTTGGTTTCTGGTATGCTGTGATTGATTCATGTTTAGTCCACGGTTACGAAACATCGCCAACACTTTTGAAGTTGTCACACGGTCGCGTTGTTGTCAACAGAAAGCAAATGCGGCACCCATCTCGCAGATAGCTTTCTCATGTTCAAAAATTTATGCAAAATGTTTCGTACCCGTTCGGTTGAGATGCCCATGGCCAGCAATCTCGTGCACTTTAACTCGCCGATCGTCCAATATCATACCACGGATGTTATCGCAGATTTCTGGCATCGTAACCACAATTGGACGACCAGAACGTTGGACGTGCTTTGTGGTCATATTACCACAACGAAAATCAGAAAAACCAATTGTCAATCATTCCAATCGATGGCGAAGAGTTTCCATAATGTTAAACAAGCGATGCCAAAATTTTACCAGGTAAATTGAACATATTTCAAGAGGTGGGTGTAAATTATTTTATAGAGTAGAACACTACTAGAGATAGTCTGATTAGACAGAAGATTATACACTACCCAATGAAAGGCTTTTTTTAAAGTCCTTGTTGGAGATTCCAACATCGTTCAGATTTAAAGTTAATAATATACATTCAAAAATCGTTAGTTCTAAGTAGGTATTACATAACTTGTGGATTTTATGTGGTTGTTTGTTTATTTCAGTAAGATTAGACTTAGTAGGGGGATAAGTAAGCATTGTTCCACAAACTAACAGATACAATGAAGATCAAAATAAATATCTGGTGTAACTGACTCATTTTTCAAATTATAATTATAATTAGATATTACTACATAACACAAATTAATTCAAATCGATAGTAAAATATGTAAAATAAAGTACAAATATATAATTTAATAATGGTATCTATACCTTATTAAGAATATTGTTTCAGCACACTGATTAATCAATAACACACTGAGGATGCCATTGTGTGGTGGAATAGAGTGAATTTGTTGTAGTTATATTTTACTGTTCAACTACAATGAGGTAGCATATTATACTTTCAAATCAAATTGACTCATTCATTTATAAATTTGATTAGAGCTTCCAAGTTTCACATGAATTTTGAACAATTTGACACATAAATATGAAAAACTGATGCAATATTCAAAAGATGTTTCCGAAAAAATTACACTAGTTAATGATAGATAGATGACCCCCACATTCTGACAATAACACCTTGAAATAATCAACAAAATTATATAATTTCAAAAATTGTTCTTATGTAATCAATGTAATAGACAAAAACCTACAATATAATGTGCAGCTATTTTAATCAGTGATTCAATGTCACTATATTGTCCCATTGTACATTGCATGGTGTATGTATTGGACAATTCATTTCGATAGAACAATGTCAACTCACATAAAATATGTAATAAAATTCACATTGTCTTGAATTAATTTTCTTCAAGTAAAAGGTCAATGTAATCATTTTACACATCTCACTTATAAAATATGGTTTAACAGAAGTTCATTGAATTCATATTTCATTTCAGTCTACAAAGATGCAATATTTTTTATTATGGGTAATATTATAAGTTCTAGTAAAATAACGGAATGAGTTTATTGTTTGTTTATTGGAAATCTACATGAAATCAATTATATAACGGCAACTACTTTGAAGTGATTATATACGGCCAGCCTACACTCTTTACGAGTTGTGGAAAAATAAAATGGCAACTACTGATTTGTGTTAATTTTGCAAGATTACTAGTCATTACATGATACATAGACTTTCTAAATAACTTTGAATTAAGTAATACAGGACAAGATTAAAACACTTACATGGTACTATTTTGATAAACGGAGTACTGCATTTTTACCTCGCAGCTATGTGACACCAATTTATTTTCAATGGCTTCCTATTATTCTATTCTGGAATGAAATCTGCAAAGAAATTATTTCCGTTAGATTCTTCGTGTTTCAACCACTTGCATTTAAATTAAGATACAGAATTATGCTGTTGGATAAATGAGATCAATATTTTACGCCTACCCTTCTTTAATTTACGATTAATTGAAATATTACAATGCAGTAAATTATAGACATCTTACCTTGCCCCAACCAGACCGGCGAACAAAACGTTGCGCATTTGACATAAAATTGGACATTAGCACACTTGCGCAAACTCAAGTCTAAACGTGAAAGAGCGAATTACCGTTTCCGGTATCTATGACTGAACGAGATTTGATTGAATGGTCTTGTTCTTGTAACTATTTATGTTCTAGGCCAGAAGTCGTTTTTCAGAGATTGGATGTAATTCGACAATGATTATTGAAAATTGTACATTATATTCTACTAATCAGTACAGTGACAGTCCAGCCTTAGTTTACCTCCAGTAGATTATGGTCTAGTATAGACAATAGTCACATGTCAAGTAAGAACAACAACATAGACGAGTAAGATTCCCCTGAGTTCTTGCACAATAATTTATTATTATTATTCAATATCTTACCAAGGATCTAAAAAGATATAAATAGAGTACTGTAACAAGACTAATCCGTGACCAATCACTGAATTTAATGAGTAAGACCAATTGACCAATGAACTATACAGAGCTTAGCCTACCACTCCTAAAACCTGAAAATTTTCCAAAACTGCATTATTGTTCATTTCACATTTCTCGTCTACATGATTTTTTGTTAATTATATGAATTATCCAAATTTATAGGATTGCCTAACTTTTAAACTAGCTTAATTGTTTACGGTTTATGCTTAGGAATTATCTCGTATCGTCGTCTTGGTAGATAGTAAGTTGAAAAGAATTACAAACTTTGAATTCTATTATTCATCAGTTCTGTGTAATATGTTATGATGTTCTATGTCACCCCCTCCATCAATCAAAATAGGAATTTTTCGCTTCTACTTCGACCCAGCTGCTTCCGCCGGTCTCTCTGTGCACGGTCGTTAGAGTTAGTGGACTTTTCCAGAAGTCTACGTCGTGGAAGCCATAACTATCGGTTCTATCATCATCTTAAAAGTTTAATTAAACAGTTTAAAAGTGATTATATAATTAAAAGGTGAGTTTATTAATTCTCGGGCATGAAGATGATTTCATTCATATATAGTCGATAGTTTGGCATTTCGGCGGAGCATTTATACTATTCTCTATTTCAGGAGTCACTTCTAAACCTAGTCGTGCATATTTATATCTGGAACAAGTTCAATTTCAAGCAGTAAACATGTAAGTACTTGTGTTTGCAGTATTATAATGTATCAGTAAAATGTACTTCAATTGTAAAGGCTAATGGTGATGTCTGAACACAGCCATTTTGCATTTTCCTGGGCAACCGGCAAAGTCCGTTTCGGTGTATAATTCTACTCTGTAATTATATATCGTTGATGCCAATTCATCAGTAATAAAGAAACCATGATGATTATATTGTTTCCTTGTTTTCGATTTTGCTTCAACACTATTATAATGAAATGTACTGTCATGATGAGCTGAGAAAATCAATAATTTCAGGGTAGTGGTTATTGATCGCATTTCGTTTCATTGAAGATGCCAATATTCGCGTTTTATGAAGGTTTCAAGTGTATGATTCGTGATGAACCAATTTATAATTTGCAAAATTGATGTCATGTAGATAAGACAGTGACCTTGATGAGTATTTTGTCACACGTGTAGATATTTAGCGGGTTGAATTTAAAATGGTTTAATTATTAACTGAGGGTGATATAATAAAACATTGCCATATTGAAGGGAACATATTGAAATAACGTAAATTTTTCTCAAAATTTACGTCATATATTCATTCAGCAAAACGATTCCGGCACGTGTTGGAAATTTGGATATAACGTTTTTAGTTTGGGGTTATCTAACAGGGACTGCCATGTGTTGGAATTGAACAATTGGACTGGTCTTAAGCCCGTTTTTCAAGCTCTGAAGTGCATATGCATATCTGTTGATAATAATTTCAAAAATCGAAGGTTGTCTATGGTAGATTACATAAATCTACAGCCAAATTCAATCTTAGTTCTATAAAAAAATTACCAAACACATATCAAAACATACATGACTCATATCCATACTTTGTATATTAGTTTCAAACGCAAATAAAATAATACGCAATAGGTTTTATATGATCCTAACAAAAGGCAAAACTTGCAGATTAAATCTCATTCCCAAAATGTTTATTCAGGTGAAAATATCTCGGAGGACACTAGCACCTTTCTGACCATTTTAATTTCATCAACTTTTGTGTTCAACTTTCTCTTGTTAGCCATTTCTAGTTTGTTAGTTTTATTGTCTAGTGATTCTGAAGATCCTTCGTTTCCATTTGGAAGGGGACCAACTCCTGCTTAATGTTCAACTATTAGTCCAGGCTGTGAACCGGGATTCTAGCTATAATAAAAGAATCAAAAAAAAATTTTGCATTAGCTTCAGGAGGTTTTCAGGATCATTCATACACCTTATAACCTCTTGGGAACCCCAACCCCACCACCCATTGGAGGCGAAAATGGCCCGAAATCTCCCCCAAATTTACAACATGCCACCAAGTTTTTTTTTTTGGCTCGCTGATCACGAATCCGTAGCCACATTTACTTGCAATCCATTGTAGGGGTGGTCAAATCGACAAAATTGGCTAATTTCACACCCCTAATATGTTATTTTGCAATTTACGTGTTTTTGACATTTCGAATACACTAAGGGTTTTTTTTGAGTCGCTGAACAAGAATCCGGTGACAGATTTACTTGCAAAACCATATTATTGGTGGTAAAATCGAAGAAATTGGCCAATTTTGTCGATTTTACCACCCCAACGATGAATTTCAAGTAAATCTGGAATCGTATTCAGCCATCCAAAAAAAACCTTCGTGCATTCGAAATGCCAAAAACACGTAAATTGCAAAATAACATATTAGGGGTGCGAAATTGGCCAATTTTGTCGATGTGACCACCCCTACGAAGGATTGCAAGTAAATGTGGCTACGGATTCGTGATCAGGGACCCAAAAAAAAAACTTGGTGGCATGTGGCAAATTTGGGGGAGATTTCGGGTCATTTTCGCCCCCAATGGGTGGTGGGGTTGGGGTTCCCAAGAGGTTTTAAGGTGTATGAATGATCCTGAGAACCTCCTGAAGCTAATGCAAAAAAAAGTTTTTATTCGAACTTACAATGTTTCTTTTTTATTTTCCGGTTCATAGCCTGGACTATATAACTACAACTTCGTATGTGCAGAACTATTAAAAACGCTTTGGGCAAATTGAATAATTTGACATGCTAAAATTCATTTGTTTGAGAAAGAGTAAGGTAAAATATTCCATTGTTATGATTCCCATTCATCTTGATTCCTATTTCAAATTGTATCACCTTATAATTTATGATACAGGTTCAGATATTGAGAAGATTACATTCATTCCGAGAACGAAACCAATAGGACAAAATGCAACGTGTCTTTGGTAGAAATTTGCTAGGCATTAGAAAGAATCTTCAACCTCTTTCTGAGTTATTTGGTCTTTGGAATAATAAACAAGAAATAATAGCTGATAGGTAATTAAAATTATTATTAAGATCTAAGGATCAGAATAACCGAATAATTACACCCAAAAAACCCAATTCCTGACGGGAAATGACAATTACAGTTACTACAGGGGTTTTTAGAACTTTTAAAACAATGACTTAATGGTTCATCATTGAATTACCTCTAACCTTGTGGATAAATTTCGTACCGAATGGTTTTATTTAAATTATTATCTTTGATATTTGGGTTCAAGAGTCATTGTGTCAGATGTAGGCTATCTAGAGAAAATTTACTTTATTGAACCAAGGTTATAAAACAAACCTTGTGAAAAACGGTCGGGAAATGCCGATTAAATTTGTAGTATTTTTAGAAAATTTCTAGTGGAAAGGTAATTGTTTAAGATACGCAAATTTTCTTTTTGTAACGTCTTTAGTCACCTCTAAATATGAAAAAAAAGGTTGCAGAACCATTATATTTTATGGGATAATATAAAAAAGAAAAACATTTGGTTTGGTAGTACTTACTGTAGTATAATGTCTATAATTATATTAATAGATAAATTGCATTACTCTATAAACATTTATTTATTTAAATCCAACAATGCAATAATACTTTCAAAGAATGAACGTCCATGGTTTATTGTTGATTAGGTAATTAATATTTTAAAGTGTTTGTAATCACGCCATAGATTAGAGGTAAATAGCCAAATTCCGAAACTAATAAAAAACGATCATGGGTATTATTCTTATTACTTTCAAATAGCCAAATACATTTTTGAAAAAAGTAGATACGTCGCTATCGGTACCTCATTAGAAAGAACAGTAGCTTGATATTGTTTGTTCTTTGAAAAAAGCGAAGAACAGACAAAGCCGCGCCTTTTCTGAACTTTGATACAGCCTTTTCTTTTTTCTTATTTTAGAAGGATCAACTTCAAGCAGTTGTTCCTTCTTTCACAAAATTGAAGAATAGATGAAGTCGCAATCAGTAGGCAATCTAATCTAATCTGTTTCTAAGGAATCTTGGCTCAGCCGTTTTTGCTCCTTAATTTTAGAGAAGAAACTATTTCAAGCAGTTATTCCTTCTTTGGGACAAACTAAGAACATTTATTCATTTTATAGTTCTATGTACATTTAAACGTTTGTGAAGATTCACATTTATTCTATCATGGCACAATTACCAATTGAATAATATGTAGATTCAACAACATTTACCCAACCGTAAGAAAGTATAAGTTTAATACTTAGCTTATTTAATTTACAAAGTTAATCTCAACTATTTTTTTATATTATCCGATGGAATTTTTGAGTTCCGCAAACGGTTTGTTCATATGTAACATTTTTTTTTAATACTGTACTAAACAATTACCATCAATCAGACCGAGTCGCGATTTTGGTTCCCACTTTCAGAATATGATCTGGAATATGTCGCAGAGTTTTTGTTCAAGATTTAGTCAATCCTCATACTGATGTCTAATATATTGAAGTCCATTTATGTCCTGAAATCCTTAATTTTCGAATTATCATATTTCAATAGCAGCTGAGTTATATCCAAATCGTTTGGGCCTGCTGAATTATAATATTATGCCGGATGTCATTTTTGCTATCGGTTGGCATTATGAGGCCGTTTTTGATTACCTTGATAATGTTAAATATCAATACTAACGTGAGTCGGGGAATATAAAATTTCTAAGTAATTATTCGCGGTTTGTATCTTCTAGCCTTGAAAAGAACTATTTGAACTAAGCCGTTATTTTCGTTACAATTTTCACTAACATTTTGTTTTTAGTAATAAAACTAATCAACTTGCTATTGGAAATAGTTGCATATCAAAAATTGTAAATAAATAAATCTGTCACATTGAATTTATAATTTCGCAAAGATTTTTAATTTACTAAAACTCTGTAGTAAATAATGGATGCAGTTTGCAAAACATTTGGAAGACAATCTTCTGCTTTCAGGTCTTTTGGTAACAAACAAAATGGTGGTGGATCGTTCAGAGGTCGCACTCAAAATGGTTTTGGTGCTCAACGTAATGGTTTTGGAACCAGTAGTGGCGGTCCCGGCGCAGGACAAAGAAACAACTTTGGAGGAACTCAACGGAATGGCTTTGGTGGACAAAACAATAGATTCCAAAAAAGTAATGGTGTAGGGGGTGGAGGTTACGGTCAGAGAAACGGCAGGATGAATGGTGGACCGGGTGTCAACATGCAAAAAATCAACTGGGATCAGAAAGAGTTGATGCCGTTCGAAAAAAATTTCTATGTACCACATCCGACGGTACATAAAAGAACACCGTACGAAATCGATCAATATCGATTGTGCAAAGAGATTACAGTTGACGGTACAACGCCGCCCAGTCCCATCCAGAACTTCAACGAGACGAATTTTCCAGACTATGTGATGCACTCCATCCAGACTCAGGGATATGAAAACCCCACAGCCATTCAAGCTCAAGGTTGGCCGACAGCTTTGAGCGGAAGGGATCTAGTTGGTATTGCCCAAACCGGTTCTGGTAAAACATTGGCGTATGTTTTGCCAGCAATCGTTCACATTAATAACCAACAGCAAATTGCAAGAGGTGAAGGTCCAATCGCTTTGATTTTGGCACCAACAAGAGAATTAGCTCAGCAAATTCAGCAAGTTGCAAATGAGTTTGGACATACTTCATACGTACGAAATACTTGCGTCTTTGGGGGAGCCCCCAAAGGACCACAGGCTCGTGATTTGGAACGAGGCGTAGAAATTGTGATAGCGACACCCGGTCGCCTGATTGACTTTTTGGAAAAAGGCACTACAAATTTACAAAGATGTACATATCTAGTTTTGGACGAGGCAGATCGCATGTTAGACATGGGTTTCGAACCCCAGATCCGTAAGATAATTGAACAGATAAGACCCGACAGGCAGACGCTTATGTGGTCGGCCACGTGGCCCAAAGAAGTTAGAAAGCTCGCTCAAGATTTCTTGAAAGACTATGTTCAAATCAACATTGGATCTCTTCAGTTATCTGCCAATCACAATATTCTGCAAATTGTAGATGTATGTCAAGAATCTGAAAAGGAAGTAAAGTAAGTTTCCATAAAACATTTTTTAAATCATCGTTTGGATATTTCGGTCTTAAATTATTTCATTTCATGCAATTTTTGCAATTAAATTTTGAGTTTTGTGTAAGATTTTCTGCATGTGTTCTAAATCAATATATTGCATTTTACCAAACTTATTTTTTTTACTTACTTATTTTCTGTTATGTATAAAGATTTAATATTGTTCAATTTTTAATGATGAAAAAAGGATTTATGAATGATAATGATGTTTATCACCCTCAACCTCTAAGAAGACCTGATTTAATTTCATTTACTTGGCCAATTCGCTGCTTTAATTTAGTTTTGTACTATTTTGCTCTGCTTGTGTTCCAGATTGAACGCACTTTTACAAGAAATAGGAAATAATAGTGAACCAGGTGTGAAAATAATTATATTTGTGGAAACCAAGAAAAAAGTTGAAGGCATTACTAGGAATATAAGGAGAGTGGGATGGCCGGCAGTGTGTATGCACGGTGACAAGAGCCAACAGGAGCGTGATTACGTTTTACGTGAATTCAGGAACGGAAAGTCATGCATATTGGTAGCTACAGACGTTGCAGCAAGAGGATTAGGTGAGTAATATTACAGATAAAATTGGGTTTATAATCAATTTGAAAACCAACCATGTTCAATTTTTGCTGTTGAACGGCATAGTAGCTCTTTAGGATCTTCCAGACTGGTTTGCTCTTATTGGCAAAGAAAAAATTATTCATATGAGTTCAATAAATTTGCATATTTTTTTCTTTATCACATCAAACAGAATGTAAAGCGTTGGAAATTTCGTTTACATGTTGTAACGGTTTTTCCAGAACGGGGGTCAAAAAAAAATTGTTTATTTCCGATTAACGTTTTATAAATCTAATTTGCAACACTTTCAACTCTTATACTAGCGTTACTCCATCGGATTGCGAACATCCAAAAAAAAAACCGAAAAACTGCTTGGACAATTTTGTCTTTTAGATTGGCATGTCGAAAAGTTGCATTAGCTTATGTTCAGTTTCAATTTTTTATGTTTGCTGACCCCTGTTGGCAACGATGCTTTTACTTGATCTCTGCTTGTAACTTGAGCTAGATTATTTACAATTGACTAAAAATTACTGTGTATTTTTGTGAATTTCATACAGTGTGGCATAATTTCTTTCTTTGAAGGACTCTTTTTCATTTTGTGTTTAAAATGCATGTATTTGAAATTCCTTCATGGTAATGACGTTAACAATCATTGTGGGTTTTCCAATAAGCGCGTCAGAACTTTTAAAGTAGGCACAATACTAACTACAGGTGATTATCCTTGATCTTTATTTTATTTTGAAGAATATTCAATAACATTTTGTATTAAAAAAACATTTAAATGTCCTCCTCGACTTTTTCGTTTGACCGAAGGCATTCTGAAGGCCCAATTTGCGACTATTCTTTCACACGTCGCGTGGAATATTTCTAATGGTGTGAACGTTCCGTTTAAGAACGGGAATTGTTGGTGGCAGAGATTCCACATGATCCCTAAGAACAATTGCAAGGGCCATACTTGAACTAAAAAACCGCACCAAACCATAACCTCAGTATAAAGAGGCTATTCGTGTATCCACGTAATGATTTTTAGCCCAAATCCTACAGTTATTCCAGGTTTACAAAACCAACTGCTCAATAGATTTCTGCCAAGATAATTTGGCTTCCAAGGATCACGCCTTGAGCTCAAAAACCGCACCAAACCATGACCTCAGTATAAAGAGGCTATTCGTGTATCCAATTGATGATTTTTAGACCAAATCCCTAGTTATTTGCTGCTTCCAAAACCATCTGCCCGATAGATTTGAACCATGATAATTTGGCTTTCAAGAGTCACGCCTTGAGCTCAAAAAGCACACCAAACCATGACCTCAGGATAAAGAGGCTATTCGTGTATCCACTTAATGACTTTTAGCCCAAATCCTACAGTTATTTCAGGTTTACAAAACCAACTGCTCAATAGATTTCTGCCAAGATAATTTGGCTTCCAAGGATCACGCCTTGAGCTCAAAAACCGCACCAAACCATGACCTCAGTATAAAGAGGCTATTCGTGTATCCAATTGATGATTTTTAGACCAAATCCCTAGTTATTTGCTGCTTCCAAAACCATCTGCCCGATAGATTTGAACCATGATAATTTGGCTTTCAAGAGTCACGCCTTGAGCTCAAAAAGCACACCAAACCATGACCTCAAGATAAAGAGGCTATTCGTGTATCCACTTAATGACTTTTAGCCCAAATCCTACAGTTATTTCAGGTTTACAAAACCAACTGCTCAATAGATTTCTGCCAAGATAATTTGGCTTCCAAGGATCACGCCTTGAGCTCAAAAACCGCACCAAACCATGACCTCAGTATAAAGAGGCTATTCGTGTATCCAATTGATGATTTTTAGACCAAATCCCTAGTTATTTGCTGCTTCCAAAACCATCTGCCCGATAGATTTGAACCATGATAATTTGGCTTTCAAGAGTCACGCCTTGAGCTCAAAAAGCACACCAAACCATGACCTCAAGATAAAGAGGCTATTCGTGTATCCACTTAATGACTTTTAGCCCAAATCCTACAGTTATTTCAGGTTTACAAAACCAACTGCTCAATAGATTTCTGCCAAGATAATTTGGCTTCCAAGGATCACGCATTGAGCTCAAAAACCACACCAAACCATGACCTCAGGATAAAGAGGCTATTCGTGTATCCACTTAATGATTTTTAGCCCAAATCCTACAGTTATTTCAGGTTTACAAAACCAACTGCTCAATAGATTTCTGCCAAGATAATTTGGCTTCCAAGGATCACGCATTGAGCTCAAAAACCACACCAAACCATGACCTCGGGATAAAGAGGCTATCCGTGTATCCCCCACTTGATGATTTTTAGCCCAATTCCAATTATTTGCTGGTTTACAAAACCAACTCTGCTTAATAGATTTCTGCCATGATAATTTGGCTACAGCTCTTGATGATCTTCGTGCATTATTCTCATGTAATCGTTAGGTATGTTTTGACGCGTTAATTGGAAAAGTCTTTGGTTATAATGTTGTGAGTTAGTTGGCAGTGGGTATTTGATTTTTGCAATATTCGATCTCAGATTCATCTTGAAGATAAATCAACTATCACAATAGTATATAATATTAAATGAAAATATGAGAGACACTTCACACCTTGCTCTGAAGAAGGACCACATTTATTCTCTATATCTGAGAATTTAATAATAATAGTCTTCTATTGAAAAAACGTTTGCAGTCAGCGGTGGGATTTCTAGTTTTTTAATCTTCCTAATTGGCGATGGCAATAATTTAGGTTTAGTAGAATTAAAAAAGAATATTAATGAAATTTTTCTAAATAAGTTTGCACACATACTTTTTTCCTATACAAACTACCTACCCTTAAATTCTGAGCTTATCACAAACATTTTTTCAAATGAGTACTTGATTTGAAACCTCTTATTTTGAATTAAATCATTTTAACTTTGAGAAATTGGCATGTTATATGTAAAAACAAATTGAACAGTAAAAAAAATGTTTATAATTAATCAGTCTGGGTGTCCTTTTTTTTGTTTCAGAGGCACATGCAGGATGAGCGTATTAGCTAAAATAGTGAGAGCTAAATATATGCTTAAGTTGCGTTCTTGTCAAGGATGCAATACAGTTTCTTGCGGTGCCTCTGGCTGGCTACTTGTGCCTTATGGGGACAGTGGCTTGGTTACGTGGTAGAAGACCAATGGAAGATTTGATGTTTTAGTTTACTTTGGCATCAAACATGGCACATGTTTGTTCAATTGAATGTCTTTTAGTCCTCAAAGCAGATAAATGTCCTTGTCAAGAAAAGTTCACTTCCAATTCCATTCATTTTGTATAAATTTTGCGCCATATAATCGGATAAACACTGATATGGATGGATTGCTTTCTTTCTTGATAATATTTGCCATCAATTAATTTCTTTTGTCTGGACTAGAACTTAACATTTCATTACTTTCTCTAAATCTGTCCGCTCTTTTGAAGAGAAGAATTTAATATCACTTTCCCTGTTCCTTTTTGTTGATTCTTTGACATTCATGGAGGAATGACGATGTTACCAAGGTCAAACAGATGTCATGCAAATATTTATCTTCCTGTTGGTCCTGCTGTGTACAATTCAAAAAAAAAATTGAATTTTTGGGTCTACTGAGTTAATAGTGGTTCCCAAAATTATTACGTTGTCAAGATACCACTGGACATGCTCAAACTTGTTTCATGGTTAGTATTCTTATTCTTTTCATGATTTTAATGTATTAACATGTTGCCTGTATCAAGATGGCACATATTCCATTTGAATAATGCAATTTTTTCCTGGAAACGTGACATTGTCGTCTTGTTGTTTTTGAATTTTCAGTTTTTTTGTTGGTTTCTTAAGAATGTTATACATTTTAAGATATGAACTTCTTTAGCACTGCCTAATTAACAGGCAATGTGTTAATATTATTTATTATTCTAATATTCTTCCTTTACTAATAAAATATTACAGATAAATTTAAGCGACAGAAATTAACAAGATGAAAAACCAAAAACCCTAACATTCTTTCAATGTTCATACAATTTTTAACTTTATATCTTTTTTTTTTTGTATTAATAATCTATTTTTATTAATTTGCTCATATAAAATCGGTTAGTAAAAAATATAATTATAAATTTAACTTTGGTCAATAAATTTCACATTTTTATTTTTATGTCCGAAATTTTAATTTGTTTAATCCTATGATTGCAAACTATCATTATGAATACAGAGAATTTTTTTTTAAAAACTAACATCAATACTGAATGGGTTATGGAATTTGATGAGCTGCAGAATTCTCCGTAATGAATTGAAGTTATGGAGAGTGGTGAATGGAAAAGTAAAAATTTTTATTTCGCTCCCATTGTAAACTTGTCTGAACATCTATTCTATTTAAATTCATCTCCAGTTTCATTACATCTTGGAACCATTTGAAATTTTATTTTATTGAGAGTTTGACAACATAGCTGCCAAATATTTCTCACAATGTGTCCCAAAATAACATTGACATACTCTGGGAACTGAAAATATGAACAAATGATCAACATGTGTCTGATAATGCTTCCAAGTTAGGTCCCTCAAGGCATTTTTTTCAGCTTTTTGGCTATAGTATTTGATTTTGCAAACATATTTAGTTAAAAAAAGGTACTCTTGTTAAAATGCCGTAAAACGAACCGTTTTCGAGGGAAATGTTCGAATCCCCACCATTAGATTTGATCACTTCTATGTTCTATTGCTAAAATTGGATATTAATCTTGAATTTCCAGTCCCAAGACAAAAAAAATACGTTTTTCTTTTGATTAAAAGTGTTGTCAAGCAATAATCATAGTCGAGGAATTATAGCCAATTACCTTCGATTTTTTACAGGCAACCTGTATCGAGATTAGGTTTTCGCCATTTGCTTCAGAAACAATAGAAAAAAATGTGCCATATTTGTTTTACCAGGAAAAGCTTGGTTGCACTTGTGCATGCAAGAAATGCAACTGAATAATGCGCTTTGCGGAACTGTATTGTTGCTCACCAAATATTAACCAAAATTTGTTACTCGGGGGGTTTTTGGGGTCGCTGATTACGAATTTGATGTTTACAAAAACGCCACGCTGCATTCTGGGGCAAATTTCAGGGGCTTGGGGGGGATTTGCAGTATAAAGCGGAAATCCTCAAATTTTCTCAATTATTCT
This sequence comes from Endomychus coccineus, assembly GCA_958510875.1. Classification (NCBI taxonomy): domain Eukaryota; kingdom Metazoa; phylum Arthropoda; class Insecta; order Coleoptera; family Endomychidae; genus Endomychus; species Endomychus coccineus. Next base: position 290,840,398 of record OY294067.1, read on the forward strand.
GTATTATATGCCAATTTTGGGACTAAGACTAAGTGATGTTCGTTAACTCAAGTGCCCCGCATTGAGTTAACGAACATCACTTAGTCTGTGCTTAAAAATCCCAAAATTGCCATATAATACAGAATAGTTGTGAAAATTTGATGATTTCCGCTTTATACTGCAAATCCCCTCACCCAAGTCCCTGAAATCTGCCTCAGGGTGCAGCGTGGCGTTTTGTAATCATAAAATTCGTAATCGGCGACCCCAAAAACCCCTGAGTAACTAATTTTGGCCAATTTTGGTTAATATTTGGTGAACAACAATACAGTTCTGCAAATCGCATTATTTAGATGCATTTTTTGCATGAACAAGTGCAACCAAGCTTTTCCTGGTAAAACAAATATGGCACATTTTTTTCTATTGTTTCTGAAGCAAATGGCGAGGATCGCATCTCGATACAGGTTGCCAGTAAAAAATTGAAGGTTTTGGCCTTTTTACGGCTATATTTCATCGACTAATCAAGGCTTACTACAACCACATGAAATGGGGCACTAAATATAATTTTATTTTTGTATCTTCTTGGTGTCCCTAAGGTATTTATTGCATTATTATACTAAAGCTCAATTTTTTAAATAATTTATTAATTGTCAACTATATGTATTTTTCATAATTCTGTACGAATTTTGAGATTTAAATATTGTCTTGAGATATTATCACGATTTAGAGGGAGAGCAATATTACTTGTGGACCAGAAGCTTAGTCACTTTCGATAGTTTTTCTAACAGTACAATATGGAGAATTCTGTTAATTCTGAAAAACATTGTTAATTATTGTTCTATTCCAAAAACAAATTATCTCCAGCTCTACAAAAAACTGATTGCCCTTTGTGAAAAAAAGTTTCAAGGGTTGGTTTTTCAAGAGAATGATGATGAATCGTTTTTTTTTGCTTGAAATTTTCTACAACTCGCAGCTTTTCTTTAACTAATTTCAATCTCTCTAAATAGATGTTGACGGAATTAAATATGTTATAAACTACGATTACCCCAATTCCTCTGAAGATTACATCCACAGAATCGGAAGAACCGCCCGGTCAGACACAACAGGCACATCTTACGCCTTCTTCACTCCATCCAACTTCAAACAAGCCAAAGATCTGATCTCAGTACTCAAGGAAGCAAATCAGGTAAGTTTCGAAAGATTTGATGTACCCGATGATTGGTTGTAACACGTTATTTTATCCCATCAGGTTGTCAATCCCAAGCTCAGCGAAATGGCAACAAGATTTGGCGGCGGCGGTGGCGGTTATGGCGGAAACAAAGGAAGCCGTTGGGGAGGTTATGGAGGTGGATACAAAGGTAGGGAAAATACCGGCCCTCGTCAACACCAAAGATTCGGCGGTGCTAAAACTAATTTTAACGGAGGATGTGAGTATTTAATTTGGATAGGTTTTTACCACAAATTAGATATCCTTAGAGATGCATGAATTTCTTGAAATGCATTGTAATTCGTTGACTTTCTTAGTAACAGCTACATTGTCAAGTTTATGGAAACTATTTTTTTGGCCAATATTTTTCTAAGCGAATTTGAAACTTGAAACCTCTTCAAAATCGAAATCCAATCAGTTTCCTAAAGTTTGGTATATGTTGACGACATTTTCGCGATTACAAGTAAAGATTTTGATTTACATGGCTTTTTGAACACGCTTAATAGTCCAGGCATTTAAGGAGGAAAATCGACGATTTTTGTCCGAATTTCCGCGAGGTCTATTCTTATGTATTTTGACACGCTGAACACAATGGTGTAGTTTAAATTTGGATTAACCCTGTGTTCGAAAAGCTATGACCATTTTTTGGACCCAAAAATGGCCATTTTTCGATTTTTTGCGTTTTGAAACAAAACTATGAGTTGTATAGAAAAATGTTTGAGCAAAGGACCGAAGTGGGCCCATGATAGGAGGAGGGGACCCTTTAGTGTGTTTTTTAGCACATTGAAAAATGGAGTATATGTCAAAGTTTTTGTTTTTTTCATTTTCTGTTTTAGTGAATAGATTTTTTATTTCTCTTCTTTCTGTTCCTGGTATTTTGACCTACCTCAATGTTTGGCGCCAAAATTGGTCATTTTGAAAAATCCTTATTTTACGGATTTCAGACGAAATGCCTACGTTATCGATCTGAAACTAAATTGATTCGAAAGATTTTATTATTCTGCACCTAATATCCAAAATTCAAGCATTTTGGTCCAAAGTCATGACTTTGGCGCCATTTTGAAAATTTTGGACCACCGAAAAATTCAAATTTTTTGAGGTTAGAAATTTTTAACGAAATCCAAATTCCACGTACTATTAGAGATTTTCATAACGAGTATTTTAAGTTTAAGCAGATCGATTTGGGTCGAGTAGAAATGAAGCTATAATAAATGTGTTTGGGTCTCTAGAGGGCCCAATTTTGGGCCTATTGACAGTCTTGAAGCAAATTACAGACAAATACATCGGCTATTTAAGTTTGAAACGAATTTAATCATAAAAAACTAGCGCGGAATTTCATTTAGCGGCAATAAGCGTGGGTCGGTACAATAGATTCCTCGCGCGAAATTATACTTTTTTAAATGTTTCAAAATGCACCTGAATGCTTATAATCGTTATGTGTGAATGTGTATATGTGACCGTGACATGATGTCATTATAGGGTGTTACATATCAAAATCATCATCATCTAATATACTGATTTCTGGCCCGGGTATTTAGAACATTCTTTACTTTCACAATGCTTACTTACTTATGAGCTACAGGGTAATCCTAATTTTTGCACGAACATTTACCAGTACAATTTTTTTTACAATCACAAGGGATTATTTTGATAAACTCATCGGGACGTGCATTTTTACCGTTTGTATAGGAGTAAGTCCATTCGGACTATTTCTCCAACCTAATTTCGTTGGATCAATGGTTTCATTACCGATCCAAGCCTGAACATGGTAATACACCTAAAAATATGTTGCTTTGCAGCATCATCGTATTTTCATATGGTTTTGTAATGCCTTGGCATAATGTAAATGTCCGCTGGCGTAAAAAATTGGGAGCATTTTGTTTAATACATTCATTAGCAAATTACAATTCCCCGAGCTTTCATAGGCGACATAAAATTTCAACAAGGTAACCATGATAAAATACGATTATGCTTCAAAGCAACATATATTTAGGGTGTGGGTGTATTACCAATTTCAGGTTTGGATTGGTGATCGTTTTGCCCTTTTCAAGTTGATCGATATGGGCGATACCGTGTGAATCCCAAAAAACTGTCGCCAGGACTGTTTCGACTGTTCTTTGGTCTCTGGAGTGTTGTGATGGACCCATGTTTCGTCCACGGTTACGAAACGGCGCGCTTGAATATCGCCAAACACTCCTTTGAAAATCACGCGGTCGCGCTTCTTGTCAACAGAGAGCAAATGCGGCATCCAACTGGCCTCATATTCAAAAATGTATGCAAAATGTTCCGTACCCGTTCGGTTGAGACGCCCATCGCTTCAGCAGTCGACGATTTCTGGCGTTGTCATCTCAATTGGACGACCAGCTTCAATTCTGGCATTTAAATCGGTAACTCGGTATATCTTTTCATTTTCTTTCTGTGTTCGTATCTACAGCTTCAGAAAGGGAACAGATCTGCTATGCCTTTACTGTATTTTCCATAGAATGAGAATATAGTAATCGGTCGGAATAAAATCGTAATGAAGATGAATCAGTGTTAAGGTTGATTTGAATCTTAACGCTAACTTAATTAATTGGTCTCGATATTCTAATCTAATGGTTTTTCTTTTGTTCCAGCTTATTAACTTTAAGTGTTTGATGGAAGGGACAACCTGATTGCAGTATTGTTTCGGATGCATTCCAAGTGCGTCTCTAATTTTAGTTCAGTTTTTTATAAAATAGGATCAAGAATGTTTTTTTTATTTTATATGTGTGATATAAAACATAAATAGTATTTATTTATTTATGAATTAACTTAAAATGGTTAGATAATAATATCTGTTTATAGTTACTCTTTTATCACATTTTAAACACCTAGGTTCCTACAGCATAGTAATATATATGTGATTTGAACAAGCTAGAACTATGTTTACAGCACCTATTCTTGTTTTCTGTTCTGAAGTGATTTAATAATAAAAGTTCCAACATTTAGTTTCGACTCTTATTTCACTTTCTAACCCATTAATGATAAACAAAATTTAAGTTTAAACTGTATTCTATTCCTATTATTTACAAAGGAATTAAAGGTTTGTCACAATTTTTATTCTCGCTCATTAACATTTAACCTTGAGTGTTGCTGTCTTATTTTCAAAAACTTTAATATTCAATGTTTTTGATTCTTAGAAGGAATGTGTTGAAATCGATCTTGACAGTGCGACGTTCCGTTATAGTCCTGGAGATGGCACTTGCACCTAAACACAAACTGCAATAAATCGTTGAATATTTCGTATCGATTGTTTTGTCAGACCTGTCTTTTTATATACTTTGACTACACGAGAGGGAGAACTATTGTTTGAAGAACATCGTGTAAGTCAACAGTGGAAAGTAGGGAGAGGAGATGGGCATTTGTATTTTTCTTGGAGGTTATAGACATAGGGGAAAGACCTCGCTAGCTTTTTTGTACATGGGAGATTCTTAATTATTCAGAATTTGTAATATTAATGTGAAGGATGTATTTACATACTTTTTGGTTGAATAAAACCCTGTAGATCCCAGAAAAAAATTACTGAGAACTGTTGATATTGAATACAAAATTCAACACATTCTATTTTTTTACGATGTCAACTCGAGAATCGACTAAACTGAGCTTAATTAGAGCGATACCTATGCGAATGCTACATAGACACAGGCCGCGGAAGCCGGGTTAATAGTATTTTTACTGGATAAAGGTGATTATTTCGTACCTATGTATTCACAGCAGTGAAATAGTGTTTTGGATTTTGTGTCAGAATTCAATTGAAGTATAAGTTGACGGAATTTACAATTAATACTTCCTAACAGAATAAAAAAGTATCTAAAAGGGGTAATTTCTACAGGGAAATGAGATCGTGATCGCTACATCTACAAACTCTTAGTCCTACCGTTCCCTATTGTCCTAAGGAAATGAAACATCTCATTCATAAAACTCCATTTGACTTGTCGCAATGATTACATGAAGTATGACTAAGAAAACCAACGGACTTCTTTGTCATAATTACTCCTTATTGGCAACGCGGTAACTATGATTTAAAACTTGGTACCACTCGTAAGGCAACACCGCTTCGAAATAGCTACGAGAAATACGGAAGCTGTCAAATTGCGTAGTACAGAACAAAGTTCCCATTCCAATAAATAATGCTATGGACGTTTTTATAATAAAATCTCAATCCGGCACACAGAACAACTAATCCGGCAACAGCACATTCCATACGGCCATACTTGTAATATACAGCGGTCTGAGTGGCCCGAAATCTTGGCAATGTCTGATCATGTTAAAATGTAAACAATTCTGTCTCCTTAGGATAATAGGTCTATGACTAGAACGATGTTTTGCCACTTATCAGCTGTTTCATATGTTGGAGTAAATGAAAATCCCCTGATGCGTTATCCATGTATGTAGTATATCTTTGTCATTACCACAAGCTTGGGACATATATCCTACTGACCATAGAAAACACAAGATTGAAATTTTTATATCTATGATATTCCCTCTATGATGGATATCCAAATTTACAATCTGTTCGAACGCTGACAATTAATTGACAGAAGCATAATATCAACAACCAAACCATCTTTATTCAGTTACGTTTACTGTGTAATATGTAATATTGAAGAATGTAACTCTTTAAGAATCAATTTTATCATGCATATTCAACTTTTCTTTTATAATAACGTGATAACTTCAATATACCACCCCTAATGCATGTCTACAAAATTGAAAATAAATAGGTATTTCAGCGAATTCATTAAATTAAAAATGCTACAACAGAATTATTATCTTGATGTAATAATGAGTTTAGTTTAATACGAAACGCTATTATTAATGAAAATGGTAATGGAATCGAAAACTACAAGTAAAACTAGTTGCCTAAAGGCTCTTTTACTAAGAGCGTGGAGAGAAAGATGGTCAGATGTGCAATGGGGTATCAATATAAAAACAGTTCTTCCTCGAGGTGTTAGTGGTGACGTTTACAATTTAGCAGATTGCATTCTGCAACAAGCAGTTGTTGGTGCTGGTGCTAATCAACTTGTTCTAAGTTACTTGAGGCATTCTCTTAGTGCACAATTAGTTTCACACGCTGCAGTATTACAAAGACTAAGCAAATATAATCAGTTTAGCAAAGTGCATTGTGTGTTCAGTCTGCTTGAATTCCTCGAAGGGATGATGCCAGGTGTGACTTGTTGCAGCAAACCTGAAGAAACTGTATTAGCCACAGCAATATTATCTACAGCTTGCTGGCTGCTTAATATTTTAGATCAGTGTCGATCAACTTCATATCTGGTCACTAAAGCATCCACTTTGTTATTACAGATTGTCACAGATGAATTTTATATTTCAATGATTTGTTTGGCTAGATACAATGATCCAGGTAAATCTTATGAAATTAAATATTTAATCTAACATAATGTATCACATTCAATTTCTTCTAGATCTATTCATTGAAACAAACCGGAAATGTACTGACCTCTTGTCGCGTTTATCTGAAACAGATGATTGCTATGAACTTGTTAAGAAACTAGAAACAATTGATGTGAGTATGTTGACACTGCCAGTTAAATGTGAAGATTGGCCAGGCTCTTTGGTACAATGTTGGCTTGAAGTAAAATTGGTTGGCAATCCAGCTTCTTCAACTACTGCACTTGCTGAACAGCTGAAGTTATTTCAACGTCTTAAAGGTTATAAGAACCACAGACTCTACGGTGAATTGATTCGAGGTAGTCTATTGTCATTATATGATGTTAATCAAACTTCTCATGAAAGCCAATGGGGAGCGTTTGCATTTCTAAAAGTGCCTCACATATTATTAGAACTCGCAGGAAAATCAGATAGTGCAAGTATAGTGGAAGCTATCGACTTATTGCTTCAACAAACACCTCTATTAGATGCTATGGATGCCAATAGTTCATGCTCAAGTTTGGAATGCTTGCTGGGGGAATTGGTTAAAGCTAGACTGCTCTCGGAAGCTCAGATAAAAGTTCTATTGGAAAAACGTAAAGTTCCAAAAGCTATTAAGATGGAAAATGGAAATGGAACTGCTGGGATTCCCAAAGTTATCATTTGTGCTGAGCCAACCTTGAATTCAATACTGAAAACTTTTTCTACCGATTACCACAAAACGCAGGTATTTATTGTTAAATCTCATGTAGGCTTTGCTTTACATTGCTTTAAATTGGATTTCATTGTTTTAAATGTTAATCTAATTCAATTGAAATAAAATTTTATTGCAGGATGCGCTTTTGGGCATGCTACATCAAGTGTTGGCTGGTAAAAGTTTCGAATTAATTCTAGCCGTAGCCACCGTTCAAGGACAGCTACGAACTCTTGTGTCTCGTCTGATCCGTTTCAACGAAATCTCGAAGTCCGGTGGAGACAAATCTAGATCGCAACTATTCGATATTAGTTTCCTGATGCTCGTTGCAATAGTTCAAAATTTCGGAGCGAATGCCGTATTGGATTTAGATGGAAATTCACTTTTCGAGCAATGGGTGAGATCATGCATGGTAGAAAGGAATAAACCAAAAGCACCGGAGCAGCTATTGAGATTAGGCGATTCGAGTACAATCGAAGTGTTGCTGCAACAATTCAATGCAGGAGAAGCAGATTTCAATGTGAATGTCAAATGGCAAGATGTGCTATTTAATATTCCAGGTGTTATGCATGAAGTTTTAGGTGAGTTCTTCTTGTTTGTTCATTTTCCATTCATTAGAAATAGCACGCATCAGATTTTACCTTTCATTCAAACTGAAAGTTTATTATACAAACTATCAATTGTGGTGATATTTAACAAGTAATAATAGATTAATGTAATTTTATTTATTTTAAAATGGAATATTACAAAGTTGCAGACAAGTAAGTTACTAACTGTGTTGGGAAATATTTCTCAAATCTAAAACCTGTAATACCTAAAGATAAACAAACCCACACAGTATATAAATTGAATTGTTTAGATTGTGATGGGACTTATACTGGAATCTCTAAACAATGTTTACAAAAAAGAATGCATGGCCATAAATATAGTACAAGAAATAATAACTTAGAAAATTCCACCGCCCTTGCTAAGCACTGCTTTGATTGTAACCATCAATTTGATTACAAAAATGTTAATATTTTAACAAGGAAACCAATTATTATAAAAGATCTATCCTGGAGATGATTCACATAAAACGTGACTCCAATTCTGTAAATCATAGGAATGATATTCAGGGATTAAGTCAGATTTATACTAACTTGATTAGTTAAAACTCTTGCAATTCCTACATGCGTCTTTATAATGTTAAAAGTATATTTAGGAAGAATGCTTAAAAGTAAATTCCAATACAGGCCTGAAACCTTTTTCAAGTACCTCATAAATCTTACATCTGGTTCGAGTAGATACCAACAAATAACTTCGAACGTCAGTTGTTATTAGACCATAGCAGCATGCGTTTGTATATTATGAGAATATTACTGAACAGTGGATTCTTGTTACAAAAAAATTTATACTTTAATATTGACGATACAATTTCGATTATCGTGATTCTGTTCGTTTCGACGGCGTGGGCTTTTGATTGAAAATTGTGCGATATGGACGCTTGCGCTATAATTAGTTTTAATAAACCCTTTTGACATAATAAGTCTTCTGATGATGGTCGTGAGACCGAAACGTACGTAAAGACAAAAATTTTAAAACAGAGTTTTAATGTGACCTATTTCCCAAGAATTTGTATATATAATTCATACTGGGTCAAGAATCTTTATTATTATAACGAAGTAATGTTATGAACATCAAGATTTACTATTGAAATGCTTTTATTTCAGTTGCTTGGGAACAAGGTGCATTAGTTGCGGCAGACGTGAAACGAATATTGGACGCTGTAAGAGGACGAATGTGTTGCATGCCATTGGCCGCCGCCGCATGGTTATGCGCCTACATGCGCACAGCACCCCAAGACACGCTGCTGAAACCGGTGAACATGGTTCAGCAGCTTCTGGCACCTCCTGCAACGGACGAAGAAAGTCTGGGCGACAGATGGCAATTAACGTGCGAGATTATTCGGAAAATGCAACGAGACGTACAATTACCTATGCAGTCCAAGAGCAGTCATCATCTGGTATCGCGACAACCCGCCGTCGAACAATTACATACGTTGTGGACCAAGGCCATAACGCGAGGCTGGTTGGATCATAGCTCGGCGAGAACCGTGCACTGTTTATTGGAAACGGCCGGCTCTAGGTGGCTGGTCTCTTCGGTCGTTCAGGAATTGACCAAATTGAGGTATCGGGACCATTTGCGACGTGGCATAGATTTGGCACTAGCCGTTTTCCACGTCGATATAACAGGCTGTACGATGGAATTGTTATGTCACGTTTTGCCGCAGCTGTTGTACAACGATTTACAAGCGGATTCGTTGAAAGATCCTCAGTTGCCAGCTCTAGCATACTTGACTTCTTATTGTGTGTATACAGCTTTTGACGCCTTGGTAGAGGTGAGTTTTTTTTGATCAATTTCGATTTCGTGTAGGAGAAATGACGTCATCGGTATTTTTTGATGACAACCCCATTTTCCATGAGGGAAACCTTTTTTACATACGCTAAGGCAGTGATGCACATACCGCGGCCCACTGTCGATATTTATGCGGCCCGGCAACGAATTTTAAAAATTGTTTGAAAAACTACCACTTTCTTTCTCAGGTTTACTAGGACAAGTTTCTACTCGCCGGTCCAAGCATATTGTTACGAGACTAGAAATCTGTCAAAGCAACTAGATTACTTAGTCGGGTCAAATTAGACGTAAAAAACGTTCGGAATTTTTTCCAAACAGACCAATCAACTTAATTTTTTTTGCAAATCGTTCCTGGACGGATACTGAACGATATTGAACTTTAAGATCTAGTCGCTCGACCATTTTTCACCTGTTAAACCGGAAATTGGCCAATTTTCATTGGAAAATTTGCAAAATTGGTAAGTATTGCCAAAATTGACTGGAAAATTCGGGGTCGCTGATCACGATTCCGAAGTTAGATTTACCATTTTCGACCGCAGTATCTAGAAATTGGCCAATTATATGTCTGAAAAATGGATAAATTAAATAATTTCGTAATTTTTGTTGAAATTTTTTGCCATGAAATTGGTAAATTTCTTATGGTATAATAATAAAAAAATGTTACTCCAGAATCACGAAACCCCCAAACGATATTTTCTAGCTATTTTCAACAAAAATTACGAAATTATCTAATTTATCCATTTTTCTGACATAAAATTGGCCAATTTTTAGCTACCGAGGTGGAAAATGGTAAATCTAGCTTCGGAATCGTGATCAGTGACCTCGAAAACCCCCGAGAGTTTTCCAGCCAATTTTGGCAATACTTACGAATTTTGCAAACTTTCCAATGAAAATTGGCCAATTTCCAGTTTAACAGGTGAAAAATTGTCGAGCGACTAGATCTTAAAGTTCAATATCGTTCAGTATCCGTCCAGGAACGATTTGCAAAAAAAATTAAGTTGATTGGTCTGTTTGGAACAAATTCCGAACTTTTTTGCTAAATTGACTCGACTAACTCGAAGGTTCGCGAAACACGTCGGTATTATCCCCGAAGAATGTGAGGTTCTCGATGTTTGGTAACTCTTATTAAAAATACGACGCATCGCCCGCTACCGGGGCAGTTAAACTACGGACAAGCGAACGTTATACTGATTGAACTGTAATCTGTGACTAATAAATATTTCGTCGTTCGACCTTTGCATCTACCTACATAACAATATAATATCAATTTTGATATGGATAAACCAGGGCCCAGTAAAAAACGTAGTCGTAAGGTTGAAGATGAAAATCGACAGTTTCAAGATATTTGGACCGAAAAATAATTTTTTATTTCATCGCGTTAGAGAATTGTCTGTTTAATGTGAAGAGGCACTATGAAACCCAGCATCCTACTTTTACCAAATTAAATGGCGAAAATCAAAAACAAAAAATTTCTACTTTACAACGGGAATAGCAAACCAATTCAAGATGCTGAAACAGCTACTGAAGTTAGCTTTTTTTTATATTGCTCATTTGTTTATTATTATTGTTATAGGATTGTGAAGAACCTCCTGTCAAGAAACCACACCTTACAGAATCGACTACAGATGAAGTATTATTAGATAAATTGATCAGTCGGCTCAGACAACTCTTGACCATGTTTGAAGGAGGCATCCAAGAAGGTTTAATCACACAACAAACTTACTTTGCTTTCTACTTGATCAAAAGTTTAGTAGAAGTCCAGGTTCCTGCAGCTAATGCCATATTAGGAGCCATACCTCCATTGCTTATATCCGATTTACTGAAGACCTTACCCGATTTATTCAGTTTCTCCCTTTTGATACACTTGCATGATGTGCTAACAACTTCTGGGAAAATTAATATGGCTAGAGACTTATGTGTACTGCGTAATTACCATTTAAGAAGTGTACCCTCTATTAATGATTTATAAGACTTATTTAAGGAATGTATTATGACAATCTTTTGTTTTTATTTTGATACTTGTGAGCTGATTTCCAGTGAATGTAAATTTTGAACATGAATACATTAAGTAAGAAATAAATATGCGAGACGTATCATTTCTGATAACATGTATACCCACATTAAATAGTGTAATAGAATTAGCTTTTTAGAGTTTTTAATTCTAAGTTCGGAGAAAAAAAAATGCTTTAAGTAGATAATTATGATACAAATTGAAGGAACTAAAATCGAACACTTTTTGATTTTCGCAAATGGTCCAAAAAAAAAATGGTAAAAATGACCAAAACCGGTTTTTCGCGTCGGACATCTTAGGATTGAGTTAAAAAGAAAAAAGCTTTTAATAAGTTTAAGCGCCGTAAAGACGGAAAAAATGAGCTGCGGATGAACCCGATTGGGCCAGCGGTGACCCCGCAAATTTCAAAAATTCATAACTCTTGTTCTTTTAAAGATTAAGAGCTGAAATTTTAATATGTTGTAACTTTTGTGCCCACCAAGTACCACACAAATTTCAGCAAGATGGGATGTATATTTTTTGCAAACCGCAGCTTAATGCAAAAAAAAAAACAATTTTGTAAAATGGCCCTAAAAAAGTTGTGGTGCGGTAACGCGCTATTTTTTTACGGGATCATCTTCTTCAATTGTTAATGAACAACTTACCAAATTTCCAACCTTTTATCTTTCGTAAAAGTTGCTAAAACAATTATTTTAGATAATGGTATTTCGTGCGCTTGGAAGGGAGAGCCGAAAATTTTACAAACTGGGAAGAGCATCTAGAATTTTTTTTTCGATACTCCCTATAGAACTGTCGTCTCGGTTTTTTCAATCTCCACGACTTTTTTGATTCCATCAAAATTAATACATTTTAACGTAGAATACGTTTTTACAGAGGCATCCTACTAGACGAAATCGTCACGAGCGAGATCGTCACGCGGAAATCGACACACGCATGCGCTTGTGTAGGTGGAGCCATAACGAAATTGTCTAGCATCCTCAGTAGCTGGCGTTCTTTCAAGTGATAACCGTGTAAGCGCAAGGTGCTGTACTTATAAGATAAGTCATTATCAATTCATTTGATATATGAAACACGTTCCGTGTTAATACTGATCATAATGTCAGGCAAGAAAAGCAAACCAGCAGCTGAACGATGCAAAGAATATCGTCAATAACGTCATTTTGTCAGCTGCGTACCCCAATAATGTCATCTGGCCAACCCCGCCAATGGCGTCATTTGGTCAGTTGGTTAACAATAATTATAGATGAAAGTGAGCTACAAATGTTCCAAACACGTTCCGTGTGCTTGGCTAACCTATGCAGTAGGTCAATATGCCTATTTCAACAATTTCAAACTAAAAACGTATTCTACGCATTTTGTTTTCGTGGAAACTATATCTTTTTTTTCGACAGTTATCGTGTATCGAAGCAAAATTTTGAAAATTCACGCATTTGTTGACGAAATAACTCGGAAACGGAAAACAATTGACCATCGGTTGCCTAAAAATGTACCAAATTAACACTCCCAAGTAGCTTTCGAGGAAAAAACCTGATTACCGGATAATGCACGATAACCAACGCGGCAAACCCTCGTTTGTTAACAAGAACTGCATGCAAAGGAGCCTATTAGTGGTCATGGTATTTCGACCAATCAGACCTGTTACGGTCACCGCGTAAGGTTTTCATGTCAATTAGGACCCCTGTAAAACATATTCTACTTTATTAAACATGATCTTATAGTTGAAAAAAAAAAAATTTCAAATAACAAGAAATCATATGTGATGAAATATTGATAAACTTGGTAGCTATTTTTTGTTACTAATTTATGTAAACTATAATGGGGTTCTCCCATAAATATATATTTTAATCTTACTTTATTTCCTCGAACATAATGAATTATGTTCGGGGTATTATTATTTTAATAAAGAAAATGTCAAACAGAAAATTGGTAAGTACCCCAATTCATTATTTAATCCAGTGAAATTAATCAAATACGTAGAAATAAAAATATTATTCAAAAATAGGAGATAACAATAAAAATAAGTATACATTAACAATGAATAATTATAACTTGTAAAATTAAATTGGATCTTAAAACTTTACGAAATCTGAGAAAACTACGTCCTCATCACTATCTTCCAGTTTTTCAGAGAAAAAATTCACATCCTCTTGTTTTAATGCAGCATTCTTCTGATTATCACGACAAGGCCACTCTTCCTTAATTTCTTTCATGAACTCATCACCTTGTTCATCGAATACATCCAAAGGACCTATGTCAAGATTCTGCAAATTGAAATTTTTGCCTAGAAAATAATTTCTGTTTAGTGTAAATTTTGAGAAGCACGATATATTAGAAAAAAAAAATTGTTCCACAGTTTATTTATTAACTTTCAATGAAGATCATAAGATGGAAACAACCCAAAGACAAACAAATTTAAAAACTGAAATAATCAATGCTAATATCAATAAGAATTATTCAAAACTTACCAAAGAGTTTGTCTGCACCCATGTTGACAATTACATCAGTATTTAGGTTACTCATCATATTTGGAGTTAGAGGCACCTTCAATTTACATTGATCATCGTTGATTGTAATGTTATTCAGGAAATTTGTAACTATACTATCTTTTTCTGTTTTAATAGGCTCGCTCTCTGCATATTCAAATAATATATCGTCTTCACATGGTAATTCCACAGCCAAGAATTTTTTTTCCAATAACTTAGGTACCAACACCATAAAGGTAGGGGCATATCCTTTCACATATATTCGTTTCACTACTGCATACAAATCTCTCTGTGCTAAACAGTGAAGTAACGCATTGAAAGCAAGTGTTGAGGAATTTGCCAATGGTAACACATTGTATACTCTACCTCTCATATAGTACTGTAAAAAACCAAAACATTATGACGCTTTAGTTGGAGACCGAATTCAAGTTGAAAATATTCTAGGAATCTGTAATTCAAATAAAAATTCCTCCAGTGCTTACCTCTGGGATATTTTCTTGTTTTGTAAATTGCAAAATAGTAAAACACTTTTCATCTGTGCCCTTGAACATTTTGTTGTCATCGGCACGTACAAATTTACCATGCCTGCTGATTCCTCTAACAACATCTCTATAATCTACTTTCACAGATTCATCTTCCAGATCCACCCTGCAAAGAATCAACTCATTTACAGTGCTTATTGTAATTACTAATGTAGATCACTTAAAGTTAAAAAAAATATACATTTGTTAGTTGATATTTAGTTGATCTGCTGCCATCTATCAAAGGGCGGTGGCAATAGACAGTGGGGACTCCCCGATTTGAAGGGTATTCCCCGAGTGGTGTTCAGCGCAAGGTTGGTAGGCTCGTAGCTGTGGTGCGGCAGTACGAAGTTAGAAATTAAGAGGTATGGATGTACTTTTTAAGAGCTCGGTGTGGTGGTTGGGAGGAACGAGCCCTATAGGCTGTAATTTACGTGATAATTCGTATAAAAAACGAATGATGAACTAGCAAAACAGTTTATGAACTAACACAATTTAATAAGTCATAATTGATTGAAGTTGTTGATTATTCTGATTGCCTTTGAAGAAAGAAATCTTTTGGTGTTGTTATTATTTAATACACTATTTAGAATAGGTCTTTATTCGATTAGGCCATTACAGCGTAGAATAAAATAATTTACATATATTTTAATAAAATAATGCAATACAATCATAAAAAAAAAAGAACAAATAACATATTAAAAAGTGGAAACCAATAATGATATCCGTAAAAATTATTATATTATAATATTAAGTAAAGATAATCAGTTCAAACTACATTCAAAATATTCAGATTATAAAATGATTCTAGTAAGTGAGATTTTAATTTTTTCTTAAATGCATTGTTTGGAATTCATCAGGAAGATGATTTTTAATTAATGAGTAAACTACATTTTTTTGTACCAACGTATGATGAGTACTCATTGGTACATAATTATCTCTTTTTCGAGTTTCATAGTAATAATTTTTTTTTTATTTTTTTTATTCTTCCGTATGTTCATTTACAAAGCACGACGCTTCTAATATATAAATACTAGTAAGGGTAAGTATTTTATGGTCCTTGAATGGATCTCTACAAGATTGTCGCTTTGATAAACCTAAAATTGCTCTTACAGCCCTTTTTTGTAACTTAAAAATTCTGTCTGCATCCACGCTATTTCCCCACAATATTATGCCATACTTAATCTTTGAATATATGTATGCATAATAGGCTTCAAGACAAGCCTTCAGAGTGGAACAGTTAGAAAGTGTTCTTAAAGCAAAAACAAAACTACTAAGTTTTGGAGCTAGCTGGTGGACATGTGCTTTCCAATTCAACTTTGAATCTATTTCTAAACCTAAGAATTTGGTTGTGTTCGTAGAACTAATTATTGCATTATAAACTTCTACTTCTATCAATGATAGTTCCTTAGCTGAAAAAGTTATTATTTTCGTTTTGTCTACGTTCAATTTCATATAGTTATCTGTGAACCACTGTTGCATTTTTAGGATATTGTCCGGAATATCATATTCAAGTTGGTACATAGTATTGCCTTGTATGACCCTCAAGTTGTCATCCGCAAACTGTACAGTTTTACCATTTTTTTGAATTTCGGAAAACTCATTTACATATAAGATAAACGGAAGTGGCCCCATTGTAGAGCCTTGAGGTACTCCCGCTTCAGGACACACCCATGAGCATAAGTGTTCTTTTACCGTTACTATATCCACAACTTTAGTACTTTACTTTCTAGATGTTAGGTACGATTTCAGTAAATTTTGAAAGGAACCTCTAAAACCGTATCTATGATTTTTTCAGGAGCAGATTGTGATTTACTAAGTCGAAGGCTTTTGATAGATCTGTGAATATTCCTGCTACAACATTTTTATTACTAAGACCATCTAAGATCTCCGCCAACGCCTGAAATACAGCCCTTTCAGTATTTCTATTTTTTAAGTATCCATTCTGATAATGCGAAATAACTCTCGGGATATCAAAAATTACCTTGGTCAAGGGTGGTTGTGGAATCTAAAACGTGTGTCTTTACTTGTGTCAAATTAATTAATTTGAAGTTTCTAAAATTGCGAAATTTCGCAATTTTATACGAATGTTATAACACTCAGAAGTCTGTAGCGCTTTAGACTCCGGGATTTTCACGTGGCCTATCGAAACTAGAAGGTTCGAATTGTATAAAAATACAATTGCATGAACGCCAGACGTCCTATGTCATTAGTTACGAACGTTATCATTTTGACATATGCCTCGAGGAGCTCGCTGCGCGTCAGTTAGAGTTTATACATTTTACCACTTCGATCTTGTTAATTTTGGGGCCGTTTCGTGCCCCGTGCGTCCGGTGCCAGTTGTAATAAAATGTTTTCGGCTATGGGCGGCTAGATTTTACCCGCTTCGTGTATATTTTAGTCGCAAGAAAATTCCCTTTGGTACGTCGCACGTTAGACGAGCGTAGCTGAGACTTGAGAGTACCTGTTTCTATTTTAATTAAATTTTCCTATTTAAACGGAATTTTTGGAAAAAAAGAAGGGCCGTCGGGTGCGTATCGCGACTGAATCTAACTAGATGGAGCGAAAACGGTACGCAATAAGCCCTCGTAAAGAAGTTCTATGTTCCTAACTTTTGCACTTTTCCAACTCGCGAGGTACGGGCTTCTCACGTGAACGTCATTCTATTTATCGAAAATTAACTATTTTAAAACCGTTTTCGACCAGGTTTGTGGCTATCCCGACCTTTTAAAAGGTTCAAAGTTAACATTTCGACAATTTTTATTCCTAATTTATTTTGTAGTTCATTATTGTTTTACAACTGAAAACAATAGGTATGAAATTTGTAGGTTATTGATGATGTCAGTGTGACAGTGAGTACTTGATGCTGAGGTTATATTAAGCATGTTAATATTGAAGTCACCGCATACAATAATTTGAAATTTGCTTGCTTTACTAAGTGTTAGTATTTCATCTAATTTATTAAAGAATATATGCATATTACCATTAGGTCTGTGAATGCATATAATAATTAATTTAAGAGATGGTATTAATAGTGCATTAAATTTCATGTACATCAAAAATATAACAGATTGAAGATATTTTAAAGACAAGGCTTGGTTGGAGCAGAATTTAGCTTCTTTTTATATATCTATTGATTAGGTAGACGTTGATGTAAATTCATTCTGAAAAAATATGTTGAACAACGAAAAAAAACAAATTTAAATTTACACAAACTGAAAAGTTTACTTGCTGACAATTGTTTCATCACACGGTGATATTTCCAAAGTAGGATTTCTTATTAATCTTAAATAAAATAAGTATTAAAAGTTTGATTTTTACTAATTCAAGTTATTAAATTAAAATTAGTGAAAATTGAACTTTTAGTAGTTATTTTATGTGAGTTTAGAATGGATATTTTCATCACATAATGGCTGATTCTATCCAATTTATACCTTTTTATATCAGATGAATGTTGGGATTTTGGATACTTGAAATATGTTAGAACTTACCAAACCATCTTAAACGAAGTTCCTCCAGTTTTCTTCAAATATATTGGCACTCCTTGTTCCAAGTATTTTGTCAAAGATGTTGGAATTTCAATTGAAGAACCAATACTTAAAGGGGTGTTCCAGGGTTGTTTACGTGGAGGATTTTTATAAGTGAAGAATAAATGAATTCCCATCTTGAAATTGCATACTACAGTATTTCGGGTTTCATCTAGTATCTTTTTGACTGCAACAAAGTTTTTGGACTCTCCATCGAAAGTGACATTTTTCATTTCAGTTCGAATATCTTCTTCACAAGTAATAGTTTTAGAAAATTCTACTTTTGGACCTATGATATATAAAAATACATCTAATCTATTTATATCATTAATAATAGAATTCAACTTATTCTCATTGAATTCTGTTGGCACACTTAAATCTGTTATAAATAATATCTGCAGTGTTACAATTCCTTTGATATCAAAACAATCTTCTTTTATCTTTTCAAGTGCCAATATGAGAGCATCCATCCAGTTCCCAGTGTCGAATAGTTCATCACCTGAAACTTTAGCAATAGATAGAATCTCATTACAAATGCATTGTTAGCAAATCAAATCAAATACATTCTAGGCCTGAGAAGGTACAATAATAATAACACTAATAAGTACCTAATAATCATCCATATTCACTAAAAATACTATTCAAGTACTAAAGTATACTATATTAGAAAACAAAATGTATGTTCAAACACTATTTGGGGTAAAACATCAAATCAGATCTTACCTTGAATATCATCATATATCAAGGTAGGATCAAATTGTGCAAGTTTTCCACATTCCTTGATCCCTGGCAGCTGACTGTTTATCAATATAAGCTGCACTAAATCCTTGCTGTTAGCAAAATATTTGCTAGTGTAAATTTTCAAAAGTGCTTGTTCAGATTCTTCTTTACTTTTAGTATGAACATCATACAAAACAATACTGTAATTTTTCTTCGCAGCCGGTGGCATTTTCTATATTATTTATTACTTGAATTCAGAGTGGAAACTGCAAAATCAAATAGCAAATTACTTCACCGGCAGATAAGCGGCAAAAACATCTGATTATCTGATTTTAAAAATTGATGTCTATGACATAATTTTCATATTTCTGTGAAGGGGAAATAGTTGTTCTGTCTGCGAGAAAGGTGGTGAGGATAAAACCACAGAACAACGTAATATAGAGTAAAGATAGAGACCATAAAAGCCATACAGGTAATAAAAACTCCATAAGCTCTTTTTACTTTTAAGCGATGCAGGCTTAGCATTGAATTCGGTATATCAACGGTTAATTCGATCGGCACTAGGAGCTATAGTCACTCCTATAATTCCTCTTATTTACTCAAATTAAAGTATCTACATCCTGAATCTGAAATTCTGACACAGAATACAAGATTAAAAGTTTATTATTCTTTGGTTCTGAACACATCACAACCACAAAACAACAATAAATACTGAAATAATCAAAATGTTATGAATTGGAATTCTTCTCTGATCTGATCTAAGGTCTATATTCTATCTCAAATTTCAAATAATATTTTATAGGTTATGATGACATGTTTTGATGACAATGATATACATTCGTACAGTGCGTGCTAAAGCACATTTAGTTCGGTATAAGCGATAAAACACATCAACATACATGTTGTTATTTTGTTCAATTCTGAAACCTTTGTATATCTGAGAAACTCAATATGCCTAAAGAACAATATCGGGAGACTGACGTTGCGAGGAAAATGTAAGCTATTGAAGACATCTCATCTAGCGCTGATTTCATTCCTTTTTTCAGCTCTCACGTTAGTTTCGGTGTGGAAAGTGCTGAAAATATGCAGCAACAGTCACATATCCATGTTGTGGGAAAGAATTTATATAATCAAGATGTTCAGAGAACTCCTGTACCTTATGGTGTCTTAGATAAGAGACTAGTAAGTTTCATAATCGAAAGGGATACATACATTTGTAATATTACTTTTTGTTTAGGGAACAAATTCTAAAGAATCACCATGCCAAACATGTGGGCAGAACATTAATGAATGTGTTGGGCATTTTGGATACATTGATTTGGAATTACCTGTATTCCATGTTGGTTATTTCAAAAGTATAATAAACATTCTACAGACTATTTGTAAATTTTGTGGTTTTGTACTTCTTGATGAAAATGATAAAAACACATTTAGGCTGAGACTGTCCAATTCAAACTTGAGCTATATGACTAAAAAAGCTATAAGAAAAAAAATTGTTGACAAATGCAAAAAAATAACCAAGTGCCAATATTGTCAGGGAATCAACGGGTTTGTGAAGAAAATGACTGCAAGCAAAGCAGGAGGTGGAGGATCCGTTCTCAAAATTGTTCATGAAAGGAGCAAAGGCAATGAAAAGAATGAAGCTATGAGATTACAATTAGGTACTTCTTTATTTTTTTTTTTAATTCTCTTATTAATATCTTTTTTCTGATAATTTATAAAATATTCTGAAATTAAATCAGCTTGAGAGCTTCACTGAGGTGCATATTTATTTCAGCCGAATTTAGTTCAGCAATTGAAACAAATCCAGATATTCAATCAGCCCTATCAGCTAATGCTCTATCTCAAATATTAACTCCTATTGATGTTTTGAAATTATTTGAACGAATTCCAGAAAATGATATACCTCTTCTAGCTATGGATCCTAAAAGGTATTAGTTGTTTTTCAGAAAAAGTTCACAAAACATTTATTTAGATAAACAAACTATGTGATTTACTTTCTATTTAGGTCTCAACCGAAAGATTTAATTTTTACACGAATGTTGGTTCCTCCTGTTTCTATTCGCCCTTCTGTTGTATCTGACTTGAAAGCTGGCACGTAAGTTTCTTCAAACATTTTCATCATCCGTCTAATTATTATTATACTATGTAACAAAATTCAACTTTTTGTTCTGCCTAACCTTTTTCGATGTTTGCGTTCGATTCTACATCTATTTCGAATAATTAATAGCCACTTTAGAAGTTAAAAAGTTTGTTTTGCGCTCAGAGCGAATTTTTTACAAAAGTAAAACTTCGCTGTGAATATCCTGAAATAACTTTTTATAAACTTGACTCAGCACCAGTCTATGATATATCGAATTATTTGCAATTGTGTGGAGAAGTGAAATAAACAGTTAAAAGTTGCATATGTAAGACTGTTTGGCTGCTATTTGCAGGAAAGTAAAAAAAAATGCTAAATTTTCATCAAATTTAAAGTAAAAATCGCCAAATAAAAAATCATAGAGCCAAATTCAGATCCAAATACCGTTTTTTCGCGATTTATGTCTGTAGAGTGACTCATTACGAAGAGATTGATACCATTCTGAAGTACATATGGACTTTTATTAAAAAGTTATAACGCGTTAACCGATTAAGTTGCGTGTTTTCACATATTTAACCCATCAAGGCCCAGGCAAAACGCAGCCTAATTACATCCAAACTAACTATGCAGTTCATAGCATAAGTGGAAAAAAAATTACCCGCTTTTTTTTGTTTGGCCAAATTGATTGTTTAAACAATAAATAATCATTTATTAATGAGTGTTTTAACAATATACAATTGCTGGGTTTGCGACAAAATGTCCGTAGGTCATAGTAATTTTGTTCGCTGATTGGCACCCTCAAATAGACGAAATTTTGTTGATTTATAACAATCAATTTGGCTAAACAAAAAGACACGGGTAATCTTTTTTCATTGATTCTATGATCTGCGTAGTTAGTTTAGTTTTTTTGCCCTTTCCTGAGCATGGATCTAACGGACTTTTTAACAGCTGAATTGTTTATTAGCGTTTTAACAATAAACAATTGTGCAAAATGCGAGGATAAGACTTATAGTAATTTGGTCTTCTAAGTCGATCGGCACCCTCAAATCGAAAGATTTCCGATGATTTTTTACAATTGTTTAAACAATTATTTCGGCATAAAATACACTGGTAATTTTTTTCCACTTATGCTATGAACTGCGTAGTTAGTTTGGCTGTAATTAGGCTGCGTTTTGTCTGGGCCTTGATGGGTTAAATATGTGAGACTTTCCACTAAACTTAATCGATTAACGCGCTATAACTTTAATAAAAGTTCAAATGTACTTCGGAATGGTATCAATCTGTTTGTAATGAGTCACTCTACAGATACAAATCGCGAAAAAAATGGTATTTGGATCTGAATTTGGCTCTATGATTTTTTATTTGGCGATTTTTACGTCTAATTTGATGAAAATTTAGCGTTTTTTTTTACTTTTCTGCAAATAGCAGCCAAACAGTCTTACATATGCAACTTTTAACTATTTATCTCTCTTCTCCAAACAATTGCGAATAATTTGATATATCATAGACTGGTGTTGAGTCAAGTTTATAAAAAGTTATTCCAAGATATTCACAGCGAAGTTTTACTTTTGGAAAAAAAATTCGCCCTGAGCGCAAACATCGAGAAGGTTAGGCAGAAAAGTGTGTTACATAGTGTTATTATATCAATGAAAAAAGTATTAAAACAGAGAAGTTTGTAATATGACTCAACTAGATTTCTGTTATAAAAAATAATATTTTAAAGACATATGAGATCTAATTCAAAAACATGTATCAGATAGATGAGGTAGTTAAGAAAGCTTTGAGCCCGAGTTCTGTCCAATGCGAAACCCCAGGGACTAAACTACCGAGGTATGCGAATTCATATCTGCTACGATAGCTGAGCGGCGACTTCTAGGATTATTTTGGAATGCAGGGAGATCCTGACTGAATTAGCCAGAAGGAATAACTTCAGCTAGTATGATTGCTCGCCCACACTGGTGTGAAAGGAAACGAAGTGGCCGATAAATTGACCAAATGGGGTCCCTAGGTACCCCTGGCCCCGAGCCAACCATCGGAATCTCATCGACCACTTGGCTCCACGCCCTCAAAGAGCTATTAGATAGGCAGTGACTCTCGGTTTGGCCTGATATGAGGCAGGGGAAGCTTAATATTGCGGATCTCTCGACCAAACGTTCGAAAACCCTTCTCTTTATGAATAGAAGACTCATAAAACTAGTTACAGAACTTCTTACAGGCCAGTCATCTGAATAAAACTACTACACTTGATGGACATCATTGATGATCCAGGTTGTAATAGATGCGCAGAGGCAGACAAAACTGTATGTCCAGCAATGGTTCCTTTTAAGCTGTAACACCTCGGCACTGCATACATGCCCCTGAGGCTATAAGAGACATGCCTTCAGCGTATCTTAGGGCTGCTGGACTGAGTTTAGTTTCAAGGGGGCTCAATCAAGTGGTCTAAGTGCTCAGGACTTGTCCGCCCCAGCTTTGATTGACTGGTTGAAGCTATGAATTCGTGTACTTACTGTTGATATTTATTTCATAATTAATTTTTGATGAACCATTTATCTAGCAATGAAGATGATTTAACCATGAAACAATCTGAAATCATTTTCATCAATGATGTAATCAGAAAGCACAAATTGTCTGGAGCTTCTGTTAATATGTACCAAGAAGGTTGGGATTTTTTGCAACTTCAGACTGCATTATATATCAATAGTGAATTATCTGGTATCCCATTGGCAATGATGGTAAGTTTGCTCTTTCATTTACGTTTGTAATCTTGAACTATCATTCTGTACCTTCTCTAATTTCCAACTTTTGATGATATAATAATGGAGTACCAATTCTTTCATGTTATAGCCTAAAAAACCGGGCAGAGGTTTAGTTCAACGTTTGAAAGGGAAGCAGGGAAGATTTCGAGGAAATTTATCGGGAAAACGTGTCGATTTTTCATCGAGAACGGTTATTTCTCCCGATCCGAATTTGGAAATAGACCAAGTTGGTGTTCCGAAACACATCGCTCAAATTTTGACATTCCCAGAACGAGTGTTTCAGGCTAACATACACTTCATGAAAGAACTGGTTATAAATGGTCCTGATAAATGGCCAGGAGCAAATTATGTTCAACAAAAAGGATCGGTTTTTAAGAAGTTTCTTAAATACGGCAATCGAGAAAAACTCGCCCAAGAGTTAAAGGTCTGTACTGGAATAAATAATCAACTTTTTCATCGTTTTATTCATTACATACATTCAATTTCCGTTAAATAGTGGAATATGACTTATTAATATTTTTTCCAAAGCTGGGTGACATGGTAGAAAGGCACTTGTTGGATAATGATGTAGTTCTATTCAATCGTCAGCCTAGTTTACATAAACTGTCCATAATGGCACATAGGGCGAAAATTCATAATCATAGAACTTTGAGGTAAGACTTTGTTTTTGTTCTTGATATTAAAGGGCATGCAAAATGTATTCTTGCTTGAATGAATTTCATTTTAGATTTAATGAATGTGTATGCAATCCTTATAACGCGGATTTTGATGGCGATGAAATGAACTTGCATTTACCACAAACAGAAGAAGCAAAAGCGGAAGCTTTAATTTTGATGGGGGTAAGAAACATTAATTATAAATTACACCTCTGGATAAAATTATCGCACCACTCAAAAATTGTATTTCATTTTTCGCCCACCGTGTTTTATTTACCAATGTTTTCAGTGAAATAAGGTGACTGGACGTGTAAAGTACCATTTAAAATGTGTAATCTTGTTTTCGCTGTGGCTAGTCTCCAGGTACCGGCACCTGAAAACATATCCCGGTAGAAAAACAAACATAAAAACAAACTTTCAAATAATTTACTAACCTAATACGAGGGTAACGTTAAAAATCTGAAAAATAAAGCAGTTGGCGCCACAATCGAAAATTTCATGTGACATTTGTGATGTATCATCTTTAACTAGAACGCATTAAAATTTTCAGACTGATATGTCATTCAGTTCTGTTTTGACACCCAGGGCCGGATTTAGAGTGGTGGGGGCTTGTGGGCACAAGTTTAGTGGGGCCCCTATGGTAGACGGTAATATTAAGGTATTATGATGCAAAATCTCTGAAATGCTTTTGATGCCTAAAAATAATTAAAATATATTCTTTAGACTAAACTACGCATTTTAGAGCTTTGTTTTACCCAAGTTTCCGGAAAAAATGTGAAAAAATGTCCATTTAAAAAAGACGTTTTAACACATAACCTTATGGCAAATGTTGATTTCTGACTATTTTTTTAAAAATAAATGTTGAAAGGAATGCTCTCGAGTTATTTTTATTGGTCAAGAAGATAGAGAAATTGATGCCAAAAATAAATTAGGAGTTCGTTTTTCAGCTTTCCAGGTTAAAAATCGATAAATTAGTCAATATTTAATTAATGCAATTCTTCGTTATATTATTTTGCTTCGCGATGTTGGCGAACTGTCGGAAGAATGCGGCAAATTCAGAAAGTCATTTTATTCTACACACTGAAAATGCTTTTTTCATGACATTTATTATACTTTGCGGTTTTTATATAAAATAAAACTTCAAAATTTTATTATAAATGAACTTTTATTATAAAAAATAACCTTTTTTAACGTAACGTAGATGATAGAATAGGTATACAAAACAGTCAGTTTTGTGAGTGACCGTCACAAGCAAGTTTACCAACTTAAAATCCCCTTCCCCGCTGACTCCCCCTTTGTCCATCATCATAATACCTTGAATGTTGAATGCCACAAAATATTTTTACAATGCAATATTATAATGCAATTGTAATGTCATTTAAATAAAACTTTTCTGGGAGATATATTATTCATTTGTACATATATTAATTATTATCGTTACAAAGGCACTTTTCGCATTTTTCTCGTCGATCAAGTCGTCAAATTTCAATCAATTAATTATTGCTACTCAAAAGCAGGAGATCATTGATACATTTTTGGTTCATTGCCGTTCGCAATCTGTTTTTTTTAATAATTTTAACTTTGAAAAGGATCTTTCAGCCTTACAGTTACTGATCATCAGAACAAAATATTTTTTTTAAATTATCTGAACATTAGGCAAAGCATCCTGCACCTGTTTTTTTATTATCAACGCGTACATGAAATGTTCACGGCTGTAGTATCTTTTTTTTTCTTCTGCAAACTGTTTGTAAAATTCTGCAAATTGACTAAAAACTAGAAACTTATCTGTTATACGGCGCCACATAATAAACACGCGGGAAAATTCAAATAACTAATTTCAATGAACTTGTTATTATGTTGTGTTTCAAAGCAATGTGACATCAGAAATAACATTTCAATTTCTACCTGCCATTACATAAATATTAAATATACAATATTTCCTGCTTTTGTAATGTAAAATAAATAATTAAAATATGTGAATACAAATTCTGCATAAAATTACGCAAAAATTATGAATTTATTACTATATTAAACAAAATCTCCTTATCATTTTTGTTCAAAGCCTAAATTTTTTTCGATATATTATACTTGGTGGGGGCCTGTGTGCCCACTCCTAAATCCGGCCCTGTTGACACCCATCGAAAGCAATCTTGAAGATTTTTGTAAACATGGAAAAAGTGAATTTCGCGTCTTGGTTAAACATTATGGCTTGCGTGGAATAACATTATGCCAACCAAAACCTCGCTTGTTAAACATTATGGGGACTCTTCATCATCGATTGGAACGATTCACAAGTGAGTTACTGATTTTCGTTGTGGTACTATGACCACAAAGGACGCCGAACGTTCGGGTCGTCCAATTGAGGTTACAACGCCAGAAATCGTCGCTAAAATCCATGATATGATTTTGGACGATCGGCCAGTTAAAGTGCACGAAATTGCTGTGGCTATGGGCATCTCAACCGAACGGATACGTAACATTTTGCATGAATTTTTGAATATGAGAAAACCATCTGCCAGATGGGTACCGTATTTGCTCTATGTTGACAACAAGCGCGACCTTGTGACAACTTCAAAGGAGTGTTTTGCGATGTTCGGGCGCGATAATGACTTTTTGCGCCGCGGACGAAACATGGATCCATCACAACACACTAGAAACCAAAGAACAGTCGAAACAGTGGACTTGTCCTGGCGAATCGAAGCCGAAAAAGGACAAAGTGGGTTTATCGGCCAACAAGGTCATGAAGACAGTTTTTTGCGGTGCACACGGTATCGTCCATATCGATTACCTTGAAAATGGCAAAACGATCACTGGTGTATATTGTGCAGAGCTGTTGGATCAACTCGACCCCGATTTGAAGCGGCCGCATTTGGCAAAGAAAAAAGTGCTCTTCCACCAGGACAACGCACCGGCGCACAATTCCCCAGTTGCACTGGCAAAATGGCATGAATTGCGCTACGAATTGGTTCGTCATCCACCATATTCTCCAAATTTGACCCCCTGCGATTTTTATCTATTTCCAAACTTGAAGAAATGGCTAGGCGAAGAGATTTTGCTCCAATGATGAGGTCAACACTGAAATAAATGCCTATTTTGAAGGATTGCCGAAATCGTATTATTTGGAAGGGATCAAAAATTTAGAAAAACGTTGGGGCCTAGAAGGAGATTATGTTTTGATCAAATGAATCATTTCTTGTTTCATTTTTCAGGGAATTTTCACCTTGCCCTCAGATTCTCACAATATAAAAAAGTTAGTAAACTAACTAGCGCAAAATTTAACAAACTAACCTGCGATAAACTTGCCGCTGGGTGTTTTTGAACTCACACTATTAATGGACGCAAAATTTTGTAAAGCCGGGTCACCGCTTCGGTTAGAACTGCTGATGCAGGATCAACATTGAATTCGGTACATGAAATAGCGGTTAGTCTATACCGGGATTTATTCGGGTACCGGTACCGGGAGGCTAAACACTATCTTAAGTTTTTGTTCATATAGTCTGTTCAGTTGTTGCTGAATTGTTAATAGTTCATCATACAACAAATATTAGAAGGGCATTGAGGCGATGTCAACAGACTGGATCTCATGCAAGACGTTTTATGTTGAATCAACGCTTTTGTTAAAAAAATTAATTAGAATTTATCAAGAGCCAATGTTTTGATTCAACCTTCCATTTTTATAGTCTTTATCTAAGATGCTAATTACACCTAAACCCTAGAAAAATAATTTAAAATATACAATAAAAACAACAAAGTGATAGTGCTGTAGCCTACTCATTAGAGTAGGCTATTATGGTGGTGCGTACGATAATTTTGTCCGTGTTTTTACCTAGAAGAAGACTAAATATATTCTTTGTTCTGTATCCAATAAAAACCTCAAAATTATAGTCTGGTTCATCAATGTATGTCTTTATTGTAGAATAAGAGCAATTTAGTTACTCCAAGAAATGGAGAACTTTTGATTGCAGCAACACAAGATTTCTTAACTGGGGGTTATCTTTTAACAAAGAAAGACAC
The DNA here is from genome assembly GCA_958510875.1 of Endomychus coccineus. Taxonomy (NCBI): domain Eukaryota; kingdom Metazoa; phylum Arthropoda; class Insecta; order Coleoptera; family Endomychidae; genus Endomychus; species Endomychus coccineus. The sequence continues at coordinate 290,868,849 of OY294067.1, forward strand.
ATTCTTTGATTTCGTTCATGCTAGTCAATTGGCTGCTACTCTTTTGGCAGGACAGGATACTTCTATGGATCTAGACCTACCCCCGCCATGTATAGTGAAGGTAACCATTTTTTTCATTACTACAATTATATTATTAATTAATTAAATAAAAATACATTTAATTGAATATTTGCAGCCAGTGCGATTATGGTCTGGAAAACAAATTTGCAGTTTAATTTTTCGACCGAACAAAAAAAATCCGGTAAAAGCAAATTTGGAGGCGAAAGGAAAGGCCTACACTAAAGACAGGGAGTTCTGTGTGAAAGACTCATATGTTCTCATTAGAAACTCTGAACTCCTGGCAGGAACCTTAGACAAAGGTCATCTGGGAAGTGGAGGCAAATCGGGGAATATTTTCTACGTAATTTTGAGAGATTTCGGGCAAGAGTTTGCAATTAGATCGATGTGGAGATTGGGTGAGGAATAAACTTGAACTACCTGATCGAATTATTTCAATTGCAATTACCATTATTTCAGCACGAATTACGTCCAGCTACCTTATGAATGTAGGGTTTTCTATTGGGATTGGCGATGTGACTCCTGGAGAAAATCTGGTTAGAAGAAAAGACAAATTGCTTCGCGACGGGTAGGTTTTTTTGTTCGCGATTCATCAACATATGTTTCATGTAAATTACCCATTTCTCAGGTACCAAAAATGTGACGAATACATAAAACAAATGGCAGAAGGTAGATTACCAAGCCAACCGGGATGTACTCCTGAAGAAACGTTAGAAGCTGTTATACTGAAAGAACTATCTGTCATTCGTGAACATGCTGGTCAAGCTTGCGTAGCAGAACTTCATCCTACAAACGGACCTCTCATAATGGCGCTTTCTGGCTCTAAAGGTGAAATAGCATTATGTCAATAGTTGTTCAAATATTTGGTTTTTGACAATGAGTTTATTGTTCTTTATAACTTGTTTTTCAGGTTCATTTATTAATATATCTCAGATGATTGCCTGTGTAGGGCAGCAAGCCTTGAATGGTAAAAGAGTTCCTGATGGATTTGAAAATAGATCATTACCTCATTTTCCACATTATTGTAAGTAATAAAATTTTCTTTTCTAATTATGAACTATCAAGGTATCAAATAAACATAAGAGTTCACACTGTGGATATATTATAACACTATTGATATGGAATAATCACCTTTATCCACTAAAAATACTATTAAAGTACTGATAGCCGAAAGGTTCTCGGTATTTTAATAGTATTTTTTGTGGATAAGTGTGATTATTTCTTATCAATAGTGTATCGAAGTATCCTTGAAAATGGTACCTAAACAGGCGTAGAAATTCTCGAATAAAGTGATGCTACTTCCGTTTTAGAAATTTCATTAATACCCGGCGCATAGACTTTATTCACGTCAAAATTAATGAGTACGTGATCCCATGATGTAAAATTTCGTTTGTTTAATTTTACAATATTGACTAAATTTCCTATCAGTAAAGGATGAAACGATAGAAGTATGTGATTGATTTAAAGGTGTCAAATAACCAGTCATTTATGATTTTAAACAGGTCACTTTGCTTAATTGTTCGTCAGGGACCATAAATGACCACTTTAGTCTGCCAAATTGTAATTAAATTTAAAATAAATAATAAAAATAAATTGTTCAAAAGTCAATAAAAAATTCTCATGACTGGGTTGAAAATGCAGAACTTCTGAAAACTTATTTTAGTTATATTATACAATAACTTGTGTACCAATAGCAAATAACAATAAAATTAAAAATTGTTCAACATAGTGTGATAGAATTAGCTTTTTGGAGTTTTTAATTCTGAGTTCGGAGAAAAAAAAATGCCTTAAGTAGATAATTATGATACAAATTGAAGAAACTAAAATCGAACGTATTTCGCGTCTGACATCGTCGGATCGAGTTTTTAATAAGCGTATGCTTCATAAAAAAACGGAAAAAATGAGCTGCGGATAAACCCGATTGGTCCAGCGGTGACCCCAAAAACCATCGATTTTGCTCGAAATTGCAAAAATTCATAACTCTTGTTCTTTTAAAGATGAAGAGCTGAAATTCTAATAGTTTGTAGCTTTTGTGTCCACCAAGTACCACACAAAATTTCACCAAGATCGGATGTATACTTTTTGCAAACCGCAGCTTAAAGCACTTTTGTAAAATGGGCCTAAAAAAGTTGTGGTGTGGTAACGCGCTATTTTTTTTACGGGATCATCTTCAATAGCTGTTGAACAACTTACTAAATTTCCAACCTCTTATCTTTCGTTATTTTTTAATCCGTACTACCATTCAATAATATTAAGATTGCGTGTATTTTCAAACTTCTAGTAATGTCGGAAGTACTCTAAAAAAAATACATTGCGCTATTCGATCTATTCATTATTACTATTTATTCGCTATTTTCGAATGTCTATGGTATTTTAACATATTTTTTATTGTAATATATCAAATAACGATGAAAAATAATACAAAAAATTTGGAAAGTGACATTGATAAAACGTATTTAGTACATATTGTACTAAAAAATTGAATGTAAGTAGTAATATACGAAATTGCATGTAAAACATTACAAAATATGTTGTTATTTACTTCAGTTCCAAAATGTTGTAATACTAGGCAATGTAATTATAATATTGTTGGAGAGTAATGGTAATTTTGTAATTTTTTATTATACAATTAAATTATTAATACACATTACAATAGGTTGGGAGTAATTAACAAGAGACAGAATAATATTATTGAATGGTAGAACGGTAGTATTAAAAAAAAATAGATTTTCGAGAAAGGGCTCCCGAGATATTGTTGTTTTTTACGAGCGTTTGCATTTTGAACCCATCTGCAGCTCATTTTTCCCATCTTTTTACGGCGCATAAGCTTATTAAAAGCTTAATCTCAATCCTCAATCCGACGAGAAAAACCGGTTTTGGCCATTTTTACCATTTTTTTTGGACCATTTGTGATGGTCAAAAAGTGTTCGATTTTAGTTTCTTCAATTTGTATCATAATTATCTACTTAAGGCAATTTGTTTCTCCGAACTCAGAATTAAAAACTCCAAAAAGCTAATTCTATCACACTAACAACACATTTCAATATTTCGTGTAATACAATAATTACAATTATGATAGGGTTCTTGTTATTATTATATATTGAATTTATTCTCAAGTAGAAAACTTTTCATTATGGCAGCATTAAATGAATCGATTAAAACAACATTTATAAATCTATAATTTATAATCATGTGTTTCATTTATTCATTTTTCGATTTTCACTTTCTAAATTAAGAACAATAGAAAAATAACATAAATAATAAAATACACACAAATACTTTAATAAGATTTTTAGTGCTTAAGGGTTTGTTTCTTATTTATAGTAGATTGTTTACAAGGTACTTATCAATAGAACGTGAGGATGTATACTCACAATTCAATTACAAATCTTCATAAATATTTTTAGTGCTTTAGGGTTTGCTTCTTATTTATAGTAGATTGTTTACAAGGTACTTATCAATAGAACGTGAGGATGTATACTCACAATTCAATTACAAATCTTCATAAATATTTTTAGTGCTTTAGGGTTTGCTTCTTATTTATAGTAGATTGTTTACAAGGTACTTATCAATAGAACGTGAGGATGTATACTCACAATTCAATTACAAATCTTCATAAATATTTTTAGTGCTTTAGGGTTTGCTTCCTATTTATAGTAGATTGTTTACAAGGTACTTATCAATAGAACGTGAGGATGTATACTCACAATTCAATTACAAATCTTCATAAATATTTTTAGTGCTTTAGGGTTTGCTTCTTATTTATAGTAGATTGTTTACAAGGTACTTATCAATAGAACGTGAGGATGTATACTCACAATTCAATTACAAATCTTCATAAATATTTTTAGTGCTTTAGGGTTTGCTTCCTATTTATAGTAGATTGTTTACAAGGTACTTATCAATAGAACGTGAGGATGTATACTCACAATTCAATTACAAATCTTCATAAATATTTTTAGTGCTTTAGGGTTTGCTTCTTATTTATAGTAGATTGTTTACAAGGTACTTATCAATAGAACGTGAGGATGTATACTCACAATTCAATTACAAATCTTCATAAATATTTTTAGTGCTTTAGGGTTTGCTTCTTATTTATAGTAGATTGTTTACAAGGTACTTATCAATAGAACGTGAGGATGTATACTCACAATTCAATTACAAATCTTCATAAATATTTTTAGTGCTTTAGGGTTTGCTTCTTATTTATAGTAGATTGTTTACAAGGTACTTATCAATAGAACGTGAGGATGTATACTCACAATTCAATTACAAATCTTCATAAATATTTTTAGTGCTTTAGGGTTTGCTTCCTATTTATAGTAGATTGTTTACAAGGTACTTATCAATAGAACGTGAGGATGTATACTCACAATTCAATTACAAATCTTCATAAATATTTTTAGTGCTTTAGGGTTTGCTTCTTATTTATAGTAGATTGTTTACAAGGTACTTATCAATAGAACGTGAGGATGTATACTCACAATTCAATTACAAATCTTCATAAATATCGCAATGGAGAAATAACAAATGATTTTTATATTTTAGCCAGAACCCCTAATGCAAAAGGGTTTGTAGAAAATAGTTTCTATACCGGTTTAACGCCAACTGAATTCTTCTTCCACACAATGGGAGGCAGAGAGGGTTTAGTAGATACAGCAGTCAAAACTGCCGAAACGGGGTACATGCAACGTAGATTGGTTAAGGTATGCTCGATTTTTATCATGTCCATTCTGCATTGATTTACATTTTTTGATTTCCATCACAATTTTATTCAGCTAGATCCACATTAATTAAAAGAATCAAATTGAGGCAATTGAAATGGGTTTCAGAAGTTCAATAAAGTTTTTAAATAATTAATGATGTTAGTTTCCGAAAGACAAATGAAGATGGCTGTAAAAAAATTGAAAAGCCTGATACAACTTGCAGTAAAGATCTTATCATTATGAATAATATTTTCGAGACTTGACATTGAATTCGAATGATTTACTATAATACATGACTAAAAAAAAGAAACATTACAAGCTTATCAATAATTGTTGTTTATTATTTCGCAACCCTGATAGTTTTGTAAACTTTTCCAGTCGTTGGAAGATTTAGTTGTTCACTATGACAATTCTGTTAGAAACGCGGAAGGAGATATTGTCCAGTTCACCTATGGATGTGATGGTTTGGATCCCACTTACATGGAAGGTTGGTGCTGATTGCGAATCGAAAAATATTTACAGTTCTTGTGCAATAAATTTGCTTGTTTCAGGTAAAGACTGTCCAGTTGATTTTGATAGGGTTTTAGATCATGTCAAAGCAAAATGTCCGTATAGAGATGAAGTTGGGCTAACCGGTGAACAGATCAAGAGAGCTACAAAAGCATTCCTCGCTACAGGTGCCCTCAACGAATGCAGCGATGATTTCAAAAAAAATTTAACGTGAGAAAATTCAGAGTGGATTTGATTCGATCATTCGTGTAAAATTTTCCTTGTTTTAGCATTTTTATGAAAGCTATAGCGGAGAAAGTTCAAAATATAGACAAGCGATTCGGTGATTTGACGGTAGCGAAAGAAATCGAACGATTCACTTGCAGTCAACTTGTAACGTTTCTTGAAACCTGCGGACAGAAGTTTACCAGATCCATTATAGAACCCGGTACGGCAGTGGGTGCTTTAGCGGCGCAAAGTATTGGCGAGCCGGGTACCCAGATGACGCTAAAAACGTTCCATTTCGCTGGTGTTGCCAGCATGAACATCACACAGGGGGTTCCCAGGTAAAATGTCATACAGTTCTCGTCAAATAACTTGGCACCTATATGAAATAATATCGGCACATTATAAATTGTCTATCTTCTTCTAATACTCATGATTTAGATAAAGAAACATTGTAACGTATAATTTCTAAGAAAACCACATACGTCAATGGCATTGTAGTGATCTAGAAAGAGACAAAACATCCCCGTCCTATCGTATTTGAATCACGTTATTTTCGTCAAGTTGCAGGCCTGTCTTGTCTACTCTTATGTTTTCAAATGCCGTTGCTGTCTGATTCCTTTATTCACAGGGAACCTAACACAATTTCTGCTGCACGTCCGTTAAAAGTGTAATCCGTTCTGATACACGACAATACATGGAAAGTATTGAAACTAATATTCACTCTAAAGATAATCTGAGTAAACAATGTAAACTAACGAATGTCATAGGTTATAACAGCTGCAAATATTTATATATAAACTTGATAAGCTCGGAATGACGAACACTATAAGAAACTTGAAAATGCTAACCGACTAGGTACGAATACAACCGATAAAGTTGATTCTGCAGCGTGTGGCTTACGGAAATTTCTGTACCAAAACTACCAACCTACCAATATAACGCGTGTGAATCATGAACTTTTCATAATCTGATACGCACATTGATGACGTACGGGCCAAGTTATTTGACGAGAACTGAACGTCTCTCGGCTTCATAAGTTTACCGAACTCGTTATACTTTGTTTAAAAACAAAATACCAGCTTTAATGTATCAAATTCATTGAAAATAGCATTTTCTGTTTTTCCAAACTCACACTTTACACATTCAAAGTCTTCTGTGTTGTTTATTTATAATCTATTTCATTATAGGATCAAAGAAATTATCAATGCAAGTAAACAAATAAGCACTCCAATTATTAGGGCCAATTTAATAAATTCCAAAGATGCTTCGTTTGCAAGAGAAGTAAAGGGAAGAATTGAAAGGACTACATTAGGAGAGGTAAAATAGATATATGCAGATTTGTTCATTCACATAATCTCCACCTCATGGCATCTTTCAGATATCTACATTCATCGATGATATTTACACAAAAACAGAAGCTTTCCTTTTAATTCAACTGAATTATGAAAGGATTAAACTGTTGAAACTGGAAATAAATGCAGAAACTGTAAGGTATTCTATCTGTACATCAAGACTCAAATTAAAACCGAACGATGTAAGAGTTGAAAGTGAAACCATCATTACTGTACATCCTAATCGAAGCAAACATTCACAGAGGTTAAATTTTGCCCTCAATGAATTGAAAGAACATATACCAAATGTAGTTGTGAAGGTGAGTAACTCATCTTTACCTTTGCAGTTAATTCAAGATATCAGTATTTGAGAATGTTGCATTATAAGTAAGAAAAATCAATGTTATCCACTAAAAACACTCTTTCAGTACTAGGACCTTTCAGCTATCAAGTAGACATCAGAAAGGTTCTTTACCATCATTATAGGGCAGGGTTTTAACCCCTGATGCATATAGACCGCCGGATTGGGTCCAATGTGCGTTCCATAATCAGCAGTGCTATGCTGCTAATAGTTATAGCCTAATTTCGGACTATAAAAGCAACTGTAGCTGCCTTCACATTTATCTTATAGCCGGTTTTTGAATATTGGTATTCTACTAGCCGCTAAAGTCTGTTTTGGAGCCTATAATGAAAGTCGATTTTATAGTCCATCTTTTAGCCGTCAAGATAGCTGCCTAAAACCCTTATAATTTCATTTACTGCAATTGAAAATGGCATTAATTCTTATAGCAGCTTTTTTGCGGGAAAGAGAAAGAACTCATGCTGATATTTTTCATTTTAACATACAACGCAAGCATTTACGGGATACTTCAAATTCGTTCGACCTACGAAATATTGAGTTTGTGCGATTATTCCGAGTGGATAAAACAACGGCATCGTTCTTAATAAATAGGTTGAAAACAGAATTCAACCTATTCGTACTGATCGATTATTAGTTCAATTAAAGGTAATCTTTAATTGGGTTTATACCTTTTGATCAGTGTAAGAGTAAATAAATAAATAAATATGATAAATTATCGCAAAGTAATGGCTTCCACCATTGAATATTTATAGTTCATTATGTTACATTTGTCTGATTTTCTTGTAGGGTTTGCCATCGGTCAATCGAGCCGTAATCGCGCGGGAAGACAAAGATGGAAAAGCGATATATAGTTTATGCGTAGAGGGTGACAATTTACGAGAAGTAATGGCCACTTACGGCGTCAATGGAAATAAAACCGTTTCAAATAATATCACAGAAGTATACAATACATTGGGAATCGAAGCTGCAAGGTATTTGACTGCCAATTTTATCAAATGCGTTTTGTAATTCAAAAACTTCTCCCATTTCCCCAATTCTCTTTAGCATCAAACTTCATAAAAAAAATTTATCTTGCACGCAATATTTCACTATTTTCTAGCACAAACAGTCAATCAAATGTTTAGATCACATTTTGAAATACAAAAACGATGCTTGAATAAATGCCAAAATAAACTAAGTGTCTGTCATAAAACACTATCCAAATAAGAATTGAACCTATAGTATGGGCCATCTGGCTTGCTTGGAAGAGCAAATGTGTTGCCTGCAGTTTATAATGCTTATTTGAATTTCTACAAAAAAACTAATGTTATAAAAAAAATTGTGACGAAAACTTTCCCCACTTAGTTTAGTATCCTACTCCCAGAGGCGTAGCGAGGATTGTGCGCGCCCGGGGGCAGCTATCATAATTGCGCCCCCTCCTCACGTCCCAGCCCCTTGATTCTTAACAATATTTATTTTCGTATACAACATTGCCAAATGTATTTGATGAAAGAAACAAGGGAACACAGTTTTTAATAGTTTCAAGTACCTTTCTTTTAAACTTACATATATTCATTGAACAATAAATCTAGATATGTATTTTACGCGCTTTCATTGATGCAAACGTATATAATATGCATCAATCGATTCGAGAGCTAAGTCCGACAATCTTTGTTGCTCCATTGATGCCCGCAGATAAGTTAATATTAACTTCAACTTGCTGAAGGACCGCTTACAACTTGCAATAGATACGGAGACAGTTAGCAGGATCTGTAACGCAACTCTTAAACTCGGAAAAACATCTTTACCGTACTGTATAAGAAATCGGAGTAGTTCGATAGGGGTATCAACGACGTTTTCCCGTGAACATAGTAACATTCTGTAGTCAACTATGTCGTTATACAAGCCAGTGCCGTCAACGTCAGTAGCGTAAAATTCTCCGAAACTTTCACACTGTTTTTCCACGCAATCGAAATCTGAACCACGCATCAACTCTGAAACATTCAAGAGGAAGCCAAACTTCTTGTTCAGATCACGAAGACGCTGAAAACGATTGTCGAACTCAACCTGGAGCCTATCTCTAGCGTTTGCCAAAACGCGACGTTGTTCCTCTGCTGAAAGGCCTGCATCTTCAGCTAACTCTCCAGGTCTTCTTCTCCGTTCGACGTTGATTCCCCATCGGTCAAATTTTTGTTTCGCGTCTGCAATCGCGGCAGTACACAAATCGTCTCGAATGTGTGCTAAGTCGTGTTGAAGAGAGTCGAGGTCGTTGGCAGCATCTGCAAAATTCATTACAGGATCTTGCAGTCTTTTTTGAACGCGTTCAATTCTCCTCAAAACTTGGTTCCAAAAGTAGAGAAGGCTGAGAAAGTCGAACGTCAGCATTCTGTGTGCAAGGCTTCCCGCCTCATTTCTAGTTTCCGGCGTCAATTCTGGATTTTCACTAATTTTTTCGAGCAGATCCAAAATGGAATCCATGTTCAAAGACGACACTGACAGCGTCATACCTAGCACTTCATCTAGTTTGAGATTCCTGTTTTACTGTTCTCTTCATTGCACTTTTCAGCAAGTCCCACCGTATAGTTGATTGAGAGAAGAACACGTACAAAGCCTCTATAGTGCCGAAGAAAGTGATGACAGATGCCTCTTGATTAGCTGCATGAAGTTATGGGAAGAATGTTATCCTGCTGTTCAAACAGCTGTGCGCCCAAAAATTTTATTGTGAATTTCTTTTCCGACACATTTTTATAAACTTAGACATTTCCAAATTTGGCGCCCCCCCCTGGATCAGGCGCACTTTCCCCCCTCTGCTCCACCCTCGCTACGCCACTGCCTACTTCATACAGTTTTTGATTAATTGTAATGCGAGGTTGAAGATTTTACATTTATATAAATTGCTTCAATTAGTAAATCCATTTCAAACAACAGAAGTTTTGATCAAATATAGCAACATTACATTTCATATGGTAATTTAATAATTTTGCTTTTGGTAGAGAAACAATCATGTATGAAATCAAGATGGTTATGGAAAATCACGGCATGAGTGTTGACTATCGACACATGATGTTACTTGCAGCTCAAATGACGCATACAGGGGAAGTATTGGGAATAACGAGACATGGTCTCTCGAAAATGAAACAGTCTGTTTTGAATCTCGCCTCTGTAAGTAAACCAGGATTGACATTCATTAAAAGTTACGTATTTTCACATTACTTTATTTGCAGTTCGAAAAAACAGCAGATCATCTTTTTGATGCTGCATATTATGGACAAACCGACAAAATCAACGGTGTGTCGGAAAACATAATTATGGGAATGCCAGCTCCGATTGGAACAGGAATATTTAAGTTATTGCATAAGCCAATGGTCGTAGAAGATAAACCAAAATCAAAAACACTATTATTTGAAAGTGCTTGTGCTTAATGGCATAAAAGTGTATTTTAAAAACTTAATATTATAATATTATTGTATAATAATTTTATTGAGAACATAAAACATGAATTTACGATTCTTTCTTCTGTTGAACCAGTTCCCTCAAATTGTTAGTTGCTTCCTTTAAATTGGTTTCTAGATATGTCTTATTAGTTTCTAATACCTTGATTTTCTCTTCTGCAAAAGATTGTTTCTTTTTCAAGTTTTCCATAATAGTACTTATAGGGGTTAATAAAAACATTCTACCCACACTTTCATATGTTTTTGTTGAATCGTCAAGAGTTGATACTTCTCTGTAAATTAATTAAAAAATTAAATTTAAGCTATGAAATATTGCTTCATTTGCAGAATGAATAGTTCTAAGAAATTACCTTTCCGTGAAAATAGCATGTTGTTTGGCTTTCTTTAAATTATCAATTTGTAAATCGGATAGACGTAGTTTTTGCGAAGTTTCTATTTGTTTCTCTTGTAGTTCTGTAAAAGCCTAAAAATTCATGACTTAAAAATAGTTTCTATCATAAAAGTATACTCACTTTCTTTAATTCTAGATCCACTTTCGACATGTTAACTGATTTGCCAAATTTGGTAATAAGATTGGTAAGGTATATAATTGTAATGCAAGAGGCCGACAGATTATTTCTATTTGATTTGACAATGACATATCACACCACGACTATAGAATTAGGATTTGGTAGTCTCCGCTCACCGAATTTACGCTGTTCAGTGAATATACAATAGAACCAATGAATATAGATATGCTAATCTTAGTATATCTTAATCCTGTTGGTGTAGTTGTTAAGCCGATACATAAAAACTCAAGACCTTAGCGAATTTGATCTCTAGATTCCGGAATTTGTGCATAACCTTTTTGAAAGGAACAGGTAAAGCCATTGATCATCCTTCATTCAATGGACATAGCACATGTAATTTAACAGCAAAAAATCAGAATAAACTCTACCTTAATTTTACTAAACCCTCGGCTTCTATGCCATCTACCATAGAAATAAGAAACTCCTACTTCTATGCCATGTACACTAGACTTTTTGAAATCTGTGATTGCTTGCAGAGAAGATTCACAAGAGAAAGTTTTGTTCTATGTTAATTTTTTTAAACGAGCTCTCATAGAGCAATGACCTCCTACTCTATGCAGTTTCTATCTTTTCCTCATGGCCGGTCATAAGAACTGTGAATAAGGTGGCAGATACAGTTGTTATTGTGAGGGTTGGTAGAAATTTATCGTAGAAAGAATTTGGTAGAACATTTCTGTTTAAACTCCCATCATATAAATTCCATAATCTGTGGTAGGTAGCTAAAGAAAAGGTTCTTAAAATTTCAGAGGTTATATTTTAGAATGTTTCCATATTGCTTGAGTATTTCAGCAAAATGTCCAGAAGGAGAGGAACCGAAGAAACCGATAAGTTGACCCGTATTGCTATAGTTAATGCGGATAAATGTAAACCGAAAAGATGTAGACAGGAGTGCAAAAAGTCTTGTCCAGTAGTCCGTATGGGAAAATTATGTATAGAAGTTACACCGAATAATAAAATTGCTTCTATTTCTGAAGAACTATGCATTGGGTGTGGTATATGTGTTAAAGTTCGTTATATCATATATCTGAATATAATATAATTACATATCAATAAATTTTAGAAATGTCCATTTGAAGCTATCACCATTATAAATTTGCCAAGTAATTTAGAAAGGGATACTACTCATCGTTATGGCAAAAACTCATTTAAACTTCATAGGCTTCCTATTCCCAGACCTGGAGAAGTACTGGGACTCGTTGGTACTAATGGTATTGGGAAATCTACTGCCCTAAAGATTTTAGCTGGAAAGCAAAAACCAAATCTTGGAAGATATATGGTAACTATGTTATATTGTTCTTAACTACCTAAGAACATATTCCAGAGGATGTGTGGTAGACTGCCATCACAACATTAAAATTGAAACATTTATATGTAGAAACTTATTTTTGATTTTGATTGATATATTTATGAAAAAGTGTCAGGTTAACTTAAATTTCTTCTATAACAGTTTTTGCCAAAATTACTTTTTTTAAATTTTTATTCTTTGTTGAAAGAAAAGACAATTTGAAAGCATGTACAAAATGAAAATTTTTCCAAGTTGGACATACATAGTGAAAAAAAATTTGTCGCTGAAACAAATAAAAACTGAATTGAATTACAAAATAATCAACATCGTAACAAATAATTATCATGAATGTATATTTTTCATTTTAATAAGGGGGTTGCAAATAATTTTCTCGCAACTGTTTTGTATATAAGGTAATTCTGACTTTAGGTGAACTGGTTTTGTCCATTATTTTCAATTGATCTACTTTAGTCCAGGCAACGAACTGGAAAAAAAATATAGTATCTAGAATTTCAAAAAAAAATTTGCATTTTGTTCCTAATACCCCATAGATCATTCATGACTATCAAGACCGCGGGGGTCGACCTTTCTACCCTCTCAAAACGGGGTTTCAACCCCTCAGAGGGGCATTCTTATAAAAAAAAATCCAAAAGCTTAGAAAATTAATGAATTAAGAGCCGAAAATGACCCTTAGTATGTTTTATGATGATAATTATAGAATTTATAAAAATGTATTTGATAATGAATCTGATGACGATTAAAATAACTGAACTGAAAATTTTATATTTTCAAAATTATTAGATGAATGAATAAATTCACGATGATAATAATAATAATAATAATAATAATAAAAATATATGTAATGATGTAAACAAATATGTAGAATAATGAAGTTTACAAAAGTAGTTCTTTAATAAAAAATAAAAAAGTAATAATACCTACCTGAAAATTTTTTCCATTTTATTCTCCGAAACTGCAAAGGAAATTACAATTTTCACGATTTTTCACTCTGGAGAAGGTTTTCCGAGAAAACCAACAGCGAAATCGTGATCAGCAACCCAAAAAACCTACTAGGGATCATCATTTTTGTAACAAAATTATATTTTATTATTCCCAAACCCCAGGAAAATCGCAAATTTCCCATCTGGAGGGAGTTTTCCGAGAAAACACAGCGGAATCGTGGTCAGCGACCCAAAAAAAATATACCAGGGGACATTTTTGTAACAAAATTATACTCTATTATGCATAATTGTCTCAGGAAAAATCTGGAGCGAGTTTTTTGGAAAAAATAACAGCGAATTCGAGATCAGCGACCAAAAAAACCTAGTAGAGGTCATTTTTGCAACAACATTATGTTTTATTATTCACAACCCCCAGGAAAATCTCAAATTTCCCATCTGGAGGGAGTTTTCCGAGAAAAGTAACTGCTGAATCGTGATCAGCGACTCAAAAAAACATACCAGGGGTCATTTTTGTAACAAAATTATATTTTATTATTCCCAAACCCCAGGAAAATTGCAAATTTCCCATCTGGAGGGAGTTTTCCGAGAAAACTAACAGCGGAATCGTGATCAGCGACCCAAAAAAACATACCAGGGGTCATTTTTGTAACAAAATTATATTTTATTATTCCCAAACCCCAGGAAAATCGCAAATTTCCCATCTGGAGGGAGTTTTCCGAGAAAACTAACAGCGGAATCGTGATCAGCGACCCAAAAAAACATACCAGGGGTCATTTTTGTAACAAAATTATACTCTATTATTCATAACTGTCTCAGGAAAAATTCAAATTTCCCGAATTTCCCATCTGGAGGGAGTTTTTCGAGAAAAGTAACTGCTGAATCGTGATCAGCGGCCCAAAAAACATACTAGGGGTCATTTTCGGCTCTTATTTCATTAGTTTTTTTAACTTTTGGATTGTTTTTATAAGAATACTCTGAGGGGTTGAAACCCCCTTTTGGGGGGGTAGAAAGGTCGACCCCCGCGGTCTTGATAGTCATGAATGATCTATGGGGTATTAGGAACAAAATGCAAAAAAAAGTTTGAAATTCTAGCTTACTATATATTTTTTTTTATTATTGCCTTTTTCCCGGCTTATTGCCTGGACTACTTATTCATTTCATTGTTATACTCGGTTATATAGGTATAATGTAAAAGAAATTGAAAGAGGCTCGAACCCATATATTTTAGTACACATTTTTCTATTCTGTAAAACAATGTAAAGTAAAAGGGTCACTTGTTTGAATATTTGTAGGATCCACCAGACTGGACAGAAATTCTTAGTCACTTCAGGGGTTCAGAATTACAGAATTATTTCACGAAGATTTTGGAAGATGATTTGAAGGCTTTGATCAAGCCACAATATGTAGATCAAATTCCTAGAGCTGTTAAAGGTACTGTTGGTCAATTGCTTGGAAAGAAGAATGAGCTTGACAATGAGGAGCGAATCTGTAGAATGTTAGGTAAGGAGAACTTTTGTTACATCATGTCTTTTAGTGTATAATATCTAATAATATTCAAATTGTGCAATATGGTACCCATTAGTAATGGAGTTACCTTTGACAACTAGGATTTCTTATACATATATAGATTCTCAGGAAATAGGTCACATTAACATATATGTTTACTAATCAACGTCTAAAACGGGATTTCTTTAAACTAATTGTATCAAGCACAAAGCGTCCATATCGCCGAAACGAAAAAAAATACGTAATCCAAATTGTAACACATTAACGTTCTAAGTATATGAATATGTTTCAAAAAACCACTGCAAATCAATTTATCTACAGTGATTATAGATAGCAAAGTATTTAGTGAATATAGATAGATTGCTTTGCAGTGGGTTTTTTTTAATACATATTCATATAATTAGAACATTAATCTGTCACAATTTCGTTTTCTTGTGTTTTTATTCGTTACGGCGAATTCATTTTTAATGGAAATGAATGCGATATGGACGCTTTGTACTTGATACAACTAGTTTTAAGAAATTCCGTTGTAGACAGTGATTATTTTTGGTGAATCTTCTGATGTTAAAATATTGGTCAGAACGGTTTCGAATGGGGCAGGAATCCTGGTAACAGAAAGAACAGTGGAAGTGGTGATAGACCCAAATTGCCCTTGTTTAGAATCGACGCTGAAGGTAAAAGAAACAGCTTTCAGAAAACATCGTTCGCCGAATCATGCGCAAAAATGTAGGCATGAATAAAGTTAGTACAAGGCAGTAGTGCAGTCAATACGGTATTTTTTAAATACAATTTTTGAATAACAACCGATCGGGGTAAAACAAAATGCATGTAAAATATGTAGACAAATGGACCCCAAATTATTTTTGTACAAAACTTATTTTCCCTCCCAATACTCTTAAATTAGCCAATTTCTGGGATAAAAATTGAGAAAATAATTGAATAATACGCCAATACTGCCGAATAGGTCTGAAAATGTCTACTCGGGGGGTTTTCAGGGTCGCTGATCACGATCCCGACGTCAGATTTCCAAATTCCTCTTTCCCATTCTCTGAGCCCCCCCCCCCTCCCCCACTAGGTTCATCCAGCAATTTTGGAAAAAAATTGATCTAAATTGGATGAAACTGTGGACTCGGGGGTTTTTGGGGTCGCTGATTACGATCCCGACTTCAAAATGGAAAAATATCTCACTCCCCCCTCCTCTAATTAACCACCCTTGCTGTTCATCCAGCAAAAAATCCAATGGTAATTGTTAACGAATAAATTGTTAATTGACTATTTAACTTAACCGTCAATTGCAAAAATAACATCAAATTCACGTTCAGCGAGCTCAAATTATCCGAAAATCTTGAATATTTTGAAAAATTGTTGTTTTCTTTAAATTTGTTAACAAATAACTAATTAATTTAACTGTAAATTGAAAATCTGACCTCAAATTCGTGTTTAGCATGTCCAAATTATCAGAAAATTACACTTTGAAGGCTTACAATTAATGAAAAACAAGATTTCCAATTTTTTTAATGATCTTATAATAATCCCATTTTTTGACCATTAATTCCTAGATATTTCTGGAATGCGGAATTTGTCACTCGAAAAAATCCATGGGGGGTTAATTAAAGGAAGAGGGATGAGATAATTTTCAATTTTTAAGTCGGGATCGTAATCAGCGACCCCAAAACCCCCCGAGTCCACCGTTTCATCCAATTTAGAGCATTTTTTTATCCAAAATTGTGGGATGAACCTAGTGGGGTGGGGGGTGGGGAATCTGACGTCGGGATCGTGATCAGCGACCCTGAAAACCCTCGAGTAGACATTTTCAGGCCTATTCGGTAGTATTATTCAATTATTTTCTCAATTTTTATCCCAATAGTTGGCTAATTTAATGGTATTGGGGGGGAAAATAAGTTTTGAACAAAAATAATTTGGGGTCCTTTTGTCTACATATTTGTTTCCGTCGAATGCATTTTGTTTCACCCCGATCGGTTATTATTCAAAAATTTTAAATAATCGACCTATTTTTATACCATATTGACTGCACTACAGGTTCTCAAACAACTTTCAGCGTCAGGGTCATGTTAAATGTACTCGGTCCTTTTTGGAGCACTTAGGAAATCCTGTGGATGTTGGGGCCATGGTTTCTGCTATGATCCTTTGTCAGTTACATAAGCCGCAATTCAGGACTGCGATTTTGAACAAATCGAGTACCTCTGCATAGTTCACATTTGGCTCCCCATTTGCTATTACCTGTTTGAGAATTTGGAAAATAATTTTTGTAGGCGCCATTTCAGTGATGATGAAGTTTGAAGACAAATCGGAGGAATATACTTTCAGTTAGACTGGGAATTTTTGGTGCTGCCCTTGTAAAATATTTACTAGAAAATTTGAATTTTTGATATTTGTAGCATTTGTTAAGTAAAAAGATTGTCATTCCAATACTTTATCCGTATTACAGATTTGAGTCACATACGTGAACGGGAAATTTCTGCACTATCCGGAGGAGAGTTGCAACGTTTTGCTTGTGCGATGGTATGTATCCAGAATGGGGATATTTTCATGTTTGACGAACCTTCTTCATACTTGGATGTCAAGCAACGTCTAAATGCTGCTCTGACGATTCGTTCTTTGATCCATCCTGATAAGTAAGCGCTACATTATATTTTATATGGAGAAGTGTTGAAAAAATGTACAAATTGCAATATGTACGTTTTTATGATCCATCATTTTACTTATAGGTTCATCATTGTTGTGGAGCACGATTTGAGCGTGCTGGATTATTTATCCGATTTCATTTGTTGTCTTTACGGAGTTCCCGGAGCATATGGGGTTGTCACTATGCCGTTCTCAGTGCGAGAAGGTAAATGCCGATTAATCGTTCACCAAACGCAATATTATCGAACGTGAAATTTTAGGAATCAATATTTTCCTGGATGGTTTTGTACCGACCGAAAATTTGCGTTTTCGGGACGAGTCGCTGATATTCAAAGTGGCAGAATCTGCTGCCGAGGAGGAGGTTAAGCGGATGAACCATTACGATTATCCAGAAATGTCGAAGACGATGGGTAATTTCAAATTGAAAGTTAGTAAGGGACAGTTTTCGGACTCGGAAATTCTGGTGTTACTGGGAGAAAATGGTACTGGAAAAACAACTTTCATAAGAATGTTGGCTGGAAACTTGGAAGCAGACGCCGGTTCGGGTACGTTTATATTCCAATTTAGCATACACGGACAATCGATGAAACATTATTGATCTAATTTGGTTTACACTTCCACCCTTTTCCACTAAAACTGTGAGTTCACACACTCTTCAACTGCGATGTAGGCATATGTAAAGTGATAAAGTTATGGAAGTAAAACCACTAATTTATACTAAATAAACAATGAATGTTTTTATTATCCACAATTGCTTACATGTGTCATCATAAGTTATAAACTAAAGTTATATTGACAGAGAACGGCTTTATACTATAATGACTATATTTAAGTGGAGGGGGATACCATTTCTTACAGAACATTTGAAGAACTACTAAGGAAATGATTAATATAATTCGTGAATGATAAAATGTCCAATTGATCATTTTTAGTCTTTAACATGTTTGACAATGTCCAATGATTCCAATATATTCAATTTCAAGCCCTTCCGTTCGATATGACAGATTTCGGGATAGTGAGTGAAATTAGGGTTATGTTCGATTATATAATTAGCATACGTCGAATCGGTTTTTTTCAATTCATATGTTCATGAAAAATAATTTTGGTTGATACATAAACGGATTAAACTTAAAATTTCCTCTTTGATGAACGGTAAAAACTTATTTCTATCTAATAACCATAACTTTATAAGTTAAAAATGAATTTACACATTAATAATGCCGAAACCATTCAATATTATATGTAAACTAATTGTGAAAGAAAACTGTCAAATGTGGGAAAAGTTTATTACAACCAGTAATAAAGCGGCCATTATGTTAATTCTAATGAATGAACGTGTTACATTTTGGCTGAAAATGTACATCAAATATTCCAGGTAGTCAATATCTTATTAGTAAACAAATAATTACTTATAATATGTGTTCTGGGAGTTGATATGATTTTTATCGAAGTTCTTGTAATAATGGATTGTTTCCGATAGGAAATAAATCGAAATTCAATAAATGATCTCTTTGTTTATACATTTATTTAGCCTCCAAAGTCCCTAAGAAGGGTTCGTCGCCGTATTTTAAGACAGAAAGACACAATTTTATTTGACGGGTTTCTAAGATGTGGTTTTGCTATGGCGGACTTAACGAAGTTATTACTACGAACATGTTAATAATGCTCTTTGAACCTGGTAGAAATATTCCTCTTCGTTAGCCAACCTAACATTTATCACAATACCATTGCAATGGATTTTATATATACCTGATTTATCAAGATCTGAAATTTTCCCAAGCGAGTGTTTTAATTTACATTTACTTATAAATGGATTAAGAGAATTAGAAGGATTAACATTAACTATTGAACGTATTTATACATTTATTTAGCCTCCAAAGTCCCTAAGAAGGGTTCGTCGCCGTATTGTAAGACAGAAAGACACGATTTTGTCTGACGGGTTTCTAAGATGTGGTTTGCTACGGCGGACTTATCAAAGTTATTACTACGAACATATTAATAAAGCTCTTTGAACCTGGTAAAAAATCCCTCTTAGTTAGCCAACCTAACATTTATCACAACCATTGCAATAGATTTTATATATACCTAATTTATCAAGATCTGAAATTTTACCGAGCAAGTGTTTTAATTTAGATTTGCATTTAGGAGGATTAACATTAACTCTCTTGAACGTATTGGTTTATAAGCGAAGGTAGGATAAGTGAAAGAAAAGAACAGACACACGAATAATCGAACATTAATGTGTTACAGTTTCGTTATTTAGCGAAAAAATATCATTGCAAATTCTGTGATAGAATTAGGTAAATCATTTGTGTACAGGGTGGTCCAGTTTCGAAAGCGGAAACTTTACAGGCAGACAAATAACTACAAAATAATATCAGTTTGTACTATAAACTATATTCGAAAAATGCTTCGTTACAAAGATACAGGTGTCAAAATTTTTATTAAACAATCCAGATTTAATAATATTTTTAAAACTTCTTTAGATATTTGAATGAAATTTGTCAGGTTTGAATAGATAATTTAAATACATCTTTTTACGTAAAAAATATTATGCTACTTCCACCAGTAGATTTTTCACGTAAATAGATGTATTTAAATTATCTATTCAAACGTGCCAAATTTCATTTAAATATCTAAAGTAGTTTTAAAAATATTATTAAATTGGATTTTTTTATAAAAATTTTGACACTTTGTATTTTTGTAACGAAGCATTTTTCGAATATAGTTTATGGAACAAACTGATATTATTCTGTAGTTATCTGCCTGCCTGTGAAGTTTCCGCTTTCGAAACTGGACCATCCTGTATATCTGTCGGGCTGGGTAGGCTTGCGATATATTTCAAATGTTCAAGCATTGCCTGACTCAATTATCTTAATGCCCAGGAAAGGATTTGCGTTGTCAACCTCTGATCCATTATTAATTGTATTTTAATAGAATATTGACTACCTGGAATATTTGATGTATATTTAACACTTCCATTCATAAGAATTAGCATAATGCCCGCTTATTACTGGTTGTAATTAACCCTTTCCCACATTTTACCGTTACGTATTTCGCATTCATTCATAATCTCAGTTTTAGAATCATATGAATTTGATGACGGCTGCATCATGGTTTTAAAATGCTTCAGGCATGTTACAATTCAAGTGGAAAAAGAGTGATAGTGTAAATAAAAATTAAATTATATTACATTCCACAATGACGCCAAATATTTCTTTCAAAATGTATCCAATAATAATGCATTTTTATTGTCCTGCAGGAGATCTGCCTCAGCTCCATATTAGTTATAAACCTCAGAAAATCAGCCCCAAGTCTCAAGGGCTAGTGAGACAACTACTTCATGACAAAATAAGGGATGCTTATATCCATCCTCAAGTAAATATTAAATTTATTGAATAGAATTCATTATGGGTGATCATTTTGTTCCGCTTTTAGTTCTGTACCGATGTGATGAAACCTTTGAAAATTGATGATATTATCGATCAGGAAGTTCAGAATTTGTCTGGAGGAGAATTGCAAAGAGTTGCAATGACTTTATGTTTGGGAAAACCGGCCGACGTTTATCTTATCGATGAACCTAGTGCGTATCTAGATTCTGAACAACGTTTGGTGGCTGCTAAGGTGATAAAAAGGTAAGAAATGTATTTGAGTAATAAAAAAAATCCTTTGATTAATGTTTATCTAGATCGGTGGCAATTCAAGTCTTTATACAGTGTGACCCATTTAGATTGGAAACACCCCTGTAAAATTTCAAGTTACTAACCGTTTTCAACAAAAAAAAATTTATTGTCAAGTAATGAAAGGTCTACTACGGGAAAAAATTGAAAATGTTTATTCCAATTTTCAGGGCATACTACGATACTTTTTCGTAGTCGAAAATGAAGAATTTCTACCGGGATATCAAAAATTATCTTGGTGAAGGGTGGTTGTGGAATCTAAAACGTGTGTCTTACTTTACGTTTGAAATAATTATGTCACTGTCACACTGACATGATCAATAACCTATTTATTTCAGTTGTAAAACAATAATGAACTACAAATTATGAAGTAATTATGTGAACTTTGAACCTTTTCAGAGGTCGTGATAGCCACAATCCGGGTCAAAAACTGTTTTGAAATAGTTAATTTTCCGTAAATCGAATGACGTTCACGTGAGAAGCCCGTAGCACGCAAGTTAGAAATGTGCAAACTGGTTGTACCTAATACGGCTTTACGACGACTTTTCGCTTGCCGTTTTCGCTCCATGTAGTTAGATTTAGTATCGGACCGTGCCCGACGGCCCTTCTTTTTTCGATAAATGTCCATTAAATAGGAACATTTAATTAAAACAGTTTGAGCTATTCTCAGATCTCAGCTACGCGCGTCTAACGTGCGACGTACCAAAGGAAATTTTCTCGCGACTAAAATATACACGAAGCGGGTAAAAGATAGCGGCCCATAGCCAAGAACACTTTATTACAACTGGCGCCGGTCGCACGGGGCAAGAAACGGCCCCAAATTAACAAGACCGAGGTAAAATGTATAAACTCTAACTTACGCGCAACGAGCTCCTCGAGGCATATGTCAAAATGATTTCGTCCGTAGCTAATTACATAGGACGTCTGGCGTTCATGCAATTATGTTTTTAGATAATTTGAAAAAGACTTCTGAGTGTTACAATATCCGTATAAAATTGCGAAATTTCGTACTTTTAGAAACTTCAAATTAATTATGACATAATTATTTCGAACGTAAAGTAAGACACACGTTTTAGATTCCACAACCACCCTTGATCAAGATAATTTATGATATCCCGGTACGCCACTGGATTTAGAGTGCCTCCAAATTGTGATTTTTCGAATTATCAGTTGTCGTAACTTTGTTATTAATAAATATATTTCTATGCAATTTTGGTCACAGCCACAGCTATTTGGAGGCACTCTGAATCCAGTGACGTAGTTATTTTTTAAATAAGAAGAATCGCTAATAGAAATTCTCCATTTTTGACTACGAAAAAGTATCGTAGTATGCCCTGAAAATTGGAATAAAAATTTTAAATTTTGTCCCGTAGTAGACCTTTCATTACTTGACAATTAAAAAAAACATTGGTTGAAATCGCTTTATAACTTAAATTGTACAGAGGTGTTTCAAAAAAAGGTGGCTCCGTTGCTAGGATAGGTAGTACACTGAAAAATAAGTGGGGTTTGCTTCGTAAAGAAATTTCTTAACGGCATCCGTATTCAAGATACAGGGTGTTTGAAAAAAAAATTCACACATTTTTTTACGATTATTTCGAAACTGCTGGCCACATTGTAATGAAAATTTGTATGAAGATGTTTTTGAAGCTGACACATCGTATGAATTTATTTTTATATCTGACTCTCATAGAGGGTGCTAATTACACGGTTCGTACCAAGTAGTTTTAAACATAACTTTTTTGAGGTTAGATTTTCTGATTCAAATTTTAGGTACAATTAAACATCATTCAATTTTACACGAAAAATGTACACTTGTTAAAACTCGATATTGTGTACCGTTTTCGGGATATTTTGATTTGAAAATGATGAAGTAATAACAATTAACAATTGATTAAAAACCAAGAACAATAACATTATTCTAATACTCGGAATAAAGTAAAACACATTGGTCATAATCGTTTCGAACGGAATGATCACTCGATTGCAATAATCGAATGATCGATTATTCAGCCATAATCGAAATATGTCGATTATACCGGGATATCAAAAATTATCTTGGTCAAGGGTGGTTGTGGAATCTAAAACGTGTGTCTTACTTTACGTTTGAAATAATTATGTCATAATTAATTTGAAGTTTCTAAAAGTGAGAAATTTCGCAATTTTATTCGAATATTGTAACACTCAGAAGTCTTTAGCGCTTAGGACTCCGGGATTTTCACGTGGCCTATCGAAATTAGAAGGTTCGAATTATCTAGAAACATAATTGCATCAACACCAGACGCCCTATGTAATTAGCTACGAACGAAATCATTTTGACATATGCCTCGAGGAGCTCGCTGCGCGTAAGTTAGGGTTTATACATTTTACCTCGGTCTTGTTAATTTGGGGCCGTTTCTAACCCCGTGCGACCGGCGCCAGTTGTAATAAAGTGTTTTTGGCTATGGGCCGCTAGCTTTTACCCGCTTCGTGTATATTTTAGTCGCGAGAAAATTCCCTTTGGTACGTCGCACGTTAGACGCGCGTAGCTGAGATCTGAGAATAGCTCAAACTGTTTTAATTAAATGTTCCTATTTAATGGACATTTATCGAAAAAAGAAGGGCTCGTCGGGTACGGTCCGATACTAAATCTAACTACATGGAGCGAAAAGTCGTCGTAAAGACGTATTAGGTACAACGAGTTTGCACTTTTCTAACTCGCGTGCTACGGGCTTCTCACGTGAACGTCATTCGATTTAAGGAAAATTAACTATTTCAAAGTTTTTGACCCAGATTGTGGCTATCACGAGCTCTGAAAAGGTTCACATAATTATTTCATAATTTGTAGTTCATTATTGTTTTACAACTGAAATAAATAGGTATGAAATGAAATTTGTAGGTTATTGATGATGTCAGTGTGATAGTGGCATAATTATTTGAAACGTAAAGTAAGACACACGTTTTAGATTCCACAACCACCCTTGACCAAGATAATTTTTGATATCCCGGTATCATTCATAATCGCCCAACACTAATAATAATAATACATTTGAACAGTCCCAACTACTTTCACTGTACCAGACCAAATATTTAATTAATATTTTGACATGTGAAGCTTTTTTTAATGGCTTCCTACAAATACGGCTCATACAATCTATATTTTGTTTCAGATTCATTCTCCATGCCAAAAAAACGGGTTTCGTGGTTGAGCACGATTTCATCATGGCGACCTATTTGGCAGACCGTGTAATAGTGTTCGAAGGCCGACCGTCAGTCGATACAACAGCGCACACACCACAAACATTATTGGCAGGTATGAATCGATTCTTGGAATTGTTAGGAATTACTTTCAGAAGAGATCCAAACAACTTCAGACCAAGAATCAATAAACGAGAATCGGTGAAAGATGTAGATCAGAAACGATCGGGGCAGTATTTCTTCTTGGAAGAGTAGATTGTTAATATTTTATGTATCTAACATAATTTATAGATTAAATTGATTTATGAAGCTTATTTAAGAATGATTTTTACCTGTCGATGATGGTATTCCATTTTTACAATATAATCGAAAATGTGACACATTTTCATAAATGCATTTAAAAAATATATTTCTCGTTTCATTTCAATCTAATTCGAACATAGATATTATATATACCGGAATATCACAAATTATCAAGTGCGAAATTTCGCATTTTATACGAATATTGTAACATCAGAAGTCTTTAGCGCTTTGGACTCCGGGATTTTCACGTGGCCTATCGAAATTAGAAGGTTCGAATTATCTAAAAACATAATTGCATGAACGCCAGACGTCCTATGTAATTAGCTACGAACGAAATCATTTTGACATATGCCTCGAGGAGCTCGCTGTGCGTAAGTTAGAGTTTATACATTTTACCCCGGTCTTGTTAATTTGGGGCCGTTTCGTGCCCCGTGCGGGCGGCGCCAGTTGTAATAAAGTGTTTTCGGCTATGGGCCGCTAGCTTTTACCCGCTTCGTGTATATTTTAGTCGCGAGAAAATTCCCTTTGGTACGTCGCACGTTAGACGCGCGTAGCTGAGATCTAAGAATAGCTCAAACTGTTTTAATTAAATTTTCATATTTAATGGACATTTATCGAAAAAAGAAGGGCCGTCGGGCACAGTCCGATACTAAATCTAACTACATGGAGCGAAAACGGCACGCGAAAAGTCGTCGTAAAGCAGTATTAGGTACAACCAGTTTGGACTTTTCTAACTCGCGTGCTACGGGCTTCTCACATGAACGTCATTCGATTTACGGAAAATTAACTATTTCAAAACAGTTTTTGACCCGGATTGTGGCTATCACGACCTCTGAAAAGGTTCTAAGTTCACATAATTATTTCATAATTTGTAGTTCATTATTGTTTTACAACTGAAATAAATAGGTAGGTATGAAATTTGTAGGTTATTGATGATGTCAGTGTGGCGGCAGTGACATAATTATTTCAAACGTAAAGTAAGACATATTTTAGATTCCACAACCACCCTTGACCAAAATAATTTTTGATATCCCGGTACATACATGGATAGCGCATGGTATACGAACCTATGTTCAGTCGATGACTCCAACACGTAAGAGAGACAGAAGACCTATTTCAGCCTGGTATTAAACAGAGATGGAGATCATTCTGACCACGTGACAAGGGGCAAGAACGTTCATAACTTACATTAATTTAAATGGAGCACTTTAAGAATTTCTTGAATTATCAAGTTATAATCCTCTATGATAGATTACAGTAACATGTACTCTTATGGCTAGAACGATGTTTTGCCCCTTGTCAGCTGTTTCATATGTTGGAGTCAATGAAAATCCCTCATGCGCTATCCATGTATGTATATATAATATCTATGAATTCGAATGATATTTAACCTTATTACCTTATTGTTGTGTTATGGTTCGAAGAATATTGCATTAACACCGGAACTTGTATATTCAGTATGTAACAACTGAAATGAAAAAGTGACAGTTTTTATATAAAAACAAGTGAAGAATATGTTTTTATGTCTAAAGTCATGTATAGTTCGGGACATTTAGAAATGGCAACGATTAATCGAACAGCTGGAATAATCTATTATTTACAATTAGTCATATGACATGCTTTGCTTCGAATAATTACTAATTAAATGATTATTTACTAATTAATCGACAGCAGCACCACAGATTTAATGAAAAATATTTTTCAGTGTTCTATCTGAACTGTGATTCCCCGTTCGGTGTATATGTTACTGTGAAAGACCGAAACTGGTGAATTTAACACACTTAACTTGCTATGATATTGCCGATTGGACCTGTAGAAAAGCGTAGGTTGGAAAGTCTAAGCGGCAATGTTTTCGCAGGTTAAATTTGTTGCTGACATTTACCAGAGAATTTTCACAGTAACATACCAGGGCAAGGTAAAAAGTCTCCGAAAAATGAAACATGGCGCCACAATCGAAAATCCCATGTGACATTTGTGATGTACCATCTTTAACTAGAACGCATTAAAATTTTCAGACTGATATGTCATCATCATCATTTGATGGGATGGGGCTTAGTCCCCTGATGCACTTAGGCCACTTAGTTGGGCACATGTGCGCCCTGTGGTCAGAAGCCTATTCTATTATAGCAGGTTTGTGGCCCGCCAGAAACCCAGAATATTGCCGGTGCTGGCTTCCATAAGTTCTTCTGGGAGCAGTTTTAATTCTCCGAAGTGTCGGTGCCTGAGGGATGCTAATGTTGGGCATTCCAACAGGATGTGAGAGGCAGTTTCTTCCGCCTCTCTGCATTTCCTACATATTGGATTACATTATTGTGATGCCCATAGTGTGGAGATGTTTGCTAAGACGACAGTGACCGGTTAGCATTCCAGTCATCTCTCTGATGTCCCTTCTGTTCAGAGAAAGGAGTTTCTTTGAGAGCCTAGGCACAGGCTCTTTAATGAAGAGCTTGGTCTGCCTCATGCGTGCTGATTCTCGCCACAGTTTAGACCACTCTTTATTCAGTTGGCTCAGAAGGTAGACCCCCTACGCAGTTTGATAAAGCGACCATTGGCTCCGGCCCGATAAGGGCGCTAGACGACCCTCGTCTGGCCAGAGAGTCGGCCATTTCATTCCCTCAACTCCGCTGTGTCCGGGGACCCAGATGAGTTGAACTTTATTTCTCCTAGCTAGTTCAGCCCATCGACATATACATATGGACTGCGCGTGGCAATGATAAGCGCGGATAGTACCGGCGTGAGAGAGGGGAAAACGAAGAGGACTAATACTGTCTTTATCTACTTTATCTATCGCGTTTCTATTGGCCGCTGCGTTGCCATGGAAATGCAACATGACTGTAGCTAGTATGTTTACGTCCCGAGCCGATAGATAAAGACAGTATTAGGCCTCTTCGTTTTCCCCTCTCACGCCGGCACTACCCGCGCTTATCATTGCCACGCGAAGTCCATATGTATATGTCGATGGTTCAGCCAGAGTATCCCTGCATTATTTGACAAGCCTTGATGTGACTCTGGGTGATTTGAGGGCTCCCAGAACCGACCGGCTGCGCCTATTTACATAGTTTCTTCGCAGGTTTTCCATGGCACAAATCAGTATTGCGTAGACCTCCGCCTGAAAAACCGTGCAGTAAGCGCCTAGAGTCACTGAGATAGTGATCTTTGGCCTTTTTAGATACACTCCCGCTCCAGAAGCCTGGCCTACATTGGACCCATCTGTGAACTATACGAGCCCGTCTGGTCGCATTAGGGTGAGGATATTGTTTTTCCAATCTCCTCTATCCGGGATGGGTTTTTTGGGAGAAGTGAGACATATAGCAGGGATCATGCTATCTTGTTTCATTTCTAGTATGGGGCATGTAGAGATTGCCTCACTTGAAATCGATGAGTGATCACGAGAGTGATGCGTTTTGGTCCAGTGGCCTAGGCCCTTCAACCTATACGCCGTTCTCATGGCCTCAGTTTTAATGTATAAGAGCTTCAAGGGCTCTCGTCGGAGCCGACGGTCAAGGGGCCTGACCACCACACTACCACCGCGTAGGTAACCATAGGCCTAATCACAACAGTATAGATTCAATTAAGAATCTTTGGCTGTAATCCCCATGTGCTGCTAAAAGCTCTTCTGCACGCCCAAAATGACGCAGAGGCCTTCCTCACTCGATATTCGAGGTATTCGCGCCATGTCAATTTAGAGTCTAGGATTACGCCTTAAAACTTCACCGACCTTTTGAAATGCAGGACCTTGCCACAGAAACTAATCTTTGGTAGTGTGCTCAGCTAGCATTTTCTTGTAAACAGAACAACTTCCGTTTTGTCAGGATTTACCCTCAGCTCCTCCGTGCGGCACCAGCCGTCCACTATGCTGAACAGCGTGTTTTGCAGCTCGCACAGCGTCCCCAAGTGCCGCCCGAAGGTGACGCCAGACAAGTCATCGGCATAGGCTTGGGCATAAGACCCAGCCTCTTCCAGATCCTCCAAGACTCCATCGACTACAATGCACCACAGAAGCGGACTGATATGTCATTCAGTTTTGATTTGACAACCATCGGAAAGAAGCAACCTTGAATATTTTTGTAAATATGGAAAGAAGTGAATTTCGCGTCTTCATTAAACATTATTTCTAGCGTGGCAAAAAGATTACGCGAACCAAAGCATCTAACTGCTCTTTTCATAATTTAATTTACTCTGATGAAGGCTGTTTGGTTGCTGTAAGGTTCCCAGTATTTAGTTTTATACTCCATGTATTATTATATTTTACTTTCAGATGAACTGAAAATCGTTGACTATGTATTGACAACTTTACTTTCATGATACCCCAGCGTAATTAATTTAATGTAACTATGGTCCATGAATTATAGATATACTAGGGTAGGATACTGCCTAAGCGACACGCGGTCAGTCGATATACGTCGAAAACGATGGATGGGAGCTCTGGGGCTCATATCTTCAAGTATACGATCAAAACTTGTGCGAAATTTCTGTTTAGTTTATGACTTGCTAATAAAGTATGTCAACGTTTTCAATTTAACATTCGTGAAAAAGCGTGCCACAGAAACAAAATAACTATAATGAGTAGTAAGAACACTATTAACAATAGTGAATGTAGATAGTCTAAAAATTGTAAAGGGTTACTAAAAATCAAAAACATCGTTCAAAACATATTTCTTGAAGATAGAAATTTTACTTTGTAACAAAAACATCAATCCTTTATATCATCTACCTCACGAGAATTATAACATTGTAGTGTATGGGACACTTTAGATGTAAAAGATTTCACAGCGCGCGCATACGCGTATTTAGCCGCCGGTCACAACACTCTCTTCTCTTCCAGACATCGTAAAGCGCAGCGCAGATATTTGGTCGAAGTGGGTGTGACCTGAAGTCTTTTTTATTGTTAAATCTCTAGGTAAGATCACGTTTAATTAGTGAATCTCTATTGAACTAGCAAATTTTTATTAAAAATTTATTTTGTGGGCTAGCGTAGTGTTTAAACAGAATGATATCGTAAACTCCTATTTAGGGACTATCTTCAACTTGACAGGTTATAGCTTATATTGATGAAGTAATTGTAATACTTTCTAGATCGATTTGTGCATGAAGTAAAAATAAATTTCTGAAATTATCACAGTTATCCATAACAGTATAAATTGATTTATGCAATCAGGCGAGGGCTATAAACAAATGTTGTTGATTATATTATCACAGTTATTAATAGATTTGGGCGTTCATTATTCCGAATCGAATTGCTCGTTAACGAGGCCATAATTAATCAAAACCTTTAATATTTATATGAAAGCCGGTAATCAATCCTCTGTTAACTTATCAATCCATTACTTATCCTATTCATTCAATTAAGGTGTCCGATGGAATTCGAGGTTTACACCATGTGTATTAGGCGCGTTTTTTAAATCATTTTTTCAATTTCAAATTCCCCATAATCATCTATCCAAAGGAACGTGTTTTGTTGCCATGGTAAATAATATCTCCCTCTTTTTGTTACATTGTTTTTCATTTGTACTTGTAGGTCATGGTCATATATATCTAATAAATGCAATATGCTCCTACGTAACAATAAACCTAAGGTGTTTACTTAGCAATCACTGAATTTATTTAATAAATTAATGTTGTTCTGATGCTGACAGTTTGCAGTTGGATCTTAGTAACTTTTCCAGATGGTGTAATATCAGTTTATTAAAATTGAACTTGAAAAAAAGACAAGAAATAATCTTTTCTCGTAATCATGATGCTATTGATTATATTTACCAGAGTTAATGACACAAACTTAAATGACCAATAAAATCCAAGATTTGAGTTATATTCGACTTAAAAATTACAATCTCAAGGGATTCAATAGGGATAAATATAACTATCCATACATATTAGATATTTTAAATATGAACAACTTGATACATAGAAGAATGACAATTGATCTAGTATTGCTTCATGAAATGGCTACATAGATTCTCCTGAAATTGTTGGGCTGATGCAAATTCTAGAAGAAACAGAAAAGTGATAATTTTAAGATACTATTTTGTAGAACAATTTATAGCCAAAATGAGTCTCCATATAATAATGAAAAAGGTAAACACTCAAGTGATAAAAAAGCTATAATTTTTAATTTTTTGTATTATTCTTCTGTAGACATACTGATTGAGTCAAATAGACCGGTGTATTGCCAGTTAATAAGTGCGACAAAGAATCGACGCAAATCTGAAACAAAATGGGCGTGATTTATAAGGCGCATGTCAGTACCCCTTAATAAGTAACCACACACACCAGTATTTTTACTAGATATGGACAGAACTTTTATTTCCAAATAGAAATAACATAATCATAATACCAAGTGCTATTACTGCTATTTTTATCTCAAATCTCAAAATAACTTTCAAATAAGAGGTACAAAATAGCAGTTGCTATTTGATACTAGATATATATAAAGGCAGATCGCTGAATAGCAACCCATCTCTAATTCATACTAACTAACAATTCGATTCGACCTGTGCAGATTGCAATGCACACTCCCCTTTCCCTGTCGCACAATACAAGTTCCTCTGTTTATTTCATTAATAATACGATGCGTCTGGCTCTCACATACTCGCACATTAATCCTATACACCGCTCGTTCTGACTCAATACCTGTATGTACATACAGAATTGTATAATTAGCTTGCCTGTTGATAAATAAATGAATTTTTTTCGCTCTAGTCACACTTTTCAACTATGAATGAATTTTCTCTAGAATTCTATACTGAAATGGCATCGATTAAAAGAGGGGGGAAGAATTTTGTTTCTTCAAACTCTGCGAAGGAAGTTATTCTGACCAATTCATATTTTTCGAATGCATAATATAATTTAGAACAAATAGTTTTCTAAAAGCTGCAATGAATTGAGTAGGTATGAGATTGACATTTCCACACTGTTGTCTTATAGCTGCAAAAAAATTACAATATTTGAAGATTCTTTACTGCTTATTTTATGACAACTCCTCTTAATTTTTCGATGTATCGGCTAGGTTTTGCATTTGGTAGATGTATATTTTTCTCTAATACTTTCATATATATTTCACTTGAAAAATGTAGACTACTAATTCGATATCTTTTTATGAATCTTGGGCAGGGGTTCTAAATACCAATACATATTGTGGTCGAATTAGTTTAATCCAAAGTTCATGCCTTTAAAATACATAATATTTCAGCAAATGGAAACAAACAGATATGTTATATAAATTTAGTGACATTATTTTAGTTAATTAATAAAAGTCTCAGTCTCTGTATAAAAAGGAGAAATAATACCGTAACTATTATGAGATTCTTAATATTCAGTAGTATTGTGTGGGATAAATTATAATATATATATATATATATATATATATATATATATATATATATATATATATATATATATATATATATATATATATATATATATATATATATAATAGTTATTACAGAATCTTTGGGTAAACAGTTTCCGCAACGAATACATCGAATAATGGATGTTGTTCAACTAATAATTAATTAGTATCTACTTATATGATATCTCATTTTATACTATATATATATATATATATCTATCTGTTGTATGACACATCATAATCAAGTCACTCACCTTGTGAGAATTGACTCATCTCAGGATCAGGATCTCTTAGATCCAGACTGACCATCGTGTGCGGATTAATACGTTACCTACGGGATCAGAATCAGCACCGAAAGTATTAGGCTGTAACTATGGTCCATGAATCATAGATAACTTGAACACTTCTGCACGTTAAATGTAAGAAAAATGATGCATAAATGCTAAGATTATATTTTAAAAGCGGAAGATAGATGCCAAAAGTACCACTTACAATGGGGCATCCGCACCCAATAACAATACAGTCCTCGTTTTCAACACTGAAGGAAATTTTCAAATTCCTCCGATCAATAATATACAAGTCATGAAAAATTCACGGATTGTTGACGTTTCAGGCAAAAGCGGAAACGGTATTGCATCAATTTGTGAAGGTAATTTTTTTTTGTAATGAAGCATTAACGCGTATCTAATACAGTGGTTGGCTTCCACACTGAGGACAAGTCGATATGATTATGCTCCAGAGCAGCTCCTAAGATTAATAATTAGTTTCATAATTCAGTTAATTTCCGATACTGCCGTAAACTTGGTTTGTTTAGTCTTTTAACAGCCGAGTAATTTCCGTTAAGTACTAATTAACATGCTTTATAGCACCCACTATCTCTGGCATGTCATAAACTTATTACTAATACTGTTTATATAAAATGACTTATATCTGAGTCCGTGATAATTCCATGAATTTTAGAGGACGCCTATGCTATGAATAACACCCAGTCTAGGTAACAATTATATCCAGAAATGATGTCATAAAACACACCGATATAGTAGTAGCGTTGCTTAGTTATAAAGGTTATTTTCTCTTGTGGGTCTGACGCGAAGGCAACTAAGATATAGAAGTTTCATAACTATTTCTTTTATTCTAGTCGAACAAGTGAACCAACATGAGTGCTGGACAACAATATTACCCATTCAAAGTGAGTACTTACTTTCATTTTTTTTTCATATATTTAGTTGATACAATCTCGCTTTTTTGATTGTTTATTCGTTTCCGGGTAAATTTGTTACGCCTATTTGAATGAACGGAAATTGTCATTGCATTACACAATGCCAGATTTAGAAATGGATGTAATTGCTAAGGCAACCGCACAGTTGCCGGTGTTAACCAAATATCAAAAATAATATCTAATATCAGCTAGTTATTATTAATAGTATATGAGAACAAAAATTACTACTTCTATCACAATTATTATATATTAGAAAGTAGACGGAATTACAGTAAGTTAATTGATCGGCAGGGTAGAGACAGACACAATAGTCTGTAAGGGCGTTGTTGCAAATTCCACGTTTTAATTAGTAATTTCCAGTCGCGACCCCTTGCTAGGAAAATAGTTCATATCCTGTGAATCAGGAAACCACGAGAAGCAAGTGCCTTAGAATTTTATTCGAATCTGAATAGATTAGAGACTGATGAATACAAGGAAACAGGAATTACCTCTCCATTCAGGGCGTTTCAGTTTTTTATAGCAGGACTTAACAGTCGATATAACTTTTAAAATACATCATAAATCATAAAAATATCATGTTTATATAAGCAAATTCAAATTGAATTTTAACGTATTGCATTGACAGTTGGTATACGGGAGTTTTTTGGTATGAGAAAGCTGTGGCCCTAAGTGCTGTATTTACCTTAACAACGAATAAAATAGATAAATTACACTTCAAACGCAATTGCTTTTCGACACTATAAACATAATATTTAACTTTCTTTGCTTTCGTGTTCTTTTGTTAGGCTGCACTAAAAGCCAACTATCTTGAAAACGGCCAACTTTAGCGGATTTTCATAATGGTACGTAAAGGAAATAAGAATTTTTAGTTAAAAGTACATAAGTATACTGAGAAAAAAGTTATGGTCATTGAAATCCGTAAAAGAGAACAATACAGACCGACTACAGTAAAACGATTTCACATACCAAAAAAAAACTGCCGTATAACTTTCAATGCAATACGTCAAAAAATGTTTACGATATAATTATAAAAAATCTATTTGAAAATCTAATTTGAATCCTGTATCTAGAAAACTAAGCGTTGCCGACCTAGGTTGATACACGTTTTGTATTAATTTTAAATCTTCTATCGAAGTCCTGCAATAAAAAACTGAAACACCCTGTATATATAGACATAGATAATCTGCGTTACATTCTCAAACGCTTTTAATTACAAACAGAGATACATATAAAGTGGTATAAAAACAAATTAATTGTTCTTTCATTTAATCATAAACAAATACATTATGAAAAACTAAATTTAACGCTTTTCTCCATTCAAATAACGATATTTATTGAAATCATAGTAAATTTTCACCTTTATGAGGAAATTGTTCCTTGCATTGAAGAACCTTTTCCAACAAAAATAGTGATGTCTCTAATCACTCCCTTCTTTTCATGATTTTCTTATGCTTATAATGACTGTTATAACTGACCAATACGCCAATACCACATTTAGCAGTCAGTAAAAGTGCCTCATAAAGGGAAAAATCAAATTTTGCTAGTTTAAAGTAGTTGAAATGTCTATAATTTATAAGATAAATAAATTTGTATGTGATTTCATTAGAAAGGAAATACAATGATTTACAATCAAATTAGTCAACTTTTGATATAGGTGGTCGCGATATGTTATAGATTACGTTATAAGGCGGCGGTTTCGGTTCCTGTTTATGTCATAATATACAATCAAGTATTACTTAGAACAAAAAAAAATGGTCAACTTAAATATATTATCAAACGGTGATGAAACATACACTTCTATCAATTTTCTTGTGAAATTATTTAAGTAGTTTTTCGTTGAGATGCTTTTATATTCTTTCGGTCAAAGAGTACGTCATTCTCTCAACCTAACGACCAGATTTATTCACTAATTAATACTCTAAGGTTTGAATAATGTTTGGTTGTTTTCTTATTTGAATCTGGAATTTTTTTCCAAACGTAATGAGGCAAGTTATCAGTAGATTTACCAATTTTTAGACTTTTCTAATTAGGAAAATAAAGCATATTTTCTCATGGTAGTGGGGTGTTTTTTAGTTGAAATAAATTTATAACGACGCAAATAATGTGTATTAAAATTGACAGAGGACTGTCTTTCCCTTGTTTTGAAAACAGCAAATTTGAATTACAGTGTTGCTTTAGTTGAGTTTTATGCAAGAAACTTTTCTTGTAATTAAAAAACGATAGTTTTGGGTTAAATTGAACGAAATAGTACAGAAAATTAATCGGTTAACACGGAAAAATAGCAGTTAAATGAATATGCAAAAGTATTTAACAAAAATGTTGAGTTTTATGCAAGAAACTTTTCTTGTAATTAAAAAACGAAAGTACCAAAGTATTCAACAATAATCTTGCCATCATCGAACAATTTGGACTAAGGAAGTAACATATTACATATTCATAAGCATTTCTTAAGAATCGTAGGATGAATCGAAGTAAATGAACGCACTATTTGTATACTAATTAATGAGATCATTTTTGTTTTCCTTTTTCAATGAAATAGTAAATTATGACTCAACAAATTGGTATTATTCAACGTTGTGTTTATTAACAATTTTTCATCTATGGGTGATGGGTCCTCGGCTAGTAACCGTGACACGATTTTTCTCTGGTGGGAAAGCAACATTCAACGTGGGCTAATCGTGATAAATAAACCAATGAACCTGTTCCATTCACCTTCATTATTTGATTTATGCTATCCATTCCCATCAAACGAACGAGACCATCGCTATTCACTTTGCATCTACATTCTTCGAATACTTTGTCTAGTGTAGTAAAAGATGGAATCATCTTGTAAATATATCAATATAAGATGTTAAAGAAAAATTTTCCTCTGAAAAGATTCGAGTGCCATTTATTATTATGTTCAGGTAACTTCTGTCTTAGTTATGAGTATCATATAATAGACATCAGAAATACCATGATATATCATGTTAGTGGATATGTCTGTCTGTCCATCCGCAATTTGATAGCTTTACCAAATTTGGTTTACAATTCGATTGCTTTGCATTAATTTGTTTTTCATTTCTGATCATCATAGACATCAGTAATACTATGATATATCATGTTAGTGGATATGTATTTGTCTGTCTGTCCATCCGCAATTTAATTGATAGCTTTACCAAATGTGTTGTACTTGATTGCTTTGCAAAAGAGGTCAGCTGTAATTGTATGGTTTGTTCGCTGGAGCAATGATATGACGACATGGATTAAGATCAGCCATTGTAGTCGGGTTGAGCATATTTTCATGGTCTTTTAATACAACTACCCATTCGATACAATAAACTGTGTTACAAACAAATTTAGGAGTTATTCACTTATTATATCAAACAATACAAACTATTTGTAATCTTAAATAAAATGCACAAACTGTTATAGTTATCCATAATGATGGGGGAGCGTTCTTTTAAATTCACTAAAAGTTGAAATTCAAACCAATTTAGGAAGCTGTTTCGATCCATTTCACCATGGTAATGGACATCTGTTTTGTTTATCTGGGATATTGATACTCTGTTGTAAAGCTGCAGCAACCCTGTCTCTATCTACTGTAAGATAGAAAGATGTAGCTTTCCATTTTCACGTACCCGTTCGATGTAATTTATTGTTGAGACACCATTTGTTGAACACTACATGATTGTGGCTTCGGCATTTTATATAGCACACGAAGGTAGATTTACACTCCTAGGAAAAGCTGTTCCTTTATTTCTGAAGTAATTCAATTGAAATTTAGATTAGCAGCGAATATAAAATGAACTGTCTAGTTTATTCGCTAAATCGAGAAATCGACCGGTTTATATCGGCAACCCCGGAATGTGTTATCAAGTGTTCAAATGAAATATTCCTTGTTTGACAAAGATAGCGCTGCCTTGATTTAGGGAAATTGTTCAAATGAATTGGATGTAAATATTACTATCTATGATATCAATTCTTTCAGTCGGTTTATGCAGGACATTTTCTTCAAAACATCAAGCATTATGAATGTCGAGTGCAACCAGTCAGGTTGACCAGAGAGCGAGAGGTGTACTTTGAAATAATTAACATTACAATACAAATTGACTGAATCTAATTTCGACAGTGAGCAAGTTCACATTTATAATTCAAAACTGCTAAGTAATAAGATATGCATGCAAATGACGTAATGGTGATGGTGTAACGTGAATAATATTTTAACGTATTCTTTAGCACAAGGTCGAATTGGACGGTTAAATTGCTTGCTAGTCTTATGACTCACCAGTGTTGTGATTCCATGGAATTTAATCCAGTAAAAGAGAAATATGTTCAGGTCACCCTCGATTCATTCATTCGAACACCCACTGGAATATAATGTACTTTCTTTGTCTTTGTCAACCCAGACGCGGTTACAGGATTTCGTTTAGGAGGACACGTTTTGTGTGATTTTACCTATCTTTCAGAAAATTCGTTCTAAACAACAAATTTGATAAATTTGATACTTGCATTTGAATAATGTTCTGTTTGTTATAAAGATGCATGTAGTAATTTGCAAGGGTTTTAATTAAAATTAGTATAAATCTGACTTGATGATTGAACGTCTGTTCTATGATTTACAGACTTGGAGTCACTTTTTATGTGAATCATCTCCAGAACAAATCTTTTATAATAATTGGTTTCTTTAATTAAAATATTAACATTTTTGTAATCGTCTTGGTGATTATAATCAAAACAATATTTAGCAATGGCGGCGGAAGTTTTTGTTGATAGTACTATACCTATAACCATACATTCTTTTTAAAAAATATTGTTTAGAGATTCCTGTATAAGTCCCATCGCAATCTAAATAATTTAATTTATATACTATGTGTGTTTGTTTATATAGTATTTAGCTATAGACAAAAAAACAATTCAATTTGTATGTAGGTACATAATATTGAATATTAAACTCCAATCTTTTTCTATGGCCGGTTCTTGCAAATCTTGTAATCACTTTTCGATGTCAATATTCTTATGGATGTGCATAACGACAAGGAGGCACCGAAGAGGCGGTTTTCACTCAAGGTTGCACTCGAATATGTTTTGAGGTGCCGCAACGACGAGATTGACCTCTCAGCAGATGCATTTGTCACTGGAAGCGTCGCAAGAACTAGTACAAATTGTCAAATTCATGTATTACAGGAAATCCAGAGCACTTATGTGAAGCTCTTTTTGCCGTTCCTTTTCTTGAATCCGCCAGCAAGGATTCATTTATCAGAAGGGAAACAGTGCCCTTATCGACACGGTCGAAGGAGGAACTTTATACTTTTGCTATTTTCACCAGGAGAAATTTCAACAATTGCCAAGTGGTAAATGTAATCCACTTGAAACTAGATATGATGCTCAAAATTTACGGCATAAAATTGAATGTTGCACCTTGAGCCGTTTTCGAGTTATTGAGCACAGCGGTCTAGCGAAATACTCGACGCTATTCGCTTTGTTTAGTGCACTGTTCGGTGCACTAACTATTTGGCCGATTGTATCGCGCAGACAGACTGCGACTCGCTCTCTTTATCGGCTTATGCGAAAGGCAGAGTGAGCGTAGCGAACGAAGTCTTTCCTCCTTTCGGCTCATACGACACCTTGTTGGTTTCTACTTTACGCCGTTTTCGAGTTACAGATTTCAAACGCCCCGCCCCGTTCATACCTTTGGCAGTACTAAATAATCGAGCTCGCGCAACTAGACCGAGTAAGCGTAGGGAAAGACGGTGTGAGCGTAGCGAAGGTAGTCTTTTCACCTTTCGGTTCACTCAATCGCTCCGTCTTAACCTTTCGAGCATATGCACAGTGTACTACCGACCACCTAATAAAATGTTGCATTACTAGTAGTTCAAAAAAGATTGTGAATATTTGATATGAAGTCTCATTCATCACAAAAATGAATCATTCGTTTCTACGCACAACACGTGTTTATTCCAATGCTGAATAGTGTTCTTTTCATTAAAAAGGGGGATAGCTAGAAAATTAATCCGTACGATACACAGGGAAATTGATTGTCGTTATAAATTACTTATTGGAAATTGTAACGTAGCACGAAGTAGCGTGTGCTGAATATCACTTTTATGATTCTAGGAAATCATATAAAAATTTAAGTGTTCATTGAAACATACATTTCGAATCATAGCATCATAAAATTCACGTCACTGCGATGATGCAAAATTAATTCTAAAATTAAATTATGTTAAATATTTATGTTTACTTCAAATTAATCACGAAATTTTCCAAAATTCAATGCTTCTCATGATATTGTATGTTGACTCAGTATTGAATATTATGACATTAATTCAAATCTTATTAAATATAGAAATCATACAGATTGAAGCTATAAAATACTGGATACTATGAAATCGAAACCACTGTTATATCTTACAAGAAGTTTATTAAACAACAAACGAGTAAGAAGTAGTTATGTAAAATTTTGTGTTGTGTAGTTGAAAAAATTAATTTACTGTCCTTTATTGCGGTATATCGGTGCTGTTAATAATTTATTCGTACGATTTTGTATAAAATATCTAGATAGTAGATAATTGTTATCTTTGTTTTATGAATCATTTTATAAAATTAGATAATTTTAATATTATATGTTAACCGGCATATGAGTGTGTTGATATAACGCTTTACATTATATCCGACATAGTTTAACTACTTCTCATAGCTGACAACATTTGTAAAGCCCGCTTCACACCATGTGGCGAATTAGGCGAAAGTATGAAGAACATGAATTTCGACAGATGTGTATGTAACCACGAATGTTTGCGTCTACGATTCGATAAAAGTGTGTAAATGAGACACGAATCAAAGGAACATTCACCGTGTGGATATATCAAAATGTATGAATGGACCGATACAGTGGAAGCCTAAATCACCAGACTTGATCCCACTAGACATCCTCTTGTGGGGGACTTTGAAAAATAATGTTACCAGAATACCATCTGTTAACGTGGAACATTTGAAAGTAAAAATCAGAAATGCTTGTGATGAACTATCTAGAGAAATATTACGTAAGGCGTCATCAGTAAGAGGATAAAAGGCGGAGATTGGATAAATGTAGAAGGTGGTCACATTGAAAATTTCTTGTAGTGATTGCCTACATACTTTATTCTTTCGGTGCTAATAGAAGTAACATATTAAGTGTTTTTAATGTTAAATTAATAATTAATGTTTATAAATAATAATAATTAATAATGTTTAATTATTGACAGATGAGACTTTGCTGTTTCTTTCCAAAGGCACTTGCTTAAATCGTGACGATTGCGAATTTTTGTTAATACGTTTTTTTACTAATTTGCGTATAATTTTTTTCTCTACAAAATTTCTTCAGAATTTTTTAATATGCCA
Organism: Endomychus coccineus; assembly: GCA_958510875.1. Classification (NCBI taxonomy): domain Eukaryota; kingdom Metazoa; phylum Arthropoda; class Insecta; order Coleoptera; family Endomychidae; genus Endomychus; species Endomychus coccineus. The sequence continues at coordinate 290,909,506 of OY294067.1, forward strand.
AAATATATATATATATATATATATATATATATTCTTTTGTTGATATTCTTGAACCATTTGTAATATTTGTATGTTTTCTTGGTATATTGGTTCGTATATATACTGATAATGAAATAAAAATTCTGTTTTGACGTTTCGACAACGTTTATTGCCTTTATCAAAAATTGTTAATTGAATTAGTGTTTCCATGTAATTTAGAAAAGAATAGATGATTTCGATTAATGAAATGCGTCTGCAGCCGACTTGTGTTTTAAGATCCAATTAAAACTGCAGAAAACATTGGATCGGTTGTGAGTGAAAGAGTAATGTATGGCTAACTACAATTTGAAATAGATTGAATTTGATTAAATACAAGACATTCCAATATTGTACAATTATAAATATCTATGAATTATTGTATGAATAATTCATAGATATTTATAATTGTACAATATTGGAATGTCTTGTATTTAATCAAATTCAATCTATTTCAAATTGTAGTTAGCCATACATTACTCTTTCACTCACAACCGATCCAATGTTTTCTGCAGTTTTAATTGGATCTTAAAACACAAGTCGGCTGCAGACGCATTTCATTAATCGAAATCATCTATTCTTTTCTAAATTACATGGAAACACTAATTCAATTAACAATTTTTGATAAAGGCAATAAACGTTGTCGAAACGTCAAAACAGAATTTTTATTTCATTATCAGTATATATACGAACCAATATACCAAGAAAACATACAAATATATATATATATATATATATATACCTAATATAAATATATATATAATATATAATTTTTTAATATGCCAAAATATAGATATGTTTCCGGGAAAAATGGACCTTATTCAAGCCAATTTAAAAACCTCTTGTCAGATTTTTTTTTTCGTTTTTCCTGTAATTATAATAGAGCTGACATTCGCTCTTCCTGTACAATTATTATGCTATATCGACTAGATGATATGAAATAAAAATCATTCTTGGCTTTTTGGTCTATTCCGCTAGCCGTCCATTCAAGGCGTGTTATGAATGTTTTATTTTGACTTGCGTGACTTTTTAATCTAGATATATAATAATAAATTTGAATTTCAGTGTACACCAACGGTTTTCCCCGCCGATCCTTTCGACCCCATCGATGATGCGGCCACCTTGAAGAAAGCAATGAAAGGTTTCGGTGCCGACGAAAAAGCCATCATCGACGTTTTGGCACGCAGGGGTATCGTACAAAGATTAGAAATCGCTGAGACATTCAAAACGTCCTATGGTAAAGATCTAGTGTCGGAATTGAAGAGCGAATTAGGTGGCAAATTCGAAGATGTTATGGTCGCCTTAATGACACCCCTACCTCAGTTCTACGCCAAAGAACTGCACGATGCCGTTGTCGGCTTAGGAACTGACGAGGAAGCCATCATTGAAATTCTCTGCACCTTATCCAACTATGGCATTCGTACTATTGCACAATTCTACGAAAACTGTAAGTGGAATAAGTTATTATAAATATTTATCACTTTTGTTTTTGACTCATGCTACTGTTTGTATGTACATTAATTCCCGACAGAGACTAATATGCCCCGATAATAATAGCTATACATTCTTAGACTCTTACTATACTAATTAACAATTCAATTCATTTGACCTTTGAATAATGCTATTGATACATTGGTACATTTTTATTATTCATGGAACAGACTTTCGCGATGTCATGACCTCCTAATTTCATGTAAACCCTCACGTCTCCCGCGAGTTATTGACTGAATATCTCTGGCTCTGCTGAAATGACGCGCCTCGCTCGGACTAGTGTATCCTGTGAATACCCTGTGCAATGCACAGTTCCCTTTCTCTACCGCACAAATTCTTCTTTCTACCTTACTGAACAATACAAGAGTCTTTCTCGCTTATACTCGCAAGATTATCCCTTTAGGCCGGTCGATCTGACTCAAGCTGTATTATATTGCACAGTTTTCTCGATCACTTTTGAAAAACGAAGAGACTTTCTATGGGAGATCTTTAAACTTAATCTAGACTTCTTTTCGTTACAGTATATGGAAAACCATTGGAAAAAGACTTGAAGGATGACACGTCGGGACATTTCAAGAGGCTGCTTGTTTCCTTGGTTCAGGTAAGGATTCTTGCATTCCCAGATACTATTTCAACTTCATTGGTATTCTGAAGGAATTATTCTAGTAGTTCTAAAGTTTGTTCTTAGATCTATCCTCTGTATTATTTAGGGAAACCGGGAAGAGAACCAAGGCGTCAATGAAGCACAAGCACAAGGTGACGCCGAAGCTTTAATAAGTGCCGGGGAAGCAAAATGGGGCACAGAGGAATCACAGTTCAATAACATCCTGATTACTCGCAGTTACCAACAACTAAGAGCCACTTTTGCCGAATATGAGAGGCTCTCAGGGAAAGATATCGAAGATGCAATTAAAAAGGAATTTTCTGGAAGCATAGAAAAAGGACTTCTTGGAATAGGTTAGTTATAAATTCACATTCACTATTCAAAAAATATAAATTAACTATTCTGTAGAAGTATTTTCGTATTCAGTTCCTTGTGGTACTCCCGTGTCATGTCTGATTTGACCAGACCATGTACTTACAAACAATTGGAAATAATACAATACTATTTTTTCTTTCTTTGTAGTGAAATGTGTGAAGAGTAAAGTTGGTTACTTCGCTGAGAGGTTACACGAAAGTATGGCCGGCATAGGAACAAACGACAAAACGCTAATTCGTATTGTGGTATCTAGATCTGAAATAGACTTAGCGGACATCAAACAAGCCTTCCTTGAGAAATACCAAAAAACTTTGGAGAGCTGGATCACTGTAAGCATTTTTCTATCATTTTTGAGTTAAATATAATAATAACCAAATTTGTTGATGAACTCCTCTCTAGCTTTTTTTTCTGTTTAGTTGAAGCCATAACATGTAGTAATGAATGAATCGGGTTCAGATAGTAAAGATTAAAAAAAAAATAATTACTAAAGGATAATGTATCACTGATGAAGGAAAATAACCCAGAATCGTAACCGCTTTCAGTTTTTACATTAATTTCAAATGCTCACAATGCCCAGCATAATTATCTAGCTCTTCCTTTAATTGTAATTCAAGAATTTTGAGATTATGATTCTTTCACAACTAAAACTTTTCCTAGCATTAACATTGAAGGTGCAAAAAATGATTGTTAATGCTCAATACTTATATTAAAATGATCTTTGCAACAAAATAAGTGGAATTTGGCATTTCTTTGCGTTTACTCAATTTCGAATAACTTTTCCGGCAGAACGTTCTCTTGACACAAATGAAAGTTTCGTTGAGACTATTTTTTTAATTTTGCACTTAGTATTTATAGATTTTGGTTCATGTCTATTGAGTGGAGACGTTGCGTTTCGATAAATTCAAATTTTACTTATTTTTCTATTGCATTTTTTTGACACTGTTTTTGAAGATAAATTAAATAGAAAAAAACGTTAAGTGGGTATTCTTAAATGGTTTGTTTTTCAAAAATAGGTCAGAAACTTAATTTGAACAAACTGATCTGACTTTGTACCTGACACTTTTTAATCTGTTCTTTCCTAACATTTTCCTGCTCTGTTGTACTTGAAAAGTTGTTATTATGCTATAATTGGTGGTGGAATTATGTAATTGTTTAACAAGTGCATGTGGCTTATACTGACTATCATTTTCAGGGCGACACATCCGGCGACTACAAGAAAGTACTTTTGGCCATTATTGACTAATTCATGTACACCTCTTACTCATCATCGCACCGTTATTGTGCCCAGTGCAAACGTCTTACTATAAAAGCTTCGAAAAACTGCCATAATTACTGTTGCGTCCCTTTATGGCTATTGAATACTTTTATTTTTATATTTTTTGCAGGATAATGCTCCAAATAGCTTGAGATATGTATTGTGTACTATAAGTACTATTGGTTAAGACCACTAAATTTTTTACTCAGGATCTTGTGAAGATATTCGAGGATTTTATTGTCAATATTTCTGTATTTACTCAAATAAACTCTAATATATTTTAGTTGTTTAATTTATTCTCAAGCCAGTAGTGAGTTTATTTGATTTTTTCATAGTTGCATTTATTAATATAAAAATTGTTTGAAAGTACTCATGTTATGATAAATTATTGTGTTACAATTTTATTAAACATTTTATATACTAGTGTTATCGTAGCTTTAGTGGCCTTATACACAGAATTTTCAAAAGATGAATAAATCCATTTAATTATTTATAATGTAAAGGTTGAGGTCAATTTGAATAATATTCGATTATCTCTCGTTTTATAACTGAATGTGTTATGTTAATATGCTTTATAATAGGGGCTTTAAGAATGAATATATTTATTGAAGTATAATGTGGTTTTTTTATGTCTACAATCTTCCCTTACAAACAATCATCTCCAAACTGAAATTTTGCATTGTAGATATGATGTGAATAATCATGCAAATTTTTCCTCATTTTCATCTCGATTCTAGACATCTACCTTCAGATAAATTTTAGACTAGAAAGTGGTTGGATAATTTCATCATCTCTTCAATAGAACCCAATCAGTTGTATTGAGTTAGAAATATGGTATGAAGATTTAGCAAGTTTAAGACAAAATGGAATAGTTGAAGTAAAGAAATGTGTGAATTTAGACTTACCCTTTCCTTCAACGCAGATAAATTCAAATAACATTCTGAGCATCTTAAATAATACGCGATCAGCCAAAATAATTATTTACTCCTTGTATTTAACTTGTAAAATCTCAATCGGAGGTGGACAGTAGACCATACAATTTTTGTTCTTAAGCAGCCATGTTAGTTGATTATGAAAAGTTTCTGAGGATTAAAATGTAAGTCTTGAAATGATCGCTACATTCGAATGATTGAAATGAAAACGCTCTATTGGAGAACATTTTTATAGAACGGCGCTCGACACTATTCTTGAAATCCACTAATTGTTTGCAAATATATTTTTAGAATCCAGTGTGACAAAATTTAGTAATGTTGATTGAGTTTGTTCTGTGGTGTGAGATTCTTTTTCATCATTTGTAGGATTTAGGCATACTCAAAGTATACCACGTCTGCCGGAGCCTCTCTTCTACTCTTTTTAAAATTTTAGTGCAATCTGATTGGAAATTGGCCAATTTTGTCGATTTTACCACCCCTACGATGGATTGCAAGTAAATCTGGCAACGGATTCGTGTTCAGCGACCCAAAAAACCCCCTAGGTGAACTCGAAATGCCAAAATACCTCTTTTTGTGGAAAATGCAATTCAAGACTTGGAGATTTCGGGCCATTTTCGCCTCCAATGGGTGGGGTTGGGGTTCCCAAGAGGTTTTAAGGTGTATGAATGATCCTGAGAACCTCCTGAAGCTGATGCAAAAAAAAATTTTTGGTTCGAATTTACATGTTTTTTTATTTTATTTTCCAGTTCATAACCTGGACTATAGTATGTAGGTATCTACATACTACTAAAAGGTTGATTGTGAGCAAATTGGATCTGATCAAGTTTGAAAAAAAATATTTTGTGAAATACGTACAAGCTCTACTTGTCTTGGTCTTTAATTTTATTATGTATAACGAAATTGTACATTTACCGAACACGTAGTGCTCCTTATCTGATAAAGCTGTAGAATGATATTAAATATTTTGGGTGCGGGATTCATTTATTTCGGGGATTTTGAAATTTTAACAATTAATTTGTATATTAAACTCTAGCTAGAATGCCATCTAGCGGTGGAAGGTTTTATCAATTTTCAACAACAAATTGCAGGTTCCTATCTACGACGAATGGTTGTAATGAACAGATTTCTATTTTAGAAGTCTATGGTAATGTTACATTTCTAAATAGCTGGCGAGTTCATGAAGTACAGATTGTGAGTAGAATCATTGTCTAAATTTTGTAATTCTGTGGTTTGAACTTTTAGGTTATGTTTGAAAGAATGTACATAAAGTTTATAAATATTTGCAAATTAATTAGCTGCTATTGATAATTATAAATTGGAATATCAGAAAAAACTAGTACCTATTGTTAGACTATCAGAATGTCTCAAGATGATTGAAATTTGTGCCACTTTTTAATGCTTCATTACTGTTTGTATATTTTCATTGAGCTATTTTAAATTCTGCCAAAGGTTATATTTTATTGATTAAAGTGAACGGATTATCCAATCATGATGAATAAACAGTAATGAGTGCATATTATTATAAAAACGGTGTTCATCTTGTTGCTATTTCAGTGCTAAGATGTTTGAGGATACCAGTGTCTGGTAATCGTAATACTCCTCAAGAACAATAGCGTGTGAAATATGATTTCAATATTTTCATGTTCCACATTAATTATAAAATAATTCAGAATATCATCACATCAAAGTTTGTCTGGTTTTTGTATTAACACATCGTAGGGGTCTGAATTTGGTTTGATACAATGAAACGAAATAGTATTTAACATTACGTATGATTAATTTTAGAAACTCATGAACGAAAAGCCAAATATGAAATTTATTATTTAAATATGCAATTCCTTATCCTCAAGGCAATCGCAGGTCTCATAGTCATCATAAAACAATGATTGAAGATTTGGCCATTGAATATCTGTTGTTAAATTGTTTTCCAAGTGTCAGAACATTGTTCTTTTTTTCAGTAGGAATTGGTTTACCTATTGGCAACTCCTCTAATCGGCTATTTTCTTTGAGTCCTCTTTTTACGAAAGGTATATATTTTTTCAATTATCCTGAGACATTCTGGTGTAACAATATGTATACATATCTTTTTTTTGATACTTTATACAGTTTCCACAGAATCTTTCACTTGCAGGGAAAATCAATAGTCATAATATAATTCTTCATAGCAGCAATAAAGTAAGTTGTGGATTTTCTTAGGGTTTCAGGAACAAATCAAAGGTCATGAATATAAAAAAAAATACTCAACAGCTTTAAAAAACTTGAGATAAATGCCACACCTAAAGTCAATTTCGAACAGTTCGAGATAATAGAAAAATAACATAATGAACAGAGTCGAATATTTTTAGAAATGGTACACATCAGAGAAAATCAAAACTGATAACTGATAAGACCAATATGAATAATCTTTCGCAAATATATAATATAATTCTTCCAAGTAACTAAATCAAAAAAGTCCTAACCCTTACATTCAGAATGAACTTTCTGCAAACACTGAAACCCTAAGAAAAGAACTTATGCTAAACCAGTAAAAGAATAACACGACGCATATATAATCATTTGATACTCACTTCGAATTGTACTAATTTTATATTTCAAATCAAAATTATTTTTTCATGACATGTTCTATGCAACTCGTACTAGCTCATGATGTTTGTTGTGTTGCCTATCTATAAGAACCACGCTTTATTTCATGGTAATGAAAGTTTATGTGTACAATAAAGTTAATAAATCTTTTGAGTGTGGGGCTCATTTAATTGGGGTCCTTAGCAGATTTGATAACTCAATTAATGCTTTAGACATCACTTCTATGGTCTATTTTTTATGTAGCCTACACGTGCTACGCCGTAGTGTGAGATATGTTGCCTATACAAAAGTAATCTAACAATCTCATCAATTGTTCTTGCAACCGTTTCATATAAGTATGAAACTGAACGTAACTATAACTTCTATTATGTCACAATTAGTAAATTCAGAAATATATTGTTCTTGGAACTTCAATTCAAAATACATGCAACACTCCTTACAACTCATTAACTCATTGTGATGTGTGTTGCATAGGACCTTTAAATCCAAAGCTATTACTTAACATTTAATGCCCATATAGAATCAGAATTATTTAGTAATTTCAATCGTTTCTATATTATTTAACACTTGCTTCACCATAACATAAAATGATGTGGTTTAATTTTTCCTTTTACCAATTATGAAGCTGATGCCAATCTTCAACATTGTTCCTAAATGCTATATGTATTGGGATTAGGATAAACTTATATGAAATATAACTCATATTCGAATTCGTTGAAAAAATATGTCGGCAACAGCTGCAGCCCTCTATTTGAACTCAATTCGCCACATTCAACTGTTAAAATCACTGTAATACGGGGGCAACGTGAAAAGTCCCTAAAAAATGAAACAAGAAATGATTTATTAGGTCAAAACTTATTTTATTTCTCAACATAATGTCCTTGTGACCCGCTACACGTCTTTCTAATTTTTCTAACCTTTCTAAATAATACGATTTCGGCAATCCTACAGAATAGGCGTTTGTTTCAACGATGACGTCATCGTTGAAGCAAATCTCTTTCCTCCGAGCCATTTCTTCAAGTTTGGAAATCGATAAAAACCGCAGGGGGCGAAATCTGGAGAATATGGTGAATGACGAACCAATTCGTAACGCAATTCATACAATTTTGTCATTGCGACTACTGCCCTCTGCGCCGGTGCGTTGTCCTGATGGAAGAGCAGTTTTTCTATGCCAAATGCGGCCACTTTCACTCCAAATCGGCGTCCAATCGATCCAACGGGTACAGGTCAATTGCGCCCCTCAAAGGTACCTGATAGTTTTATGGTAGCAATGTGCCCGATTAAGCAATAGGTCGATTGGGCCCCGAATTCAGTTTAGGTACCTGCTTAGGAATTCCCAACACCCACCCCTGTTTTGCCACCCTTTCATGATATTCAATAATTATTCATTTGTCGGCTGTTTGTGCTTATGAACGTTTTAAATTAATAGTTTTACTTACATTAAAATGGAGTCAATGATCAGTGAACGTGGAAAAAAATTACTTATCGTTGATAAGTATACTTTTCGAAAAAATAAGGAAACGGCGTTAGGAGTTACCTATAGGTGTACGAAAAACGGCTGTCCTTCGATTTCTGTCGATAAGACAGAAGAAGTGCTTTTAAAGAGAAACGGGGAACATAATCATCAACTCAATGAAAAATTAGAAGTAAAGGTGAGTCAAGTTTTTTAATACATCTAGCTCTCTGGAAAACATCGATATCGATTTGTGGGCTCGCGTTGATAGAGATTTCTTTTGGGTTTGCAGAAGCTTCAAAACTTACTTAAAAGAAAGGCAGTCCAAGATATTTCTCAACGCCCCTCGAAAATTATCAATAGTGGTATACGGTGTGCAGGAGATATAAATATGACGGTGGCTGATATAAGCAATGTACGAAAAAGTATATACAGATCAAGAAGAAACATTTTGCCTTGTCTGCCTCAATCTGTAGAAGATGTTCACACCTCACTTATATCATACAACTGTAAAACCAACAAAGGCGAGAACTTCTTACTGGTAAATTCTCTTAGCCAAAATATTATTATATTTTCTTGTGTATCAAACTTAAGTTACTTATGCTCGAGGCCGAAATTCTTTGTAGATGGGACGTTCGAGTATTGTCCAAAGTTTTTTAAGCAATTGTTCACCATTCATACCATAGAAAATGGACACTACATACCACTAGTATTTATTTTACTTCTTAATAAACATACGGAAACTTATAATAAAGCTTTTCAGTTATTAATTAATTATTCAAAATCTGTAAATTTAGAGTTGAATCCCAAAGAAATAGTGTGCGATTTTGAAAAAGCGATACACAGTAGTATCAGGCAAAATTGGCCTAATGTTACCATCATAGGCTGTAGGTTCCACTTAACCCAATCCTGGTTTAGGAAGATACAAAATCTCGGACTAGTTTCTGAATATCGGAGTTCAGAATCGCCAATAGGTAAATGGTTACGATGGACATTTGGGCTATTGTTTTTGGACCCCGCCGATGTAGGGAACGTGTTTGCCGAAGATTTGTATTCTATTATCCCTGAAAATGCCAGAGTTATCGAATATGCCGATTATCTTGTTGATAACTATATATCCGATGATTGTTCTTTTCAACCAGATATATGGGCATCTTGTGATAACTCCACTGAACGAACCACTAACGCTTGTGAGTCTTTTCATAGTCACTTAAATTCGAGCTTTTATTTTTCACATCCCGACATATTTAGGTTCATAGCTGTTTTATCCGATATTCAGTTAAACTCCTATATCAAAATAAATAGCGTACATTTACCAGCGCCTTCTGGAAACAGTAAAAATAAGAAGCGACAAGAATATGTTACTAATTTAATTAGTTTATATAAAAATAATGAGCTAACTCCATTTGAGTTTGTAAAAAGTATTTCATACAAATTTGTGAAATAGTAGTTAGGTACCTATAAGTAAAAATAACCTATTTTAGCTTAAGTTCGTTTTAGTAATTTGATAAATATTTTGTTAAACACGGTTTTAAATTTTTTACTAATTTAATAAATATATGTATAACATTTATCATTATGTTTCATTCCCAATTTTAAGCAAGATTTTTAAGTTATACTATTTTAATGAAGTGCCGTAAAACAGGTGGTTGGGGCTCAATCGTCCTCTATTGTAAGAAGGATCTGGGGCGCAATTGTCCCATATTACTTTATTACATGCACAATTTTTTCTGACCGCGGGGCTCAATCGTCCATTGCCCGATCCAACAGATCTGCATAATATACGCCGGTGATCGTTTTTCCCTTTTCAAGGTAATCGATATAAACGATACCGTGTACATCCCAAAAAATTCTCGCCATGACTTGTTGGTCGATAAGCCCACTTTGGCCTTTTCCGGCTTCGATTCGGTAGGACAAGTTCACTGTTTCGACTGTTCTTTGATCTCTAGTGCGTTGTGATGGATTTATGTTTAGTCCACGGTTACGAAACGCCGCAAAAAGTTCTTTTTATCGCGCTTGAAATCGCCAAGCACTCCTTTGAAGTTGTCACACGGTCACGCTTGTTGTCAACAGAGAGCAAATGCGGCACCCATCTGGCAGATAGCTTTCTCATATTCAAAAATTTATGCAAAATATTCCGTACCCGTTCGGTTGAGATGCCCATAGACTCAGCAATCTCGTACACTTTAACTCGCTGATCGTTCAATATCATACTACGGATTTTATCGACGATTTCAGATTACAACGCCAATTGAACGACCAAAACGTTCGGGGATGCTTTGGTTTGCGTTTTTTCACGCAAGATATAATGTTTGATCAAGACGTGAAGTTCACTTCTTCCATGTTTACAAAAATCTTCAAGGTTACTTCCTTTCGATGGGTCTCAAAACAGAACCGAATGACATATCAGTTTGAAAATTTTACTGCGTTCTAGTTGAATATGGTACATCATAAATGGGATTATGATTATGGCGCCAGTTGTTTTATTTTTCGGTGATTTTTCACCTTGCCCTCGTAACAACAGTCAATTAGTTGAGGATGCCAAGTAGGTAGGGTAGGCGGGGTAAACCAAAACTAATCGAGCAGTAAATCTGACGATCATTAGAGCCAAAAGTACATACATTTAATAAATTTCATGTACTTCTTCATAAATATCAATATGTTAAAATTTTCCTCACGGAGGGATGCTGGTTTAGCCAGCAAAATTTCCTCTTCTATGGAAAAAATAGAATAGAAATAGCGTTAATTACTGGGGTCCAACTTTTTTCAATAAACTATCACTACTGATTAGAGAGCTCCCACTCGACAATTTTTCGAAGGTTGTTACAAAATTTCTTACTGAACATTGTTTTTACACTTTTCAGGAATTTTTAAAATTTTCAGTTCTGCTTTGATACGTATTAACTTTTTATTCTTCTTTATTCTATCATAATTTTGAATTTTTTTTCTATTTTATCTTGACGAATGTAAGCCAATATTTGGTATTTAGCATGAATAAATTGTTCTATTCTATTCTATTGAAATGTTATGCTAATTTGCCGTTCCCAGTTGATAGAATCCTTTTAAATAGCAATAAACTTGAAAATGGTTGTAAACTTCTCCACAAAGATCATGTGAATAAATTATTGCAATTAAAAATATCGGAATGAGTATCGGTAACCACAGCAAGACGAATGAATGTTATGTTCAGAATAAACCAGTATATTAAAATTTATGTGAAAATTAATATTATGTAACTATCAAATTGTAGTCATTTCTGGATATTTCACAAAAATGTCGAAATAATGTATACATTCTTCCTTCAAAACTAGTAAACTTTATTATTGCATTTTCAGACTTTCAGAATTGAAAGATTTTATTTCCAATAAAGAAAATCACAAGGCTTATCGACTTATCGATATGTGTTGTTGCGTCGTGAAGATTTTGATATGTCCCTTTTTACAATGAAATGGCAATAATTTTATTGAGATGTTCCTGATTTCATTTATTACATCTAAAGCGTTACGTCATACATTTTTCCATTTACACTATGAATGTTTCGATGCATGACGTGTAGCTTTAGTAGGTAATATTGGTTGTGGTGCTGAATTTTCGGGTTCCGTCAATGTAACTAGTTTTAAGTATAATTTGATTCTTTATGATACGTGTATGAGATGTATTTTTATCATGAAACCGTAATAAAATTTATAATTGTATATTATCACTGAATTTTATTGAATTGATTTGTTCCCTATATAAATACTCCGTATATTTTACACAACAATAAAATATTGGCAAGATAAATAATAAAATATGGAAGATTTTCCTCTGTTCCGATTCAATCATAATAATAAACAAGAAAATCATTGCTGCTTAGATTTACGCCAAGTACCTACCTTACTTTTTGCAAATAGTACCACAAATCTTAGAGAGATTTCTTGAAAACCTGATCAAAATGAAGTTGTGAGAGAAACATACTTCAAAGCAGAGATAGTTTATTATCAATCATCAAACAAATGACGATACAGTTTTGGCACATATTGTACTTTATTATCAGAAAACACTAATAATTATAAAAGTTGCAATTGGACTCTATTCGCTACTGAAGTTGCATCAGCGTGAGGGAGAATGATAACTGGTTACGAATCTTCTCAACGCTTGAGGCTGCGAATTATTCAATTCCAATCTGGTATCTTTCAGAATTATACTTTTTTACAGAAAACACTAATTATAAAAGTTGCAATTGATCTCCATTCGCTATTGAAGTTGCATCAGCGTGAGGGAGAATGATAACTGCTTACGAATCTTCTAAACGCTTGGGACTGCGAATTATTCAATTCCAATCTGATATGATCTTGCAGAATTCTACGTTATTATCAGAAAACACTAATCATAAAAGTTGCAATTGGATTCCATTCGCTATTGAAGTTGCATCAGCGTGAAGGAGAATGATAACTGGTCAAGAATCTTCTCAAAGCTTGAGACTGCGAATTATTCAATTCCAATCTGATATGATCTTTCAGAGCCTTTTGCGGATCATTTTCCGTTATTTCCTTAGACAAGGAAATTTTGATAATAGCGACCCTCATCTTCCAGCATTTATAACAATTATACAAATAAAATAAAAATGTACGTCTTCAATATTCTTGTTTTTAAATATATTTACATGTAGAATAAAGTTTATGCAATTTTGATGTTGTTTTAATGAAGCGGTAAACACCTTATTGGATGAAAAGAACGTCGTCTCTAGAACATTCAATGTCAGAATCATCAGGTATTACCGCACCACAGTCACTTTATTAGTTTATTGTTACTGCTCCAGTGAACAATAGCTATTTACAACGAAAGAATTGATATATTTCTAGTTTCAAGATAATTGAACAAAGAGCATTTTGAATATATGAAAGAAAAGCTTATTATTATCATTATCGCTCTCAGTAGTCTATTGAAGAGTCGGTAGTGAATGGTGATTGTAGGCATGACTTCTGAATTCATCCCCAGAATATATTGGGTAGCCATCCCCTTCATTAGTCCAGATAACTGGTAGTAAGCACATATTATATTCTGTCCGTAGTGTTGTATTTTATAAATAGATACACGAAGGAAGATAGCATCTCTATAAATCTGTTTGTTAGTCCCTTAACCTAGATTGAAGCTGAGTGACCACTGAAAAAATCGATCATCCCGTAATGCGTCATTATTGCTTTTTCCGCTAATCCTCTTCGTTGTCGTCGCACTTTCGCATCACGCTGAAAAACATCTTCTATTTTTAATTTACGATTAACAGACTAATGTTCTTCCGTCCAGCTTTGCTGCGAATTGATAAATTCGAATGTGAAATGAAAACAAATTTCTTTGTTGCATTATGTCTATCATTTATGCAACACTTGATGACGCATGCTGAAAGATGTGTTGCCTATATGTGGAAATAATAAACATTAACAACGTTCGGAAATTTTCTGTATTCCTCAGGGATAATTCAAAGGGAAACTCATTCATGCTTATTGCAATTTCTATTTGGACCAGGTATATTATTTTCCCAATAATATTTTATAATTTAATGGTGTAGCTGAATCCGCCGGAGTATACCTATTTGTTTGAGTGGGTTTTCTGTATAATGTCGAATGCCAAGTGATTACCATCTATTATAATGTAAATATCAAGAAAAAGAAGCTGCATATCTGTTTCTATTTCGAAAGTGAATTTCAGTGAATCAAATTGGCTATTAAGCGTGTTCAAACAGCCATGTAAATCAAAATCTTTACTTATAATCGCGAAAATATCATCAACTAAAATATCATATCAAATTTTGGAAACTGTTTCAATTTTGATTTTAAGGAAATTTCAAGTTTCGCTTAGAAAAATATTGGGCAAAAACGGAGAGAATGGATTGCCCATTTAGACCGGTCGGCGGAGATTTTTGCCTGCATTTTCGGGGCGGTAACTATGTTTCGATTGATTCTTATGAATTTTTTGTCGTAGGATACGATTATCGTTACCCGTACTTTGTAAAAGTTGTGCTTCATTTTTTAATTTAACAATTTGTGAAAAAAAAGACTTTTTTACATTTTCCTTTATATCTCCTTTTCTGTTCATTTTTAGCATTTCGTTCCTTACTTAATTAATTATCTAGAAAATGAGATATGGTGCGTTATCCCAAGTGCCATTGTTAACCTGCAAATTGCGTTGAAAGTTGAAAAACCGTGTTTTTTTTAAACATTCGATATCTCAACAATTAAAATACCTAGGAGCTTGAAATTCTCAGAATATGTTGCAATTACTAACATAAATGAATGCATCAAATTTCAAAACGATCGTTTTTTAACTTTTAGAGTTATTAACGATCAAATTTTTTTTCGGAGTTTAGTTGCATAATGGGCCAAAGTTACTGTGATCGTCCGATTTTGATCCAACTAGTCACAAAAAATTAAAAAAATATTCAAATTTAATAGAATTTTTGGGAAAAATCAATTAGAACCGATTTTATAACGATTTGCTTAACACGTATACAATTATATAACTTTTTGAAAAATGAATATTGATGATTCTTGTTTGCATAAATTTAATGCTGACATTTTTTTTCAAATTAAAAAAAAAATGTCCTAGCATGCACAGGAGCGGAGATAAGTTATAAAATCGGTTCTAATCAACTTTTTTTCAAAATTCCAACAGGATATTAAATTTAAATATTATTTTGAATTTTTGAGACCAGCTGACGATCACGGCAACTTTGGCGCATTATTCAACTAAACTTCGGAGAAAATTTTGATCGTTAATAAATAAAAGTTAGAAGCGATCGTTTTGAAATTTGGTGCATTCATTCATATTAGTAATAGCAACATATTCTGAGAATTTCAGGTATCTTAATTGTTGAGATATTGAATGTTTGAAAAAAATACGCTTTTTCAACTTTCAACGCAATTTTCAGGTTAACAATGGCACTTGGGAAATCGCACTAGATCTCATTTTGTAGATAATTAAGTAAGGAACAAAAAACTATAGGTGCATAATGCTAAAAAGGCACAGAAAAGGAGATATAAAGGTAAACGTAAGAAAAAGTATTGTTTTTTCACAAATTGTTAAATTAAAAAATGAAGCACAACTTTTACAAAGTATGGGTAACGATAATAGAATCCTACGGCAAAAAATACATAAGAATCAATCGAAACATTGCTAACGCCCGGAAAATGCACGTTTTCATATTATTTCGTCCCCGCAGTCTGGTCTTAGGGAGTATTTGTAAATAGTGAAACAACATCAAATGAAACTAGAGTCTCACCAGGTTGAAGTTTGAAATCATTTAATTTTACAATAAGCCCTAATGAATGTTTCACAAAGAAAGTTGGTGCGGCTTGGAAGCTGCTAAATTTCTTCACTAACCATTTCACTATGTTGTACGTAGGACAATTAATGCTTGAAATGATTGGTATCATGGAATTACACGGTTCATGAATCTCATGTCAGCAATACAGTTTAGGAAGATTAAGATTCGAAAGTCGTTTGTATTTTAGATTATCGGGTATTACATCGGTACACAATTTTAATAAATTATCTACTAATCTAAGGCATTTATATAAAGAGTTCCTGGAAATCTGTTCATAGGGATTAGGGACATTCAACAAAGTACTTACCGAATTGTGATAATCTCTTTGCCTATAATTGCGATGGGTATTCCTTTATCTGCTTTCAAGTAATAACAGTCTTTTTATTTAAATGATTAACAGATATTGAAGTTGTTGGATGTACTTTTATATGATTTATTTGAATGTTCAAGAATTATCTTGCACTTGTTACTATAACAGCTTTAGCTTGGAAGTTGAGAGATCAAATGGTATTTTCTATTATTAATTAAATCCTCCGCAGGCAATTTCTTAGAATCAATTAGAAAACTTGAACCTTTATGTCACAAACTCATAGAAATTAATATCGGTTTTATTGTGAATAATATATATAATCTTAGCTTCTTCTCCAGAAGTTCTTGGTGACAATTGTAGACATTTTTTGCCGAAACTGTGCTTAATAATTTAGAATAAAGGGACTCGAATTCGTATGGTTCAATAAACTATAAGCTAAATTTTGTAAATGATCTAGTTTATGAAATTTCTTACTGATTTAATCATCTTTGAATTGTGGAAAAAATGATTTTATCTGTTTTCGCGTTTTAACATGTTGATGAATTTTCAGAAAACATTATTTGCCAAACAATCTTTACGGAAACGTGAATATACTTTTAAACACGAAATTTCGGTTTTTAATTCAATAATCTATCTATCTTCTCAGATCGAAGTAGCAAATGATTTCGAGACTGTGCTGTTACACTGTTTATATCAACTTGATATGAATAATAGGAACAAAAGGACGCAGAAATAAAACACTAGATTGGGGTTCCAATATATTTGAAGAATAAAAATTTAAGCATAATCTTAAAACTAGGGAAAGACCGCCAAGATATCCGTTAGTCACTATACATAGAATCAATTTTATATGAATGCAAAACTATCCTAATTATACACCTGATATCGGCAACACAAAACTACAATAGCAAACTTAAACTTATCATTTTTTTTTGCGGAGTTAGTGTATGGTTGTGAAAACCACCAAGACATCCCTTAGTCACCATACACGGAATCAATTTTATATGAATGCAAAACTATCCTAATTATACACCAGATATG
The DNA here is from genome assembly GCA_958510875.1 of Endomychus coccineus. Classification (NCBI taxonomy): domain Eukaryota; kingdom Metazoa; phylum Arthropoda; class Insecta; order Coleoptera; family Endomychidae; genus Endomychus; species Endomychus coccineus. The sequence goes on from OY294067.1 coordinate 290,926,868, forward strand.
AGCACCGCAAAACTATAATAACAAACTTGAAATAATTATTTTTTTGCTGAGTTGGTGTATGGTTGGGAAGACCGCCAATACATCCCTTAGTCACCATACACGGAATCAATTTTATATGAATGCAAAACTATCTTGATTATACACCAGATATGTGCACCGCAAAACTATAATAACAAACTTGAAATAATTATTTTTTTGCTGAGTTGGTGTATGGTTGGGAAGACCGCCAAGACATTCCTTGGTCACCATACACGGAATCAATTATATATATATATGCAAAACTATCCTAATTATACACCAGATATGTGCCCACAAAACTATAATAACAAACTTGAACTAATTATTTTTTTGCTGAGTTGGTGTATATTTGGGAAGACCGCCAAGACATCCCTTAGTGACCATACACGGAATAAATTACATATATATGCAAAACTATCCTAATTATATACACCAGATATGTGCCCACAAAACTATAATAACAAACTTGAACTAATTATTTTTTTGCTGAGTTGGTGTATATTTGGGAAGACCGCCAAGACATCCCTTAGTGACCATACACGGAATAAATTACATATATATGCAAAACTATCCTAATTATACACCAGATATGTGCCCACAAAACTATAATAACAAACTTGAACTAATTATTTTTTTGCTGAGTTGGTGTAGGTTGGGAAGACCGCCAAGACATCCCTTAGTCACCATACACGGAATCAATTTTATATATGCAAAACTATCCTAATTATACACCAGATGGGTGCCCACAAAACAATAATGACAAACTTGAACTAATTATTTTTTTGCTGAGTTAGGGTATGGTTGGAAAGACCGCCAAGACATCCCTTAGTCACCATACACGGAATCAATTTTATATATATGCAAAACTATCCTAATTATACACCAGATATGTGCCCACAAAACTATAAATAACAAACTTAAACTAATTATTTTTTTGCTGAGTTGGTGTATGGTTGGGAAGACCGCCTGGAGATCCCTTAGTCACCATACACGGAATCAATTTTATATATATGCAAAACTATCCTAATTATACACCAGATATGTGCCCACAAAACTATAATAACAAACTTGAACTAATTATTTTTTTGCTGAGTTGGTGTATGGTTGGGAAGACCGCTAGGAGATCCCTTAGTCACCATACACGGAATCAATTTTATATATATGCAAAACTATCCTAATTATACACCAGATATGTGCCCACAAAACTATAATAACGAACTTGAATTAATTATTTTTTTGCTGAGTTGGTGTATGGTTGAGAAGACCGCCAGGAGATCCCTTAGTCACCATACACGGAATCAATTTTATATATATGCAAAACTATCCTAATTATACACCAGATATGTACCCACAAAACTATAATAACGAACTTGAACTGATTATTTTTTTGCTGAGTTGGCGTATGGTTGAGAAGACCGCCAGGACATCCCTTAGTCACCATAAATGGAACCAAATTTATATATATGCAAAACTATCCTAATTATACACCAGATATGTGCCCAAAAAACTATAATAACGAACTTGAACTAATTATTTTTTTGCTGAGTTGGTGTATGGTTGAGAAGACCGCCAGGAGATCCCTTAGTCACCATACACGGAATCAATTTTATATATATGCAAAACTATCCTAATTATACACCAGCTATGTGCCCACAAAACTATAATAACGAACTTGAACTAATTATTTTTTTGCTGAGTTGGTGTATGGTTGAGAAGACCGCCAGGAGATCCCTTAGTCACCATACACGGAATCAATTTTATATATATGCAAAACTATCCTAATTATACACCAGATATGTGCCCACAAAACTATAATAACGAACTTGAACTAATTATTTTTTTGCTGAGTTGATGTATGGTTGAGAAGACAGCCAGGAGATCCCTTAGTCACCATACACGGAATCAATTTTATATATATGCAGAACTATCATAATTATTCACCAGATATGTGCCCACAAAACTATAATAACGAACTTGAACTAATTATTTTTTTGCTGAGTTGGTGTATGGTTGAGAAGACCGCCAGGAGATCCCTTAGTCACCATACACGGAATCAATTTTATATATATGCAAAACTATCCTAATTATACACCAGATATGTGCCCACAAAACAATAATAACGAACATGAACTAATTATTTTTTTGCTGAGTTGGTGTATGGTTGAGAAGACCGCCAGGAGATCCCTTAGTCACCATACACGGAATCAATTTTATATATATGCAAAACTATCCTAATTATACACCAGATATGTGCCCACAAAACTATAATAACGAACTTGAATTAATTATTTTTTTGCTGAGTTGGTGTATGGTTGAGAAGACCGCCAGGAGATCCCTTAGTCACCATACACGGAATCAATTTTATATATATGCAAAACTATCCTAATTATACACCAGATATGTACCCACAAAACTATAATAACGAACTTGAACTAATTATTTTTTTGCTGAGTTGGCGTATGGTTGAGAAGACCGCCAGGACATCCCTTAGTCACCATAAATGGAACCAATTTTATATATATGCAAAACTATCCTAATTATACACCAGATATGTGCCCAAAAAACTATAATAACGAACTTGAACTAATTATTTTTTTGCTGAGTTGGTGTATGGTTGAGAAGACCGCCAGGAGATCCCTTAGTCACCATACACGGAATCAATTTTATATATATATATGCAAAACTATCCTAATTATACACCAGATATGTGCCCACAAAACTATAATAACGAACTTGAACTAATTATTTTTTTGCTGAGTTGGTGTATGGTTGAGAAGACTGCCAGGAGATCCCTTAGTCACCATACACGGAATCAATTTTATATATATGCAAAACTATCCTAATTATACACCAGATATGTGCCCACAAAACTATAATAACGAACTTGAACTAATTATTTTTTTGCTGAGTTGGTGTATGGTTGAGAAGACAGCCAGGAGATCCCTCAGTCACCATACACGGAATCAATTTTATATATATGCAGAACTATCATAATTATACACCAGATATGTGCCCACAAAACTATAATAACGAACTTGAACTAATTATTTTTTTGCTGAGTTGGTGTATGGTTGAGAAGACCGCCAGGAGATCCCTTAGTCACCATACACGGAATCAATTTTATATATATGCAAAACTATCCTAATTATACACCAGATATGTGCCCACAAAACAATAATAACGAACTTGAACTAATTATTTTTTTGCTGAGTTGGTGTATGGTTGAGAAGACCGCCAGGAGATCCCTTAGTCACCATACACGGAATCAATTTTATATATATGCAAAACTATCCTAATTATACACCAGATATGTGCCCACAAAACTATAATAACGAACTTGAACTAATTATTTTTTTGCTGAGTTGGTGTATGGTTGAGAAGACCGCCAGGAGATCCCTTAGTCACCATACACGGAATCAATTTTATATATATGCAAAACTATCCTAATTATACACCAGATATGTGCCCACAAAACAATAATAACGAACTTGAACTAATTATTTTTTTGCTGAGTTGGTGTATGGTTGAGAAGACCGCCAGGAGATCCCTTAGTCACCATACACGGAATCAATTTTATATATATGCAAAACTATCCTAATTATACACCAGATATGTGTTCACAAAACTATAATAACGAACTTGAACTAATTATTTTTTTGCTGAGTTGGTGTATGGTTGAGAAGACCGCCAGGAGATCCCTTAGTCACCATACACGGAATCAATTTTATATATATGCAAAACTATCCTAATTATACACCAGATATGTGCCCACAAAACTATAATAACGAACTTGAACTAATTATTTTTTTGCTGAGTTGGTGTATGGTTGAGAAGACCGCCAGGAGATCCCTTAGTCACCATACACGGAATCAATTTTATATATATGCAAAACTATCCTAATTATACACCAGATATGTGCCCACAAAACTATAATAACGAACTTGAACTAATTATTTTTTTGCTGAGTTGGTGTATGGTTGAGAAGACCGCCAGGAGATCCCTTAGTCACCATACACGGAATCAATTTTATATATATGCAAAACTATCCTAATTATACACCAGATATGTGCCCACAAAACTATAATAACGAACTTGAACTAATTATTTTTTTGCTGAGTTGGTGTATGGTTGGGAAGACCGCCAGGAGATCCCTTAGTCACCATACACGGAATCAATTTTATATATATGCAAAACTATCCTAATTATACACCAGATATGTGCCCACAAAACTATAATAACGAACTTGAACTAATTATTTTTTTGCTGAGTTGGTGTATGGTTGAGAAGACCGCCAGGAGATCCCTTAGTCACCATACACGGAATCAATTTTATATATATGCAAAACTATCCTAATTATACACCAGATATGTGCCCACAAAACTATAATAACGAACTTGAACTAATTATTTTTTTGCTGAGTTGGTGTATGGTTGAGAAGACAGCCAGGAGATCCCTTAGTCACCATACACGGAATCAATTTTATATATATGCAAAACTATCCTAATTATACACCAGATATGTGCCCACAAAACTATAATAACGAACTTGAACTAATTATTTTTTTGCTGAGTTGGTGTATGGTTGAGAAGACCGCCAGGAGATCCCTTAGTCACCATACACGGAATCAATTTTATATATATGCAAAACTATCCTAATTATACACCAGATATGTGCCCACAAAACTATAATAACGAACTTGAACTAATTATTTTTTTGCTGAGTTGGTGTATGGTTGAGAAGACAGCCAGGAGATCCCTTAGTCACCATACACGGAATCAATTTTATATATATGCAAAACTATCCTAATTATACACCAGATATGTGCCCACAAAACTATAATAACAAACTTGAACTAATTATTTTTTTGCTGAGTTGGTGTATGGTTGAGAAGACCGCCAGGAGATCCCTTAGTCACCATACACGGAATCAATTTTATATATATGCAAAACTATCCTAATTATACACCAGATATGTGCCCACAAAACAATAATAACGAACTTGAACTAATTATTTTTTTGCTGAGTTGGTGTATGGTTGAGAAGACCGCCAGGAGATCCCTTAGTCACCATACACGGAATCAATTTTATATATATGCAAAACTATCCTAATTATACACCAGATATGTGTTCACAAAACTATAATAACGAACTTGAACTAATTATTTTTTTGCTGAGTTGGTGTATGGTTGAGAAGACCGCCAGGAGATCCCTTAGTCACCATACACGGAATCAATTTTATATATATGCAAAACTATCCTAATTATACACCAGATATGTGCCCACAAAACTATAATAACGAACTTGAACTAATTATTTTTTTGCTGAGTTGGTGTATGGTTGAGAAGACCGCCAGGAGATCCCTTAGTCACCATACACGGAATCAATTTTATATATATGCAAAATTATCCTAATTATACACCAGATATGTGCCCACAAAACTATAATAACGAACTTGAACTAATTATTTTTTTGCTGAGTTGGTGTACGGTTGAGAAGACCGCCAGGAGATCCCTTAGTCACCATACACGGAATCAATTTTATATATATGCAAAATTATCCTAATTATACACCAGATATGTGCCCACAAAACTATAATAACGAACTTGAACTAATTATTTTTTTGCTGAGTTGGTGTATGGTTGAGAAGACCGCCAGGAGATCCCTTAGTCACCATACACGGAATCAATTTTATATATATGCAAAACTATCCTAATTATACACCAGATATGTGCCCACAAAACTATAATAACGAACTTGAACTAATTATTTTTTTGCTGAGTTGGTGTATGGTTGAGAAGACCGCCAGGAGATCCCTTAGTCACCATACACAGAATCAATTTTATATATATGCAAAACTATCCTAATTATACACCAGATATGTGCCCACAAAACTATAATAACGAACTTGAACTAATTATTTTTTTGCTGAGTTGGTGTATGGTTGGGAAGACCGCCAGGAGATCCCTTAGTCACCATACACGGAATCAATTTTATATATATGCAAAACTATCCTAATTATACACCAGATATGTGCCCACAAAACTATAATAACGAACTTGAACTAATTATTTTTTTGCTGAGTTGGTGTATGGTTGAGAAGACCGCCAGGAGATCCCTTAGTCACCATACACGGAATCAATTTTATATATATGCAAAACTATCCTAATTATACACCAGATATGTGCCCACAAAACTATAATAACGAACTTGAACTAATTATTTTTTTGCTGAGTTGGTGTATGGTTGAGAAGACAGCCAGGAGATCCCTTAGTCACCATACACGGAATCAATTTTATATATATGCAAAACTATCCTAATTATACACCAGATATGTGCCCACAAAACTATAATAACGAACTTGAACTAATTATTTTTTTGCTGAGTTGGTGTATGGTTGAGAAGACCGCCAGGAGATCCCTTAGTCACCATACACGGAATCAATTTTATATATATGCAAAACTATCCTAATTATACACCAGATATGTGCCCACAAAACTATAATAACGAACTTGAACTAATTATTTTTTTGCTGAGTTGGTGTATGGTTGAGAAGACAGCCAGGAGATCCCTTAGTCACCATACACGGAATCAATTTTATATATATGCAAAACTATCCTAATTATACACCAGATATGTGCCCACAAAACTATAATAACGAACTTGAACTAATTATTTTTTTGCTGAGTTGGTGTATGGTTGAGAAGACCGCCAGGAGATCCCTTAGTCACCATACACGGAATCAATTTTATATATATGCAAAACTATCCTAATTATACACCAGATATGTGCCCACAAAACAATAATAACGAACTTGAACTAATTATTTTTTTGCTGAGTTGGTGTATGGTTGAGAAGACCGCCAGGAGATCCCTTAGTCACCATACACGGAATCAATTTTATATATATGCAAAACTATCCTAATTATACACCAGATATGTGTTCACAAAACTATAATAACGAACTTGAACTAATTATTTTTTTGCTGAGTTGGTGTATGGTTGAGAAGACCGCCAGGAGATCCCTTAGTCACCATACACGGAATCAATTTTATATATATGCAAAACTATCCTAATTATACACCAGATATGTGCCCACAAAACTATAATAACGAACTTGAACTAATTATTTTTTTGCTGAGTTGGTGTATGGTTGAGAAGACCGCCAGGAGATCCCTTAGTCACCATACACGGAATCAATTTTATATATATGCAAAATTATCCTAATTATACACCAGATATGTGCCCACAAAACTATAATAACGAACTTGAACTAATTATTTTTTTGCTGAGTTGGTGTATGGTTGAGAAGACCGCCAGGAGATCCCTTAGTCACCATACACGGAATCAATTTTATATATATGCAAAACTATCCTAATTATACACCAGATATGTGCCCACAAAACTATAATAACGAACTTGAACTAATTATTTTTTTGCTGAGTTGGTGTATGGTTGAGAAGACCGCCAGGAGATCCCTTAGTCACCATACACGGAATCAATTTTATATATATGCAAAACTATCCTAATTATACACCAGATATGTGCCCACAAAACTATAATAACGAACTTGAACTAATTATTTTTTTGCTGAGTTGGTGTATGGTTGGGAAGACCGCCAGGAGATCCCTTAGTCACCATACACGGAATCAATTTTATATATATGCAAAACTATCCTAATTATACACCAGATATGTGCCCACAAAACTATAATAACGAACTTGAACTAATTATTTTTTTGCTGAGTTGGTGTATGGTTGAGAAGACCGCCAGGAGATCCCTTAGTCACCATACACGGAATCAATTTTATATATATGCAAAACTATCCTAATTATACACCAGATATGTGCCCACAAAACTATAATAACGAACTTGAACTAATTATTTTTTTGCTGAGTTGGTGTATGGTTGAGAAGACCGCCAGGAGATCCCTTAGTCACCATACACGGAATCAATTTTATATATATGCAGAACTATCCTAATTATACACCAGATATGTGCCCACAAAACTATAATAACGAACTTGAACTAATTATTTTTTTGCTGAGTTGGTGTATGGTTGAGAAGACCGCCAGGAGATCCCTTAGTCACCATACACGGAATCAGTTTTATATATATGCAAAACTATCCTAATTATACACCAGATATGTGCCCACAAAACTATAATAACGAACTTGAACTAATTATTTTTTTGCTGAGTTGGTGTATGGTTGAGAAGACCGCCAGGAGATCCCTTAGTCACCATACACGGAATCAATTTTATATATATGCAAAACTATCCTAATTATACACCAGATATGTGCCCACAAAACTATAATAACGAACTTGAACTAATTATTTTTTTGCTGAGTTGGTGTATGGTTGAGAAGACCGCCAGGAGATCCCTTAGTCACCATACACGGAATCAATTTTATATATATGCAAAACTATCCTAATTATACACCAGATATGTGCCCACAAAACTATAATAACGAACTTGAACTAATTATTTTTTTGCTGAGTTGGTGTATGGTTGAGAAGACAGCCAGGAGATCCCTTAGTCACCATACACGGAATCAATTTTATATATATTCAAAACTATCCTAATTATACACCAGATATGTGCCCACAAAACTATAATAACGAACTTGAACTAATTATTTTTTTGCTGAGTTGGTGTATGGTTGAGAAGACCGCCAGGAGATCCCTTAGTCACCATACACGGAATCAATTTTATATATATGCAAAACTATCCTAATTATACACCAGATATGTGCCCACAAAACTATAATAGCGAACTTGAACTAATTAATTTTTTTGCTGAGTTGGTGTATGGTTGAGAAGACCGCCAGGAGATCCCTTAGTCACCATACACGGAATCAATTTTATATATATGCAAAACTATCCTAATTATACACCAGATATGTGCCCACAAAACTATAATAACGAACTTGAACTAATTATTTTTTTGCTGAGTTGGTGTATGGTTGAGAAGACAGCCAGGAGATCCCTTAGTCACCATACACGGAATCAATTTTATATATATGCAAAACTATCCTAATTATACACCAGATATGTGCCCACAAAACTATAATAACAAACTTGAACTAATTATTTTTTAGCTGAGTTTTTGTTTGGTTGGGAAAACCGCCAAGACATCCCTTAGTCACCATACACGGAATCAATTTTATATGAATGCAAAACTATCCTGATTATACACCAGAGAGTGCACCGCAAAACTACCTATAATAAAAAATTCGATATAATTATTTTTTTGCTGAGTTGGTGTCTGGTTGGGAAAACCGCCAAGACATCCCTTAGTCACCATACACGGAATCAATTTTATATGACTGCAAATTTATCCTGATTATACACCAGATATGTGCACCGCAAAACTACCTATAATAAAAAACTTGATATAATTATTTTCTTGCTGACTTGGTGTCTGGTTGGGAAAACCGCCAAGACATCCCTTAGTCACCATACACGGAATCAATTTTATATGAATGCAAAACTATCCTGATTATACACCAGATATGTGCACCGCAAAACTACCTATAATAAAAAACTTGATATAATTATTTTTTTGCTGAGTTGGTGTATGGTTGAGAAGACCGCCAAGACATCCCTTGGTCACCATACATGGAATCGATTTTATATATATGCAAAACTATCCTAATTATACACCAGATATGTGCCCACAAAACTATAATAACGAACTTGAACTAATTATTTTTTTGCTGAGTTGGTGTATGGTTGGGAAGACCGCCAGGAGATCCCTTAGTCACCATACACGTAATCAATTTTATATATATATGCAAAACTATCCTAATTATACACCAGATATGTGCCCACAAAACTATAATAACGAACTTGAACTAATTATTTTTTTGCTGAGTTGGTGTATGGTTGAGAAGACCGCCAGGAGATCCCTTCGTCACCATACACGGAATCAATTTTATATATATGCAAAACTATCCTAATTATACACCAGATATGTGCCCACAAAACTATAATAACAAACTTGAACTAATTATTTTTTTGCTGAGTTGGTGTTTGGTTGGGAAAACCGCCAAGACATCCCTTAGTCACCATACACGGAATCAATTTTATATGAATGCAAAACTATCCTGATTATACACCAGATATGTGCACCGCAAAACTACCTATAATAAAAAACTTGATATAATTATTTTTTTGCTGAGTTGGTGTATGGTTGAGAAGACCGCCAGGAGATCCCTTAGTCACCATACACGGAATCAATTTTATATATATGCAAAACTATCCTAATTATACACCAGATATGTGCCCACAAAACTATAATAACGAACTTGAGCTAATTATTTTTTTGCTGAGTTGGTGTTTGGTTGGGAAAACCGCCAAGACATCCCTTGGTCACCATACACGGAATCAATTTTATATATATGCAAAACTATCCTAATTATACACCAGATATGTGCCCACAAAACTATAATAACGAACTTGAACTAATTATTTTTTTGCTGAGTTGGTGTATGGTTGAGAAGACAGCCAGGAGATCCCTTAGTCACCATACACGGAATCAATTTTATATATATTCAAAACTATCCTAATTATACACCAGATATGTGCCCACAAAACTATAATAACGAACTTGAACTAATTATTTTTTTGCTGAGTTGGTGTATGGTTGAGAAGACCGCCAGGAGATCCCTTAGTCACCATACACGGAATCAATTTTATATATATGCAAAACTATCCTAATTATACACCAGATATGTGCCCACAAAACTATAATAGCGAACTTGAACTAATTAATTTTTTTGCTGAGTTGGTGTATGGTTGAGAAGACCGCCAGGAGATCCCTTAGTCACCATACACGGAATCAATTTTATATATATGCAAAACTATCCTAATTATACACCAGATATGTGCCCACAAAACTATAATAACAAACTTGAACTAATTATTTTTTTGCTGAGTTTTTGTTTGGTTGGGAAAACCGCCAAGACATCCCTTAGTCACCATACACGGAATCAATTTTATATGAATGCAAAACTATCCTGATTATACACCAGGTATGTGCACCGCAAAACTACCTATAATAAAAAACTTGATATAATTATTTTTTTGCTGAGTTGGTGTCTGGTTGGGAAAACCGCCAAGACATCCCTTAGTCACCATACACGGAATCAATTTTATATGACTGCAAATTTATCCTGATTATACACTAGATATGTGCACCGCAAAACTACCTATAATAAAAAACTTGATATAATTATTTTCTTGCTGAGTTGGTGTATGGTTGAGAAGACCGCCAAGACATCCCTTGGTCACCATACATGGAATCAATTTTATATATATGCAAAACTATCCTAATTATACACCAGATATGTGCCCACAAAACTATAATAACGAACTTGAACTAATTATTTTTTTGCTGAGTTGGTGTATGGTTGGGAAGACCGCCAGGAGATCCCTTAGTCACCATACACGTAATCAATTTTATATATATATATATATGCAAAACTATCCTAATTATACACCAGATATGTGCCCACAAAACTATAATAACGAACTTGAACTAATTATTTTTTTGCTGAGTTGGTGTTTGGTTGGGATGACGCCGCCAAGTCCAGCACAACAAAATAATAATATGATTTTTTTTTGTTTTTTATATTTTCAATTTTTTTTGTTTTTTACATTTTCAATTTTTTTTTTTTTATAATTTTTTTATCAACTTAACCTAACCTTAACCTAACCTCCTTCATAAATCAGCCGTTTTACCTCCATCTATCGTTAGATCCGAAGAATCATCGTATTTTCGGGTCGAAAATCAGTCCCAAACACACACACACACACACACACACTCACGGGGAAATGAACCTGTAAAGTTGGAATTCTGAACGTGACACATCGACAACCTGTTGCGAAACTCGAAAGCCTACAAGATCAGAGAAGACGCACAACATTGATTCAGATTGATTCAGCAATGTAGGTGAAAATAGGAACGTGTACATCGACGATCATTCTGGTGAAGTATCGATTCACCGAATTACCTTCCATTCGAACGAATCTTGCTCCTAGAGTGGAGACTGTGATAATATCATCAGAGATATTTTGACAACTATATTTCCCCCAAGCTGATAGCGGTTGAGATTAGGAGAGAATGGGAAACTGTTCTAAGAATGTGGTTTGTTGTACAGACAAGAGAAAGAGAATTCCGAAATTCTGCCGTTCAATGATCGCAAGAAACCTGCTCTACGGAAGAGTCCCAAAAGGTGCTGTTTCTACCGTCACGTCCTTCGCCTCCACGTTAGCTCCGAAAGAGGATCTCACGATTCAAGTTCGGACAAACATACACCTCATTGTAAATGACCACCAGAAATTGTTCCTTTGGGAAGAAACTATGTCTTCCGGCCGAACATCGAGAACTTCGAAGATCGGACTCGGAAAGCCTCCTCCAGGAGGCTCCATACAGAAGCTACAACAAAAGACGTTATGGACCCCATGCGTCCCTTCGGAAACGGACAAAAGCATCCACAGTTTACTCGGGCACGAAATTCAACATTGCCGTCACCCACGGTCCGGCCCGGTCTGCCTCCCTTGAGTTCCACATCTCCTTTGGTGGTCGGTTCGGTTGTGTGGTCGCCATTCCCCGGTGGCGGCAGCGATGCGCCGGGTAACCACTGCGCTCTGAAATCATCTCCGAAATATACTCTTTCCCTCCCCCCCATTCACATACCCCACATAGTCACAAACATACACTAACTCCTCTCCTTACACTTTGACAAATTCACAATAAAAATTGCCTAGTTCCATCTAAAAAATATGACTGGGAAAAGATGATATTCCGGCGGTATTGATCAATTTGTATCCAGATACCATTCAACGGTTGCCTGTGTGAAATATTTTTTCCAATTTATTTAAAAATGTTGACCGCTTTATCCGTTACCGTTTGCTTTAATGTAATTTGATTTTTGTTTGAAAGCTTAAAAAAAACAGGTTCGAAGGAAATCTTACCGTCAACGTTATTCTGGCTTCAACGTTGCGATTCGATTTTACCTTGAAATTTGGAATATATTCAGCTAAAAAATGAATCGTAGCCGTGATGTAATTCTGGCATCTACATCATTTCGTGCAGATTCTGTCTTAATGAGCATCGAAAGTTTAAGTAAAGAGAAATAAGTCAGTTGGTGAGACTTTGATCAATCGAATCAAAACAATTGAACCTGTTTGCATGATAGTTTTTAATGAAGTAACATATGAAATTTTGAGAAAAAGCAAACATTAAAGGATATAGAAATATTTATTTCTTCGAATTACACAATTTATATATTTTACATAAGCAACTATCGAAGGTATTGAATATGTCATTAAATCTGTACGTTTGGAATATATAAATGAACACATTACAACGAATGAAGAACGTGGAAATATGCAATTATTATTCTCTTCATACTCCCTCTCATATACACTCCCTCCTCCTCCTTTTGCCGCGACACACACACTCTCTTAAGCCCCTCGCTATCTCTATCTTTGCGCGACTCTCACTTCTCCCATCCCTTCATTGACACTGATACCCCTTATACAACACGAGCATACACGCACACTCCTTCTTATTCTCAAACACACTTACCTCATACTCTCTACATTTTCACCCCCTCATCTTCACTCCTTCACATACACACGTACTCACTGACCTATAACCCCCTACAATTCATAACCTCCTCTCACTCACCACTTTCCTTACACACCCCTCCCCCATTCACAACCCTGTCATGCTCACTCCCCCATACACAACACTTATATACTCGCCTCACCCCACACATCTCATACACACCCCAGAGTATATTTCTTTGATGACTCTAGAACACAGTGGCTGACCGACTCACCGTTGCCGTCACCGTGGAATGCCGCCACCAACCGCCGCCCCGCAGGCGATGCAGTTCCCCGAGAGGGTTTGCCGGACTTTCGGTAGCGTGGCAACGTCAATGAGGTTCCGTTTTCTCCCAAGTACAAAGCCGATGGAATTACCCCCAAAGCCAAACACAAGAATCTCAACATCCTAGATTGCTCTTCTGCTAGGTTTACCTCTTGGAGTCGACCCCAAGTCCGATCTTCGAGGTACTCGATGTTCGACCTTCTGACATGGTTCCTTCTTCGGGAACAATTTCAGGTAGTGCTTACAATACAACAAGGTCTATGAATGTACAACGAACTTGAACTCTCGGATCCACTTTCATTGTCAACCTGGATGCGAAGGACGGGAAAGCGAACATAAGCACTTTTGTTCGTCCCCCGCTTAGCCAGAATCCTACGATCGTTGTTCGACAGACACGTACTATCCCTTTCTCGAATCTATACATCAAACCACATTCATTGAACAGTGCCGTTCTCCCCAATTCTCAACATCCACCAGCGCGGGGGAAATATATGTCGTCGTGGTTCATCTCTGAAGAAATTGTCCCATCCTCCACTGAAGGAGCACAATTCGTTTGAGTGGAAGGTGATTCGTTGAATCGATACTTCGCTAGATCGATCCTCGATGTACACATCTCTCTTACGCCTACATTGCTGAATCTGAATCAGTGTTGTGTGTTTTCTCCAATCTTACTCTCGAGTTTCGTGACAGGATGTAATTGTGCCTCGTCCAGACTTCCTTCTGAACAGATTCAAATTCCCGTCCCATTCAGCAGAATCCCAGACACACGTACTGATTATCTTCCCGTAATGACGATCCATCATCTCAATGATAGGGGAGGCATAATGGTTGAAATATGAAAGAGGGATGTGCCCGCCTTACGCCCGCTTTATTTCGTACCATGGGCAGATACCAAAACAAAGCACTATCGATTAACTATTACATCTGAAAGCATATGATAATAAATTACCATACCCTTTCACATGTTATACTTAATCGAACCTGAAAAATGAGAATTAGTATGTCCCATTTAAATGCCTGCGGAAAAGTGTTAAAGCAAATTGTAATGGTGGTTTATGTCGGTCGCAAAGTAAAAGTCATCTATAAAAATGTATCTATTTCACATTAGTACTGTTAGACATGTGACAATTTTGTACTTTATGATCCATGGTGCTAGAGTATAATTGAATGACGACATTAGATAGTGAGGGGTAAGTAATTGTAACTTGAAGGATAGGTTTTTTTCGCGCAAATAAATGAGACATACTGTACTGTGTATTAGATTAGCAGAACTTAATAATTCTCCCTCGAATTTATTTTGATATCATGTAACCATATGTTGAAGCTGTCCAAATACAGGAGGAAGTCAGGAGATGCAACTGACGGCTTGACGATAACAAGACGATCAAATTGAAATTACGAATTCTGAAGTAAAATCGTATGAATAATTATACAATTAAATTCTGGTTTAAGTTATGATGGTGACCTATTGGTCAGATTACTTAGTCCATATTAGGACCATTATACCATTTCATGTACGAATCAAAAGGAATACTGTCCAAAATAGATGCTTGAAAAAAATTACAAAGAAGTTACATTTCATGAGGGCAGAATTATTACCAGTTTATTTTTGACTTTTTTGTTGTGT